>CM032454.1:32310302-32407802 GCA_019049505.1 Pachyrhynchus sulphureomaculatus
TTGATTGACTTGTGACACGGTGCGTTGTCTTGATGAAACAAAATTTTTTTCTTTGCCATATGCGGTCGTTTCTTTGCAATTTCGGCCTTCAAACGCTCCAATAACGCTATATAATATTCACTGTTGATGGTATTTCCTTTCTCAAGATAGTCGATGAATATTACACCACGCACATCCCAAAATACCGAGGCCATAACCTTTCCAGCCGATTGTTGTGCTTTCGGGCGCTTTGGACGAGGTTCACCAGTTGCTGTCCACTCAGATGACGATCGTTTTGATTCCGGAGTGAAGTGATGGATCCATGTTTCATCCATTGTCACATATCGACGTAAAAATTCCGGTTTGTTACGTTTAAACATGGCCAAACACTGCTCAGAATCATCAACACGTTCTTGTTTTTGATCAACAGTGAGCAAACGCGGCACCCACTTTGAACAGAGCTTTCTCATAGTCAAATGCTCATGCAATATAAAGCCAACACGTTCTTTTGATATCTTTACGATGTCAGCTAACTCACGCAACTTCACTTTTCGATCATTCAAAACGATTTTATGGATTTTTTTTGATGTTTTCTGGTGTTACCGCCTCATTTGGACGTCCACTGCGTTCTGCATCATCGGTGTCTCTACGACCACGTTTGAAGTCAGCAAACCAACGTTTTATTGTTGTTTCTGATGGAGCGGAGTCCCCATAACATTTTTCAAGCCATTGCTTCGCTTGAACGGTATTTTTTCCCATCAAGAAGCAGTGTAAAATTAAAACACGAAATTGTTTTTGATCCATTGTTTTGAAAATAACAAAAGTAGCGTCACTCTTAGCACAATAACTCACAAACTAATGAATAGAATATCATGAAATTTTAACAGCTGTGTTTTGAAGGTTAGTATTAACTGAAAAAAAGTGACTGCAATAAAACTAGCGCCATCTATGTGTTAGGCCCGGGACTTTTCAGCCCATGTGTTATGTGCGCCTGCAAGTCGCTGGGTGGATTGAGTAGCTTAGTGGCATGTTGCCGGTTTCAAACCCGGGTAAAGGAGGAGGGTTCCCAGAGCAGGTCAGCAACCTACCTGGGATAAAAAACTCAGAACGCTCACAGAATGAGAGCCCTACCTCGAAATATGACGGATTTAACGTTGACGACACAAGGACAAGATTAAGAAATTGGAAAGGATGGGATGTAATGAGACTCGCAACTTGGAATATAAAATCTTTAAATGGGAGAGACCAAAAAGTGGAAAAGGAAATCAGAGAACACAAAATGGACATATGCGCCTTACAAGAAACAAAAAAGAAGGGGAAAGGACAAATGATATTAGGAGAATATATCCTGCTTTACAGTGGTATTGCGAAAGACCAGCGAGCAAAGGAAGGAGTAGTCCTGATGATTTAAAAGAAATACATAAACTACATAATGAAGTGACAGTGCATGTCGGAGAGACTAGTAATGGTTAAAAGGAATAAACAAAAAAAAAAGACAAATGTAGTGGCAATTTATGCACCTGAAAATTGTAAAGTAGAAAAAGACAGGGAATAATTCTATGACGAACTCCAGAAAATGATAGATGAGATACCAATCAACGAAACAATAATAATAATGGGTGGCTATAATGCAAGAGTTGGAAAACATAAAAAATACAACGGGAAGTTTATGATAAATTTCTGCACTACAAACGAGTTGAGAATAAATAATACATACTTTGACCAAAGAAGCAATATAAATATACATTCGAGAACACTAGAGGTAACAGATCAATGATAGATTATGTCCTAACAAACAGAGAAATACAGCCACGCCATATATTAGACGAAAGAAGCGTGACATCACCAAACGTAGGAAGTGATTATAATTTAGTTATGTATAAACTAAAGTGGAACATAAAAAACACAAAGCAACACCAAAATAAGGAAATGGAAACAAAGATAAGAACAGAAAATCTACAAGAAGAATCAACGATCTGTACCAGAGAAGACTGAAAGAAAAAATCAAAATAAATCAAATAAATGACCATAATAACATACATGACGGTTGGTTAAAAATAAAACCAAATGTATTGGAAGCTGTAACACATGGGCTGAAAAGTCCCGGGCCTAACAAAGAAAACACGGTTTTTTTGGTTCAAAATTAGCTTTATTCATCAACGTAATCTCCATCAAGAGCAACGCAATCATTCCAGCGCCGCTCTAACATTTCAATACCACTTTTGTAGAACGATTTATCTTTTGCCTCAAAATAGGCCTCAGTTTCAGCGATAACCTCTTCATTCGTGCGAAATTTCTTACCGGCGAGCATTTTTTTTCAGGTCTGCGAACAGCCAGTAGTCGCTGGGAGCCAAATCTGGCGAATACGGTGGATGTGGGAGCAATTCGAAGTTCAATTCATGTAGTTTTGCCATTGTTTTGATTGACTTGTGACACAGTGCGTTGTCTTGATGAAACAAAATTTTTTTCTTTGCCATATGCGGTCGTTTCTTTGCAATTTCGGCCTTCAAACGCTCCAATAACGCTATATAATATTCACTGTTGATGGTATTTCCTTTCTCAAGATAGTCGATGAATATTACACCACGCACATCCCAAAATACCGAGGCCATAACCTTTCCAGCCGATTGTTGTGCTTTCGGGCGCTTTGGACGAGGTTCACCAGTTGCTGTCCACTCAGATGACGATCGTTTTGATTCCGGAGTGAAGTGATGGATCCATGTTTCATCCATTGTCACATATCGACGCAAAAATTCCGGTTTGTTACGTTTAAACATGGCCAAACACTGCTCAGAATCATCAACACGTTCTTGTTTTTGATCAACAGTGAGCAAACGCGGCACCCACTTTGAACAGAGCTTTCTCATAGTCAAATGCTCATGCAATATAAAGCCAACACGTTCTTTTGATATCTTTACGATGTCCGCTAACTCACGCAACTTCACTTTTCGATCATTCAAAACGATTTTATGGATTTTTTTGATGTTTTCTGGTGTTACCGCCTCATTTGGACGTCCACTGCGTTCTGCATCATCGGTGTCTCTACGACCACGTTTGAAGTCAGCAAACCAACGTTTTATTGTTGTTTCTGATGGAGCGGAGTCCCCATAACACTTTTCAAGCCATTGCTTCGCTTGAACGGTATTTTTTCCCATCAAGAAGCAGTGTAAAATTAAAACACGAAATTGTTTTTGATCCATTGTTTTGAAAATAACAAAAGTAGCGTCACTCTTAGCACAATAACTCACAAACTAATGAATAGAATATCATGAAATTTTAACAGCTGTCTTTTGAAGGTTAGTATTAACTGAAAAAAAGGTGACTGCAATAAAACTAGCGCCATCTATGTGTTAGGCCCGGGACTTTTCAGCCCATGTGTTATATGAGCTGTCGATAAAAATAAAAAAAATGAAGAACAAAAACACCATGGTTCAGTGCAGAAATCAAAGAGAAATGCCGGTAAAAAAAAAGAAAGCTATCTAAAGTACAGGTCAATCAGGACAGATGAAACCTACCAAAGATATAAAAGAATTCGAACAGAACCCCACGAATTAGTAAGAAGAACAAAAACGGAATACTGGGAGAGATACACAAAAAAATTAGAATAAGACTTCTATGGTCAACAAAAACAAATTTGGAGATTCTTAGACAGCATAGAATTGAGACAAAAGAATTAATAGAGTATACATACGTGAAGAAAGGAACGTGAGTAACATATCTTACAGAATTATATAAAAGAGAACAGAGTATCACACTACCACAAGCACCAGACATAACGACAAACGAAGAAACATTTATAACGGAAGAAAACGTAATAGAAGCACTGGAAAAATTAAAAAACCGTACACAGTTACACTAATGCACAAAAAGGGAGAAAAAGAAGTTCCAAATAACTATAGAGGCATAAATCTACTAAACTGTACACTGAAATTAAGAGCAAAGATTATTAAAACTAAAATAAACGCTAGAATACAACCGAAAGGAGAACAGCAAGAATTCAGAAGTGGGCGCTCATGCACCTAGGCCGTATTCATGGTGAGACAGGTAAAAGAAAAATCCATAGAATATAACATTCCAGCATACTTGTGCCTGACAGACTTAAAAAAAGCTTTCGACAATGTGAAAATAGAAGACGTTATTCATCTATTATATAACAGGAACATCTCATTAGACCTAATTAAAACTATCGAGAATATATAAAGACAATAAAGTAGTCGTAAGATTAACAGAAGGAATGACAGAACCAATCAACTTTGAATCTAGAACCAGGCATGAAGACTCTTGAAGTCCTCTTCTATTCAATATTGTCATGGATGAAATTATAAAGAATGAACATTTTTCATAAAAAGGAACACCCAATAAAGAAGTAGTTCCGTTTCTGAGAAGCGTCCCCTTTGCTACGTCACAGGACACACCGCATAATTGTTTCCTGCTAAAAAAATATTGAGAAAAGAAAGAAATTATTGCGATTTTGAAGTGCGATGCGATTTATTGAAAAAGAAATTGGAAAAAATACAACTAAAACTATTTTTACATATTCCAGAAAGTAAGAAATGTTTATTTTGAGAATATTTACATAAAGTGAGTGTTCAAAAATCTTATACAATTAATTGTTATAACTTTTATAAATAAATTCGCACTCTCATTAGTATTATAGATAACAATTTCTTCTATATTAAATGGCGCGGGATTACCTTTAAATTATATATAGTATTGAAGGCCACCTCATTTCACCGATGTTTATCAACATAGATTTTAGGAATTTTTTTTTTATTTCGGGGAGTTCCGGAAGGGCAATAGAGTGATGTAGTTAGATTTTTTACTTTTTTACTAATATGTAAAAAAATATGTATGGAAGATGAGCAATCGGTCAAGATTTATGCTTTTGTATTTTTTAAGCCATCCAAAGAACATATGTATTCTTGTACTTGTCACTTAATTCAAAATTATTAGTAGATCCAGATGGTTCAATAAAGTAAATACTTTGAATTGTTGTGGCTGTTACTTGATGGAAATTCATAACGAATGTAATGAAAGACTGATTTTGTCAAATTTCCACTTTATTTAGTTTTACTGAAACTGTATGACGCGTTTCGCTATACTATAGCTTCGTCTGATACAAAATGATATTTGAATATTAGTGTTGTTACATTTATACAAATACCCTAAGGTAGATAGGTAATAAAATTAATACTATATGATAATGAATATTGCTGGGAAATCCATTCTGAATTGTATAAATTGAGTAAAGGGGAGTTACCATGGGCCAGACAGGTATCTTTTTGTTCGTTTAAGATTATCTCTGAATTTTTAATTCTATTTATTTCTAAATTTTCTAATAGGTTTTATTTTACGCCTTTTTTTTGTATGTATAGAATTTTAAATTTATCGTCAAAAAGATGATTTTGTTTCTGTTAAATGATTACTGTACGCTGAGTCGTTTTTGTTTTTTAAATAGCTTCTTTTATGTTTTGAAATCCGAGTTTCGAATGAGCGACCTGTCTGACCTATGTAACTTTTATGACAAGAACCACAATTCAACTGATACATTCCAGATTTTTTTATCTATTTTGTTTTCCCTTTGCGTTTTTAATGAATTTTACAGTGGTTTTAGTGACGCTACTTTTAATAGTTTCAAAAGAATGGAAAAAATCGGATTTCGTGTGTTGATTAAACATTGTTTTTTGACGGCTTGATAAGGGTTACGGGGACTCTGTCCCTGGAAATCAGTCATCATTTACTGGTATGCTGAATTTAAACACGATCGTACAGATACAAATGGTGCTGAACGCTCTGGACGTCCAAATGAGGTGGTTACACCGGAAAACATCAAAAAACTCCACAAAATTGTTTTGGATGACTGTAAAGTGAAATTGCGTGAGATAGCTGACACCCTAAAGATATAAAAAGAACGTGATGGTCATATTTTGCATGAACATTTGGGCATGAGAAAGCTCTGTTCGAAATGGGTACCGCGTTTGCTCACAATGGACCAAAAACAACATCGTGTTGATGATTCTGAACGCTGTTTGGACCTGTTTCAGCGCAATAAAACGGATTTTTTCATGCAATATGTGGCAATGGTTGAACCATGGATTCACCACTACACATCGGAATCAAATCGGCAGTCAGCTGAGTAAACAGCAGCCGGTGAAAGCCGCCCGAAGCCACCAAAGACACAACTGTCGGCTGGGAAAGTTTTGGCCTCTGTATTTTGGGATGCGCATGGAATAATTTTCATCGACTCTGCTGAGAAGGGAAAACCATCAATAGCGAACATTATATAAAGTTATTGGTGCGTTTGAAGGCAGAAATCGCAGAGAAACGGCCCCAAATGAACGAGAAATAAGTACTTTTTCATCAAGACAATGCACTGTGTCACCAATCAATGGTTACGATGGCAAAATTGCATGAATTGAAGTTCGAGTTGCTTCTTTATCCACCGTATTCTCCAGATTTGGCCCCCAGTGACTATTATCTATTCACACACCTCAAAAAAATGCTCGCGGGAAAGAGATTTGGCTCCAGTGAAGACGTTATCGTCGAAACTGAGGCCTATTTTAAAGGCAAAGACAAATTCTTCTCCAAGGAAAGTATAGAAATGTTAGAAAAGCATTGGACTGATTGTATCGCTCTTGAAGGAGACCATTTTGATGAATTTTGCAAAAAAAAAGTATTTTAAATAGCTAGACTAAAAACTTTCCAGCCTACGTGTCATATTAGAAAAAGTTACACAGAGACGCATATTATACCCTTCTGTCTTCTCATAGCTGTGCTGTACGGTGCATACCTATATATTAGTTATTTTGCTAACGAATATACATAGAGATAATAATTTAGAAACTATTTAACAACTGTAGGGTTCTAACTGAATATAATACCTCGTATAAATTGTACAGAACTCTCTAAAAACTTACGTCACGTTTATGGGTGACTATACTGCTCGGTTGTACAAAAAAGGTTTGAGGTTCTAATGAGTTATGGTAAAATATAAGAAGTATTCGCTTATGTAATGAAAGACTGATTTTGTCAAATTTCCACTTTATTTAGTTTCACTGAAACTGTATGACGCGTTTCGCTACATTATAGCTTCGTCTGATACAAAATGATATTTGAATATTAGTGTTGTTACATTTATACAAATACCCTAAGGTAGATAAGTAATAAAATTAATACTATATGCTAATGAATATTGCTGGGAAATCCATTCTGAATATTAATTGTATAAATTGAGTAAAGGTGACAGGTATCTTTTTGTTCGTTTAAGATTATGTCTGAATTTTTAATTCTATTTATTTCTAAATTTTCTAATAGGTTTAATTTTACGCCTTTGTTTTGTATGTGTAGAATTTTAAATTTATCGTCAAAAAGATGATTTGTTTTCTGTTAAATGATTACTGTACGCTGAGTCGTTTTTGTTTTTTAAATAGCTTCTTTTATGTTTTGAAATCCGAGTTTCGAATGAGCGACCTGTCTGACCTATGTAACTTTTATGACAAGAACCACAATTCTACTGATACATTCCAGATTTTTTGATCTATTTTGTTTTCCCTTTGCGTTTTTAATGAATTTTCCTAACGAGTTGTTTGTTCTAAAAACTACGTTGATATTATATTTGTTTAAGTGGTTTTTAATTTATAGACTTGTAAGTGTCCCCTTATCTGTAGACGATTTTAATAAAGAATTAAATCTAATAAAACAAATTGCTGTTAACAACGGATATTCTCCTGAGACCTTAGACTCAATTCTAAACAAAAATTAAAAAATAGAGCTATTTCTTTAGTATACCCCAAGAAAGAAAACACAGGGAAAAAATGTAATGTTTTAACCTATTTTGATAACACGTCAGAGAAAATTCATTAAAAACGCAAAGGGAAAACAAAATAGATCAAAAAAATCTGGAGTGTATCAGTTGAATTGTGGTTCTTGTCATAAAAGTTACATAGGTCAGACAGGTCGCTCATTCGAAACTCGACTCAGCGTACAGTAATCATTTAACAGAATCAAATAATCTTTTTGACGATAAATTTAAAATTCTACACATACAAAACAAAGGCGTAAAATTAAAGCTATTAGAAAATTTAGAAATAAATAGAATTAAAAATTCAGACATAATCTTAAACGAACAAAAAGATACCTGTCACCTTTATTCAATTTATACAATTAATATTCAGAATGGATTTCCCAGCAATATTCATTAGCATATAGTATTAATTTTATTACCTATCTCCCTTAGGGTATTTGTATAAATGTAACAACACTAATATTCAAATATCATTTTGTATCAGACGAAGCTATAATGTAGCGAAACGCGTCATACAGTTTCAGTGAAACTAAATAAAGTGGAAATTTGACAAAATCAGTCTTTCATTACATAAGCGAATACTTCTTATATTTTACCATAACTCATTAGAACCTCAAACCTTTTTTGTACAACCGAGCAGTATAGTCACCCATAAACGTGACGTAAGTTTTTAGAGAGTTCTGTACAATTTATACGAGGTATTATATTCAGTTAGAACCCTACAGTTGTTAAATAGTTTCTAAATTATTATCTCTATGTATATTCGTTAGCAAAATAACTAATATATAGGTATGCACCGTACAGCACAGCTATGAGAAGACAGAAGGGTACAATATGCGTCTCTGTGTAACTTTTTTCTAATATGACACGTAGGCTGGAAAGTTTTTAGTCTAGCTATTTAAAATACTTTTTTTTGCAAAATTCATCAAAATGGTCTCCTTCAAGAGCGATACAATCAGTCCAATGCTTTTCTAACATTTCTATACTTTCCTTGTAGAAGAATTTGTCTTTGCCTTTAAAATAGGCCTCAGTTTCGACGATAACGTCTTCACTGGAGCCAAATCTCTTTCCCGCGAGCATTTTTTTGAGGTGTGTGAATAGATAATAGTCACTGGGGGCCAAATCTGGAGAATACGGTGGATAAAGAAGCAACTCGAACTTCAATTCATGCAATTTTGCCATCGTAACCATTGATTGGTGACACAGTGCATTGTCTTGATGAAAAAGTACTTATTTCTCGTTCATTTGGGGCCGTTTCTCTGCGATTTCTGCCTTCAAACGCACCAATAACTTTATATAATGTTCGCTATTGATGGTTTTCCCTTCTCAGCAGAGTCGATGAAAATTATTCCATGCGCATCCCAAAATACAGAGGCCAAAACTTTCCCAGCCGACAGTTGTGTCTTTGGTGGCTTCGGGCGGCTTTCACCGGCTGCTGTTCACTCAGCTGACTGCCGATTTGATTCCGATGTGTAGTGGTGAATCCATGGTTCACCCATTGCCACATATTGCATGAAAAAATCCGTTTTATTGCGCTGAAACAGGTCCAAACAGCGTTCAGAATCATCAACACGATGTTGTTTTTGGTCCATTGTGAGCAAACGCGGTACCCATTTCGAACAGAGCTTTCTCATGCCCAAATGTTCATGCAAAATATGACCATCACGTTCTTTTTATATCTTTAGGGTGTCAGCTATCTCACGCAATTTCACTTTACAGTCATCCAAAACAATTTTGTGGAGTTTTTTGATGTTTTCCGGTGTAACCACCTCATTTGGACGTCCAGAGCGTTCAGCACCATTTGTATCTGTACGATCGTGTTTAAATTCAGCATACCAGTAAATGATGACTGATTTCCAGGGACAGAGTCCCCGTAACCCTTATCAAGCCGTCAAAAAACAATGTTTAATCAACACACGAAATCCGATTTTTTCCATTCTTTTGAAACTATTAAAAGTAGCGTCACTAAAACCACTGTAATTTGTAAACTAAACATCGGAATATTATGAAATTTTGAAGGTTGGTACTTCGTAAACATCATATGGATTTGTTAAAGAGGGCGACGTCTATGTGTCAGACCAAAAACTTTTCAACCTACGTGTTAAGTGTCCAAATTTCTTCCCAAACTTCTAAAGAACTAATCATTTATTGTTGAAGGGAACTGGAGCCGTTCGATTTTAATATATTTATTATAATACATAATAATAAATAGTTATCATTTATATTGTTTAGCAGTAAACAATCATGCGGTAAAAGTGACTTGTCAGACCTTAGTATCGATTTTAAAAGCCGAAGGCGTAAAAAGGGGGTAATTTGGCTATATTTTATGCTGTCAGGTGATAAGCTAAATATGTATATCCAAAAAACCGACCAAGTGCAAGTTGGACCTTCACAATTAGTATACCGTATGGTGATTGCTGAAAAATTCTACGAAATTCAGTGACACATTCATCTTCAATATAAGAATTACCAAAAATATATAAAAAGCGGAGCATCTTTGTAGTAAACGTTTAAAACAAATATTTACTACCTAAATATTTGTTTAATTATAAAGAAATAAAAAAAAATTATTTTGTCTCGGTACCTATCCGTTGGTCACCAGTCACCATGGAAATTTATTTTATCTGTGACTGACCAAATACTTAAAGCAGTAATATACTGAAAAGTATGTGAGTATATGACTGATTGCACCGAATATGTATTGAGAATCCGTAGCTCTTAGTTCCAATAATTAAATTCACAACTTTCCACGAAAAAATCTCCACCATATTGTCAAGTCAACCTCTTAACTTTCAAAACTACACTGCTTTAATTAGGTCATCAATTGCTATATTTGTGCCAAATTTCAACTTCCTATGTCAAATAATTTCGTAGAAAATCAGGTGTCACAGACAGACGGACACCGAAGTGATCCCATAAGTGAATACTAAAAAATCTTACTTTAAGGGTTGCCTATGCATCAAATAACGATTTCATTAGGTAATACAGTGTTTTTAAATAAATCTATTCAAGCTCTTAAATTTGCAGCCAATTTGAAGTCATCAACTAGTACGTATAGAATATTCATTTCGAATAAGGACCCCTCCTTCCACCGTCCAGTCAAAATCTCAAAAGGTAACCCTGGTGCTTGTGTATTGTCACAATATATACTGCTTTTCCTGCAAGTTTCATCTTATCAGAAATAAGTATAGATATCTCGCGGTTGCCTTTCCGCCTGTGACTTCTTGAGTTATACTATGATTGTATAGCATAAGGGGCATACTATCATTATACTTGCCAAAAATTTTCTCAATTATTCATGATATTATGTTCTTGTGTTTTTAATTCAAATCATAATTCTAAAATTAGTTTAATTCCTGTTTTATTTTTTTATTGGCGAACGTATCCAGTTGTTGTTAATGAAACAATTCGAATTTTTTTTTTATATTCTTTTATGGGTCTAGCACACGTGCTACAGGGAAGTCCCTAAAGCGCTCTAGGAGCAGCATGTGTGCGGACTGGCAACTACTGTTTGCTGTCCTCATGCGTGCTTTCAAAATTACATTTTATACTTTATAAAGCACTTTTTAGGTTTCTAACTTACCATATGAGGAGGAGCATGAGCTAAATTACATTTTGCAAACTCAGTAACCGGTGCCCTTCCACCTTCTGGACAAAGAAGTTCATAATCGCTTGATTTTAACTCTTGAGCCCACGACTCACGGTTATTGCCATCTGAAAATTTAAAAATTATCACTTAATACAAATAATTGTTCATTTCTAAAAATAGTCGCAGCTTGTTTGGTTTCCCTCGGTATCTGTTAAGTCCTAATAAGTAATAAAATCAGTTAAGTAATAAAAATTATCCATATCACTCCTCAATCTTTACACCTTCTAACTTTCACCTCTTCTACCTTCACCGTTCTTACCTCAAACCTAAAAAAAAGTGACAAAAATTACAAAATCGTGTTTTCTCTTTATCTTGAGAAGTTAGTACCTATCTGCTTCTAAAAGCAAATATAAGTAGCACAAGAGATCTTCACTGTTGTTACCCTAAACGAAAAACATAAGAAATATGTAATAAATACATCGCACACACAATATATTATGTAAACACACAAAATTAGGCAAAATTTTTAAAGTCGACACATATCATGCTTTCAAGAGGAAACTTGTTAAATAAACCTTAATATTCAAAATAAATAGCATCATTGCATATATTGGAAATGGCACCTTCTTATAGCAAGGCCTTATATAGCGGATCTCCAAAATAAAGTAAAAAATTGCTAAAATATACAGGGTGGGACGCTTAAATTCGGACAAATTTAAATTTTCCGCCATATAGTAGTTACGTCGTTGTTGACGTTCGTGAAAACCTAATACTTCTAGTAAACAGTCATAATCTGGAAATGACCGAGCCGTTGCGAACAAGTGCGGAGTATAGTCGAAGAGCCACAATTATCGAAAGTCTTCGCGCTGGACGTTCGGCGACTGAAATAATTCGCTTCGGGTACCCGAGATCAACTGTGTACGAGACTCTGGTGATTGCCTTTCATTGCAACATGATATGGAGTCGTTACAGCAATGGTGTGAGTTGAATAGGCTGCCATTAAATGCCGGTAAGTGCTTCTTTATGACTTACTCGAATAAATTTAGCACCATTGACTTCCAGTATAAGTTAGATAATGAAGTTGTAACTCCTTCAAGGACCTTGGAATTATTTTTGATCCTAAACTTTCATTTGCCCATCATATTGATTGAATCTGCACTACTGCGATGAGGACGTTGGGTTTCATAATACGTTATTCGAGTGGTTTTCATAACAGTAAAACATTAAAAACTTTATATTCCAGCTATGTGCTTTCACGCCTTCAATATGGCGCAATTGTTTGGAATCCAATACACGTATATTAAACAGGTACAGAATGTTCAAAGAAAATTTGCCAAATTTCTTATATTAAAATATGATGGTGTGTACCCTGATAGGGGTGTCGATGAGGTCATTATAACTGAACGTTTTCAGCTACCTTTATTGACGAATCGAAGAAATTACCATCTGGTCTGTTTTCTTATAAAATTATGTAAATCTCTTATTGACTCTCCTGACTTACTATTTCAAGTAAACTTTCACGTTCCTAATAGATTGGTCAGAACCTCTCCTATTTTCCATTTACCTACTGCATCAACTAATTTTCTCATCAAAACACCATTGTTTCAAGCTATAAGCGTTTTCAACACTACTTGTAACATTGACGTGAACAACCTGTCATTTGCGCAATTTGCCAAATGCTTAAAAAATAAATTGTTGCATGTATAGGTATTTATTCCAAGTGTATCATTTTAATTTTGATTTTCCAGTTTTATTTAATTTCTATGTGAATTTTATGTTATCTGTCTCTTTTGTTCTATACTAGTACTTTACTTTTCTTTTTATCTCTATCTCCTTTGTATTATGTTATTTATGCATGATTGTCTTGTAAATGATATATCTGTTAGACAATAAAGATTATTATTATTATTATAAGGCATGTAGGTGTATCAACAGTATGGTGCACCGGCACACATAAGCCATTTAGTCAAAAACTGGTTATCGGATAACGTGGATATGTTTTGGTCCAAAGAGTTCTGGTCCCCCAAGGGCCCAGATTTGAACCCCCTCGACTACTATATTTGGAGCGTAATCGAAAGAGTTACTAAGTCCAAACACCCTAATGTGGCATATTTATGCACCGCTATCGAAGCAGTATTTGCCAATATGGACAGCCCTGCTTTAAAGAGAGCATGTGAGCGCTTCAGGCCAAGGATGGCGGTGGTCATTGCGGCTGAGAGAGGTTATATCGAACAATTCCACTCTGGATAGGTCACACCACTGATATGAAAAAGGATTTTTTTTCATTTTAATTTTTTGACGAATAAAATTTTCATTTTAAACAATATTTAATTTCTCCGGATTTAAGCGCCGCACCTTGTATATATATATATATATATATATATATATATATATATATATATATATATATATATATATATATATATATATATATATATATATATATATATGTATGTATATGTATATGTATATAACACATGGGCTGAAAAGTCCCGGGCCTAACAAAGAAAACACGGTTTTTTTGGTTCAAAATTAGCTTTATTCATCAACGTAATCTCCATCAAGAGCAACGCAATCATTCCAGCGCCGCTCTAACATTTCAATACCACTTTTGTAGAACGATTTATCTTTTGCCTCAAAATAGGCCTCAGTTTCAGCGATAACCTCTTCATTCGTGCGAAATTTCTTACCGGCGAGCATTTTTTTCAGGTCTGCGAACAGCCAGTAGTCGCTGGGAGCCAAATCTGGCGAATAGTTTTGCCATTGTTTTGATTGACTTGTGACACGGTGCGTTGTCTTGATGAAACAAAATTTTTTTCTTTGCCATATGCGGTCGTTTCTTTGCAATTTCGGCCTTCAAACGCTCCAATAACGCTATATAATATTCACTGTTGATGGTATTTCCTTTCTCAAGATAGTCGATGAATATTACACCACGCACATCCCAAAATACCGAGGCCATAACCTTTCCAGCCGATTGTTGTGCTTTCGGGCGCTTTGGACGAGGTTCACCAGTTGCTGTCCACTCAGATGACGATCGTTTTGATTCCGGAGTGAAGTGATGGATCCATGTTTCATCCATTGTCACATATCGACGCAAAAATTCCGGTTTGTTACGTTTAAACATGGCCAAACACTGCGCAGAATCATCAACACGTTCTTGTTTTTGATCAACAGTGAGCAAACGCGGCACCCACTTTGAACAGAGCTTTCTCATAGTCAAATGCTCATGCAATATAAAGCCAACACGTTCTTTTGATATCTTTACGATGTCAGCTAACTCACGCAACTTCACTTTTCGATCATTCAAAACGATTTTATGGATTTTTTTGATGTTTTCTGGTGTTACCGCCTCATTTGGACGTCCACTGCGTTCTGCATCATCGGTGTCTCTACGACCACGTTTGAAGTCAGCAAACCAACGTTTTATTGTGGTTTCTGATGGAGCGGAGTCCCCATAACACTTTTCAAGCCATTGCTTCGCTTGAACGGTATTTTTTCCCATCAAGAAGCAGTGTAAAATTAAAACACGAAATTGTTTTTGATCCATTGTTTTGAAAATAACAAAAGTATCGTCACTCTTAGCACAATAACTCACAAACTAATGAATAGAATATCATGAAATTTTAACAGCTGTCTTTTGAAGGTTAGTATTAACTGAAAAAAAGGTGACTGCAATAAAACTAGCGCCATCTATGTGTTAGGCCCGGGACTTTTCAGCCCATGTGTTATATATATATATATATATATATATATATATATATATATATATATATATATATATATATACAGTGTATCCCAAAAAGTTTTATACAAATGGTGAAAAAGTTTATCCTACATATAAAAAAAATTATTCTTAATAAAAAGTTTCAATAGAAATCCATAATCAAGCATCAAAAGTTTAAACTATTTGATGATATACAGAAAAAATAAAAATAATGATTTATAATGAAAAGCAAAGTGTGTTTAAAATGAAATACAGAGCAAAATATTAATTGAAAATGTTAATAGGAACTAAAAAATTATGCTCACGTTTAGATTTGTGGCCTTCCTAATTGGAAATTCAAAAAAACTCCAGTAAACACGTTAGTAATTGTCGGATTATTTATTGAATAAAGAAAAACGAATTAATTAAAAATCAATATCATATTTTTGTTAAAAAATTGATGACCTTTTTATCTGCTTTGCAACAATTACATCCATAATAAATTTGTGCTAATATCATTTTATTTTGAAATTGTAACATTACTTAATTACTACGTACATAATATAAAAACTAAACATATGGATTAATTCTAACTTTATTGCACAAGTGCTTCAATATATCCACCGTCCCCTTCTAAAAAGGTGATTGTTCTTCGAGAAAAATCTTTTATTACATCTCTAATTACGTCAGGAGTTATAGCTTCACATGTTTCCCTAATGACTCTCTCAAGATGATGAACATCTTGAAATGGCTTTTTAAGATAAACCTGTTCTTTTAAGTAGCCTCATAAAAAAAGTCTAGAGGAGTCATGTCCGTAGATCTTGGGGGCCAAGTAAACTACACATACCTCCCTATTACTCTACCGTTCAAAATGTGGAGGAGATAATCTCGAACATTTCTTGTACTGTGACATAATGCACCATCATGTTGGTACCATATACGTTGTCTTTCAATTATTGGTAGGGGATTAAGAAACTCAGGCAACTCATTATTTAAAAATTGGTTTTAAACGAGTATTGATCTTGAGTTTGGATATTGAAGTTAGGATTAACATCGCTCCACCAGCGATGGTTTTGAGAACTTACTGTCCCATTAGTCGTAAATGTCGCTTCGTCAGAGAAAAGAATTTGCCATAAACCTGTTATCTTCCAACTCTCCTTGAAACCAAGCACAAAATTCAAATCTTCGTTCAAAATCTCTTGTTTTTAAAGTATTGGGGTTTGTGTTGTTTTAATTTATCTGATCTTAAAATTTTCGCAACTGTAGTTTTACTCACATTCAAAAAAGCTGATTCCTTTCCGAAGTGAATCTTTTGGCTTTTCTACTGCGAATAGCATTACTTGATTTTGATTATCTTCAAAATACCCATGCCCGATGTTTCTTTTTAAATTTATTTTTAACACTTCTATAAATCTTGAATTTATTTATTAGATATCCTACAGTTGTAAAGTGCATAGTTTTATCAGGGTGTTTATTATTAAAGATTTGTGTTGCTTCTCTAAAAATTTTATAATTATCTCCAACTATGAGAACAATTTCAATTTTATCTTCAACACTCAATTTTACTGGCATTTCTAATTATTGCAAATACAGACTGACGTTAGCTTTGAAGTTTATTGACAGGTGTTAGGTATTTCCAAAGATATGTTCATTTATTTTCAGCTTAAAATTTGTAGTGATTTCGTTTTCTTTTATTCAATAAATAATACAACAATTACTGACGTATTTACTGGAGTTTTTTTGAATTTTTAACTAGGAAGGCCACAAATCTAAACGTCAGCATAATTTTTTAGTTCCTATTAACATTTTCAATTGATATTTTGCTCTGTATTTAAATTTAAACACATTTTACTCTTCATTATAAATCATTATTTTTTTGACATTGGTATAAAACTAAAGACGAATCGAAAGACACTTTTGGTGACTTCTGAAAATGCGAATCTTTCGATTCGTCTTTAGTTGTTATACCAATGCCATCTATGCCTTCGAGCGGTAAGCTCGAGAAGGTGCGTTTCTGCAATAAGTGCCAGCCGTGCTGTGCCGTTCTGCTTGAAAAGACTTTGTAAATCACCGACAGAGTGCAGTATAAGCAACTATTTGTCATAGTTTTCCATTAGTACCTGGATAAGGACTAAAAATGGTGTTCTCGTATTTACTGAACCTAGCCCAACTGAGGAGCCGTGATGCGGCGAAACGCGTCTTGGGATGGTTCAGAAAATACAAAGAACACTTTTGGTGACTTCTGAAAATGCGAATCTTTCGATTCGTCTTTAGTTGTTATACCAAAGCCATCTATGCCTTCGAGCGGTAAGCTCGAGAAGGTGCGTTTCTGCAATAAGTGCCAGCCGTGCTGTGCCGCTCTGCTTGAAAAGACTTTGTAAGTCACCGACAGAGTGCAGTATAAGCATCTATTTGTCATAGTTTTCCATTATTTTTTTATTTTTCCTGTATACCATCAAACATTTTAAATTTTTGATGCTTGATTATGGACTTCCATGTGATGGAGAAGTTTTTATCAAGAATAAATTTTTGTAATATGTAAAATAAACTTTTTCTCCATTTGTATAAAACTTTTTGGGATATACTGTATATATACATATATATATATATATATATATATATATATATATATATATATATATATATATACATATATATATATATATATATATATATATATATATATATATATATATATATATATATATATATATATATATATATATATATATATATATATATATATATATATATATATATATATATATATATATATATATATATATATATATATATATATATATATATATATATATATATATATATATATATATATATATATATATATATATATATATATATATATATATATATATATATATATATATATATATATATATATATATATATTCATATATATTCATATATGCGTTTTTTACTTTTCTTGAAGTCGTTTTAAGTTAATTTCATTTTTGCACCAACTTAAATATATCTAAATAATTGTTTTTAATAGAACAGCGGAGAAGAGGTTGCAAATTATTTAAAAATTTATCTTTATATTTATATTTTATTTTGTAATATTATAAGCACAAATTTTAAGCCTAAAATTCCTGTAGGTATCAGGATATGTCAGCCCACGATAGACATATTTTTTGTCACACTTCGAAACTATGTATTTAAGGCTTTGCATTAACAGATCCATCATAGTGAGATAATTGGAATTGTGGAATTTAGGTCTATCAGTTTATTACGGGTTATATTGGGTATAACGATTATTTAAAGAATACTAAAAACAGGCAAAAATAATGCCTCAAATTTAAAAGCTTGCTCATTCATCTTTAGTCAGTATTTACTATCGAAAGCTCACACGGTCGTTATTTTTAAAATTTATTTTCTGGAGGCCCGGTTATGCGTTATCGTTGATCATGTGTAGCATACCCTATACCAAGCCATTGTTTTATATTTAAAAAATCCAAAGAATAATTTTGTGCAAATTATTTTTAGCCGTATCTACTTTACAACAACGTTAACCCTTAATCATGAATGTCGAATCGATTAGCTCTCGAACGAGCAAGTGGCCATTCATTAATAATCCTTAAATGAGCAAAGTATAAACTCATGCCCTGTAACGAATGTGTAAAAATAGTAAAGTGGAATCGATAAAAATATCCCAATTTGGATTTGTGTAACGGGATAGGCCATTAAAAAACCGTATCCGATTTATCAGGTCAAGGGAACAAATCAGTTTAGTGAAATTTATTATCTCGTTCGGGTCGAGATGACACCTTGTGTTTGCTTTTTTTTGTCCCAAAAGGGATAGAGTAAACACAAACTTTCTGATTAGTGTATTTTATTAATGACACTATTTACGGTGTTCTCTAAATTGGAGCGTTCATTTTAATAGTTTATAGTAATTCCCTGAACTAAATCATTTTGCCAAATATAGGCTAAATAAAAGGTTATTAATAATAGAATATGACCCTTTTGAAGTCATTCAAAATATGTCCCTAAAAAGGCGTAAATTCTTGATTGCTGTTTCACGAAATAAGCATTCTCGACCGAAACCCAACATCTGAAATTAGAAGAAGAATCAGTCTAACTTGGACAGCGTTCGGAGCTCTAAAGGATATATTTAAGGACATTCCGATTAGTCTGAAGAGGAAAATATTCAATCAGTGCGTCCTTCCAGTCTTTACCTATGGAACTGAGACGTCAGCACTTACTATAGAACCTGCACACAAACTGAGGATTGCGTAAAGGCGCATGAAGAGGCCAATGCTTGGTGTGACTCTTAATGACAGAATACGCAACGAAGATCTACGTAAACGCACTGGAGTCACAAATATCATCACGCGCATAACTACTTTAAAATGGAAATGGGCAGGACATATGGCCAGACTTAGAGACATGAGATGGATGCGCAAAATATTGGAATAGAAATCAACGGCAGATAAGCGCAGCAGAGGAAGACTACCGACACGTTGGGCTGATAATATTAAAAGGGTCGCTAACAACTGGTTACAGATTGCGCAGGATAGACAGAGATGGAATTCTACAGAGGAGGCCTATGTCCAGCAGTAGTAGCAGTATATATATATATATATATATATATATATATATATATATATATATATATATATATATATATATATATATATATATATATATATGTGTGTGTGTGTAAAGTTTAAAAGTATTTTTATTTTTTGAGAGTAACAACTGGTCCAAATTTTATTAAATTTGAGCGACATCTATGCCTCGAATCCTAACCTCAAATAAATTTATTTAAATATCGATGAAAAACAAGAAAATATAAAATTCTGCTTAAATATGATGTAAATATTATAAAAAAATCTTACAGACCTAGACTTGAAACTAAAAACTCGTAAAACTTAACTTAAAAAGATTGAAAATGAAGAAAATACAGACATTAAGTAATTTTTTAATTTTAAGTTCTTCATTTTCATCTTTTTAGGTTCAGTTTTACGAGATTTTAGTTTCAGGTCTAGGTTTGTAAGAACTTTTTATAATATTTATATTATAATTAAGTAGAATTTTATATTTTCTTAATTTTTTCTTCGATATTTAAAGAATAAATCTATATGAGACTAGGATTCGAGCCATAGATGTCGCTCAAATTCAATAAAATTTGGATCAGTTGTTATTCACAAAAAATAAAAAATTTTCAAGGGGTAACTTTTAAAAAAAAAATTTTAATCTACTCTAATATATATGGTATATATATATATATATATATATATATATATATATATATATATATATATATATATATATATATATATATATATATATCATGTAGGCTGAAAAGCTTTTGGTCTGACACATAGATGTCGCCCTTTTTGAAAAATTCATATGATTTTTAGAAAGTACCAACCTTCAAACGATACGTGTTAAAATTTCATGACATTTCGACGATTAATTAACAAGTTACACTGGTTTTAGTGACGCTACTTTTGATATTTTCAAAACAATGGAAAAAATCGAATTTTGTATGTTGATTAAACACTGTTTTTTAATGGGAAAAAATACTGTTCAAGCAAAGCAATGGTTTGATAAGTGTTACGGGGACTCTGCTCGTGGAAAATCACTCATCATTTACTGGTATACTGAATTTAAACGCGGTCGTACAGATACAAATGATGCTGCACGCTCTGGACGACCAAATGATTTGGTTACACCGGAAAACATAACTACATATTCCCACAATCAAACATTACGTCATAAACCAAAAAAGCAAATTTCTAGACAAGGTAAGGTCAACCCACTAAAACCTGATCACTGAATCAGATTCATAAACCGGATATCACAAAGATGACACCTTTTAAAGCCTAGGACAATAGTTTAGGCATAAATCCATCGTATATAATATATGTAAAGTTATATATGTAATTGTAAATAAGCTTTGATAAAAATTTTTTAACATAACATTGTAAAAAATTCTAATGGAAAACTTATTTAAAGCATTATTTTAACTGGTGAGATATTAACAAAAAAAATTAAGTACGGTAAAAGCTTTTGTTAAAATTTAAAATAATTGAAAAATAATATAATTTTCAGATTTCTCGAAATTAAGCTGGAAAAAATAACGCGATATATTCGAAACAACCCCTCCTCCACCCGCCCCTTTAACCGGCTATAAATTTTACTATAAACAATTATGCTGAAAATGTGTTAAGTACTTCAACTATAACTAGGGAAAATAGGACAGTATATAAAACTTATAGATACCTACCTCTTTCACACTGTTCTCCTGAAGAGATATCGCTAAAAAATTATAGGTATCTTTCATACGTTAAGTTTTATAGGTATACCAAATATGAAATCGAAATCTCATGTCGCTCGGGAACAGTCGTGTCAACAGAGCGAAAGACCGACATATTGATGGAAAGGAAGACTATGTTTTTCGTGGTCTGGGGATCCTAAATCGTGAAGAAATGAAAAAATCCCTTGGGGTAATTTTTCCACGAAAACAATGCTTCCCTTTAACAAGAGAATATAAAGATAAACATAAAAGCTAAATAAACTAACTCAGAACAATTTTTATCCTTTTTTCAATATAAGATAACATGTTTCCCGCTCGCCCGGGCAATTTAGCGTCTTTCCAACACTTCCCACTGTTCTGGAATTTGATGACAAATACGGCATTATCATTTTTGTGACCGTGTTCTTTTTTCCTTTCCTGTTTGCAATTTTGTTTGAAATTTGAGGATTTTTAGAAGAAAACGACCTACGAGTAGTATAAATATCGTTTACAGCAGATAGAATCATTTTCATTTGAAATTTAAATTTTAGTACAAACATTTTCCATTTCACCTAAATATACTCTAATCCTATACAGCACTAATAAGAAAAGTTTTAATGTCCGTAGAGAAACAAGTATATTCGCTTTGGTTTTTAAACGTAAACATTTGATACTCATTTAAAGAAGGAACTATACTCAACGTAATAGAATCTACTATATATCTATATATATATATATATATATATATATATATATATATATATATATATATATATATATATATATATATATATATGTATGTATGTATATATATATATATATATATATATATATATATATATATATATATATATATATATATATAAAACAAGAAGGCTGAAAAGTTTTTGATTTGACACATAGATGTCGCCCTTTTCAAAAAATCCATATGATTTTTAGGAAGTACCAACCTTCAGACTATATGTATCAAAAGTTCACCATCCTTCCCAAATCCAGTTGGTAGCCAACACCCTCGTATCGAGATCATACCGACTCACCGAACCAGACACGAGACAGCAAGAAATTACACAAATTACCAGGGTACTCAAGCAAAACAGTGCCATCCACAGACAAGGACAGAAGAACGGGACCTCAACCAAAGCAGAATTCTATTACCGTATATGAAAATTACCTAAGAAAACACAACATAGGCACAGCATACAAACCACAAAACACTCTGGCAGACATCCTGAGTAACCCCAAGGACAAGAGAAAACTGGAAAACTATGGAGTTTACAGCGTCCCATGCGGAGACTGCCACAAATTGTACATAGAACAAACAAACAGAAGAATCTCCACCCGGATTCAAAAACATAAAATAAATATCAAAAACAAACAAACAACATCAGCTCTTTTTCAGCACCATCATGATACTGGTCACATCAATTTTGAGAGATCTAAACAAATAGCCTCGATTTCACATTATAAAACACGCATAGTCAGAGAAGCCTTGGAAATCGAAAAGAATGGACAGCTAAATAAGCGGGATGATGCACTGAATACCTCCACTACAACCAAAACATCGAGAAGGCAACAGTCAGCATAGCGCCGGAACCCGTAATTACCACCCAGCCGGCAAACACCGATGCTCGGACGAACACTTCCGACCCCCTTCCCACCTACAATCTGCGTAGACGCCGACCTATAAAAGACGGCGACCGCACGTCGGTTTCTCAATTAGCTTCGAGCAGCAGCAGGAAGATCACAGTATCCAGTAGCAGCAGCAGCGCGAGCACTTGAAAATGCTAAATGAGATTTTGACGAAACGTCGTACAAATTTATTGTTAGACGAACCGATTGAAACACGGAATTTTAATGTATTACATATATACACTCCTGGACAAAATTAACGCAACAATATATTAAATCATACAAATCTCTATAATGAATTAATTTTAATAATTTTTTATGAACATTGGTTACACTAAAAGTTATTCGGATACTTTAAAAGTGAATTAGCTACCAAATTTCTCTATAAGATTCGAATTAAAATTATTCTTAAGACTTAATAACAAAACCGTTGAAATTATGTAATAATGAAAAAAATAAACTGGGACACTAGTAGCAAAATTAATGGTGTAACTGGGACACTAGTAGCGTGTGTTGCCTCCTCTACTTCGGATGACAGCGTTTATGTGCCTAGGCATGCTTCTAATTAAACTTTGGATAAAATCTTGAGGAATTTGCTCCCATTCTCTGATAACTGCATTTTCAAGTTCCCTCAGGTTTCTAGGTGCAGGTATATGACGTTTCACATTTTTCTTAAGGTGATCCCATACATGTTCTATCGGATTCAGATCCGGGCTTTTTGGTGGCCATTGCATAATCGGTATATCAACTTGATTAAGATAATTAAGTACCTCCCTAGCCACGTGAGGTCGAGCGTTGTCTTGCATAAACAGGAAATTGGGCCCCACAAAATGACCGAAAGGCATCACATGTTCTATTACAATATTCTCAAGATAGTAGTCAGCATTCTTGGATCTCGTACCGACAGGAACTAACTCTGTGCGAGCATCAAAGCAGATGCCACCCCAGAACATAACAGAGCCACCGCCGAATGGAATCCTTGCAGAGATATTGCAAGGAGCAAAACTCTCTCCTGGTCTTCGCCATACTCGCTCACGACCTGGATGTTTTAGACTAACCCTAGTTTCATCTGTGAAGAAAACTTGTTTCCAATCATCCACAGACCAGTTTTCGTGATTTCGAGCAAAACGTAACCTGGCAACTCTGTTCTCTCTAGTAAGCAAGGGCGCAGTGGCTGGTCTCCTACTGTTTAATCTAGCTTCATTTAACCGTCTTCTAACTGTTTTAGAAGAAATTGTGACATTGCGAACAGCTTCGAGTTCGTTTCTTATTATAGAACTAGTGACAGTCCGGTTTCTTAAAGCATATTGTCTTATAATACGTTCATCTAGGTCGCTAGTGCATCATTTTCGCCCTTGCCCTAGCCTTCTAGAATAAGTTCCTACTTCATTCAAGCGTCTTACCATACGACTTATTGTGGAACGATGTTTGCCTAACAAATTGGCAACATAACTCTGATAATATTCCTCGTCCAATAAAACTGAGGCTCGCACTACCTCGTGTTTAGGTAAATTCCTTGTTCGATTCATTTTTCTAATTCTTCGGGGTCAAAAATAAAACAGTCTACCACAAAAACGTATTACTTTGAAAAAGGGAACAATTTATAAGCTTACTTTTAAAGAAAATCTATCGCATTATTACAGAAAATTGTTTATCTTCTAAAAAATTCTTTAAAACTGTAAATCTGAACGAATTGTTTTGATTTCTGTCATGAACAACGAAACAAAATATGCATAGCCTACTATTCAAATACTCGATAAACTTTAAAACTGAAAAAGATAAATTAATTTTCAGATTGTTGCGTTAATTTTGTTCAGGAGTTTATATATATATATATATATATATATATATATATATATATATATATATATATATATATATATATATATATATATATATATATATATATATATATATATATATATATATATATATATATATATATATACATATATTAATATATATATATATATATATATATATATATATATATATATATATATATATATATATATATATATATATATATATATATATATATATATATATACATATATATATATATATATATATATATATATATATATATATATATATATATATATATATTAAGATTGGTTCTTGGGATTTATAGCCTGTGGATAATAAAAATACAAACTATTTGTTCATAATCAAGTGTCGTCTCGGACAATATATTGCTTTCATCAAATGCAAATAATTAACAAAGAAAAGTAAATCAGAGCACAGCAAGTGAAGGAGATAGATGTTTGTCAAAACAACAACGTACAATCATCCCTTATTCTTTATTATCTCTTTTACACTTTATCTCCTCCTGTAGAAACTTGGCATTGCTTATGTTTTCACAATATCGTTATTTTGCACAGTTTCGTTCAGTTCTTACCCTACTAGACTTTTTCTTCTTTATAACTTCAAAACAACAATTAATACAAAGAATTCATTTAAGCTCGAAGACAAAACTCCAAACAATAAATAATACAAATGAATTAAGGAAACGATTTTGTTATTGTGCTCAATTTTTGAAATAAACGTTTCCTTTTGTTTTCTTTTTACAGTCGTTATGAGAAATTTAAGATTCACACAAGTATCATTCATTAACAGGTAGGGTCACATTTATTTAGAAATGTTCCACAATTATTACGAAATATTTTTGAGAAAAACATGTTTTTCTAAGAATTAATTTGAAAACTAAATTTCTCGTACCGAAACAGTAAAACGTCTAAAAAAGGTAATTTCAAGTTCGTTCAAAGAGGGTAGAAAAGCAGTTAAAGATGAACCGTGTTCTAGAAGACCATCCACTGCAACCACCAAATCAAGGCTCTTGTAGCAACTAATTGCCATTTGAGTATTAGAGATCTTGTAGACTTTACTAAAATGTCAACTGGATCAATATAACCGATTTTAAAGGAGGATTTAAGCTTGGCTCTTATGTTACCTAGTCTTTCTAAAAAAATTGAATTTTGTTGAAAAATATCGTCGTATTGAGATCGCTGAAGAGATGATTTTTTTAGATGATTCCACTTTGAAATTCTACCATTACTGGTGAAGACGTCGATCTATTCATATGACCTGGAAGCAGCGCAACACTCGAGTGAATATCGTGCAAAAACCAACCAAAACCAGAAAAAACACGTCACAGTCGACTAGAAATCAATGTTAACTGTTTTCTTCGATTACTGTGATGTTGTATACAAAGAGTTTCTTCAAAGTGGACAAATAATAAGGAGTATTATTTAAGAATTATGCATCATCGACGTAATCAATTCCTAAAACTAGACTTGAATTATGATCGAACAATTCATGGACTTTGCACCATGGTAACGCACTATCATATAATGCAATAATTATTCGTAACTTTTTAAGTAACAATGTCACGATCGCCGTTCCATGAACACCGTATTCGTCAGATATGACATAGTGTGACTCTTTCTCGTTTTCCGAGCCGAAATTATCACTTTGTGGACAACGTTTTTACTGTATAAAGTTGTAAAAGAGATATTCACTGGCCGCTACCCGAAATCGAGTATAACAAGTGTCTTGAAGATTGGAAGAAGTGTTGACATAAGTGTGTTGCAGTGGGAGAAAATTACTTTGAAGAGAGTTAAATAGATTGAGATGAATAAAATATTACTTTCTGTTTTATATAATCAGTTCTCTTAATTTCTGAACATAGTAGCATATTATTAATAGTTTGTTTATTATTGTCATTGACAAATAAATTTCTTTATTAGTATTAATAAGGGTGTAATATTACCTGTATTTCCTGGCACGGTTACATGCTTGACAAATGCTACATCTCCTCCTCCTTGAACCAAACATCTAAATGCTCCAGTATATCCACTGTAAGCCTCTAATTGGTTAAAGTTACATTTAGTTGATGGATCGTTTTTATCAATATCCCCAACACATAAAGAGCAGAGCTTTTCCGAGGTTTGTTGGTTCAAATCGGAGCTAAAAATAAAATTAGGTAATGTAGGGTGTTGAGGAATCCCATAAATTAAAAAATATATTAATATGTTCCAGCTGACAATCTGTCCCTAACAATCTAACACATTTTAATGTTAGCAAGAGTAAATTCTCCAATATTTGTATCGCCCAAAGATCCAATTCCTATGGACCAAAGTACATCCAAGCAATGTTTTTCTTCTTCTTTAGCTCTCTGTCATCCAACTTTGGACATAGGCCTCTCCCAATTCTCTCCATCTGCCTCTATTTTGATTCATGCACCTCCAATGCAGGCCCCCGACTCTTTTCAAATCATCGTCCCAATACATTTGAAGCCGGCTTCTGGTTCTCCTTCCCAACCAAGGTCTCCAGTGTTGGATCACCGCATTCCAACGAGCATTAGTCTGTCTGGCATTGTGGCCCGCAAAACTCCACTTAAGTTTAGTAATCCGATCTCTCACATCCGAGAAATCTGTGGTCTTCCTAATCGATTCATTTGTTCGCCTATCAGACAACTTTAAGTTCAACATCGCTCTCTCCATGGTCCTCCAGGTCTTTGTTAGTTTGTCCATATTTAGTTTAGTGAGGATTCACGTCTGACCTCCATATATCATGATTGGCAGGCTGCACTAGTCGAACACCCTAGTTTTCAAGTATTGTGGAATTCTAGGACCTTTCAGTACCCAACTCAGCTTTCCACATCCTGTCTATACTAGTCCTGTTCGCCTTACTGCCTCAGCTGTCTGATTGTCTTTGCTCAGCTTCAAATTCTGTTCCATATATGTATTCGTTGATCATGTCTAGTGTGCACGATGATGGTTCTTGTGTACTCAGTGTTTGTTATCATCTTTATCTTTTCTTAGTTCATCTTTAGTCCGACCTTTTCCGATTCTTCTGCCAGCTGTATTATCATCGTCTCGAGGTCTTCAAAATTTGGGCTAATTAGTACGACGGCGCTGAGATAGCTGAGTTTTTTACCATTGATGTATATGCCCATTTTTATCCTGTTTAATGATCTGCACACATCTTCTAAGGCCAAGGTGAAAAGCTTTAGAGATATTTCATCAACTGTCATTGTTACATTTCTGTATATACTGTGTATAAGTTGTCTGTATCTATAGTCTAGTCTGCAGTTGTTCATTGCTTGTTCTACGGCCTATAGTTCAATATTCACTGGAAAGGTTATAGTTGACAAAATTTCAAAAACATCACAAAATACCCACCTTAATACTTTGCTGTTTTCATTTATTTTTTAAGAGATGTTTACTAAATGAAATAAACAATGGAAAAAATTTAGCAGAATAACCAAAGCTTTTTATTTTAAAGTACATCAGCACATCCCATCATCACCCTGATACCACCATAACGAACATAAGCATCCAGGAAAAACATTATAATAATGAGTCGTCTCAAACTTAATTATGGAAGCTTCCCAGTCATCTTAATAAAATCGGATAAAAATAACATACATACTCTAACTCTCCCCCCATGAACCCCTTATTTATTTTACTATAAATCATATGCTTAAAATCTGTCAATTGCCCAACCAACACACCTGAAAAAATTCTCAAAATACTAGTAAAACTATAGAATATTTCATGACCCCCACCACTTAAAATTAAAAGTAATCAAAAAAAGCCTAATTTTTCAATTACTTGAGTTTAAAAACTTGCAAAAAAAAACATATAACAGTATATATACCAAACAACCCGTCTAACTACGAAAAGGTGAGTCACGCCTGTAAATAAGTAAAAACCGCTTGGATATTCTACCGCCCACTAGTTTGAAAGCACTAAAAAATTTTTAATTGAAGATACTCGTAAAAATACAAGGAAAAAGGTTTTTATTATCGAAAAATAAATGTCTACATTTATGATAAGGTGTTGTCCACAAAATCACTCATAAATATACTCATTAAAAAATATTTTTATCAAATCTTACTTTGGTCATAATGACCACCTTTAGTTTTAATGTTCGAGAAGTTATTTATTAATGTGCAGCGCTGGCCCGAGTAAACTCGGTGCCCTAGGTGAATGACTTGAATGGCGCCATTATTAAAGCGCCCACTCGTGGTCGTGTCGCTCACTCGCCCGTCCCGTACCCCCGCCATGCCGCCCTCCAAATTCGAGCGCCCTAGGCCGTCGCCTTGTTTTCCTATATGGATGGGCCGGCCCTGTTAATGTGTTAAAATATTCAGCGCTCCATTTTTCTCTATCATTTTGTAGCTATTCCCAAGGGTGTACAGAGCTTGACGAAAAAAGTCTTTTAACCCTCCGATCTAACATCTGACGCTACTTCGATGGGAGACAGATTGAAGAATTGGGATGGCCATTGCTTTATACGTATTAGTGTTTCTTTTTCTTCAAAATACCCTTCACATAGTTTAAAAGAGGATCGCTATCTTGTTAAAAAATAAAATTTCAACCACTAATATTTAACCCAGATGGCACTGCATGCTCTAGCAGGATTTTCAAGTATCCTTCTTTATTAAATTTTCGCTAGACCATAACGCTGCACAGTGGGGAAAAACGAAAAATCGTGTTTCAAAATTGTCTAGAGCCTTCAATTTTGGTTCAATTTGGACGATTTTTTTTTTAAATTGAAGCTTATTAAATTCCGAACAAAGTTGTCAGAGCCAATTTTTCAGTTAAACTTTTGTTTCAAAATGGCGGACGTTGGTTTCTGATTATATAGAAACTGAGACACAGAAAACGCTTACAGTTTCAAACCAAGTTGTGCTAAAATGCGTGTATGTATGTTTTTTTATGTCGCAGCTGATATATCTAATATCACAGTTACAAGATTAATAATAATGAACCCAAAATGGCTGCCATGAACAATAAAAGTATTATAAATATGAATAAACGTACCATTATTATTTTATATCCATAACATTTGCATAAATAATTTCTTTAAGGTTGTTAATTATACATATGTTTCAACAATTGACTTAAAATGACAAATCAAATATGGCGGATGCCAAAATTGAATCGAGCAAGAAAGTTTCTCTGTGGCATTTAGACTGTGGCAGTCAGATCATTCAAGTTATTCAAGTTTAGTTGCGGGATTTAAATTTTCATGCAGTTATTGCTAGAATATCGCTGCTGTAAATTTTAAGTATCGTAGACAATTTTCTAGCAGATACAAAAAACAGCGATACACGCAGAAAAGGACAGCTCACACAGCTAGAAAATGGCTACAACAGCTAAAACGTTTTGTTAAAATAGGGACAGCTAAATATTTTGCTGCACCAGCCACATTGTTTGCTGTTGTAGCAAAAAAGTGGCTGCTGTTGCTAAACAGTGGCTAATGCAGCAAAATATTTAACTGTCCCTATTTTAGCATTTCTCTGCGTGTATTTGGTAAGAGTAATAATAATCTTTATTAACGAGAAAACCCTTTAGTACATATACAGAACTACTGAATTATAGGAATAGACTAGAAAAATAAGAAAATAAATATGTCTAACCTTAACTTACTGAAACATATTTATAATTAACAACCTTAAAGAAATTATTTATGCAAATGTTATGGATATAAAATAATAATGGTACGTTTATTCTTATTTATAATACTTTTATTGTTCATGGCAGCCATTTTGGGTTCATTATTATTAATCTTGTAACTGTGATATTAGATATATTATCTGCGACATAAAAAACATACATACACGTATTTTAGCACAACTTGGTTTGAAACTGTAAGCGTTTTCTATGTCTCAGTCGCTATATAATCAGAAACCGCCATTTTGAAGACGTCCGCCATTTTGAAACAAAACTTTAATTGCAAAATCGGCTCCGACAACTTTGTTCGGAATTTAATAAGTTTCAATTTAAAAAAAAAAATCGTCCAAATCGAAGCAAAATTGAAGGCTCTAGACAATTTTGAAACACGATTTTTCGTTTTTCCCCACTGTGCGCTGCCACGTTCGTGTATAATAGCTGGTACAGTTCAAACTTGTGGAGCCCTTATAAAGGGGAAGGCTTAGATTCTCCCCAACACCATTAATTCAAAATCAGGGACTGAGTGGGAGATTTTTCGCAAAAGTAGTCCCTTCTATACAGTGGAACTCTAAAAATTCATACCCGTTTCAAAATCGATGACCGGAAGGTGGAGATTTTTCAATAAAAAAAAAACCTTTCATACAATAAAACTTTACAAGTTTTCTTCAAAAAAAAAATTGTCAGCCCTATAACTAACTAAAAATAATGCCCTAACAATCTCGAAACTATTGTGGTGGTAAAAAATATAACTTTTACCCGTTAATAAGTAATACCTTGAATCTTTAGCTCCAGGTAAACAACTTCCACTACTAAAGAATTCGGACAAAGCTTTAGGATAAGGGCAGTCATTTTGCTTAATCAGTCCTTTCGAAACTAAAGTATATATTGGTGCATTGTAGCCTGCTGTCCGACCAATTCCAGTGTGACAGGATTTTTTGCCTCTTAAATCTTCAAACGATTGAACAGAAGAATCTTTTTTTATTACTGCGACTGCGTAATAGGAGCCTCCTGTAGGTCCATATTGCTCAGCTAGGATTGGTTTTAAGTTATATTCTCTTTGAGCTAAGTCAACCAAACCACCTAAAATTAAAAATAAAATTAATGTTTTATGGGAAGCGGTAACGATGAGACTTACAACGCCACGCATGGGTATGGAGGTATTAATTCTGTGTTTTACAACCAAGTATCTGTATTTACTAATAAGTGCAGGTGGAATTTAAAAAGTCTGTAAAGTGATTTAGTTAGTACTTCACTTACAGTTTTACAAAAAATGAACTGCAGAAAGGCTTCAAAGTTATCTAGAACCGAAACTGAATCAACCTGAAATTTCCCTCTACATACTGTATCTATTAAAATTTAAAATAATGAAAAATACTTTAACCTTTAGATTTCTTTACTTCAAAAACCTTGAAAAAGGCATATAAAATGATATATTTGAAATACCAGATCTAAAGATATATCAGGATAATAAATTTTTATTATTATTGTTTTTGTTCTTCATTCTCACATTTGGTCAATGTGGTTCCATGTTTGGCTGACGGGCCTAAGCCAAGTCAACACAAACGCTATTACCATTGTGTATTAAGGACTGACCTGACAATGTTACATGTTTTTAAAATCACTGACTGCTGAATGTTTTTGTGAATGTTTGTGTCGAATCTTAATTGTATGTAATAGTAGTGAGTGTTGTTGGTGTAAGACCTGTGGCTGATATGATGCGGGGGACAATGATGACTTTTTCTTGTTTCCATAGCCATTTTATTTCTCTTGCAAAGTCTGTGTATTTGGAAATTTTTTCTATGTATTTTATTTGAATGTTTCTGTCATTCGGGACAGTATATCATGCAGATAGGTGACTTTTACTTTTTTGTATTGAAAAGTAATATCGGGTCTATTGGCGGGGAATGTTTTATCTGTATAGATACTGATGTCCCAGTAGAGATTGTAATCTCTATTTTTAAATATGGATGTTAGTGTGTATCTGTAGTAGGGATCTGTGTTTTCTATGAGTTTGTATGTTGTGGCTAGTGCTTGGTGAACTACTTTTTCCGCTGAGTCATGTCTAGCTGTGTATTCCGTTCCGGCTAATATTTTACATCCGCTGGTTATGTGTCCGATCGTTTCTTTATGCTGGTGGCATTTTCTGCATCTGTCTTCTGTAATAGTTGGGTCTTTGGTAGTTTTTGGTTAATATGACTTTATCCTGGATGGCAAGTAAGAAGCCTTCTGTTTAGGGAATAGCTACCCATCCTGTAACCAGGTGTATAATTGTTTTTTATTTACATGGTCTTGTTCTATGTGGTATCTGTGTTTTCCGTGAAGTGTTTTTTCTGACCACGTTTTCATCTTTTCCTGTTGTAATTGGGTGTGACTGTGTGTGTCTGCTGGGTGGTCTGCCCAAGATAAGTCGAGAGGTGTGTAGTTTTTGTCTGCTTTCACTGTTGCTGTATGGAGGCGGGTCTGCTTGGTGTGAAAGAATTTCCTAAGTGCTTGTATTTGTTTTGTGTGTAGTGATCTTATATCTATGATTCCTCTTCCTCCTGCCTTCCTCTCGATGGCAAGTCTTACTTTGCATGCATTGGGGTGTAATTTCCTCTATTTGGTGAATTGAGAACGTATAAGGATGTGAATGTTTTCTGTGTCTGTATATGACCATTTGATGATACCAAATGAATATGTGAGTATAGGTATAGCGAACGCGTTGGTGGCTTTAGTGAGATTTTTAAAGTTGAGGTTTGTTTGTATAACCTCGTGACCTCTATTGCATTGTTACAAAGAGTTTACAATAGCCCTCCAGGCTTCTCTCTCTTCAACCCTTCTCATCATTTTAAGTAACACCAAGTGTATTGTAGACATGATCTGATCGATGTATCTGTTGGAAGATCTACCTCTTTTTCTTCTACCGTCGACTTTCCCCTCTATCAGCAATTTTTCCATGCCATATCATATTAAAGAAAACATAGAGAGCAATTTAAAGGCATGTTGTTCCACCTCCTTGGCACGTCTTTTATTTAAGTGTTGTATCCTATGTCTATGAGTTTTATTAATATGTATGAGGAAATCTTGAAAAAATAAATTAATGGCTTTATTTTTCAATATATTCTCCATCTCCCTAGCAATAGATAATAGGCTGCAATTTCTTTACATTTAGCTTAGTGAATAGCATGTTTCGCAACTTAGGCTGTATGGACAGAAGCGTTGTCGTGGATAACTAAGACGCCGCTGCTGAATTCTCCACGCCGTTTCTCTTTATAGCTTCGCGAATTCTACCAATTAATTTAGCATATTAACTACCTGTCATTCTCGTCTTCTTTGGAAGGCAGCCAATAAGAATAATTCCTATTGTGCCCCATTCATAGAACATTGAATTTGCGGGCTGGCTTACCTTCCTTTTCTGTCCCCTGAAATGATTCTTGTTTTGATTCAGGATCATAATGGAAAATCCAAGTTTTGAAGATCACAAATTGCATTGGTATTGTTTCCGCATTCCACCCGACGACGTTTGCGATCAAGCGGTGGCAGCATTTTCGGTACCCACCGTGCACTTTCTCTACTCATATGCAAATTATTTTGTAAAATTTCACCAATACATTCTTTAATAGCTTTTACTTCATCTTTTATCTGCCTCATAAAAATTCTACTATCCTGAATCATAGATCGAGTTGCTTTACAGACACCTAAACCCCTGATATTGTTTCTGAGTCATGAGCGTAACATTTAGCCACATGCGGGGTTTCTAAAAAAGGCAGCAATATTCGAGGATTACTTTCCGTCAGACATCCCTCGTAGATGTACCAAATATCAACTGGTTAATAAAGCATGCAAAGCAACTAGCATTTACCCTGACTCGCCGAATTTAATATCTATCTTTAAACTGCTTCTTTATATTTTCTTTAATATACACTGGTGAGCAAAAAAATCTAGTCAAACGATTTTGCTTCATTTAACACCGATCTTTAAATTTAATTTTCAAACAGTGGTATTATTTTTAGTATTATTAGAATGATGATCTTCTACTCTTTCCAATAATACCAAAACCATTTCGATTTCCAAAAAGTTTTAGTGACAATATAACCATTTTTGCTCGCTCAGCAACGTACTCGTTGTGCGCTATTCATCCCTATAAAAACATATGCACCTGGGCATAGCCAACGTGTAGTCGCTGCGCAACTGCACTATCTCCAGAGTCTACAGACGTTACCAAGAGACTGGCGCCTTTACACGGAGATCAGGAAGAATAAGGTGTACCTCGGAGCGAGACGACCGCTTCGTTGTTAACACAACTTTAAGAAATCGTCACTTGACTAGCGTTGAAGTCCAGCAGGAGCTCCGACAAGTTCGTGGTCCGGCTGTCAATCTTTGGACAGTCAGAAGAAGACTTAAAAAAGCTAACTAATTCCAAAGAGACCAGCTAATGGACCCAAACTCACAGCAGCCCATCGACAAGCACAACACAGATTTGCCCGCGAACATGTCGACTGGACTTTAGAGCAATGGCGCTATATTTTATTCTCCGACGAATCCCGAATGTGCCTACAAGATAATGATGGAAGAAGACGAACCTGTCGGAGGCCTGGGGAGCGAGCGCTATGTTGCTTTACTAAAACGGTCGCCTACGGAGGAGGTTTTGTCATGGTGTGGGGAGGCATCGCACTGAATGTGGAAACCGATTTGGTTTTCGTGACTAATGTGACTCATAACGGTGGGTTAACTGCTCACCGGTATATCGAGGAGATCCTACAGGAACACGTCGTTCCTTACGCTGCGTTTGTTGGCGATAGCTTCGTGCTAATGTGCAACAATGCGAGGCCACATGCATCGCTGAGGGGGTGAAATCCCACAAACAGTACTGAAAAAGCTCACCTGCTCCATGAAAAACCAACTGGAAGCAGTAATAAGGGCTAGGGAGGGGAGAATACGAAATATTAATTTTGGTTTATATTTGTTTTGCGTTTAATTGTTAAACTTAATATTTGTTTAATTTTTCCTTTCTCTTTCCCCTATTTTCAATCGTTGTTCTCCTTGTTTTCCCTTTCAATCATTTTAATCAGTAAAAAGCATGATGTATGCTATGGTATTTGGTGTCATTAGAAAGAGAATAGAATGAGCTTTCAAATGATACTAAAATTCGTTAAAATATATAAACACTAAATTCTAGGATGCGTGTTAAATAAAGCGAAATAGTTTGAGTCGATTTTTTTGCTCACCAGTGTGTTTAGTAGACGAGGCGGCCATAGCGTAGTGAGTAAGGTGTCTGCTTTCTACGCTGGTGACTCGGGTTCGTATCTAGGCTCAGGAAAATAATAAAAAAAGACCCGTAGTATCAGGCTGAATAAAACCCTCGTTCGGAACCGGCATTAAACTGTAGATCCCTCTGTGTCTGTAGAACATTTAAAAAAGGCACCGACCACAAACGCGCGGGTCGCTCCGTACCGGAGATGGCACTTCTAGAAGATTTAGTTGACAAAGCAAGTAATTTTCAAAGAAATATAAAACTCTTAAGGCATAAAGAGCTTTGTCGTCAGTCATTTCCACAAGTTAATGGGAAAAGGATGCAAACTTAAAGCGATTTAAAGTTTATTCGATGTAAAACCTTCATCTTATTAGTCCATGAAAGTTTTTGTGGACAGTAAAGTTTAATCTGTGTCAGCCTTGGATTAATTTATAAAACTGTCATCAAAAGAAGCTTTTACTTTAATTAGAAAATGTAGTCGATAAAGCGTCACGTTTTATTTCTCTTTGAACACCGAGCGAATAAGTTATCATTGAATAAAGTATTTAAAGTAAGAGTAGAAACTAATGACGTATTTTTTTACATTCGTTCGGAAAATTATTACTTTGTAAACAATTCTTTGTTTGGAACATTGTTTTTACTAGCAAAATTCAATTTTCCAGACTATTTTAGCGACGACTCAAGGAATTAGACAAAGTTTATTATAAGGTCCATATTTTCGTATATAAGGTACATATCTATTAGATTTATATGAAAATAAATAGGTCAAACATAATATATTCAGAATATACTTTCGCTTTATTCAGTAACGGAGCTACACTCCCGCAAGCCATCGCAGTGCAGGAGGCTTTGCCCGACAAAAGACGCGGGGGAATACAGAATATTAAAAAAAAAACTTAATACGAGGTTGGATTGAAAAGTTCGCGGCCTAGTCAAGAAAACAAAATAAAATAGTACAAAAATATATTTATTTTTCAACATAATGTCCACCTAGATCTATGCACCTCTTCTACCTGGTTTCCAAAGCCTCCACACCTGTTTGAAAGAAAGATTCCTCAAGGTCTTCAAAACACTGGCTAACTGCAGTTTCGACTTCTTCATTTGATGAAAATTTTTGGCCACCGAGGTGTTCTTTTAGGTTTGGAAACAGATGAAGGTTCGAAGGTGCCAAATCAGGATAATAATCCGGGTGGGGCAGCAATTCGAAGCCACAATCACGAATTTGAGCCATAGACTCAACAGACCTGTGAACGCAAGCATTGTCCTGACGGAAGGAAACTTTCTTTCTCAGTAATCCTGGGCGTTTTTCTTTAATTTCTTGACGTAAACGACGCAAAAAGGTGCAATAGTAAATCGAGTTTATTGTTTCGCCTTTCGGAAGGTAATCCACCATAATAATACCTTTAGCAAAAATTATTAAAAATATCATAGAGGAAAATATAAAAGGAAAAATTGGAGAAGACCAAACAGGCTTTACGGCCGGAAAATCATGTATAGACCACATATAAACTATAAAACAAACAATGGAAAAAAAACTGTCAAAGAATAGAGAAGTTGACCTAGCCTTCATAGACATAAGAAAGGCCTATGACTCAGTACCAAGACAAAGATTATGGAATGCAATGAAAAAAATAGGTAGTGACAAAGAACTAATACACGCAGTAAAAGCTCTCTACGAAAACAACACAGTGAACATAAAAATAGGACATAAAATAGGGAAGAGACTCCAAACATCAAAAGGCCTATTATAAGGATGCTCTACATCCCCAACACTATTCAAAATATACCTCGAACAAACATTAAAAAAATGGAAGCAAAAATGTAGTGGAATACGAGAAGATTACTTATTTACTCTAAGTTTCGCAGACGACCAAGTAATCATAGCGCAAGATGAGGAAGACCTCAGTTATATGGTAAGAAAACTGAAAAAAAGAATACACTAAAGCAGGATTAGCAATAAACTTTGATAAAACGGAATATCTAACAACAAAGTAGGGAAACGTGGAGAGTCTAGAAGTTGATAACGAAACAATAATCAAAGGAACCGATAGATTTAAATATTTAGGAACCATCATTTCAAAAAACGCAACATCAGAAGAAGAGATTAAAGCTAGATTAGGACAAACGCGGACATGCATAAGACAATTAAATTCGATCCTGTGGGACAAACACATTACAAAAAGAAACAAAACACGCATATACAAATCAATAATACAAAGCATAATGACATACGGATCAGAAACATGGACGATCAACAAAAGAAATAAATCTAAAATTAACGCGGTAGAGATGGAGTATTGGAGAAGATGTTGTAGAGTGACACGTATGGAGAGAATAACAAATGAAGAAATAAGAAGCAGAATGAACATCAAAGAGAACGCAGTAAACACCATTGAAGAAAAACGATTAAAATGGTATGGACACATAAGACGGAGCGAAGATAATAGGTGAATAAAGAAGATAACGGAGTGGAGCCCTATAGGGAGAAGAAAAAGAGGAAGACCCAGACGATCGTGGAGTGACGATGTGGACGAGGCTATGGAGGACAGGAGTCTAACAGATAGAAAGATAGAAACGGATGGAATCAAAGGCTGAGAGAAGGAAGACAGCGTCAGCTGTAGAAAATCCTTAATATATATATAGCATCCCAAAAAACTGACGCCATCACTCTTCCAGCCGACAGAATTGCCTTTGCTTTCCTTGAGGTCGGTTCACCAGATTTTTTCCACTGCTTGGATTGTTGTTTTGACTCTGAACTATAGTGGTGAACCCAGGTTTCGTCCATTATCACAAACCTGTTAAGAAAATCTTGCAGATCAGCCTCAAACATATGCAAACAGTCGCGAGAAATCGTCAATCGAATTTGTTTTTGTTCAGCTGAAAGCAGTCTGGGGACCCACCTAGCGGAAACCTTAGAAAATCCGAGTTTGTTGGCAATGATGTTTTGTATTCGTTCATACGAGATGCCTATAGTGTCTGCAATCTCCCTGATAGTGAATCTACGGTCTTTCAATATGAAATCACACACTTTACCGATGTTTTCTTCAATCGTAGACGTCGTGGGCTGGCCGGAGCGAGGGTCATCTTCGATGTTCTCTCGTCCACGTTTAAATTCTGCAACTCGTTTTTTCACAGTGGTATATGACAGAGCAGATTCCCCTAGTGTTGTTTTCATATCATTGTGAATCTCCTTTGTTGTTAATCTTTTTTTAAAAAGGTACTTGATGACCGCACGTTGTTCAATTATTTCCATTTTTCCAAAAACGCTACACTTGGTCTCACTAAACTCGTTCTAATCTAAAAACCACAATTTCTACAGCAACAAAATTTTACACTGTGACAACCAAAGGAAGTATGAACTTATTGAGGGTACTATAATAAAAATATTATAATTATTTTTTCGTGAGGCCCCGCACTTTTGAATTCATCCTCGTACATAGCTCTGCTGATGACAGTACGCTTAATTCTCCCTTTATTGTGGTCGCTGAAACATCAGCGGAAGGATGTTTAACAACTTAACCAAGACCTAGACGAGGTCTAGAAGAGTAGTAAAAGTAAACAAGCAAAATCTAATGTCATAAAATCCAGATAGCAGTTTTTTTCTAAAAAAAGTTGCCGTTCTAGACACTCCGACTATTATTGGCATCCAACATGGGGCATCAACTGTAATGAGTCGCAAATTATTTACCACTTAGTGTTCGCGTCACTTCAGTTGTTGACGCACACTGGGCGGAGCTCTTGTTGTCCATTATCTTGTTGTCCAAAATGCGGAAAGTTTTCGCAATTGGTCTTTTCTTCTAGGGATTACCTTGAAAATTTTCGGACTATGTAGAATCATTGTATACCGAGTTCATATTTACTTCCTTGTCTTTCTCGTATTGTATCCTGGGAGATTCGCAGTTAACAATTTGTTTGATTTTCTGATTTTTTTATGGAGTATACAGGTTTTGGAAATCCTCCTTTTGTAGTATTATAGTTTAATTTAGTTTGGGCCAACAACTTTAAGGTATATTTAGAGGACGTTCATCCTTATCTTCCTCTTGAATTAGACATACTTCCAGCTCGTAACTACTAGCGATTTTACATAGAATTTAATGTAAAACCTAAATTAAGCGTTTCAATAAGCACCTTTACGTTAGATTTATTAAGTTGTGCATCAGATACGTTTTTTAACCAGCGAGGGGATCAATTTCCTTCTCCTCTTTTATCTTTGCCACTAGTTGTGTCACTCTTAGTTACTTCCTTGCAAAATATTTCATCTGTTGTTTAAGAAAAATACTGAAATATAGCGGGATCTTTAACTGTATCTATACAACCGGTTAATCAACACGCAACTTCTTGTTGATTGCACTTGGAGTTGCTAATTCCTAAATATCGTCAAATAACTTTATCTGCAAGCTAAAATTCTGAATAAGAGAACTACATTCAAATAGTACGCAATCAAATATTTATAGCCCACCCTTATCGATGGCAAAAACTAGTCGATAATGACAGTAATGTACAACACTGTCTCTGGTTGATGTAAACTCAATATTGAATCATACTTTGCCTCTACCATACGTGGATTGTTCACGTCTGAGACTGACAGAGGAATTCTTGTCTGCGATCTGAACGGTTTTCGGCAGAAGGTAGGTATGTTCTTATTATTGGTTTCACATTAGCGCAATATACTAGTTGTTATTTTGGTCATATTGAGCCAGTACGACGACAAGCACTTTATATTTTGTTTTTTCCTCGGCTGATGAGTCGTTTCACGACTAAACGCGTCCTGAGATGGTCCGGTAAATTACTGAAATATTAACTTTGTGTAAACAGCATCGTCTCCACCTCTATATAGAAAAATCGGCGTTCCGGCCCTGGTTGAAAAGAAATTTACAATTAATAGATGAATGATGTAACCTGAGAAGTAAAATATAAATTAACCACCAATGCTCTCGGGCAGACTGGTTTATTTACATTACGTAGATTAAATTATAATTAAGTTACTGTGATTGACATGTTTCAAATCACCAATCCCTTAAGTTTGTATGGCTATATATTATTTCAAGATGATGCTTTTTATGTAACGAATCTTTTAGGTATGCATCTTCATATTATTATTGTTTCGTTGAGAACCGAAGTAGACGGCCAGTTTTGTTAGATGTCAATTGCAATTCTTAATAAAAGTGTTTTTGTCCAAATTAGTTTTTAGTGATTAAGTAAAACTGTACGAATCGAGGACAATGGAAGTTTTCTAGTGATGTCGGCACAGCGAATCTTGAACTATTTCACTGCAAATTGTTATGATTTCTAATTTTTTTGACGACTAGTTAAGCGGTAGTTATTTGCCTACAAAATAATTAAACACACACATGCAGACACAGCTTTTATATAGTATACGCCGCCCAATACGACGGTAATGGTGGGCCTAAAATTTAACATAATATGATAATTCGTACGTAGTATAGAATTAATAAAATTAACTAGTCTCAAAACATATAACAGCAAACAGATTTTCCAGCACTTAATCGGCGGTTAAGGGCATTCTAGATTAATCAAATCATAACATTAAGTCGTACCATAACATAAGTAGTTTTTTTTTTTAACTCACCATCTAATGTAATAATATCAGCACCGTTGTCTCTAATAGTTTTAAGACAATGCTCCAAAGTTTCTTCCAAAATACAGTCGAATCTAGGTCTGATGTCTCTAGAGAATGCAGCTTGACTTAGGGTCCGGCATTTGTCTTCTTCTTCTTTAGATGTTACACAAAATCTGATCGTTTTGTAGGGTGGACCGTAATCACGTTCAATGACATCTGAAATTAAAAATAAACTGGTTATAAATAGAGTTAATATGCTGTTTAGTACCATTTTTGAGTCCTTATAGACCTATCAGGATTTAGCTGCAATTGGTAAAGCATTTTTTTTAGCAATAAAATAAAAAAATATGTTCCCGAAATTAAATTTTTCATATATGGTATACTACATATACATTTCCAAGCAACAAAAATTCTTAATATTTCAAACAGAAATTATTATTTAAAAATCTGAATCCTTTTTACTTATAACTAGACCCTGGTGATTTATTTGAAAATTTATACTGGATTACGTAATTTTGTCATGCATCACTGAGAGAGACAATGTTTTCAGCCCTGTTCAAGAAAGACACCAAACAGCTTATCAGCTGTTAAAGACAACACGTCTTGTTTACGTCATGACACGTGCTGCAAAAATAAATGTTTTTTTTTCGAGAAATATAATATATATATATATATATATATATATATATATATATATATATATATATATATATATATATATCAAGAATTTTCTACAGCTGACGCTGTCTTCCTTCTCTGACATTCTTCAGCCTTTGATTCCATCCGTTTTTATCTTCCCAGTCTCCATCTGTTAGACTCCTGTCCTCCATAACCTCATCCACATTGTCTCTCCACGATCGTCTGGGTCTTCCTCTTTTTCTTATCCCTATAGGGCTCCATTCCGTTATTTTCTTTATCCACCTGTTATCTTCGCTCCGTCTTATGTGTCCATACCATTTTAATCGTTTTTCTTCAATGGTGTTTATTGCGTTCTCTTTGATGTTCATTCTGCTTCTTATTTCTTCATTTGGTATTCTCTCCATACGTGTCACTCTACAGCATCTTCTCCAATACTCCATCTCTTCCGGGTTAATTTTAGGTTTATTTCTTTTGTTGATCGTCCTTGTTTCTGACTTGTATGTCATTATGCTTTGTATTATTGATTTGTATATGCGTGTTTTGTTTCTCTTTGTAATGGGTTTGTCCCACAGGATCGAATTTAATTGTCTTATGCATGTCCGCGTTTGTCCTAATCTAGCTTTGATCTCTTCTTCTGATGTAGCGTTTTTTTGAAATGATGATTCCTAAATATTTAAATCTATCGGTTCCTTTGATTGTTGTTTCGTTATCGACTTCTAGATTCTCCAGATTTCCCTCCTTTGTTGTTAGATATTCCGTTTTATCAAAGTTTATTGCTAATCCTGCTTTAGTGAATTCTTCTTTCAGTTTTCTTACCATATAACTGAGGTTTTCCTCATCTTGCGCTATGATTACTTGGTCGTCTGCGAAACTTAGAGTATATAAGTAATCTTCTTGTATTGGGACTCCCATTCCACTACATTTTTGCTTCCATTTTTTTAATGTTTGTTTGAGGTATATTTTGAATAGTGTTGGGGATGTAATGCATCCTTGTAATAGGCCTTTTGATGTTCGGAGTCTCTTCCCTATTTTATGTCCTATTTTTATGTTCACTGTGTTGTTTTCGTAGAGAGCTTTTTACTGCGTATATTAGTTCTTTGTCAATGCCTATTTCTTTCATTGCGTTCCATAATCTTTGTCTTGGTATTGACTCATAGGCCTTTCTTATGTCTATGAAGGCTAGATGAACTTTTCTATTCTTTGCGAGTTTTTTTTTCCATTGTTTGTTTTATAGTGTATATGTGGTATATACATGATTTTCCGGCCGTAAAGCCTGCTTGGTCTTCTCCAATTTTTCCTTTTATATTTTCCTCTATAATATTTTTTAATAATTTTTCCATACAAATGCCCCATACTCGATATTATGCTTAGGCCTCTATAGTTTGTACATTTTCTGCGATCTCCCTTTTTAAATATAGATACTCTATAGGCTTTTGACCATTCCTCTGGTAATTTGTCTCCATTGATCGCTCTGTGGAACATATTTCTTAGCATTCGATGTAATATCAATATATATCAAATTGGTAATTAAAAAAATGTTTTATTGATGTTGCCAAAGTTTAGTGACATTAATTAATTTTCTACTATATGTTGCTGTATTCAACAAAAGGAATGGTATTTACGTTGTATGTATTCAAACTAATTTTTAATCTATATAGATGTGTTTCATACATTTCTTACTGTAAAATTTTTTATATCTGAGAAAAATCTCCTTATTTATTATTTGATTTGGGCAATTAGCTGATTACATTGGTACAGTAAGTATGTAGTATTTGTTTTACGTGTCATTGTAGAGGAAGCCCGCGGGATAAAATATAGGAACAAAGTGAGGATAGGTTGTATGATTGTGACAAGAAGTGTGTTGGGCAAATTAGACAATTGTCTCAAGCAAGATTTTAAAAACATTTGAGACACGATGAATCTGAAAAATAAAGCATTGCTGAACATGTCCTTGAACGTGCACCGACTAATTGACAAAAATTAATCTGACAACTGTAATTTGTCGATTTTGCTTAATAATCAGTAATCAGGACAGTATAAATGGTGGTCGTAACCTAGTTATGTCTATACCTGTATAATTCGCCTTGTTCAAATAGTCTGCGGGAGATATAATCTTATTTTCTTTAGGTGCAGTTTTATCATTTAATTCTAACACTTTTTCAAGCCATGCGGCATGATTTTTGCTTCCAACTGTATTTAGATTTTCTATCTTTCTTCTCAATTCATCTACTGATTTAGCAACGGCTGCGTTGGTCATATAACCTTGCCAAGGCCTTGCTGCCCATGTACAGGGGCGTTCAGTTACGGGAATTTTACTACCATCTGGACAAAGGTAAGCAAATTGAGTCGGATCTTCATTGGTTGATCTTGCTGGAGTAATGCCCACGGGAAGCTAAAAAAGATTTGAGAATAAGGAAGCGTTAACAGCAATAATCAGATCAAAATTTATTGTGCTTAACAATATTATAAAATTGAAGTAATTTACGATGGTTGCACGATATATCTTCTGGAATTGTTACTCTTGGAAATTGTTCTTGAATGGATTCTCTGTTACAGTCTCCAGAAATAGATTGCTGATGAAGATGCTTTCCATAATCGTAAGCGAAACGTTTAGAATTATACCCTTACCTTTCAGTTTTGAGGTTTGGTTAGCTGTTATGCTGAAGTTATGAGTAACTAACTCACCTATTTCAAAAGTTAACAAATAAGGGAGTTGGTACTGGCTATGCTTATATATTTATCTAGCAATATTTACTTTACTCGTTATTTTTCTTGCATTTACTTACCCCAAAGAACTTTCTTACAAAAATAACTTTAGTCCAGGCTACTTGACCTCCATTATGGGCCAAACATCGTAAAGCACCTTCGTATCCTGAGAATACATCTGGATAGTCACATATGTCCGGGTGTTCACAAAGTGCACATAGATTCGAATACTTCCTTTCTAAAAATGCAAAATTAATTTTTAATTTTAAACTTAGATTTAATTTAAAAATTATACACCGCAGGTGGGTGTTATCCCAAAAAATGAGGTTTTTAGATATTTAAGCTTATGATCATTCGTATATCCTGATAAAACCATAAAAATTGTAGGCTTATCGCCGTTTTATTCACTTAACGTTCTAACATATGAGCATATCTACAATATATCACCTTGTGTTTCTAATAATAATAGACCATTTTTCCGATTATTGCATTATTTCAAACTTTATCAACACCCTGTATGTAGTTTTGTATAATGAAAATACTTAACTAACCTAAGGAAAGCTATAAACTATTCCCGAAGGAGTGAGAAGTGTGGGAAAATACTATTTATTTTAAACAGTCTTTAAAACAAAATAAATAGAAATTTGATATGAAAATGGACTTCCTTTTAAAATAATACCCGAAATAATACCTAAGTTTTAAGTATATTGACATTACAAATGCAACTCGGAGACTAGAATAAATAGAATAATATAGAATAATTTTTTATTGAGAAAAATTTGTCTTAGACCCGACACCAAGGATAAAGTCTATACTGAGAGTATCTTTGTAGTATAAATACAGCCACAGATTATATATATATATATATATATATATATATATATATATATATATATATATATATATATATACATATATATATATATATATATATATATATATATATATATATATATATATATATATATATTATATTATATCATCATATTTTTAAATATAAGAATAGATAATGTTTTAATTCTCCGAATGGCAGTATTGTTTAGGTGGTTTTTAATTAAAGTATGAACATAAGTTAATAATTTTCCCTGCACTGTATATATATATATATATATATATATATATATATATATATATATATATATATATATATATGTATATATATATATATATATATATATATATATATATATATATATATATATATATAAAATGGCATGTAAAGAGTGGCGAAGAAAGAATGAAGGTTCCCCAGTGAAGGCCAAAACTCGTCTTTCTGCTGGAAAAGTCCTTGCAACGATTTTTTTTGACTCTAGGGGAATTTTACTGATCGATTTCCTGCACGATCAACGTACGGTGAATGCGGCTTACTACTGCCAGTTGTTACGGTTGGCAAAAGCCGCCTGTCGAAAGAACATGCCCATGCCCATCAGAGATGTCATTCTCCTCCAGGACAACGCCAGGCCTCACACTGCGGCTTTGACAAGGGATACACTGGAAGAAATGGGCTGGGAAACCCTCGAGCACCCTCCTTATACCCCTTACTTATCCCCCTGTGACTATTTTTTGTTTGCGTCCATGAAAGAATCACTGGGAGGACAGCGATTTGGAAGCAATGAAGAAGTCGAGGAACACGTGCGTAATTGGCTTACAACCCGCCTTCAAACCTTTTATGACCAGGGAATACGGAAACTTAAAAATCGGTGGCAAAAGTGTGTAGATCACGCAGGAGACTATATTGAAAAATGTTAAATTAATGATTTGTGGATAAGGTTATTCAATAAACGTATAAAAAAAATTACCGTTTATATTTGATTTACCCACGTATATATATATATATATATATATATATATATATATATATATATATATATATATATATATATATATGTATATATTAATAATTATATTTAATTTCCACTATATTACTATTTTTCGTGACAATTGTTTCGGCACACGGTGCCTTCTTCGGACAAATAAGAATTTTAAAATTCTTATTCGTCCGAAGAAGCCACAGTGTGCCGGAACAATTGACACGAAAAAATAATAATATAGTGGAAATTAAAAAAAACATTATTAGTGTTTTATTTGTGTTGAGTTACAATAAATTCCCATCAAGTAACGGCTAACTCAATAAATTTCCTACATTCTTTTTTCGAAAAATAGTGAGACAACACAATGAGATAGGGAAGAACAAAGGGCAGGAGAAAGTAGACGTAAAAGGAGTAAGAAAGTTATTTAAGCTATATTGTATTTTTCTACACCATTTTTATTTCTCGAAATTAAGTATTATTTCTGAAATATTCATTAGGGGCATCATTATATAAAAAAAAACATATTAAAATTGTTAATTCGTGACGAAATTTAACATTACATACACAAGACTAACTCAACTTCCTCATTTTAACCAATTTGTTACTTTGCTATTTACACTTCGGTGTCCGTATGGGTGTCACTCCCGGCTTTCCTATTTAACATAGAAAGTTGAAATTTGTCACAAATATAAGAACTGATGGTCCAATCAGAGTCGTATTGTTTTGACATTGGTTAGCTTGTAGAGGAATGTGAAAATTTTTTTTTAGGTTCATCGAATGGGGTATCAAATGAAAGCTTGTGAAAATACGAGTTAAAAAATATCTGTGATGTAATACTCGTGCAACCTTTTCTTCATATTACTTTTTAAAAAAATAACCGGCCAAGTGTAAGTCGGACTTGCGCAATTAGTGTTTCGTACGTTGAATGCATTTTTAAATAAGAATTTTTGTTACGGAGGTATAAAATGATCAATGACTTCACAAAACACACCCCAAATGAGTTTTCAACAAAGTTTTTTTCCGATCTTTGCTGAAAACTGATGACCCTGAAATTTTTGTTTTTTATATACCAGATAAATTATTAATTTGTGATAATTTTCATTCAATCTACATCCTGTGGAGAATATTCCACAATTTTTACAAAATTTTTTGATCAATACTTTTCGAGATAAAGAGGGGACAGCGCAATTTTTTAAAAATAATACAAAGAAAAGTGTGAGCAATTATTACAATATGCATATTTTTGAACTCGTGTTTTTACAAGCTTCCATTTGACACCCCAATCGATGACCTGGTAAAATTTTTTTTTTTCACTTCCGATTTCACCCCCAAAACTAACCCATTAAATCAATTCCTATATTAGTGCCAAATTTCAAATTTCAATGTCAAATAGTTTCGGAGTAAATTGGGTGTGACAGACGGACAGACAGACATCGCAGTGGTCTTATAAGTGTTCCGTACGGAACACTAAAAAGGTTCAAAAATCGCTTCCCCTCACTGTCTCGAAAAATACTGATCAAAAAATTTTTCAAAAATTTTGAAATATTTTCCATTAAGTGTAGATTGAGCGACAATACGAGTGCATTACGTCTGATAATTTATCTGATATAAAAAACTGTGTGTCTTAACAATATGGTGAAGGTTTCGAGTTTTTTTTTTCGTGGAAAGATGTGAATTTAACCTGTCTAAGAGCTGCAAATTATCAATATGTATTCAGTGCAGTAATCCTATATTTTTCAATATATTACTGCATTGTCCAATCACAGATAATATAAATTAAAAGAGGACTAACGGATAGATACTGAGTACCCAGACAAAATAATTTTATTTTAATTGTTTATAATTAAACAAATATTTAAGTAGTAAATATTTGTTTTAAACTTTTACTTCTAGATTCTAAATTGAACTAGATTCATTTATTGGCAACTAGCAGTGCCCACAGCTCGACTCGCGTGGACTTAACTCACTATTATCGTCACTGCTTATTCCTTATGTTACCTCCTATAACCTGGCCAGAAAACATATGTTTGAATTAAAAAAAAAAAAACACGTAAATCGGATAAGTGGTTCTCGAGTGATAAGCGCACTAACGGACAGACAGCCAGAGAAACGTTGCATTTTATATATATTATATTCTTTGCTACATGATATTTTGGCATATTTAATGGTTTAGGCAGCGTACTGCAAGAGAGTGCGCTAGCGGCAAACTTTTTTCCGACTTGAAAGGTGAAATACCATGCCATATGTTTTTTGGTATGCTGAAAACGAATCCGAGGTCACAATTGGCTCATCATCCAAGGATTTTGACAAAACCTCAAAAAGCACCTCGAAAATGACCAAAAATACTTTTACGAATAAATTAAAAATGTAAACAAGCAAACTACCCTTTTTTTGGGATGCCAAAATCGAATCCAAGGTTAGAATTCATCCACCATGTCAGCATTTTGACATAATCTCAAAAAACGCCTCAAAAATGATCAGAAATATGTCTGGAAGTAAATTAAAAAATTAAATGAAGAGACCACCATATCTATACGTATTTTGAGGTGCTTAAACCGATTATGCCAAAAGAATTATTAAGTCGAGATTTTGAAATAACCTCAAAAAGTCTTTTCATTCATAAGTTTCTGGATTAAGGTGAGTACCCTCGTTTCTCACCCACTGGAGGCTTTATTAAAACAACGCCCTCCGCACATCACGCTCGCGATGCTGAATAACAGTGAGTCCCCTCGCCTCTCATCCCAATGGAAGAACTTAACAACTATTCTAAACCTAACATAACCTAATGCAAGAATTGTACTCCAAAAACTGTAAACCTAACATAGCCTAATACAAAAAAACTTACACCAAGAGCTTTACAATAAAAAATCGAAACCTAACATAGCCTAGTGCAAGAAACTTACACCAAGAACTTTACACCGGGAACTGTAAACCTAACACAGTCTAATGCTAGAAACTTACACCAAGAACGCTAAACTTAAGATAGCCTAATGCACTTACACCATCATTTTTACACCAAGAACTCTAAACCTAACATAGTCTAATGCAAGAAACTTACACTCAGAACTTTACACCAAGAACTTTAAACCTAACATAAGCTAATGCAAGAATCTTACACTAAGAACTTTACACCAAGAACTCTAAACCTAACATAACCTAGTAGAAGCAACTTACATCAAGAACGTTAAACTATAACCATAACATAACCTAATGCAAAAAAATAGCAGACCATCATATCTATACGTCACAGGATGCTGGATTATGATGAATTCCACCACTTTTCAGCCTCGGGGTGCTTTATTAAAGTGAATCCCATCGCCTCTCACCTACGAAGTATCTTATTATAGTAATTCTCCTCGCTTCTCACCTTCGGGATGCTTTATTTAAGTGAGTCCCATCGCCTCTCATCATCAGGGTGCTTTATTCAAGTGAATCCTCTCACCTCTCACCATCGGGGAATCACTTTAATAATACATACAGTGGGCAAGAAGTCAGGGGACTCACTTTAATCCAGCAACCTGTGAATGAAAGAAATGGACTTTTTGTGGTTATTTCAAGTTCTTGGCCTAATAGGTCAATTCTTTTGGTATGTTCGGCTTAACCACCCCAAAATACGTTTAGATATGGTGGTCTGTGCGTTTACTTTTTCCAATTTACTTACAGACATAATTCTGACCATTTTTGATGTGTTTTTGAGGTTACGTCAAAATACTGAAGTGATGGGTGAATTCTGACCTTGGACTCGATTTCAGCACTCCAAAATACACACACACACACACACACACAGATATATACATATATATATATATATATATATATATATATATATATATATATATATATATATATATATATATATATATATATATGGTGGTTTGCTCTGTTACGGTTTATCTCTAAAAGTACTTTTGGTCATTTTGGAGGTATTTTTTGAGGTTGTGTTTATTTGTTATGAGTCTAGCACACGTGCTACAGGGGAGTCCCTAAAGCGCTACAGGGGCGACACGTTTGCGGAGAAAGCGATTCACGTTGTTCTTGAATCGCCGTAAATTGTACTCGGTGGGAAACACAGTCCTGGGCAAATTATTCCAAAGGGATGATGTTCTCCATATAAAAGACTGATTGAAAAGCGTTGTACGAGGAATAACAAGCTTAACCTCATACGGATGTGAGGTATTAGCGCGACGTGTACTTCTAACATGCACCGCTCTGGGAGGAATTAAGCGGGCCACATCCTTCGAACACTTTCCATGAAAATACTTGCAGAACAGGCTCAAGTCGCCAACCGTTCTTCGATGTTCCAGCGAATCAAGGCTGCCGGTCAGTTCCGGGTCTCCAATCAGATGAACAGCTCTTCTGTGAATAGAATCCAACAAATGCAGTGTATGTTTGGGAGAGGAGCTCCAAACATGGGAGCAGTATTCTATAGTTGGTCGAATTTGAGCTTTGTAAAGAATTAACAGTTGTTGTGGAGTGTAAAGCTTTCTGGTTCGAAATTGTACCGTTAAATTCCACTTGGTTACTATCACCCCTGGAATGTCTTCCAGGTCTTTGTTAAGTTGATTGACTTCCTGCTGTCTGCGGATATTCGTCTGAGTAGTCGATATCCGAGGGTTCAAAGTGAATGAAGAGATAAGTGTACTGTCATCTGCAAAACTGTAGATTGGATTCTCGGTCTTTTCCAGCAGATCGTTAATATAAATGAGAAAGAGAGTAGGAGACAGTATGGAGCCTTGGGGTACACCGGCGTTGATAGTGAAGGTGTTAGAAAGAAATCCGTCGACTGCCACTCGCAAAGAACGCTCTCTGAGGAAACATGACAGCCACAAACAGAACTTTTCAGACATACCATAAGAACGTAGCTTAGCCAACAGCCCATCGTGCCAAACACGGTCGAATGCCTTGGATATGTCAAGAGCAACCGCTCGAGATTCTCTAAAGTGTTTAATTGTACTGTTCCAAACATGTGTACATATGTCAGAAGATCTCCTGTTGATCTATTTTTACGAAAGCCACATTGGTGATCGCTAATAATGTTGAATCCTTCAAGATATTTTAGAAGATGCTGATGAGATTATGTCAAGATCTTTGGGTGATGAGCCAATTCTGACCTCGGATTCGTTTTTAGCACACCACTTTTTTTGTGGTCATGTGTTATTATCACTACTTATTCTTTATGTTACCTAACGTAATAAAATATATCCTATAACCTGGCCAGAGAGCATGTGTATGATTTAAAAAAAAAACACGTAAATCGGATAAGTGGTTCTCGAATGATAAGCGCACTAACGGACAGACAGACAGAGAAACGTTGCATTATATATATATATATATATATATATATATATATATATATATATATATATATATATATATATATATAAATATATATATATATATATATATATATATATATATATATATATATATATATATATATATATATATATATATATATATATATATATATATATATATATATATATATATATACTAGCCGGGTCCGCGGCTCCGCTCGCGTGGACTTGATTCACTACTATCGTCACTGCTTATTCCTTATGTTACCCAATGTAATAAAATATCTTCCATTATTTCCCCTTATCTCCCAATATTTCTCCTTATCTCCCATTATCTCTACGTAATTTCCATTATCTAGGCTTAACTCTGCTCATCTCCCATTATTTCTCCTTATCTCCCATTATTTCTCCTTATCTTCCATTATTTCACCTTATTTCCCATTATTTAGGCTTATCTCGACTTATCTCGCAATATTTCTCCTTATCTCCCATTATCTCACCATAACTCCCATTATCTAGACTTATTTCTGCTTATCTCCCATTATCGAGGCTTATCTCGACTTATCTCCCATTATTTCTCCTTATCTCCCATTATCTCACCTTATCTCCCATTATCTAGGCTTATATCGAATTATATAGAACACATGTATAAATTTATAAAAACACGTAAATCGGATAAGTGATTCTCGAGTGATAAGCGCACTAACGGACAGACAGACAGACAGAAATTGGATTTGATATATGTTATATTCTTTGCTACATGATATTGTTCCATATTTAGTGGTTTAGGCAGTGTATTGCAAGAGAACGCGCTAGCGCCAAACTTTTTTCCGATTTGATTCACTATTATCGTCACTGCTTATTCCTCATGTTACCTAACGTAATAAAATATAGTCTATAACCTGGCCAGAGAGCATATGTATGTTTTAAAAAAAAGCACGTAAATCGGATAAGTGGTTCTCCAGTGATAAGCGCACTAACAGACGGACAGACAGACGGACAGAGAGACGTTGCATTTTATATATATTATAAATATAGATTATTATTATATAACCTGGACAAAGAATATATCAATGAATTTAAAAACAGACACGTAAATCGGATAAGTGGTTCACGCGTGATAAACGCACTAATGGACAGACAGAGAGACATTGCATTTTATATATATTAAATATTATAGATATTCTCTGCTACATAATATTGTTCCATATTTAATGGTTTAGGCTGTGTATTGCAAGGGAACGCGCTAGCGGCAAACTTTTTTCCGACTTCATTCGCTATTTTACGTCACTGCTCATTCCTTATGCTACCTATCGTAATAAAATATAGCCTATAACCTGGCCAGAGAACATATGTATGTTTTAAAAAAAAAGTACGTAAATCGGATAAGTGGTTCTCCAGTGATAAGCGCACTAACGGACAGACAGACAGACAGAGTGACGTTGCATTTTTTTTATATATATATATTATATATATATATATATATATATATATATATATATATATATATATATATATATATATATATATATATATATATATATATATATATATATATATATATATATATATATATATATGTATATATATATATATATATATATATATATATATATATATATATATATATATATATATGTATATATATATATATATATATATATATATATATATATATATATATATATATATTATAAATTAGGTAGCTAAAAAGGAAATTTAACATTAATTTAAATGCATAAAAATAAAAACTTGCTGGTCTTATCCGGATAAAAGTTGAAAGTAAACAGACCATTTGTTTTCGCCTACCTTAACCATTAATGTAAAATATAACTGTATGTATTTTAGTGCTGGCCATTAAATTGTTTACACAATATATAAGAAAAGATGAAATTTCTATTGCTGGACTATTTTTTACTACCGAAGTCATAATTAATTATTATTTTCTTGTTTACTTAAAAGGAGTAATTATTAGTAATTACTGACCTTTATTAATTCATAATGTATTTTTAGTTAGTTTACTCCATTAAGAAAACATTTTCTGAATGGGAGAAAATAGAGAGATTTGGCAACGTTTATTTTCCACATACTTTTGTCCTCATCATTATCTCAAGCATGCGCAGTATTAGCGGGAAGGAATTGCAAGGTTAGGCTAGTATTTATCTTCTATAAAAGATTTTTTTTCATTCATTCCATGGTTAAGCACACCGGTTTTTGATGGGACAACACAAGTTTCTGAGTTAAAGTGGTGTTTAGCAGGTATCTATCACTTCCTTCAATATTTCCAAGGTAATACGAATGTGGAATAAATAAAATTTCATTTGAAACTAGCACTACACGCACTGTAATGCCATCGTACCGAAGATTGCAAAATCCCGACATAATCTAAACACTAATTAACTGTTGTTAGTGTTATTTACAATAATAGATTATAATTTCTATTTTACCGTATTTTCTTAGTAATTTGTGTGCCTAAATAGAAAAAAAAAAACAGGCCCCACCATAATAGCGACAAGAATAACGTACTTTAAATAAAGTCTCTTATAAGTTCCTAAATAAGGGAAATCATTATCCTTAATAAAGGTTTCCCTTATTTTGTTTCAGTACTGCGCAACCTCCAAATCGTGGGCGTATGCTTTAAATAACGATAACAGCTGAGTCCTTATATTTAATTTCTTCCCTTTACCACTGCACCCGCTCCAAACGGTAGGCGCATGCTTCAAATAAAGATAAAGACAGTGGCCTACCAAAAAAAGTGTTGCAAAATCTCTCTAATAACAGTTGGAAAACTGGAAGGATTCACTATTATTAGCGACCATCAATATGGCTTTCATAAACAAAGATCAACAGATCTTCTAGCTTATGTCACACATGTTAGGAACAATGCAATTGAACTCTTTAAAGTGATATATCCGACGCATTTATCCCAAGACCCATACTGTCTTCTCTTTCTCCTCTATATTAACGATCTGCTGGAAGAGACCAGGAATCCAAGCTACAGCTTTGCAGATGATAGTCTGCTTATTTCTTCATTCACTTTGAACGCTCGAATATCCGCAGACAGCAGGAACTCCTTCAACTTAACAAAAACTTGAATGAAATTCTATCTTGGGGTGACAGTGACCAAGTAGAATTTAATGGTACACAAACCGTTCAAAAGTTGACGTTGCGAAGCCTAACATAGTTATGGCGGGACACTTCTCCTCTAGCATCGTCATTCAATTTGCTGGGCTTTGCTTGGGAGTAAATATGTGTTGGCATGAACATGTTGCAAGCATAGCAAAAAGGACTTCTGAAAAACTGTATATAGCCTGACAACCCACAACACTTTTAATTCTGTACAAAGCTCAAATTCGACCAATGATGGAATACCGCCCCCATCTTTGGGTATCTGCTTCCAAACAGACACTCCAGAGAGAGCTGTGTGCCTGATAAGATACCCAGAATTCACCAGCCACCTTGATTCCTTGGAATTTCGAAGAACGATTGGCGACTTGAGACTATGCTAACGCATTATATCCGTATGAGGTTCAGTTTGTCACTCCTGATTGGGCTATTAAATCCTATATTTGTGCCAAATTTTAACTTTCTACGTCAAATAGTTTCGTAGAAAATCGGATGTGAAGGACGGACGGACGGACGGACGGACACCGAAGTGATCTCATAAGCGTTCCGTAAGGAACACTAAAAAGTAGTCTAAGATTTAGTAATTTTTGACATGATACTCTACTACCTCTTAACTTATAATTTATACTACTCAGTATATATCACCACTACACCAAACACTTTATTTTTGCACTCGACGCGCGTTTCGCTAACCATGTTAACTTCATCAGGAGCGATGATTGACTAAAGCTAAACTACAAATATACCCTATTTATACTTAGCCTAACCCTTGAATTACTCAAGCGGAACTATACATAATTCGCATCTTAAACAAAGGTCTTAACTTTGCAGTACCCCCTCCTAGAGATAATTTATCAGAAATAGTTGCTCACATTGAAAGTTCCATTATATACTTCCAGAAAATAGTAAATCATTTGTTAGGGAAGCATGTCGCAATCAAATATCGATAAACATGGTTAACAACACAAATTCTAATTCACGAAAAAACATAAAAGTAGTTAAAGGATTGAAAAAGAAAGTTGTCTTCTACTTAAAAGCGGATAAAGGAAAAGGGGTTGTTATATTGGATGAGAAAGATTACTTTGAACGCGTAGATAATCTTATCGAATCTGGCCCTTATGAAAAGGTAATAAGAAATTCATTACCGAGAATGATATCAGAGGTTAAAAATTTTTTAAAAAAATGTAAGAACCTTGTCTCCGATTCGCTAAAATTTAAATTAAATGTAAGTAATCCGACCATACCAAAATTGTATTGTTTACCGAAAATTCACAAACCTGGAAAAGCAATGCGACCCATTGTTTCATCGGTCGGATCACTCACATATTTAATATCCAAATGGTTATCAAAAGAACTTGAGAATTTACCATTAAATACTTTCGCAGTGAAGAATTCATTCTAACGAATTCTTCATTAATAAAACAAAAAATCTAGTTCTTAATGAAGGTGAAGTCTTAATTTCTTTTGATGTTAGTTCTTTGTTCCCAAGTGTGCCAATTCCACAAACTTTACAATATCTCGAAGAATTACTTAGAATGAATGACTTTGAAGACGAAATTATTCGTGAATACTTAACATTATCTAAACCTAAACCTAAATCAATTTTATGTTCAGAAAGAAGGAACAGCTATGGATAATTGCTTATCACCTTTCATAGCCAATTTATTCATGAGTAAGTTTGAAATCGAAACCAGTCAAGAATTCGAATATTTCCCAAGGGTATGGTATAGGTATGTGAATGATATTTTCGCGATTTTTGATACAAAGAAAGCAAATATGGATGATTTTGTTTCAAAATTAAATAGCCGGTATGATTCCATTAAACTCACTTACGAAGCTGAGAACAAAGGACAATTGCCTTTTCTAGATATTTTAATTATTAAAAATAATAATAAATTAGAATTTGATATCTATAGGAAGGACACAATAACAGATAGATATATTCCTAATGATTCATTTCATCGCAAAAAACATAAATTAGCCTCATTACATTTTTTAGTTCATCGTTTGGTCACTTTCCCTCTGAAATATAACTAGAGTTAATGGTTATGACGATGATTTAGTAAATAAACTAATAAATAGACATAAGTTTAGGTTTAATATTCAGAATTCCACCTTTTTTACACGCGAAGAAAATAACACCAAGTATATCTCCATACCATATTATCCGAAATATAGCAAGGGACTCAATAAGGTATTTAATAAGGTAGGCCTCACCTTAGTCTATAAGTCATCAGACAATCTGAGGAATATCTTAGGAAATCCCAAAGATAAGGTTCCTAATTGTGAGAAAAGTGGAATTTATGAAATTAGTTGTAATGATTGTGACAAAAAGTATGTTGGGCAAACTAAAAGGTCAATTAAAACACGATTTAAAGAACATTTAGCACACTTAAAATACAGTAGAACAGAAAAGTTTAGCATTGCCGAACATGCCCTTGAAGCTGATCATACTGTAACAGATAATCTAAGATTAATAAAAAATGTATCTGATAGGAGATTGTTGAACGCATACGAAACTATGGAAATCATAAAATGTAAAAGTAGTTTAAATGAAGACAGAGGGCCTATTCCTTATAGTCCCCTCTACTGGTTACTTGACCGAAACTGATGACCTTGGCTATGTCATTAGTTCCGCTTAAGTAATTCAAGGATTAGGCTAAGTATAAATAGGGTAGATTTGTAGTTTAGCTTTAGTCAATCATCGCTCCTGATGAAGCTAACATGGTTAGCGAAACGCGCGTCGAGTGCAAAAATAAAGTGTTTGGTGTAGTGGTGATATATACTGAGTAGTATCATTGTGCCAAAGATTCCACATTCCCGACTTAGTTATAATTTATACATAATTAAAATTGATCAAATGGAATAACTCCACAGTCATTCGTAAAGTGTGAGAAAATGTTAAAACAGTCCACGATGAATGGCGCAAATATATATTCGAACCAGTTTAAAACGTTTCTCTAGGATTGCGAACATCCTGTTTTATTTAACGATTCAGGGATTTTTGATATTCCAGGAATATAGTTGTGCATCTTTGCCTTTCGTTTTTATTTTTCTTTAAGAGTAAGAAAAATCTAGTAGAATGCTAAAACTATAAAAAGATCGTTTTTCCAAACTTATGCAGGACGTAAATAAAACCTTTCCTTGTATCCCTTGTAGGCACATGCACACAAGTGCTGTTGGAGATTTTCTAAAAGAACCATTATGTACAATTCAACAAGTTATTAAAAACCACGCAGCCTGTAGTCCTCTACAAAAACAAAACGATATTTTAAGGCATTTATTTTGGTTCCTAATAATATAAAAAATATCTTTACGAGCGTTCGTAATTAAGAATAAAACCGGTCAAGTGCAAGTCGGACTTGCGAAATTAGTGTTCCGTACCGTGACCGCTGAAATATTCTATGAAATTCAATCTTACATTTATCTTCAATATAAGAATTGCCAAGAGTATATAAAAAGCGAGACATCTTTGTAGTAAAAGTTTAAAACAAATATTTAGTACCTAAATATTTGTTTAATTAGAAACAAATAAGATAAAATTATTTTGCCTCAGTACCTATCCGTTGGTCACCAGCCAAATGCTTAAAGCAGTAATGCACCGAAAAGTATATGAGTATATTCCTGATTGCACGAATACGTATTGATATTTCGTTACTCTTAATCCCGGTTAAATTCACAACTTTCTACGAAAAAAAAATCTCCAACATATTGTCAATTCAAATAGTTTTTTTATACCAGATAAATTATCAAACTCAACAAACAAATAATTTTTGCTCAATGGAGAATATTCCAGAATTTTTTTCGAAATTTTTTGATCAGTATTCTTAGAGATAGGGTGGAGGAATAACGATTTTTGGCAATTTTTTAAAAATAATATAAAGAAAAATATATATATATATATATCATATATATTTTTGAACTCGTGTTTTCACATTCCACTCGATGACCTTAGAAATTTTTTATCACTTTCGATTTCACCCCTCAAAACCAACCCCTTAAGTCAAAATTTAACTTTCAAAACTACACGGCTCTGATTGGGCTTTGAATTCCCATAATTGTGCCAAATTTCAACTTTTTACGTCAAACAGTTCCTGAGAAAATCTGGTGTGACAGTCATCCCTTGAGTTTTCTGGACGGAAAACTAAAAAAAAAACGCCATTTTAGAACACTGTAAAGAAAAGAGCGTGGTGAAAATATTTGTAGCAACGAGAATTTGGCGGGATTAACAATACCAATCGAAACAGGCAATAGAATTTGGCGGGATTAATTGTCTATTTTGATTGGTATTGTAAATCATCATGGTAAACATCTCCATGGTTTACAGTATGATAAAATGAGGTTTTTCCTTAATTACAAACGCCCATAGTCGTAAAAAATTGATAAAATTTCGTATATACACAATCAAAATAAATATTGAATTCGACTTTCTCACACTAAAAAATAACTTAATTCAAGCATTATAGGTTGGTATTTTAAATGATAGGTATTTTAAGAAGAAATGTTATTGACAGCAAAAGAAGCATTTTGTTAAAACTAAAAATTATGAAAAATAGCATTATATTCAGATTTCTCGATGCCAAAAATCATAAGGACGTATATCATGATATATTCGAAACAACCCCCTCTTATCACCTTCTCCACTCCTTTAACCTCTTATATGTTTGGCTATAAAAATTGTGCTTAAAATGTATTCATTATGACAACCAAAAACCAGAAAAAATGCTCATAATATGAAACTATACAAAGTATATGAAACTCTACCTTTATCACCCCCTTTCGATAAAGCGACATCGCTCAAAAACTTCCTTCACAGACAGACAATTCTTCTAACTAACTAACAGACAGACAGATCAACAGAAATTAAAAGCAAAAATGCCAAAATATAAAACTGCGATTTTTTCACAAATACAATACTTCCGTTATCGAGGGAAGTAACAAGAAGTTTAACACAACAATTCTTTATAAAATTGTACATATCAGCACAAACCCCGAGATTAAAAACGATTTGACCAATCATCATTACATTGGGCCCAAAAGAACATCATTTTAATATCGTTTGCTTTAGTAGAAGTGACAGGTTATAGTGTCCTTTTTCTTTCGGTAAAACTACAGAGACAGTAAAATGAGATACACATCTGTGTCGACTGTTACCATATGAACTTCTATCTATTTCGCGTATTACATGATAAAAGTAAACAATACGGTTGCAGAAGTATATTCTGCTGATTTTGGTTTGTAATTATAGTTTACAAAAAAATATACTGGAAGAAACGTACCATACTGCCGGAAAGCTTCACATACAGAATTTCTAGCAAAATCTAAATATAGATAGTCGAACGAGAACTTCATGTCACAAAAAAACACGATTATGAGTTAAACTTTCATAAATAATTTAGGTAGTCGAGATAAAAGGCGGCAGTCGAAAATCAATAATACGTCTGGTCACCTTTGAATAGGTGGCTCTAGCAGTTTTTATCGGAGTCTTTCAAAATTTTTTCAAGAGCTACAAAAGCACGTCCTTAGGCTAACCAAAGTTTCCAGAAAAAAGTCAATGTTGTTTTCTAGGTACTTCTAAAACTAAGTTTGACAAACCCGGCGATTATACAATTTCAAATTAAACCCCTCAATAACAAAATGATCAGTTTTTAAGTTATCTAAAATACTTACTCAGTTTTAGATTTATTTTTGGATCTGGCGACCACGTTCCAACAATACAAGCTTTGTTAAAAAGCTTGGAAAACGCTTTCAGTTCATTTTCTCTAGGAGACAACTCTGGATCTGCCAAATTTCCAATGATTCCTTTTTGTTTTAATTTGGTTAAGGGAATTTTATACCCTACATTTCTTCCAACGCCGGTATGACAAGAATTTAGGCCTTTTAAACCCTCGATGTTGTTAATATCTAGGTCCTTGTGGATAACAGCTACGGCTTCGTATCTAAATTCAGCTAAAATAATATACAACATTAAATATCAATGTAAACAGTTATTCATAGACATTAAGTTATATTACTACTAGTTTCTTAACAACCACCTTATTTAAAATTAATTTATACTAACTAGGAGGATTGTATGTTAAGTACCTGGCCTCGGCCAGAGATGGCACTACTACTATTTAAAAAATTATATTTTTCGTAAACATAACCTTTCACAAGAATCACTGCGTAATTTAGTTTGTGAGCGGCAGCCATTTAAATAGAATAGTTTTTGTGATTTTAGAATGAAAAAAATTGAATATATTGTATATAAAATACACTCCTGGACAAAATTAACAATACGTTAAATCATACAAATCTCTATAATGAATTAATTTTAATAATTTTTTATGAACATTGGTTACACTAAAAGTTAGAAAAAACTTATTCGGATACTTTAAAAGTGAATTAGCTACCAAATTTCTCTATAAGATTCGAATTAAAGTTATTCTTAAGACCTAGTAACAAAATCGTTGAAATTATGTAATAATGAAAAAAATAAACTGGGACACTAGTAGCAAAATTAATGGTGTAACTGGGACACTAGTAGCGTGTGTTGCCTCCTCTACCTCGGATGGGCATGTTTCTAAATAAATTTTGGATAAAATCTTGAGGAATTTGCTCCCATTCTGTGATAACTGCATTTTCAAGTTCCCTCAGGTTTCTAGGTGCAGGTATATTTTTCTTAAGGTGATCCCATACATGTTCTATCGGATTCAAATCCGGGCTTTTTGGTGGCCATTGCATAGTCGGTATATTAACTTGATTAAGATAATCGAGTACCTCCCTAGCCACGTGAGGTCGAGCGTTGTCTTGCATAAACAGGAAATTGGGCCCCACAAAATGACCGAAAGGCATCACATGTTCTATTACAATATTCTCAAGATAGTAGTCAGCATTCATGGATCTAGTACGGACAGGAACTAACTCTGTGCGAGCATCAAATCAGATGCCACCCCAGAACATAACAGAGCCACCGCCGAATGGAATCCTTGCAGAGATATTGCAAGGAGCAAACCTCTCTCCTGGTCTTCGCCATACTCGCTCACGACCATCTGGATGTTTTAGACTAACCCTAGTTTCCTCTGTGAGGAAAACTTATTTCCAATCATCCACAGACCAGTTTTCGTGATTTCGAGCAAAACGTAACCTGGCAACTCTGTTCTCTCTAGTAAGCAAGGGCACAGTGGCTAGTCTCCTACTGTTTATTCCAGCTTCATTTAACCATCTTCTAACTGTTTTAGAAGAAATTGTGACATTGCGAACAGCTTCGAGTTCGTTTCTTATTATAGAACTAGTGACAGTCCTGTTTCTTAAAGCATATTGTCTTATATAAAACGTTCATCTAGGTCGCTAGGGCATCGTTTTCGCCCTTGCCCTAGCCTTCTAGAATAAGTTCCTACTTCATTCAAGCATCTTACCATACGACTTATTGTGGAACGATGTTTGCCTAACAAATTGGCAACATAACTCTGACAATATCCCTCGTCCAATAAAACTGAGGCTCGCACTACCTCGTGTTCAGTTAAATTCCTTGTTCAATTCATTTATCTAATTCTTCGGGGTCAAAAATAAAACAGTCTACCACAAAAACGTATTACTTTGAAAAAGGGAACAATTTATAAGCTTACTTTTAAAGAAAATCTATCGCATTATTACAAAAAAATTGTTTATCTTCTAAAAAATTCTTTAAAACTGTAAATCTAAGCGAATTGTTTTGATTTCCGTCATGAACAACGAAACAAAATATGCATAGCCTACTATTCAAATACTCAATAAACTTTAAAACTGACATAAGAAAAAGATAAATTAATTTTCGGATAGTTGCGTTAATTTTGTCCAGGAGTTTACATCAATGATAAAATTTTTGTTTTTGAAAAAGAAAACGAATGATGAGATAAAAGTGAAACTCTACTTCGTTATCGACCACAAAATATTGGACAACTGAATTCAAACGCGGCTGTTCAAATATTTTTGATGAAGAACGTCCAGGTCGTCCAAATGAGGTCTCCACATTACAAATGATTAAAAAAACCCACGATTTAGTCATGATGATGATGCTCGGAGACTGAAAGTGCGTGAGATCACTGAGGCTGTGGATATCTCAATTGAACGGGTGAAGAACATTTTAGCAACTCATTTGGATATGAGAAAGCTTTCCGCAGGATGGGTGCAGCGATTGCTCACAACTGACAATAAACACGTAAGTGTGTCAACTTCAAAAGAATTTTTGGCGTTATTAAAGCGCAATCGGAATGATTTTTGGCGTCGATTCCCAACCGTTGACGAAACATAGATTCATCACAGCACACTAGAGACCAAAGAACAGTCCAAACGGCGTCAAAGAAAGCCAAGGCGACTTTATCGGCCAACAAAGTCATGGCGACAGTGTTTTAGAATGCACGCAGCATAATCCACCTCGATTGCCTTGAAAAGAGCAGAACGATTAATGGAGAGTATTATCTCAACTTATTGTATCATTTCAACCATGCTGTGAACGAAAAAGTTCGCATTTCGCGAAAAAAAAATTCTCTTTCATCAAGACAATGCACGCGTGCACACTGGTATCATCGCCATGGCAAAATTCCATAAGTTAGGATACGAATTCCTTCCGCATCCACCATATTCGCCAGATATAGCCCCCAGCGATTATTTTCTATTTCCGAATATGAAAGAATGGCTCGGCGGAAAAAAATTTAACACAAACGATGAGGTGATTGCTGAGACAAACGCCTATTTTGAAAGGTTAGAGAAATTGTATTTTTTAGATAGTACACAAAAGATAGAAAAACGTTGAACTAAGTGTTTCGAACTAAGAGAAGACTATGTTGAAAAATAATATATAAATAAAATAAATTTTACACATAAAAAGGTTTTTTTTTTGTCAAGGCCAGGTACTTATAATAAAACCTTCATATAAACGATATATAATATCTTTATTTTCTAAGTTTTGTAATTTTTTCCAGCTCCGGACTTTTTTTCATCTACTGAAATAGTTTTTTTTTCATATTTAGTTTATAAAGTTTTAAAGATTTTTATGCTTAGTTCAATTCTCGATTTTAATTGCGCAAATAAAAAAAATTACCCTCAGGTTCTTCCTTGGTACGGATTTCCTCGAATATGGCGAAATCTTCGTCAGGTTCATTTGCAGCAACATACATGTCTTCGGGATCAACCGTCCCAAAATCAGCTTCTCTTTCTTTAATTTTTTTAATGCATTCCATTCTACAAAGAGTAAAATTTTTTTTAAAAAATCATCTTCGCCTACATTACATTATTATTTAATATACTGATATGATTTATTTAATATGAACATAAACGTGATAGTGACACAGTATTTTTTCTTCGAATGAACTAGAAGAATGACCATAGAATTGTAAAAAATATGTACATTTCTTTAAACACTTACAATTATTATAATTTTATTGAACCAAATTGGTTCTTTTTACTTCTCTATCATGAAACCTACCGGAATTTAATGAAATTCATGGAACAACTCGAAATAACTGAAAATATATCAGTGAAAAATTGTTAAATTTCGAGATATTGACACTTTTATGAATTTCGTGAAAATCTACTCCTGAGAGCAGTTTATCGAGTGCCGCAACTGCAAATTTGAGTATTCTAAGATTCTAATTACTGTTATGTAGTCCTGAATAACCCTGCTGTTGACCACAGTTCAAAATAAAACTAATTGCGCTAAGCTTGTGGAGAAAAAAAAACAATTTTGCAAGTATCACGAGAAAAAACATTTTAATTAGCTAACTTTGATCTCGAAATCACTTTTTTTTTCATTTTTCATTTTTTTACATTTTTCACTAAGGTCACATTTATATATTCCGATAAGTTATGAGCTGGCCTGACAGCCCTCAAAGAGAATACGTCGGTTTTTGGGTCACCCGGATATATATATATACATATATATATATATATATATATATATATATATATATATATATATATATATATATATATATATATATATATATATATATATATATATATATATATATATATATATATATATATATATATATATATATATATATATATATATATATATATATATATATATATATATATATATATATATATACATATATATATATATATATATATATATATATATATATATATATATATATATATATATATATATATATATATATAATGAAAAATATTATTGAATATAATATATTAATTAATACATAATACAAATTATTCATAATTATGGATTTTTTAGTGGTTAATTAACGTTATACGACGAATTATTTACCGGGACTCATGGTTGACCTTGCATTATGCTATGTGTGGCTGAGAGCTGCGCGCTCTCCGCGTTCTATCTCAAAAACGGTTAAGCGTATAAAAAAATGTTTAAAACAAAATTTGTAAAGAATTTTATGCTCTATAATTTTCATAATAAATGCAAATATCATTGAAACCATAGGAAGCGAGATATTTGCGAAAAAAAACGATTTTTGTGACCTTTGACCTTGAATATCTTAAGACGCGGACACGAGATTTTATGAGGCTTTTGAGACAACTTTTAGAATGCCCAAATAAAGGTTTATACGAGTTTATAGCTTATTATCTCTCATTCCGAGGTTGACCCTCTTTTTTGGCTTAAGTGACTGTACAGTTTAGAAAACGAGACTGAAATTTCGGGATGTTTCAGTTTTTTCCTTCCTTTATAGGCTAAACACTAACTAAATTCAAAATTTGAAGTTTGTGTGTCTGCTAGAAGTACCTTAGAATTTTGATGATCGGTGAGTGTGTCAGCGACAAAATTAAAGAACTTCGACTGGCGATAGTTCGTAGACTATAAGGTAGAAATAGTAGGTAATTTAGGAATATAGCTAGTATAGTATGTCCTCTTGGTCATTGAAAATTCAGACTTCTAGCTTTATCCACAACGAAGTTACAGGGGGGTCAAAAGTGCCGTGAATGGCTTCGAGAAAAGGATGGTACGGCTGTGCTTTCTGCTCCACTTGGCGAGGGCACTACCGTGCCCCCAGATATATATATATTTATATATATATATATATATATATATATATATATATATATATATATATATATAAAGCAACCTTTTTAATACTCTCCTCCACCCTATTAACCCCTTATATATTTAATTGTTATTATTTCAACCCAAAATCAAGAAAAATTCTCATAATTATATTGAAAATATACAAGATTTATTGATCCTCGGCCCTTCCTTTAATGCGACATTGCTTTATACTATATATGTACCAAATTTGAGATCGATATCTCACTTGATTCCAGATTTATTGTGGTAAAAGCCAAACCAACGGAAATTGCAAACCGTCTTATGTAATCTAGGTCTAATGATACGTAAAAAAATGGAAAAATCTCAGAGGTTAATTTTTTACAAATACAATACTTACTTACTTTTAGCAAATAATAATGTATTTTTAACAATAATGTAGACAGAAGAGGCATATGTTATATAATGTAATTCACAAATGATGAACGCTGGATAGATCGATAGAAAGGAATTTGGTATGTATCTGACTCGTATGTTTCTCTTATCTGACTAATAATGTCTTAATACCACCTAATTAATGGATGGTTTGATTTTAACCTGATTTTTTTTAAAAACAAGTAATATTTTATTCAAAAAATGTTATTGTCTATGACACCACGACACTGTATAATGTTAGAGGCTGCTTAATTTTTTTTAAATTTAATTTATTAATCCTTCATTATAAATAATGTGGTTTGAATTAGCATATAAATTGTCCTGAGAAAAAGAATTTCTCCATAAATATCTTTAGAACAGTTCCTATGCTCAATTTCCTTTAAATTAGTTCTTCCAGGTTTTCAAGAATATATGTAAGATTATAATTCATCTTATCCCAAATCCATTACAATTAATTTTATCGAAAAGTTTTGTATCAAACAAGGTTCTTATTTTCATAAAACAGCAAAGTCTGTTGCTTTTTCGCGATAACCTTTGTTGTTACCATATTTTACTTATTTTCATACCAGTAAACAAGTACTTCATTAATACGATTACCACCAATTAAAGCATGTATTTTTAACTAGGATTACAATAAATAAACAATACAGTAAGTACTTTTTTATTAGTCATCAATCTTATATTAGTTCGTTGCTATGAGATTTTAACATATGTAGTCACTTGCGTTATATTCAACCCACACCCAAAATAACTTTTTTCACGTAATCTTATTAAACCAATATATCAGGTAGAACAAACAGCAATAAGGGAACAGTTTCAATTTTCTTTCCAACGATAACATTTGATAAACTATAAGTTCAGTCATTATATTTTTGTCTCAAGGCTTATAACCTATTAAATACATATTCCTTGAACAAAATAACTTCTATTAATCTTTGGTTTTTTCAGGTACTAGCCCTACCTTTACCAATAAATTATGTAGATTATCAACTTCGTGGGTTGGTCTAACGAAATCAGCTAACTCTTTATTTAGGACAGTTACCAGCTAAGAGATTACAAATTAGCTCCCTAAAAACCTAGCGACCAGCAGGATATTACGCTTCTGCTGGTCGAATGAACACACACCACAACGTAACCAGGACTTTCATAATTCGCATTTTAAAGTCCTTTTCCACTGATTTACCAGGTGTACAAGTATGAAATGCGGATTTCAGACAACAGATGGTGCACCAATGAAGTTTGTGACACTGCGCTATTTTGTTGTGTCATCAACAAGTATCAGACGCACACGAGTGATAAATTAGAAAAGTGTGTGCATAGTGTTGTATTGTTGTGTTCAATATGTCGAAATTTGTACCGAACAAAGAGCATTCGCGGACACCATTAATTTTTTGTTTTCATTTGAAGAAAATTGCTGTTGAATCATACCGATTACTACGAGAAGCTTATGGTGAACATGCTCCATCGCAAGATACGTGTGAACGGTGGTTTCGGCGTTTCAAAAATGGTGACTTCGATGTTGCAGACAAGGAACGTGGAAAACCGCCAAAAAAATACGAAGATGTGGAATTGCAAGCATTGTTGGACGAAGATGATTCGCAAACAAAAAACAACTCGCCGAGCAATTGGGCGTTAGTCAACAAGCTGTTTCCAATCGGCTACGAGAGATGGGAAAGATTCAGAAGACCGGTAGATGGGTACCACATAAGTTGAACGACAGGCAAATGGAAAAAGCGCCAAAATACGTGTGACATTTTGCTCGCTCGGTACAAAAGGAAGTCGTTTTTGCATCGTATAGTTACAGGGAATGAAAAGTGGATTTATTTTGAGAATCTCAAGCGGAAAAAATCATGGGTAGACCCAGGCGCACCATCTACATCGACCGCAAGACCGAATCGCTTTGGCAGAAAGGCGATGCTCTGTGTTTGGTGGGACCAGAGGGACGTGGTCTATTATGAGCTATTAAAACCTGGGGAAACGGTTAATGCTAAACGTTACCAACAACAATTGACCGATTTCAACCGTTCGCTGCTTGAAAAAAGGCCAGAATACCGAAAGAGGCAACACAAAGTCATCCATCACATACGGCAAAACCAGTTCGCGACACATTGGAAGCACTCGGCTGGGAAGTTTCTACCCCATGCGGCTTACTCACCGGACTTGGCTCCTTCCGATTACCACTTGTTTGCATCGATGGGTCACGCACTTGCTGAGAAACGCTTTGGTTCGTACGAAGATGTGAAAAAATGGCTCGATGAATGGTTCGCAGCACAAATTGCCCGAAAGATGGGAAAAATGTATAACAAGCAATGAAGCATACTTAGAATAAAGCACTTTTTATCATTCTTCCGAATTTAACATGTTTTTTTAGAAAAAAATCCGCATTTCATACTTGTACACCGGTAATAGTTTATGCACCAACCGAAATATTAACAGAAAAATGTATTTCAATAGAATTTACTTACCTGTCCCTTGCGGGAATACATATTATCTTAGCAGAACTCTTTGTGTCTTGATTGGCCATTTCTGCACATAATTCAAATAAATCTTCTGGAACACACATTTTGTCTATAAAATAAGAGAAAGGATAAATTAATATTTATTTATGAACCTTTGAATTTTTGAAGGCTCTTGAAAGTGGTATTTCTAGTTCTTTTTATACAGTCTATCAGGTGAGAACGTGACCGCTCGTAATCTTGAAAAAATGTATTTCGAGAACATTTATCATCATTAAATTCTTTGGTGTGCTAACGGCGCAATTACCTTAGTAAGTTGTCCAATCGCCTCCTGCATCAATAATCGCCTGGCTTCTTCAAACCATGCTGTTGACGAGATTTTCTGCATAATTTTTCTAATCTCGCGAGACAACTGATTCAGTCCTCAGAGTCTTACCTCTGAGCTTTTTCTTTACAAGGGACCAAACCTTTTCAACAAGGTTGGGGCCCGGCGATTGTGAAGGCCACTCTGGTATATTATCGTGGGCCCAAGTGAGCCGCTTCGCGACGTGATTTTCGCCCAGCGAAGGCTTCTTCGGAATTTTACATTATGAGCACGAAGATGTTATCGAATGGTCTCATGTGACATTCGAACTTGATTTTTTAAATTTCGGGTCCCGTAAAAACAATTATAAAAAATTTGATATTATTTTGAGAAAAGACACGATTCGTCATCAAAGCGGCATTGCTTTTTCGACTTTCGGAGTAAAACGATTTACCCACTTCTTCACAAACGATACCGACTTTTTAATATATTTAGCGGCTGCAGCATTTATAACATTTATTTTAAAATTAAACAAAAAAAAGTGTCATTTTAGGTTACCTACCTGAAAGGCCCCTTTGGATTGGAACAAAGAAAGTTATACAACCTCGAACACGACGCACAAACGATCGATATTCTCATTTCGGATTTTACATGATTTTGACGAAAATTCTCGGATCGATTAATACTTTTTTTTGAATCGCTAGAATCGCTAGAATCGCATCTACCAAAAATGAATTATCACAGACACGTCCTTACTTGACAGACTGTACTTAACATCAACAGCTCGACCACACGTCATCAAAGCCAGATGTTCTATTGCATTTTTATAAAAAAACTTAAACATAAGTAAACCGAAAACATAAACATAAATTAGCTGCCATAATATTCTCCAGGGTAAAAACACAAATAAACTGATATTATTGTTTCTTCTGTTTCTCTTTATATACTATTTCTTTTAAAGTTGAGAATAACATAAAAATAACAACATTTTTTGGTTTATCGACTACACGACAGCTGAAAAGACATTATAATACGATATAGACGAAGCAACCTCTTTAACCACCTTACCAATCTCAACCTCAACCATAATTCCAGATAATGAATGTCACAAATTTCATATTCCTTGACTCCACCAGAACACTGAAAAGAGCAAATACCACGATATATACGAACTAATCCCTCCAAACCCCTTCCCCACCTCATTGAACTTAGGTATTCAGCCACAAGAAATGGAAAAATAACATAACTTTCAGATTCCTCACCTCCTACAACGACGAAAAGAAAGTATAACACAATATACCAAGCAACTCCTCTATCATCTTCCCCAGCCGCGCATATATTTATTACAGATACACGTGGATCCAAGAGACAAGGAATCTAAAATCTATAATCGACTATCCGGTAACGAAACAAAACACACGGCTAAGAGTACAAGACGTGAGAGTCCAAAGAAGTGCAACACGTGGTAGTGACCATTATTTACTGCGAGCGAGAATAAACTTCCCAATTAGAAAAGAAGATAATGAAAGACAAGAGGATATAAAGAAAAATGAAAAAAGGAAGAATTTCAACAACGAAGATACAATATCAAAAGTCTAGAAGATGAAAATTACTCTAAGGTTATTTAAAAAAAAAAAGTGAGAAGCTAAAGGCGCAATACTCCAACAACGTCGAACAAATATATGAACATTTAAAAGTATGTTTACACGAAGCGGCATTTGAAGCAGTTGTACAAGAAATAAAACAAGTAAACCTTATTGGTGGGACATTGAGATCGAAAAAGGTATACAACACAAAAGGAATATGCATCAATAAAATATTTAAACACCAAAAAACTGGAAGATAAAATAAAGTATGAAGAAATGCAAGCCGTAGTAAGAAGAAAAATATCTAAGAAATAGAGTGACTCCTGGGAAAGAAACTGTCAAAGAATAAATATCTATTTAGGAGAAACCAGAAACACGGAAAGCTGGAAAGTGATAAGAAATTTAAGAGAGAATAAGAACAAAGAAATAATAACAACTATAAAACTTTAAGAGTGGGAGGAATACTTCGGAAATGTATTGGTTGAGGACAGAGAAAAATATCAAGAGGACGAAGAAACAAATGAGCGAAGAATTACAGTAATAAGTTCACCAATAAGAATAACATCAGAACAAAATAAAAAACCGTATGTAAAGCGCTAAAGAAAACAAATCACCTGGACCTGGGGAAATTCCTGGAGAATTGTTCAAATATGGAACAGACAAGTTATACGAACACCTTAGAGAACTATTTTAGGAATGTATAAGTACAAAAAAAATCCCGAAGGAATGGAAAGTGTCATACCTAACCACTATACACAAAAAAAAAGAAGACAAAAACAATTGCGATAATTAGCGAGAAATAGCAGTTACTGCATCCATGAGTTGAATCTATGGAAAGCTTTTAAAGAACCAAATGGAAAAGGAATATCAAGATTTCGAAGCAGAAGAACAAGTAGGCTTTTGCATGGGACGATCCACAATAGACCATGTTTTCTCCTTAACTGAATTAATAAAAAAAGATACGAAACCAAAAAGTCCACTTGTTGTTCGTTGAATGGAGAAAAGTATATGACAACGTTCCTCGGCAGAGACTGTGGTCATCATTGGAAAGTACTAATATTAACATAAAATTAATTAAAGCTGTCAAAACACTATACGACCAACCCATAACAAAACTTAAAACAGGAACACAAATAACACCAGGAACTATTACGTCAAAAGGTCTAATGCAAGGATGTTGTCTATCACCAAATCTTTTTAAGATATATCTAACAAGTGTACTAAAGAGATTGAAACACAAATGTAGAACAATGCTGATACCATTAATTAACATCATGTTGTACACGCTGTGCTTCGCGGATGACCAAGTGGTAATGGCTAAGATCGCCACGACCTTAACTACACGACTATTTGACGAATACAAAGATTCTGGTTTAGAAGTCATTATAAAGAAAATAGAATATTTATGAATTGGAGGGCAACAAAAAAATCTTATACTTGACGATCGAACCACAAAAACAAATAAATCAGACCAATACATCTCGGTCTACGGCGTTGGCTTGTTTTCGAGAAATGAAAAACAATATCAAAGAAAAAAAAATTGAGAATGCCCTCTAGGGCGATTAAAAAACGTCAATTAAAAATAATTTCTTAAAGAAACAAAAACTCATAGTGTTTTACCTCTATATATATTATATGCCCAAGATTAAAATATAAAGATTTATATTATATATATATATATATATATATATATATATATATATATATATATATATATATATATATATATATATATATATATATATATATATATATATATATATATATATATATCTATATATATTTGTTTATTATCTGAAGCAAAAAACCAAGACAAATTTTGATAATGATAATAAAAATACAAAAAATTTATCGATCCCCACCCCATTCATTCCTTTCCCTTTAAGCGGTATCGCCAAATTCCTACGTCAAGTACTATATGTGTATCACATTTGAACTCGATATATCATTTACTTCTTGACTTATCATGGCAACAGGAGGGTAGACATATAGACTGACAAACTGACTAAAATGAGAAACTATTTTTTTCGTAATCTAGGGATCTTGAAACAAATAATCTCGAAGGGTGTTTTTTGACGAATTCAGTACTTATCTTATGCGAGGTAAGTAAAAATATGGGTACAACTTCCATATTTATAAGAGTAAAATAAATGAGCAATGACAGTAACATATCTATTTTAAGTGATAGCTTATTTATTCTAAATACAATTAGTAAAACGTTCGTTTCCAGCTATTCTTTGCCATAAATTGTTTCTGATATTCAATAAATTATTTCTTCGAAAAGAGAAAAAATATATTTATCTTTTCCATAATTATAATTTCAATTACAAATTAAAATACCACAACTTTATGCAAAATTAACCTCATTATTTCTATACACTTTATATCAGAACCAAGCATAACTAAATACTTGAAACTAATTACACGTTCGATATTATATTAGACCTAACTGAAATTAGAGGGCAATTCTCTATCTCTTAAAGATTTAATAAATTTTTGAAGTTGATACAACTTTATTATTTTTTTTTTATACTATTAACCATAAACTTCCGTCATATCTCATTTCCCTTTACTAACTTTTCTACATGCGGATGGAGAAAATGAAAAAGCTGGAACAATGTTGGAATTTATACTCAGGGCTTATAGCACGGTGTTTTCGAGGCAAACCTCCACCTCTCTAGCTCTTGATATTTTGAATTGTAAATAATTATGATTAAATTTGTTCACTGTCTAACCAAAAACCCAAAAAAAATAACCGGTCAAGTGCAAGTTGAACTTACACAATTAGTGTTCCGTACGTTGATTGCTTTTAAAATAAAAAATTTTGTTACGGTGCTATAAAATGATCAGTGACTTCACAAAACACACCCCAAATGAGTTTTCAACAAAGTTTGTTTCCAATCTTTACTGAAAACTGATAACCTTGAAATTTTTGTTTTTTTATATACCAGATAAATTATTAAAAGGTAATGCACTCATGATGATTTTCGTTCAATCTACAGAATTTTTCAGAATTTTTTCAAATTTTTTTGATCAGTACTTTTCGAGATAAGGTGAGGGTACAGGAATTTTTCGCGATTTTTTAAAAATAATACAAAGAAAAGTGTGCGTAAGTATTACAATATATATATATATATATATATATATATATATATATATATATATACGAGGCTGGTTTGAAAAGTCCGTGCAAAAATAAAAACTACTTATGTGTTTGGGGTAAACCTTTTTTATTTTTCGACATAGTCTCCTTTTAGGCTTATACACTTCGTCCAACGATGTTCTAGTTTGTTGATCCCTTCCGAATAATAGGATCTGTCCCAGTCTGCAAAATATCCATTAGTGTCTGCAATCACCTCCTCGTTTGAATAAAATCTTTGTCCCGCCAGCCATTTCTTCAAATTGGGGAACAAATAGTAGTCCGAGGGAGCCAAGTCTGGAGAATAGGGGGGATGTGAAACGAGTTGGAATCCTATTTCCATTAATTTTGCGACCACAACTGCTGAGGTGTGTGCTGGTGCGTTGTCGTGATGGAAAAGGACTTTCTTGTGGGCCAATCGCGGGCGTTTTTCTTGCAGCTCGGTTTTCAAACGGTCCAATAACGATGAATAATATTCACCTGTAATAGTTTTACCCTTTTCCAGATAGTCGATGAGGATTATCCCTTGCGAATCCCAAAAGACAGTCGCCATAACCTTTCCGGCCGAAGGAACGGTCTTCGCCTTTTTTGGTGCAGATTCCCCTTGGTAACCCATTGTTTAGATTGTTGTTTGGTCTCAGGAGTATAGTAATGTATCCATGTTTCATCCACAGTGACGAAACGACGCTTAAAGTCCTCCGGATTCCTCTGGAACAGCTGCAAACCATCCTTGCAACATTTCACACGATTCCGTTTTTGGTCAAGCGTGAGCAATCGCGGCACCCATCTTGCGGATAGCTTTCTCATGTCCAAATGTTTATGCAAAATATTATGTACCCGTTCAGTAGAGATGCCCACAGCACTAGCAATCTCACGCACCTTAACTCTTCTGTCATCCATCACCATATCATGGATTTGATCAATGATTTCTGGAGTCGTAACCTCCGCAGGCCGTCCAGAACGTTCAGCGTCACTTGTGCCCATATGGCCAGTCCGAAAATTTTGAAACCACTTATAAACTGTTCTAATCGAAGGTGCAGAGTCACCATAATGTTTATCAAGCTTCTCTTTAGTCTCCTGAGGCGTTTTGCCTTTCATAAAGTAATGTTTAATCACCACACGAAATTCTTTTTCGTCCATTTCTTGAAAATCACTCGACTTCCTTGATTCACACGAATGCCAAACACAAAGAAATAGACCAATATGGCTGAAACTTGGTGTGCGTTCATTCAAGAGATGCTACTAACCAAACATGACCTCGATACGCGCCGGTAGTGCCATCTCTCGGACTTTGCACGGACTTTTCAAACCAGCCTCGTATATATATATATATATATATATATATATATATATATATATATATATATATATATATATATATATATTTACTTGTGTTTTCACAAGCTTTCATTTGACACCACACTCGATGACCTAGTAAAAAATTTTTTTTTCTTCACTTCCGATTTCACCCACCAAAACTAACCCCTTGAGTCAAAATTTAACTTTTAAAACTACACGGCTCTGATGAGGCCATCAATTCCTAATTTATTACCAAATTTCAATTTTCTATGACAAGTAGTTTCGGAGAAAATCGGGTGTGATAGACAGACAGACAGACGAACGGACAGACAGACAGACAGACACTGAAGTCATCTTATAAGTGTTCCGTACCGAACACTAAAATATTTATAATACTATTAGGACTATAAAAAGATTTATCAAACCTCCCTAAAAAATAAGGTTTAAAAGATATAGGCTTCCTTCTTACTTCAAATATTATACATGAACTAAATATAAATGGATATGTCATTTCATTCAAAAGTTATCCTATCAACAGACATATTGCAATAGGAATCTATGTTTTCATGATCTAAGGAGCCTCAGACTTGAAGAAACGCTAACCTGGCGGATAGGGTGTTTCTAGTGTTCCGTAAGGGATTATGAGATTACTTCGGTGTCCGTCTGTCTGTCACCCGATTTTCTATGAAACTATTTGACAAACAAAGTTGAAATTTGTCATAAATATTGGAATCCGAGGTATGTAGTTTTGAAAGTTAAATTTTGTCTTAAGGGGCTAGTTTTGGGGGTGGAAATTGAGGTCATCGAGTGGTTGCTCGAGTTTGCCAAAACACGAGTTCAATAATATATATGAAAACTTTTCTTATATTATTTTCCACCCTATCTATAAGAGTACTAAACAAAAAATTTCGAAAAAATTCTAGAATATTCTTCATAAGGAGTAGATGAAATGAAAATTATCACGAGTACATTACATTAGATAATTTATCTGGTATATAAAAATAAACAATTTTTTCAAGGTCATCATTTTCCAACTAAAATCCGAAACAAATTCTGCTGAAAACTTCTTTGTTTTGTGAAGTCACTGATCATTTTATCCCTCTATAACAACATTTTTTAGTTTGAAAGCAATCACAGGCCGGAACATTAATTGCGCAAGTCCCACTTGCACTTGGCCGGTTTTTGTGTTCCTTTAGCAAAGGTCGTATAAATATAAAAAATTTCAAAGATGACTTACTTTATTTATTGATACATTATAAAAAAAAAAACCACACAGTTTCGTCGAAATTATACCCTATACCCCCCAAAAAAAAAAGAAGTTATTTTTGTATGTTTTCATTTCAAAACACTAATTTATACGTACTGTTATTTTTAGTGTTCCAAACGGAACACTTATAAGATCACTTGGGTGTCTGTCTGTCCGTCTGTCTGTCCGTCTGTCTTTCCGTCTGTCTGTCCGTCTGTCACACCCGATTTTCTCCGAAACTATTTGTCACAGAAAGTTGAAATTTGGTAACAATATAGGAATTGATGGCCTCATCAGAGCAATGTAGTTTTGAAAGTTAAATTTTGACTTAAAGGGTTAGTTTTGGGGGGTGAAATCGGAAGTGAAAAAAAAAATTTTTTACTAGGTATTCGAGTGTGGTATCAAATGAAAGCTTGTGAAAACACGAGTAAAATATATATATATATATATATATATATATATATATATATATATATATATATAATGTAATACTAATGCGCGCACTTTTCTTTGTATTATTTTTAAAAAATCGCGAAAAATTGCTGTCCACCCGCCTTATCTCGAAAAGTACTTATCAAAAAATTTTGAAAAAATTCTGGAATATTCTCCACGGGGTGTAGATTGAACGAAAATTATCATGAGTGCATTACCTGTAATCATTTATCTGGTATATAAAAAAAAAAACAGAAATTTCAAGGTCATCAATTTTCAGTAAAGATTAGAAATAGACTTTGTTGAAAACGCATTTGGGGTGTGTTTTGTGAAGTCACTGATCATTTTATACTTCCGTTACAACATTTTTTATTTTAAAAGCAATCAACGTACGGAACACTAATTGCGCAAGTTCAACTTGCACTTGACCGGTTATTATTTACTTTAATAAAATATTAAAACTTTATTAAATAACTTACAATCTTGTCTGGCATTTCGTCTATGTCTGCTAACAATTCCTGCTGATACTGTTGCAAAAAGTAAAAACAATAAGAAATAAACCGGCTTCATGTTGCAGGAGGACACCTTGTAATTACCACTGGCCGGTATCAAGGCAAGACTGACCATCTCTTCGAATTACCACTTTATAAATATTAAGAAGTAAACAAAGTGCTGTTGTCGTGTGGGATGTTTCTATTTGTTATTGACTTAATAAGGTGTATACAGTGTGAAGCATAATTCTTCAGGCCATTATGTATGTATGTACATACATTATGAAATGTAAACGAACGCAAAAGCCATTATATTATTAAAGGATAATTGATCTAAAATTCAGTGTTATATATACATATTATATATATATATATATATATATATATATATATATATATATATATATATATATATATACATATATATGCGATTTCTGCCTTCAAACGCACCAATAACTTTATATAATATTCGCGGTTGATGATATTTCCCTTCTCAGCATAGTCGATGAAATCCATGCGTATTCCAAAATACAGACGCCAAAACCTTCCCAGCCGTCTGTTATATCTTCGGTCGTTTCGGGCGGCTTTCACCGGCTACTATCCACTCAGCTAGCTGCCGTTTTAATTCCAGTGTGTAGTGGTGGATTCATGTTTCATCCGTCGTCACATATCGCTTACAAAATCTTTTTTATTGTATTTAAACAGGTCCAAACAGCGGTCAGAATTATCAATAGGTTGTTGTTTTTGGTCCACTGTGAGCAAACACAGTACACATTTCGAACAGAGCTTTCTCATGCCCAAATGTTCATGCAAAATATGACCAACACGTTCTTTTGATATAAGTAGGGTGAAAGTTAACTCACACTCAGCAATTTCACTTTACGGTCATCCAGAACAATTTTGTGGATTTTTTATTGTTTTCCGGTGTAACCACCTCATTTGGGCGTCCGGAGCATTTCAGCATCATTTCTGTCTGTAGAACCACGTTTAAATTCAGCATACCAGTATATAATAAGTGATTTTCCAGGGACAAAGTCCCCGTAATACTTATCAAGCCATTGCTTTGCTTGAACGGTATTTTTTCCCATCCAAAAACAGTGTTTAATCAACACGAAATTCGATTTTTCCATTGTTTTGAAATTTTTTTTATGGGTCTACCACACGTTCTACAGGGAAGTCCCTAAAGCGCTCCAGGAACGGCATATGTGTGGAAAAAGCGATTCACGTTGTTCTTGAATCGCTGTAAATTGTACTCTGTGGGAAACAGCCCTGGGCAAATTATTCCAAAGGGATGATGTTCTCCATATAAAAGACTGCTTAAAAAGCGTTGTACGCGGAGTAACAAGCTGAATCTCATATGGATGTGAAATATTAACGCGACGTGTATTTCTAACATGCACCGCTCTGGGAGGAATTAAGCGGGCTACATCCTTCGAACACTTTCCATGAAAATACTTCTAGAATAGACTCAAGTCGCCAACCGTTCTTCGATGTTCCAGCGAATCAAGGCTCCGGTCAGTTCCGGGTCTCCAATCAGACGAACAGCTCTTCTCTGAACAGAATCCAACAAATGCAGTCTGTGTTTGGGAGCAGAGCCCCAAACATGGGAGCAGTATTTCATAGTTGGTCGAATTTGAGCTTTGTAAAGAATTAACAGTTGTTATGGAGTGTAAAGCTTTCTGGTTCGAAATAATATTCCCAACTTTTGAGAAGCTCTCCTCGCTATGCCTCCAACATGTTCATGCCAGGACATATTTGCTCCCAAATTAACGCCCAACAAATTGAGTGACGATGCTAAGGGAATGGAGTGTCCCGACATGACTATGTCGGGTTCAGCAACGTTAACTTTTTTAGAAAAAATCAAAAGTAGCGTCCCTAAAACTACTGTAACTTGAAAACTAATCGTCGAAATATCACGAAATTTTGTTTATCGTTTGAAGGTTGGTACTTCCGAAAAATCATATGGATTTTTTGAAAAGGGCGACATCTATATGTCAGATCAAAAACTTTTCAGCCTACGTGTTTATGTGTATATATATATATATATATATATATATATATATATATATATATATATATATATATATATATATATATATTGTGTATATATATATATATATATATATATATATATATATATATATATATGTTACGATAGAGTTTTCATGGATGGTGGAATGTCATACATTAAAATTCCGGGTTTCAATCCGTTCGTCTAACAATGAATTTGCACGACGTTTCACCAAAATCTCATTTGGCATATTCGAGTGCTCTTGCTGCTACTCCTACTCGAACTGTGATCTTGCTACTGCTGTCACTCAAAGCTAACTGAGAAACCGAAGTGCGGTCGCCATCTTTTATATGTCGGCATCTACGCAGATTATGGGTGGGGTCGGAAGTGTTCGTCCGGGCATCGCTGTTTGCCGGTTGGGTGCCCGTGTCAGTGGTGATTACGGGCTCCGGCGCTATGCTGACCGTTGCCTTCTCGATATTTTGGTTATTACTTGGTTTCTGCTAGTAGACCCTTCCATGTAGTGGAGATATTCAGTGCATCATCCCGCTTATTAAACTATCTATTCTTTTCGATTTCAGAGAAGCCTTGGAAATCGAAAAGAATAGACAGCAAAGAAAAAAAAATTAGGTAGATGTCTTGTCGCGTGGCAAACGTTTCTTATTGGGCCATTTATTCTGAAATTTATTATTAAATGATTATGCAGGTTTACGTATTTTATGGCAATCATATGTATCATAACTGGTAAATATTGATTTCTTACAAAGCAAGGATTTTTAAGCATAGCTACGCCGGCATGCCTTTTATTTTAATCTTATAAAATATCAAGGATAGTTTGTAAAGTTAATAACATGACATATTTTGAGTAATTGAATGTCAGAATGTACTTCTATGTCCATTTTAGGTAATAATCACTGCCATTTATTGAGTCAATGACCTATTATGTCATTTATTAGCGACAAATTTGCTGATGACACTTCTGTCGTAGTTACAACTCGGAGTCTTGGGGAACTTAAGCGTAATGTTGATAGAGCATATGTAGAATTTAGATTATGGTATAATACAAACAACCTGCTCCTAAACTGTAGTAAGACAGGTTTTTAATAGTAGGACGAGATGCTCAGATATTAATGAAAAGTAAATTTTTTATATTAATCTTAAATGATGCAACCATATAGATGATATAAGCACAAGAATAAATAAGGCATATTGTGTAATAGGTCAACCAAAACGAATTCTATGGCAGAATTATTTGATGAATATATTACAGGTTTGTTTACTCTCAAATCAGTTATAATATTGTTTTGTGGGGATCAGCAGCCAACTTAACCATAAAAGAATAATTAGACTATTTTTCATATTGAAGGATCAAGAAATTTAAAATACAACCTTTATTCTGTCATTACCCAGCCTGTACATGGATAAATTATTATTCTACATTCAAAATAACTCTTCTTAATAGGCTTAATCGTTTCTATTTTACCCGTAATAGATATAATTTTATTGTTGAAAAACACAAGACCTAACAATTTGAATTTGCTCCTGCTGATATTAACGTCAAATTGTATAATCACTTGTATTCTTACATAAAGAACTCAGTCTGTAAAGTATTTAAAAATAAGTTTTCTTAGGGAAATGTTACAGTTCGGAAGGTGATTTCTTGAGTAATACCACAGACTAAAAATTTATATTATTATTTCCTATAAGATTATGATATCTAAAATAATGAGCAGATGGGGCAGCAAAAGCTTCTCTGGGTGAACAGCAACAACAGAGGCGCGGAGGACACGATATAATATAGAGCGTGTAGAATTTGACTGAGGATGTGCTTGGCGTCTTTGAAACACTTATTAGAAATTTTTAGTTTCTATCGGCGTTTGTAATTAAGAAAAAACACCATTTCACAACACTGCAAACAAAAGAATGAAGGAAGGTGTTTATTTGAGAATTTGACGGGATTAACAATACCAAGCAAAAGAGGCAATAATATTTGGCGGAATTGACTGTCTGTTTTGATTTATATTATTAATCCCGCCAAATACTCATTAAATGTCTTCCCTACGCTCTTTTGTTTACAGTGTTGTAAAATGGCGTTTTTCCTAAATTACAAACTCCCATTGAGTAGCCGCCGTTTGAGTGAATTGTCTCTATAACACAATACTTTAGTTTTTAGTAAAACTCTGTCAATATTATCCAGTAAAATTTTCTCAATTATCTGGAAAAACGTACACCTTTATTTTTAACCCTAACCATGTTTTAAAATTGTATAATTAGTCACCATTATTATTATATTTTTTTATTCATATCATCTTATTATAACTGAAATCAATTTATTATATGTTATATGAACTTGACTAATAAATTGTAGTCTATAAGAGCGTGTTTATTAATGTCGAGTTGTTAATGCTTACTTTCAAGCTGTAACTATCAATAATATCAAAATAAAGACGGCTCGTTGGCATTGCCATATTGATTAACTTGTAGTAGTGTTAACTCCGCATTCTAATATCCAAATGTTAATGTCGTTTGCCAATTGAAATTGGCAAGATGGACAAACATCATATGTTAAAAAGTTTGTTATGTTTAGCTGTTCTTTTAGATCACTCTGTATGGATATTTTATAGGGTTATGTTACTGAAAAGCATGTATATACCTATAAAGATAAGTTATGATTTATATGTATATTTTGGTTTTTCCTCACTTATCACGAGGTCGGTCATTTCGGTTTAATAGAATTATTAAATATAAAATGTAGTTCAAAACAATTGATAATGGTACTGATACAGTCTGTTTTTTTTTGGAAATCCCACTCTTGAAATTACCAGGAAAATTTTTATTTCTTTTTCTGAGGGAACTATTGTATTAGTAAAAAAAAACATATTTTAAAACAGTAATTGTTTATTTGTCGGTTTGTAGTCACGATAATTTCAAAACGAAGAGACATAAATTTGAAATTCCATACACATATAGCACTTGTTTCGTCTGAAAAATATCTACTGTTTCGCCTTCTCAATATCGAGATTGCTGTGACATCTGTCGCTCATTAGGCACATTATGTAGCTAAGGTAATCGATAAAGATTTATTGCAGGTAATTTGTATTTTTACAATAGATTTATGCCTGCAAATTTTGCAATATATGTAGTTCTTGGAAAATTATTGATAACTGCTTGTCACATCGTTTCCATAATAACGGCCATTCTTTTTTTGCCGTTGTTCTATGTAGTCAGAATTTTTACTTAAAGTGTCATACCCATTTTTCAATAAATTGGACACTCGGAACTTCATCATCACTATACGCGATTCTCGCAGAATTATTATTTTGTAAAAATCTTGCACACAAAAATCACGCTCTGCTTAATTTCCAAGACCGAGGTTATGCGTTGTGCCCCCTCCTTGCCACTCGTTACGTTCTCGCAATAAGTCAAACAAGTCTTACTTATGGAGCACCCTGTGTGATATAATTTATAATTTTTTTAAGATCACTCACACCCATGAAAAGCCGACCATGGCCTTGGTAAGGCGCCGGAGCAAATATATCATTCCCCATTAACAGTGGTTTTCAAGTAGAGAGAGTAGGGCAAAATTGACCCTCAGATCGCAATCGCAGATAAAAATAAATTTTTGTCTACAAAAATATTTAACGTTGATGAATTTGGATTTTTCACCATTCAGAAAAAAACGCAAAATGTTTTAGGATCAAATATTCAAAAGAATGAGACAAAATCTTGAATTGGGGAATAGCATACCTTCTGAGAGTGTTGTTGCCATTCAAGGCACTGGCTGTATTAACTCAAACTTATTTGTAAAATGGATAAAACATTTTATAAGCTTCGTCTGAAAATAAAGTGCTTGATGGACATATAACACAATCAAAAAACCTGGAAGCATTAAACATAGCATAAGCTAATGTTACAACTGTCAGGCCTTACTACTCACCAACTTCAGCCACTCGACGTGTCTTTTTTTAAACCTATGAGCTCTTATATTTAAGCAACAGAAAAATGATCGAGGACAAATCCAGGTCGTCAAGTAACGCAATATCAAGTTGCAAGTTTATTTGTAGAAGCTTACCAAAGAGCTGCTATCATTGGCACCATTGTGAACGGATTTCAAGTGGCCGGGGTTTGGCCAATGGACAAAAACATCTTTCCCGAACATGTCTTTAAAGCAGCTGAAAATATAAATCCTTTGTCTCTGAAATAAACTCAAGTAGTAAAAGCACATCGATAAGACGCTTCTATTATTTATCAAAAATCAGAAAATAAGCAATTGCTCAGCTACATTTAAATAGTGAACCGTTTATTTCGGGATTTATCGCTTGAAGCCTTAAAAAAATTGTAAAACCTTAATATCCAATACTACAAAAAAATACTGCATAAAAAACCGTGAAAATTACATCAAGTTCATCCATGTTGGAAAAATCAGTAAACAAAAGACATACATACAATATAATATACACGAGCCTCCCCTACAGCAGAAGTAAACTCTTTGGTGATTTTAATTTTTTGTCGATGACTGACAAAGAAATTATTTCTAGTCTGTAATAAATAAAGGGGAACATGCTATACCAACATTTATTTTATTATCTTTTTTATAAGGAAGCAAAGAAAATTTTGTTGAATTACCTGTTAAAATTTTTTTCTTATTATTATATTGAAACTTATGTAAGTAATAAGTAATTATTTTAAAATATAACAATTTTTATATATATTTTTTTATTAAATTGGTTTAAGGTCGATTTTTTTTCTTTATTATTGAGATCCGCTATTTTTTATTTAACAGACAATTTCAAATAAGTTTTTCTATAAACTTTTTCAAGATAAATACCTAAATGATAAACGATTTTTTTTATGTATCTTAAATTGGTAACTTATTGGTTGGTAACTTAATTATGCTGTGTGCAATGTACCTCCATATAAAGTAAATAAATAAATAGCCTAAATATGCAAATGATCTTCATATAAAATATCCTAAGTTGTCCGTGACAAATTCAAAACTTAGCCCACTGTACCAATGAAAAAATTTATTTCACTTGCTGCTATATTCTACACTTTCTACAAACACTGATCTTTACGATACCTTACCCTCGTGAGTGGTAAACATTCACTGAAATTAAAAGAAAAAAATGACATGACGGCATATACGTTTTAATCTTCACTGGAATGCGGAAACAAAGAAGCCGAAAATCTTTCAGTTTTAGAATAGAAAAATATTTTAATATTGTTTTTATCAAATTTATTTGAGAAAAGCCGACTGAGAGGATCGAAAAAAAACCACCTTCGGTCTAATTTACGTATTTAGATATTGTGGAGTTCGGTGTTCATTAGTGGGATGCGAACAAAATATTCATGACTTTATTTTTTCAGGGTCGATATTTTCCTTAATTATCAAGATCCGCTGTTTAAAGTGAATTTTCTACAATCGGTCTTGCTACAAGCATCCACCAGTTCCAATAAATGTAGTGAATTCCATAACACCCGGTTATATATATATATATATATATATATATATATATATATATATATATATATATATATATATATATATATATATATATATATATATTTGGTGCCAGGAACTCGCCTTTCACCCTCTCCCATTACCTACATAAAGTGCATCCATTGCATGCCAGGGATCACGACGAGGGCGTGAAAGTAGAGTTAGATGGTGTGCTATTATAACATAGGTATTTCCCAGAGTTTTGTTGTAACAGAAATATCAGCTGTTCCTGTTACCTTCGAGACCTTTCACCAACTATTTGATGATAATATGATATTCAGATTCCTTGACTTCAGGAACCCTGAAAAGGACATACAACATTACATTTTTTAAAGATTTTATGGAGTTGTCCGTTGCTTTGTGACAATACATATTAACAGCAACACAAGTTACTGAGTATACTTTTATTTTGTTAACTGACACGTATAAAAAAATGCACTAGGCGTAACTGAAGTTTCTTAGTACTACTACATTCTCAATGAATTGCGTTTGAGAATGCAGTAAGTACTACCAAACACACCTAGTGCCACTTTTCAGTGTCAGTTAACAAAATAAAAGTACACTCTGTAACAATTATTGTTATTACATATTTTACAGTCAAAAATTAGGATTAAAAATCTGTTTATCTCAAGTAAGACAAAAAAAAAAAAATACAAAATCTAGATCTAGAGATTTATAAACGTGAACAAATACAAAAAAAATAAGAGGGTGTTTTTTTTCTTGAATATGATACTTCCTTTTAGTGTACTCAATGCACAAATATAGGTTCTGTTAATTTTTTTTTTATTACATATATTGATAAGCGTTTAATTCCAGATTTCTAATCAAGATATGTATTATATATGTTAGAGAACTATTACGTGTAATTTAGGTAACCTGCGTTTAATATAAAAGTATTTGCTGATGGTTTCATAGCCTCGATTTGACCAAAGTTTACTAATTTAATACTTAGTTAAATAAATAAACTAAAAATTTGATTACTTGTTTTGAATATTGCAAATTTATCTACTTATGTAAGTAGGTAATAAAAATAAATATTCATTTCAAGACTAGTCTCGAAACAGTGCACGTACATACGGTATCGTAAATCCCCGAGTTCTTGGAATAAACATTTAACCTTATGTATATCAGTTATCGCCCTCTTTATTCATTATATCTTTTTCTTTATTTTGAGAATAATAAAACAACTACCATGCACAAGGAGATTAAATTTATTTCTAGCTACACTGTGTGCAAAAAGTTTACATAGAAATAAAGAATATTAATTCTGTTTGGCTCATTACAATGAACACCTTTATTACTAGGCCAATCCTGTACGCATGGTAAGGCAGAAAATGTGGTCAAATTTTACATGTAAGCTATTTTTCTCTTATTTACTCCTCTATGTATTTTTAAGTCATCCTTCCAGCTCGTGTTTTCGAAACAGAAAAAAACCGGCCAAGTGCAAGTCAGACGTGTACAATTAGTGTTCCTTACCGTAATTGCTGAAGTATTCTATGAAATTCAGTCACACATTCATATATAATATATATAAAATGCAACATCTCTCTGTCTGTCTGTCCGTTAGTGCGCTTATAACTAGAGAAACACTTATCCGATTTACGCACTTTTTTTTTTTTTAACATACATATGTTCTCTGGCTAGGTTATATGCTATATTTTATTACGTTAGGTAACATAAGGAATGAGCAGTGACGATAATAGTGAATCAAGTCGGAAAAAGTTTACCACTAGCGCGTTCTCTTGCAAAACACAGCCTAAACCATTAAATATGGAACATTATGTATCAGAGAATATCTATAATCTATAATTTATAATATATATAAAATGCAACGTCTCTCTGTCTGTCTGTCCGTTAGTTTGTTTCCAATCTTTACTAAAAACTGATGTCCTTGAAATTTTTGGTTTTTTTTACCAAATAAATTAATAAAGGTAATACACTCATGATAATTTTCGTTCAATCTACACCCCGTGGAGAGCATTCCAGAATTTTTTAATCAGTACTTTTCGAGATAAGGTGGGGGGACAGCGATTTTTTTAAAAATAATACAAGGAAAAGTGAGTCTAAGTGCTACATTATATATATATATATATATATATATATATATATATATATATATATATATATTTTACTCATGTTTTCACAAGCTTTCATTTGACACCACACTCGATGACCTAGTAAAACAAATTTTTTTTCACTTCCGATTTCACCCCCCAAAACTAACCCTTAAGTCAAAATTTAACTTTCAAAACTACACGGCTTTGATGAAGCCATCAATTCCTATATTATTACCAAATTTCAACTTTCTTTGACAAATAGTTTCGGAGAAAATCGGGTGTGACAGACAGACGGACAGACAGATCTTATAAGTGTTCCGTATGGAACACTAAAAAGTTTGCCGCTAGCGAGCTCTTTTGCAATACGCTGCCTAAACTGTTAAATATCGAACAATATTATGTAGCAATATAGAATATAATATATATAAAATGCATCGTCTCTCTGTCTGTCTGTACGTTAGTGCGCTTATCACGCGAGAACCATTTCCGATTTACGTGTCTTTTTTTAATTTCATACATGTGTTCTTTGGCCAGGTTATATAATAATAATAATAATAATCTATATCTATAATATATATAAAATGCAACGTCTGTCTGTCTGTCCGTTAGTGCGCTTATCCCTCGAGAACCACTTATCCGATTTACGTGATTTTTTTTAATTCTTACATATGTTTCTCTGACCAGGTTAGACATATATATTTTATTACATTAGGTAACATAAGAAATAAGTAGTGACGATAATAATGAATCAAGTCGGAAAAAAGTTTATCGCTAGCGCGCTCTCTTGCAATATGCTGCCTAAACTGTTGAATATGGAACAATATTATGTAGCAAAGAATATAATATATATAAAATGTAACGTCCCTCTTTCTGTATGTCCGTTAGTACGCTTATCACGCAAGAACCACTTATCCGATTTACGTGTATTTTTTAAATTCATACATACGTTCTTTGGCCAGGTTATATAATAATAATAATCTATACCTATAATATATATAAAATGCAACGTCGCTCCGTTTATCTGTCTGTCCGTTAGTGCGCTTATCACGCGAGAACCACTTATCCGATTTACGTGTATTTTTTTAATTCATACATATGTACTTCGGCCAGGTTATATAATAATAATAATAATAATATATATAATACATATAAAGCATAACGTCTCTCTGTCTGTCTGTCTGTCCGTTACTGCGCTTATCATTCGAGAGCCACTTATCCGATTTACATTTTTTTTTTAAATTCATACATAGGTTTAGGTTATAGGATATATTTTATTACGTTAGGTAACATAAGGAATAAGCAGTGGCGATAATAGTGAATCAACTCCCGAGATTGAAGCCGCGGGCACGGCTAGCCTTCAATATAAGAAGTACCAAGAATATATAAAAAAAATCATAGTAAAAGTTTAAAACAAATAATTACTACCTAAATATTTGTCTAATGAGTGTCCAAAATTATCTTTAAAGTAAATCATATATACATAACTTCGATTTTCCCTTGCTTCTTTTTTATATCCGAAATTGTGGATGTTCCTACTCCGTATTCATTTGCCAATACTTTTCCGCTTTCACCAAGAACTAGTCTTTCTAATATATCGGACTTTTGTTTTCTTGTTTGTGTAATATGTTTTCTTTTAGAAGGTTTTTTAATATGTATGTACATATACGTAAAAAAAAAAACGTTTACATACTTATATGAACCACATAAAGTAAAATAGAACGTAGGTATGTTGTACTTGTCACAATAAACAAACAACTACAAAGTCATTAACCTTTAGACGCGATACGCGATGCGTTGTAGGCAAATCAAAAACACCTACAGTTTCTGTGAATCCCAGATGTATTAGACTTGAAGTTAGGGGAATCCCCTCACTATCGATTTCAGTTTTCCCATGTAGTTTAAATTAAGTAGATGTCTAAAAACGCAGGTCCGGATTACCTAGTACTATCAAATCCGGATTATAAAGTACACAATGCAATAGAAATGTTTGTCCGGATTATTAAAGAATCCGGTTTAATGGAGATCCGAATTATCGAGGTGGCACTGTACTTGCAGACACACAAAAAGTACTAATAAAAAATTTTGCAATATTCTTCATAAAGTGCAAATTGAGTGAAAATTATCACGAGTGCCTTAAGTTTGATAATTTATCTGATATAAAAAAACTATGTGTCTTGACAATATGGTGGAGATCTCAGTACGTTACTGCTCGCGCGTCGCTCCTGTACCGAGACAAAAAAATATATTTTAATTGTTTAAAATTAAACAAATATTTAGGTCCGTATGAGGTTCAGCTTGTTACTCCGCGTGCAACGCTTTTCAAGCAGTCTTTTATATGGAGAGTACAATTTACGGCGATTCAAGACCAACGTGAATCGCTTTTTCCGCACACGTGCCGCTCCTGGAGCGCTTTAGTGACTTCCCTGCAGCACGTGTGCTAGACCCATAAAAAAAAGATAGTAAATATTTATTTATTACTAGATTCTAGATTTAGCGACATTGATTTATTGGCTATTAGATTCTATACCTATTATACATTATTGACTAAGAAAAAACGTGAAAATACATATTGGATGTTAAGATATGTCAGGGACCTAATGAACTTACGGAAAGATTTTATTTTATTTTAAAAGCAGTCACCGTACGGAACACTAATTGCGCAAGCCCGACTTGCGCTTAGCCGGTTTTTTTTAACCAAATTTTTTTCAGGCCAAACTGTTCCTTTTTGTCATTTCCTCAAGGATTTAAATTTTTCAAAATAGTTTCAATTATCAGAGAATGTCCACACTCAAACTTATCTAATATATTATAACAATACAGAGTATGATATTTGTACAGGATGTCAAAAGTTAGACACCTTCCAAATTGATATTATTTACCTCGTTCGATCTATATTTCGCGTCAATCTTGCTGATTTCTTAGCATTTTATTTTAATAAAATTGTATAATAACTTTTCAACTCGACCCTGTAGATTTATATAGTATCGTACTCGCCCGTCCTTGAATATTGAAGCTATATTTACGAATTAATTATGTCGTTTATCAAGTAAAAAGAAAGTTTTTAACCAAAGCTGTAAATTCAACTATATGGTTATTATCAACTAACTATATAGTGTAGATTTAAATATATCGTATTTTCCCAACTGTTTAAGAATTGTTTTTTTTATACAACCCCATCTCTTATGGAAAATATGAACATTTGAGAGTCCTAATCTATATTTTTTAGAAGCAAAAATATTTAATAGGCTCTTTAGAAACTTGGTTACAACGTAATTTTAATTACAATGCGATAATATTAAACGACTTATTTTTTTATTCACTCCCCCGCCTTAGTAGGGAATTTTACCCTTTTTTATATCCTACGGATACCGGCAAGAATGTCGTAATACCCGTCAACGTTATCCAAGTTCCGAAACAAATATTTTTGAATATCACAGCACCTTTTAGACAACGCGGTACTACTGCCACGGAAGTTATTGCATTTCTGCAAACAACTACTACCTATATACGTGGCCTGGCCAAATAGCTTAAATAAATTAATAAATAAGTATACCGACCTGCTGGGATTAGCACCCGAGACCGCAAGCAAGTACTACGCCACGGAACCACGGACCGTCACGTATAAATGTATCATATTACTTTATACCGGATAAATTCTACACGATCGTAGAAAATGTACGAAACTCGGGTAGCAAAACACGAATATGGTGAAGAATCGAGTAGTAGGAGGTAATGGGACGCCTGTGAATTTGTATGTCTTTTTAACACTACAGTTATGCAAATCGTATAGTTAACACTCAATACACTCTTCAGTTTGTAATTGCATAGCATAACTTTAGATTTGGTACAACAAAAAAAAACACTTATACCTCTCTATCTTCATAGACCGCTAACCAGGGCCTGAACTAATCTGAACTAACGTTATCAATTTTAAAGAAAATAAAAATACGTAAGGTCTGCTATTAGTAGTTCACCAAAAAGTGTGGCTCTAAAAAGAGCACGATATTATCTACTAAGGGCGTAGTCAAGTTCTAGAGGCAAGGAGGGGCATAAGGACTCAAAAGTATTTTTTCTAGGAAAAAGAACAAACATATATTAAAGTGGAGCGGTATTTTATTTAGCGTTAAGGGATAAGTTTTTCTAGACTCATAGAGGCCAGGAGACTCATCACTGTTTTGGATAAGCGACGCGTAAGAAACAGGCATGAATAAAACACTCAATGTATGCATATTATTTTATTTAATACAGTTCTTAAAACGAAATTTAAATATCAAATCATGATATTTAAGTCAATTTATTTTACAAATACTACACAGTACTACAATCACCTACAAAATCTGTAACTAAAAATTGTAACCTAAATTTATACTACTTCGTACATGGCTGTCCAAAGCTGTATAAAAGCAACTGATCTGCTAATTGAAGTCAGATTAAGTTTATTGCATTTTAGCAAAGTAAATAATTGGCTTAAATTTCGCTTATCATCACTCTATATAGGGTGGCGCAAAATATGGTTGATATTTTAAATTGAAATATTTACTTATTAGATAAATATATTCAATTTCTTCTTATCCAAAAATAAACTAAAAACTAGAAAGTTAAAAAAAAACAAACTGTTCTTTTTTTTCAAGAACAAATAAAAATTGTAATAATTAACTGAAAACTAATTTTATCGCACTTGGTGCTCCTTCCTAATCAACAATATGCAAAATGATGTCAAGTTTTGTATCGAGATGGAGGGAAAATATAAGAAGGCCAGACAGCTATAAGAAAAAGTGTTCGTTTCCGGACCAATCCTCCTGGACTCTCTAGAAAAGCCCAAGTATTTTCAGTAGATCGCGGTCTAGTCTATCCGTCTGATATATCCCAATGGTTCATTTTTAGAAATTTGACCCCATTTTGCAAATCCTATACCTCCTGGAGGAGCATTTCTTACATGGAATATGTCATGAAAAATCAACATCAGAGCAGAGCTTGTATTCTCCTGCAAGACATTGGACCAGGTAAACAAAACATGCACAGTCGCAGTTCAGGCGATACAGAACAAGGCATTGAGAACCGTGACTAAGGCGCCATGGTTTACCAGGAATAAGCAACTTCCTGTGAGCTGAAAATTCAGGCTGCAACAGTACGCCACAGAACAAGAGATCAAGTTTTTGGAGAAAGCATGACAGCTTGAAAGTATTAACGAAACTCTCAGAGTGACTACTTACAAAAAGTCTATTACACAGGACACCCGTAACAACGACCTATAACTTCGCCGTAGTTGTAGTTATACAATGCTCCAGATATAAAGTAGAAACGTCTATTGGAACAGCAATAAGCTGCATTTTAGATAATAATAGGCCATAAACACTGTTCGACTCCTTTTTAAGTAAGTTCTTACAATTTTTATCAATTCTTGAAGTTTTTAAAACTCTCTACAACAACTTAAAACTGATCCACTATATCATTTAGATAATCGAAAAAAACAGGCGGTGACTGAAAACCGATATTATCGTCTAGAGCAGCGATTCCTAAAGTGGGTTCCGCGGAACACAAGGGTTCCATGGACAAGTCACCAGGTTTCCGCGAATCACTTGCATTTGGTATTGAATCGTTGGACTATTTTGGCTATTAAATAATTCCACAGTTACAGTTAGTTTAATAGCGCAGCAATAAGTAACATGTAATAAGAATAATTCATTACTGTAGGTAGCGAGACACACCAACATGACCATTAATAAAACAGTGACACAGCTTTATTCCTTCTTTGAAATATTTCTAATAAAGGTGTTTTACTATTATTTTAAATTGCAGTGTCTTGCAGTTATTTATTATCATTTGAAGTGGGGTTCCATTCAAAAGGGATTTATTGAGTGTTCCGTGGCTGGCCTTAAAAGTTTAGGAATCCCTGGTCTAGAGTCACCTGTAAAAGGATCGGTCTTCGGCTGCCGCCTTTTAATACCGCCCACCTAAATTGTAATATATAATTATATACCTAAAAGTACATATACCAATTTAAAAATCGGAAGCAAGATAATACAGGATGGCACAAAAATGTCAACCTTTATTATAATGACTAACACGTAGAGATCAGTTGCATATTATAGTAACATACTTGTTTCTCTAATTACCAAAACAGAAACACCAAAAATAAACAAACAAACAATATTTCAGTTTGGTATAAATTCATAATTTTACTTGCAACAATCGAAATTATTAATTTAGGCAATATACATATATTAAAATTGTAAAGTATCAGTCAAAAAATACTTGTTAAAAAAACTACATACAAAAATTGGCTATAAAAAAAATTATCTAATACATTGTCGTAGAGCGCTAGGTTTCGATTTTACTGCATTGTCCTTATCTTTAGGTTTAACTGGATCCTTGGCGAAGCATTTCCATAACCTAAGAGTTTCATCAGCTCCAGCTGACAAAATTGTTGTTCCATCCGGTGACATTGCTAAATGAAGTACCCGCGCTGTGTGTCCATTTAGTTCAGCTACCTATTGAAATAATTCAATCTTACTAATAAGTCGTCTATTTCTCAATTGTAGTTAACAATGGTAATATTGGTAATTTGTGAAGGCTTCGCGATATTTGAAGACACTGAATGCCAAGCCATATACATTTAAACATCGTGTATAGTCTAATTATGTTTTATAAAATTTAAAAATCACTAAGCCCAAAAAACAGCTTGTATACTCATAGCATATGATGAGGCTCGTGCGACAGCCATATTTTTAGTGTTCCGTACGGAACACTTATAAGATCACTTCGGTGTTTGTCCGTCTGTCTGTCCGTCACACCCGATTTTCTCCGAAACTATTTGTCATAGAAAGTTGAAATTTGGTAATAATATAGGAATTGATGGCCTCATCAGAGCCATGTAGTTTTGAAAGTTAAATTTTGACTTAAGGGGTTAGTTTTGGGGGGTGAAATGGGAAGTAAAAAAAAATTTTTTACTAGGTAATCGAGTGTGGTGTCAAATGAAAGCTTATGAAAACACGAGTAAAAAATATATATATATAATGTAATACTTGCGCGCACTTTTCTTTGTTTTATTTTTAAAAAATCGCGAAAAATCGCGATCCCCCCGCCTTATCTCGAAAAGTACTTATCAAAACATTTTGAAAAAATTCTGGAATATTCTCCACGGGGTGTAGATTGAACGAAAATTATCACGAGTGCATTACCTTTATTAATTTATCTGGTATAAAAAAAAAACAAAAATTTCAAGGTCATCAGATTTCAGTAAAGATTGGAAACAAACTTTGTTGAAAACTCATTTGGAGTGTGTTTTGTGAAGTCACTGATCATTTTATACCTCTGTAACAAAATTTTTTATTTGAAAAGCAATCAACATACGGAACACTAATTGCGCAAGTTCAACTTACACTTGACCGGTTATTTTAAATAATACTATTGGAGAATCTCGACCGGTTACACATGATATATCCGAGGCATGCGAGCGTGTTTGGTATGATGGATTGCTGGCTAGGCTACGCTCTTATGGTACGTCTGAAAAAGTTTATTTACGGCTCTCGTGTTTCCTCAGAGAGTGTTCTTTACCAGTGGTAGTCATTGGATTATTTCTAACACATTCCCTATCAACGCCGGTGTGCCCCAAGGCTCCATACTGTCCCCTACTATGTTTCTCATTTACATTAACGAGCTGCTGGACCAAACATCCAATCTACAGCTTTGCAGATAATAGTACGCTTGTTTCCTCATTCACTTTAAATGCTCGAACATCGGCTACTCGTGCAAATATCCGCAGACAGGAGGAAGTCGTTCAACTTAACAAAGACTTGGAAGAAATTCTATCTTGGAGTGACAGTAACCAAGTAGAATTTAGTGCTACAAAAACCTAGGCGACAGTTTTTTCTAAAAAACTGAACTCGACATAATTATGTCGGGGCACTCCTTTTCTTTAGCATCGTCACTCAGTTTGCTGGACGTGAATTTGGAAGCAAATATGTCTTGGCATGAACATGTAGCATGCATAGCAAAGAGAGCCGAGCCTCTCAAAAGCTGCGAATATTAGTTCAAGCTTTATATATCACAACTGTTAATTCTGTACAAAGCTCGAATTTGACCAATAATGGAATACTGCTACCATGTTTGGGGCTCTGATCCCAAACATACACTGCATTTGTTGAATTCTATTCAGAAGAGAGATATTCATCTGAATGAAGACCCAGAACTGACCAGCAACCTAAATTCCCAGGAACATCGAGGAACAGTTAGCAACTTGGGTCTATTCTACAAGTGTTTGATGGATGTAGCCCACTTAATTTTCTTCATACAACCCTTCTCAAGAAGCTTTTTATATGGATAACCGCCTCAATTGCGATTAACTCTTTTTACTAGATCTTTTTTTATAGATATATCAACTAATATGTCATGATATCCATCGACGTTGTTCAAGTATCGAAACGTATATTTAAGATAACGTGGTAGTGCTACTATGGGCGTTATTGTATTGACACACTAACTACTACCTGTAAACATTGACGCCTGTTTTTACAGGTCAACCATAAAAACTTACTAACAAAGGGCCACCCTTATATGCTAATATACTTAGATTTTTTGTTCTACAGGTAAACTCACCTTTGTCATGGCAGGATACTTCCAAATTACAACTTCATTATTCGCAAATCCATGTCCAGAAACAAGTTCCTTGTAATTTTGCGCCCATAATAACGCACAAACCTAAAATAAGATTTTTGTCCAAATTTATTGCAAAGACCTAAAGTATAGCTATGTATGTATGTTTATAAAAAATTATGGTTTGTGGAATTAGACTGTGTCAGATTGGACAGACATCTTGATAATTACCCTTCGGAATTAGAAAATCAGTCAGTATTTTAACCTCAGAGACTCCTGAAACTGTTTCGTGCATGTACAAAATTTCTCTCTCTCTTCTTTGAGACACTTTGCAGAACTGAATAATGAACTTATTCACTCAATAACCTCTGATAAACTGTAATTTGTACGAAAGTTTTGGTGTCTTCGACCCGCTAACGTCCAGAAAAATACGCACAGGAAGTCGAATGTAAGTAATTGTTTTCTTCATTCTAAGATGATCAAAATGCATATTTATTGTGCCCATTAACTAATTATATGGTCAAACTTCAGAATAAAATAGCATTTATAAAAACAGAACACAAGCCCCTATAACCATAAATCCAGAAATGCTTAATTTAGTGCCACAGCAAACCATTTTCCATTGTCTACAAAAACTGTGGAGGATTTAGAGAGGGTCTCTCATGAGCTCATTCCGGAGAGAAAAAAAAAGCAGATGCATATCGTAGTATCTGCTCTTCCTTCTCTTCAGACTCAAGAAAAAAAAAACTTACTGCAAAAAAATATTACCTATGATCAAAAGTGAATATGGTATAATAATTCCAAGAGGGAAAATGCACAGCTTTATCCAACATAGCCAGCAACAGCACTGTAAATTCGAACATCTATGCGAGAGAGTTTATTGTTATGCATTTGGCGGAGTCAGAAAGAGAGATGCTCTAACTTACCGTAATTTCTAAGCTCTATCAACAACTGCCAATCCACGTGAGTTCCAACATTTAAAAAAAGAAAGAGAGTTTGCCGGTAGTACGGAAAAGATAGTGCTACTGTTGTCAACCGGTCTTACACAGCAAAAAAGTCCCCTCAAATTATTTTGGATTGGGATGAGAAATTCTCCCTAATACAGCGTATTCTCCAAACTTGGCTCTTCAAATTAAAATCTATTCCAATTTCTACAGCACCACCTGACAGATTTTTAGTTCAAGTGCATAAGAATTTGAAGGAGATTACTTTGAAACTTAAGTTTGTATTAGTCTTTTTTAATAAATAAGTGTCGAAGTTAGTCTTAGTCTTTTTTTGTAATAAGTATTAAAATTGGGTCAAGAAATAATTTTTATTTTCAAATTTTAAACAGAATTTAAATGTTAGGCAAATAAAATGTATTAACCATTTATAATTAGGTAGTCATGTTTAGGTTACAGAAGTAATTCTTAAGTTATTACCTGCGACTTGGTATCTACGGCATTAATACAAGCTCCTGTATTACAATTCCACAGTCTTATATGCCTATCAGCTGTACCACCACCACTCGCCAGAATATGAGGTTGCCATGGACACCAGGCCAAGGCCTTGACGGCAGCTTGATGATGAGTGAAGGCGTGAAGAGGAGTCGTTTCCGAATGGTGCTCACCATTCACACTTGCCCAAATATTTAAAACATTGTCGTTTCCTCCGCTAGCTAAATATTTACCATCGGGTGACCATTTGAGACCACATACTTCTTGAGTATGTCCTAGAACCAGTAATTCTATCATAATTTTCATCATTTATAGTATGATTATTCTTTTTGCGACTTCTTTAACTTAAGCAATATTTGCAAAAATAAACAAATTTACATATAAATATATATATATATATATATATATATATATATATATATATATATATATATATATATATATATATATATGTATATATACATATATATATATATATATATATATATATATATATATATATATATAGGGTGGTATGAATTCACTGCATAACAGGTGACTCGTGGGGTCATGTAGAAGCACATTCAATACTTCTTTTTTCAAATTCGGAAATTTTTGAAAAATTAAAAGAAAGGACAATACTGTATTTTATCATATCATTTACAAAATCAACCCGCTCATGAAAGGTCGCCATTGTGCGAACTAGCTCAAGAGAGATAGCTACA
>CM032454.1:32413205-32852978 GCA_019049505.1 Pachyrhynchus sulphureomaculatus
GGGGTAGGTAGGGGGGTTAGAGTTGCTTGTTAAATGTGGTATTATATGTCTATTTCATGGCTCTTGAGTTTGAGAAATCTAACTATTAACACATGGGCTGAAAAGTCCCGGGCCTAACAAAGAAAACACGGTTTTTTTGGTTCAAAATTAGCTTTATTCATCAACGTAATCTCCATCAAGAGCAACGCAATCATTCCAGCGCCGCTCTAACATTTCAATACCACTTTTGTAGAACGATTTATCTTTTGCCTCAAAATAGGCCTCAGTTTCAGCGATAACCTCTTCATTCGTGCGAAATTTCTTACCGGCGAGCATTTTTTTCAGGTCTGCGAACAGCCAGTAGTCGCTGGGAGCCAAATCTGGCGAATACGGTGGATGTGGGAGCAATTCGAAGTTCAATTCATGTAGTTTTGCCATTGTTTTGATTGACTTGTGACACGGTGCGTTGTCTTGATGAAACAAAATTTTTTCTTTGCCATATGCGGTCGTTTCTTTGCAATTTCGGCCTTCAAACGCTCCAATAACGCTATATAATATTCACTGTTGATGGTATTTCCTTTCTCAAGATAGTCGATGAATATTACACCACGCACATCCCAAAATACCGAGGCCATAACCTTTCCAGCCGATTGTTGTGCTTTCGGGCGCTTTGGACGAGGTTCACCAGTTGCTGTCCACTCAGATGACGATCGTTTTGATTCCGGAGTGAAGTGATGGATCCATGTTTCATCCATTGTCACATATCGACGCAAAAATTCCGGTTTGTTACGTTTTAAACATGGCCAAACACTGCTCAGAATCATCAACACGTTCTTGTTTTTGATCAACAGTGAGCAAACGCGGCACCCACTTTGAACAGAGCTTTCTCATAGTCAAATGCTCATGCAATATAAAGCCAACACGTTCTTTTGATATCTTTACGATGTCAGCTAACTCACGCAACTTCACTTTTCGATCATTCAAAACGATTTTATGGATTTTTTGATGTTTTCTGGTGTTACCGCCTCATTTGGACGTCCACTGCGTTCTGCATCATCGGTGTCTCTACGACCACGTTTGAAGTCAGCAAACCAACGTTTTATTGTTGTTTCTGATGGAGCGGAGTCCCCATAACACTTTTCAAGCCATTGCTTCGCTTGAACGGTATTTTTTCCCATCAAGAAGCAGTGTAAAATTAAAACACGAAATTGTTTTTGATCCATGGTTTTGAAAATAACAAAAGTAGCGTCACTCTTAGCACAATAACTCACAAACTAATGAATAGAATATCATGAAATTTTAACAGCTGTCTTTTGAAGGTTAGTATTAACTGAAAAAAAGGTGACTGCAATAAAACTAGCGCCATCTATGTGTTAGGCCCGGGACTTTTCAGCCCATGTGTTATATCCTTTTTTCTGTATTCTCATTTATTTATTAATATTCTGCCATAAAGTAATATTGCTGTAATATTGTCGCTTTTTCCGCCCACATGCCACTCCTAGAGCGCTTTAGGGACTTCACTGTAGCATGTGTGCTAGACCAATAAAAAAAAAATTGTTTTTTAATTTATAGTTGTAATGCCTGGATTAGGTTATTTTGTAGAGAGTCAAAATCAGTTTTTTATTTTAGAACTACATGTTTGCAAGGGAAGTACTGGGTAACTACCAATTTTTTTTTTTAATTGTTTAAAAGTGTTAGAGGTTAATAAGGTAAGAAAGGGATTAAAGGTGTTATACCTCCATTTCAGAGTTCTTCAAGTTAACAAAACCTCTATATATAGATATATAGATATATAGATATATAGATATATAGATATATAGATATATAGATATATAGATATATATATATATATATATATATATATATATATATATATATATATATATATATATATATATATATATATATATATGTTGAAATTATACTTATTGAATGCAGCATTCCTCTTTTATCACCCTTTCATATACTGTACTGACGTTAGAGAGGGGCAATGCTGAGAAATAATTTTTGAAATTACTAATAATTCCTTTTTGAAAAAAGGTTTGGCATGGAGACTTAACTTGTTAATATAAATATTTTAAATGCAGACAATATCATTTTCTTTTAATAATTATATTGTAGATACACCAATAACTGATTCAATATATCTATATGCCAGTACACAGTGAAAAAAGCTGCCTTAATAAGAAAAACAAAGATACTACTATACACCTTATTTAAATCAGTAAATTTATAAACTTTAAGATTAGAGTTATGATGAATTTTACTGAATGCAGTTCATTGGAAGTAACAAAAAACTTTTATTAAGTTAAGAGTAAATTCAATTGAACATGTAACAAGGCTTTTACAGCTTCTATCACAATTCAACGTATTTAAATGGAGCAGGTTTCAACTTTGACTTTTTTACATCCATAAGGAAAATTCTTTAGTATTATTTATGCTAATTTATTTACGTGCACTTTGACAATGTTTTGACCTTAATTTTTTAAATTCACATACTGCTAATTTTTAAATACTGTTTGTTATATACTACTAATAGTACTTACTTCTTAAACAATCATTTTCACTACCCTTTGATGGGGTCTTGGATAGATTGATACAAGAAGATGATAGTGATCTTTGTTTTGAGGAATTCAGACTATTGCTGCTATTCGCAGAAAGGGGATTGCTGTTCTTTTTCTTTTCCCATCTGGGTTGGGGTCCTTTTGTAATTGGCCCATCAAAACTCATAATGCTATTTACATCATTCCAAAATTTAAATTGAGCCATTGTAAATTGAATAATACAGATTAACTATCAAAAAGTTTTTTTTACTAATTATTTTATTTAGCTGTACTTTTTTTGATTTATTATCTTTATTTGCGGAAGTTATTTCTCTGGCGACAATCAAAGAAATGACCGTTACAAATTTTAAATTGCAATTTGCTGATACAATTTTGACGTTTAGGGGTTCATTCAGATTGGCTATTAACTAACCGAATGGCTGTCTACGGCTATTAAAACTTTACAAATATTATTACGATAAAACAATTTTTATGATTAACTGATGTGAACCTATTTTAGAAGACTGCTTAAGGCCTCAAACTTCAAACTGTATTTGTTTGTTCCGATCGTTAGGATAGTATCCCACGTATATAAAAATAAATATCAACTACTAAAACTGAACAAGATCCAGTTCATATTTTAACAAATGTATGACTTTGATTTGTTTTACTTAATTGCTTAATGGAAATACGCATCAGAATGCCAAATGGCAGTATATTCTCATACTGAAAATGGTTAATCTGAGTACGAGTTCAAAACTAAAACTGAATATGTAGCAAAAACTGTAATGACATAAACTACATTAACTACGATGATCAAGATCTAGCCAATTCTACGTAATTAATTTGGTACATGATGTGATTAGTTAGAAGGGTTGGTAATTAACTATTCTATATTTGAGTGTTCCGTTTTTTTTATCTTTTTTTTATGTTTAATGGTGGTGGAAATATTTTGCCATAATGAATACACATTAAAAAATGGGATTTATTAATGCTACGTATCATTAGACAATGGGCTTATTTCATCAAAATTTGTAAAATTTGCAATATTACTTTAAAAAGCCTGTTTTTATCAGGGTTTTAAACATAATTACATGAAATTTGCTCTATTTTCTTAACTTATATCTCAAGATATGTTACTTGACATGTTCCCACGCATACGTTACTTGGTATGTTCCTACAGATATGCTTATAATTTGTTGGTTTAGAGGCATTCTTTTTTCAGCGATGGATTCCCGATGACATCGCTAACAATTTCGTTTCTAAATTGTCTGGTGAATCCTCTAATATCCTTAAATTGACTGTTGTATCCATAGACAAGAGATTGGATTCAGTTGTCATTAACAGTTCTCTGTCTACGAATCACATTTTCAATGCATAAAAGAGAGGTTCCATCTGCATTTTTATTTTTCATGCTAGTTTAATCCACCACTCATCACTTAACTACATCATCTGCCAATTCAATTAATGATAGAATTCACCGCGGAATCTAAGAATCCGACTTTTTATTTAGCAGTTGATGTAACAAAATTCGAATAAAATGACAGGCCCTAAAAGAGCAAAAATGAATCAAATAGCTTTCTAACAGGGTAAGGAAGCATTATACTTTATAGCAAATCAATTTAAACATTATTTAAATGTTCGCAGGTCTTGCTTATTTATTCAATCACACACTGTGCTCTTTACCTTAACTTTCTATGTAGATTCCGATTGGACGTGAACTCTCTACTAAACTGTCTAAAATAGCCGGATTCTTATATTCAGCAGTGAATCCCGTCATTCGTTGAATTGATAATTGACAGTTTTACCCTTGTATATATAATATAGAATATGTATACATGGATTGCACTGGCCTCATAAGTGGTAAACAAGAAGTTTTTAGCGTGGAATTAGTTTTATCCATCGAACCACTCTTAAGGATGCTATACACGCTCCGGTATACCTGCACAGGCAACCTGTGCAGGTATACCTCAACAGGTTTACCTGCACAGGTTAGGACCCACACACGCAATGGTGAAACTGTGCAGTTCTCGTTTAAAATTATGCCGACGATGCGGGAGACTGTACTACTAGCCTTTATAGCTCTTCATATAATAAATAATATAAACCACCAAACCACCAAAATAAAAACGTTTTATGCAAACCTGCTCTTTTGAAACCTCACTGAATAAAAAAAAGATAAATACCATTGCGCATTCTTCTGCGCAACTCTGGTACAGGTAAAAATATGTTTTTCCATATTTTACTCAGGTCGCCTGTACAGTTCAAGAAACCTGTACAGGTTTTGCAATACACTCTCCGGTTTACCTGCACAGGTCTACCTGTGCAGGCAAACCTGTCAGGTAAACCGGAGCGTGTGTAGCAGCCATTACCAACCAGAAAGCACGGAGGAAACTGATGGATATGTGTAGATTGGTGTTGGCATAGTGATTATCTTTTCACTCTTTTTGTTCTAGAGTTTTCCAAAAACATCGTCGATTGTAAACAACTTACTAATTGTCCCGGATTTTACACCACGATTTTAAAATTCTGGTTGTACGGAATCTAGCCACGAATGTTCTTTTGACAGGTGTCGAAGTTTCTGTTAACTAAACGTCAAAACTCGTCATCGGATCTTTTTCGGAATTTCGGTACTGTAATGAAGTGAAAAGATTTTCAATTGTATCTCGGTCGCCATTCATTTAGACTGCATAAATTTAAACATTTAATGTAGGGTTTATTAACTCGGTACTTGTAAAATTACAGAAATTTTAGAAAAACTATATCTAATTTGCCAATATGATGGCCGAATCTGATACAACCGTGGAAGCTACTAGAAGATTGAATGTGAAAAAGCAAACACTAGACGATGCCTATGCAGCCCCAGCGAATTTTTTGGAAATCGATGTAGTTAATCCTGTTACTACCATAGGAGTAGGCAAAAAACGATTTACCGATTATGAAGTTAAAATGAGAGTAAGTTTAAGAATTTCTTTTTAATCATTGGCGCTACCTAAAATATACTCCCCCTTGGGTACTCCCCCTAAAATTTTTTTTTATTTTACTTTTACAAAGTTTGTTTTTATTTTAAAAGCATTAATATTTTACTTACCTAATTAAGTATTCCTATATTGAGCCTCAAAGATATAGACTTTCTAATATTTATATCACTTGTGTTAACATTATTTTCTTTAGACCAACCTGCCTGTCTTTAAAGTGAAGGAATCAAGTGTGCGGCGGCGATACAGCGATTTTGAATGGTTAAGAAACGAGTTAGAAAGAGATAGTAAAATAGTTGTACCGCCACTACCTGGAAAAGCTTGGAAGAGGCAGTTGCCTTTCAGAGGAGACGATGGAATATTTGAAGAGGATTTTATTGAAGAGAGAAGGAAAGGCTTAGAAGTATTTATTAATAAGTAAGTAGCCTCACTTAAACTGTTGAGAAATTCAACAATACTTGATGCTAATGCTTTCACAAAACGGGGGTGATTTCTTAATTTTTATCAGTTGGTAGCATTGTTATCAGGACTGAATTGCTCATTTTAAATATTTGATCAATGATAAGGTTAAGTACACAAAAAACACCCTTTTTTTGTTTTATTTATAATGCAAAAATTATATGAGTATTATTTTTATTCTGAGGGGTATTACTCACCAAGCTCCTAATTTAACATAAAAGAGATATTAAGATCAAATTTTAGAGACTTATATGGTTCAAATAAGTGAAGAATTTGACAGTAAAAACAAGTGGCTGTCGTTTCTAGTTTACCTGAAAATGAAATCAACTTTGTTATTTCTTACAGAAATAACTAATTCTAAAGCATGTATCTTGTCCTGTACTTTATCTATAGTTTAAATTTTTAAAATGCTGGCCATTCACTTCCTGGCATAATAGAATTAAGGGCTCGAGTAATTCTATTTCCTTCTAAAATATTTTCTAGTGTTCTCTTGTATAAATAGCATATTGTTTGATATGGCATTAGTAAAAGAAATCAAGAGGTGGAAAGCCTGGTAACCTTGGTAGCTATCTTATCAGACTATTGCTACCAGCCACCTATTTCCAAAAGTTAAATTTAAACAGTTAACTACTATAGCATTACAGGCAGGGTGCCATGCTGTTGATAAATAATTTGGGCAACAGGTAAATTTTCAGTAAAATTAGCAATTTAGTTATCAACAAAAAATTAAATATTGTTTAGTATTTAAAGGTTCTTAAAAAAAAATTAATCCTATTATTTGCCTTCTTATAAAGCCCTATCTCTTACTAAAGGAAAATTTTCCATTGACCAACATATAGTATTATTTTTTGTTAAACAGGCGCATGTTACTGAAAGGAAGTTTGTCCAAAAAAAATTTTAAATTTGGTATTGATGCCTTTTAAAGATACCAGTTTGTATAAAGTACAATCTTTGGTGGTAGACTTGATATTTATAAGATCTGAAGCCATCTCTATGTAAAATCTTTCTAACACTTTCGTGGCCCAGCCCAAAGTCACCAGACATTTTTTATATGGAACCTTTTTAATTAATTTATTGCATTAATTAAAATTAAAGCAATAAAACTTATAATTCAAATATTTTGTAAAGGAATAAATTCAGTTCTAATTTAGGACCCTCAGCAGTTTAAATTGTGCAATAATAATGTAATGAAACAAAATCATTAATATCCATTAACTTGCCCTACAATCAGTGGCGTGTTTTAAGATTTGGCGCCCTGGGCCTTTAAGGTTTGCTGCCCTATGAATTTTTGATTCTTGTATCAAGATTGGTTTTATAAAAGTTATTTTTTCTCCCAGTATAGGCCAGAGGTCGGCAACCTATGGCACGCGTGCCATCTCTGGCACGCCAAGCAATTTTGAATGGCACGCGTACCTATTCAAAGTTTACACATTAATTCTGTAATCTGTGACATGTTTCGAAATTAAGTAAATAATCGAAGACAGTATTACTTTAACGATACAAACAAAAATGATATATCATATGGGTATTATTACCAAAAACTACAAAATATATATTTTATAATTTATAATTTTACTGAATGCATTGGTTGGGCTTTAATTTCGGCAAGTATTAAAGACGGCAAGCCTCAAAATATAAGCCTAGGCAAAAACACAAATAAACGTCCTCAATTCAGATCAAAAGAGCCGCTATAAGGCGGTTTTTGTTTGACTTGACTTCAATCGTTCCGACGCGCACCACAACTCTTTTTATATTGCCGAACTTTAGTTTTTGTTAGATTTAACTTCTAAGCGGCCCTTTGATTGCAATGGGCGCGTTGTAGATAATATTTTTTGTTCTAAGAAATTTAATAAACGTAATTATTGGAATTTTCTGGAAACATTATTTTTCTATATATATCAAGCAGCTACACGTTTGGATCATTTAGTATAGAAGTAACATCCGTTCCAGTCAATAGTCGTCGAAAAGTTTAAAAATTAAAATTACGTTGCGTTATGGCCGCGAAGAAACAGAAGGTAGACGTTCGATCATTTCAAACTTCATGGACAACAGATTACGGTTTTGTACAGCAAAACGATCGGGCCATTTGTGTCCTATGTCGGGAAAGCGTAGTTTTCCGGACATCTAGTGTTCAACGACATTTCCAGATAAAACATGAATGGTCGTTTAAAGATAACGCTGATAAAAGGGAGGCAATACAAAGAGCAAGTAAACAATACGAGAAACAGTCAACATTCTTTAGCAAAGTTTTCCAAGGAAAAAATCAGGTAACTGAATGCAGTTTCAAAATTGCACAATCGTTGGCACAAAAGGGTAGGCCGTTCACTGACAGAGAATTTATAAAGCAAACGTTTTTGAGTACTGGCGGGATTTTATTCGACGACTTGCCCAATAAGGATACAATATTGGCCAGGATTAGGGATATACCGGTATCAGCGCGGATCATCGAGAGACGAATTACCGAAATGACACAAAATGTCCAAAAACAGCAGAAAGACGCTATCAAACGGAGTTCTTCACTGATCCATAGACAATTTAATGCGTTTCTGCAGGAATTAGAAAGTGCATATTCAGATATACCATTGCACAATAATGTGCGCTGGCTCAGCCGTGGTAAAGTGCTCTCTAGATTTGTGCAATGTCTGGGCGAAATTAAATCGTTCTTGTTGGAAAAAAATCAAGTGGATGCTTATCCTGAACTAGAAGATAAGAACTGGATCTGTATGTTAATGTTTCTTACTGATATTACAAACCATCTCAGTAAACTCAACTTGAAAGTTTACAAGGTTCAGGCAAAACAGTTCTGGATTTATACGAATCCTGAAAATCATTCAAATTAAAAATAGATTTATTTATCAGCGATATTCCTACAAACACATATAAATATTTTCCAAATTTAAAAACTTATATATCCAGTGTCGACGATGGTGCACTAATAGACGAAATTCTTAAATATATGACTAATTTAAAACTGGTGTTTATCGAGAGGGGTCAGGATTTTGATAAACATGGTCCTATGTTCGCTTTTTTAATCAAACCAGATTTAATGGATTTTTCCAGCAGTTGCTTTGACATATCTCTTTTCTCATGGATGGACATTAATGATTTTGATCTTCAATACATTGAATTTAAAAGCTCCGAGTTATGGAACACGATATTTGTAGAATTAAGAAGGGTATTAGAAGGTGACTGCCAGAAACGAGATAATCAGTTGTTGGATGAGTTTACCAGAGAAATTTATTTGTCTTAAGAAAGTAGCATTTGCCATGCTTACAGCTTTCGGATCATCCTATATCTGTGAACAACTTTTTTCCCATATGGGAGTGATTTTAAACCTGTACCGAAGCAGGCTGACAACAGACAACTCGGAAGCATGTGTGACACTGAAAATAACCAGACATGAACCAGATTTAAGAAAACTCTCTAAAGAACTTCAAGCACAGGGTTTACACTAGGTCCTAGGACTAGTATAATAAAATTATTTGTTAAATGTTAAAAATTTTTTGTAATTAAACCTTCTAAAAGCAATATTTTAAGTTAATTTAAGTTAATTTTTGTTAATTTTAGTTGTAGTAAGTGCCTATGTCGGCACGCAAAATGTTGTATGGATGAAAACTGGCACCCCTTAGTTAAAAGGTTGCCAACCCCTGGTGTAACCCCTTTTGGCCCTAGGGTAAATACGTCATTGCCTACAATATGCATAGCTGCCTTAAATTAAAGCACACCTTTAAAGTATTGTTTAGATTGATTGGATGAAAGCGAGGGTGTAGCAGAACCCTGAATTATCGATATTTTAAAAACTTTAATTTTAGGTCTAGGAAAATATACATAAAACTGTTTAAAATTCTTTGTAGACTATAACTATTTAACAAATCGTATATTATTCCATTAAATTTATTGTAGTTATTTGACCTTAATTTTCTGTACTCTTTCAGTACAATATTGATTCATTATTTCACATGTCCAACCGTCATTTTTTTACAACTGTCAAAGAGAAGTTAGGACTGATTTTAGGATTAGTTTTTAGTGTTCCATACAGAACACTTATAAGATCACTTTGGTGTCCGTCTGTCTGTCTGTCAAACCCGATTTTCTCCAAACCTATTTGACATAGAAAGTTGAAATTTGGCACTAATATAAGAATTGATGGCCTCATCAGAGGCGTGTAGTTTTGAAAGCTAAATTTTGACATAAGGGGTTAGTTTTGGAGGGGTGACATCGGAAGTGAAATTTTTTTTTTTGTACAAGGTCATCGAGTGGGCTGTCAAATGAAAGCTTGTTAAATGACAAGTTCAAAAATATATATAATGTATTACTTACGCTCAATTATCTTTGTATTATTTTTAAAAAAGTGCGAAAAACGCTGTCCCTCCACCTTAGCTCGAAAAGTATTGATAAAAAAATTTTGAAAAAATTCTGGAATTTTCTCTACAACTCCCAAACAAAAATTTCAAGGTCATCAGTTTTCACTAAAGATTGGAAAAAAAACTTTGTTGAAAACTCATTTGGGACGTGTTAATGAAAATTTTTATTTTAAAAGCAATCAATGTACAGAACATTAATTGCACAAGTTCAACTTGCACTTGACCAGTTATTTTCCATGGAATTCAAAAATGATATAATATATAGGGTCTTCCACAAGAAATAACAATGTTGATTTCGTTTCGGCCTAAACCAGAAGTAATAATCACTTGTTTTTATGTCAAATTTTGCACTTATTAGAATCATATAAGTTTATAAAATTTATGCTTCACATTTTATGTTAAAATAAGGTTTCAACTACTAATCTCCTGGTCAGCCAGTATGTATTATACATATAAATATACTACACCAAACACAAAACTTTTCTGACACTAGAGAATGAGCCTGTCACTTGAATCTTAAAGCCCCAATATGTTACCTTTCCTCCAATAAATAATCATCCTCCATCTCATCACAATTAACAAAAAAAAACAAATGTTATGGTTTAAAAATGATCTCGAAATATTTACTTACTTTGCTCTTAACTACTGTGCGATATCAAAATTAAAATGCCAGAAAGTTTTAATAAATATTTTTCACAAGATAAACATAATATATCACAAAAATTCACTTTAAAACGCAGATGAAAGTATAAAAATGAAAAAATCTGGACAATCACCCAATGAGCCATACAAAATGGTATGAAGAAATTTCATAGTAATGTGTCAGCTGATTCATGTCTACTTACTATTTACGTTAATGGATCTAGCCTTACTGGACTTTTACACCATATTTCACTCATTTTAGTCTTTAAAAAAGCTACAACATTTTTTTTCTAACTTTTCAAGTAAACGAGTTAGAGGGGTCGCCTCAAAGACATTCTACCAATAGACAAAGTATGTCATTTATAACATCACTTCCCACCAAATCATTGATCCATTAGAAATCTTAATGAGTGCGGTAAGGACAAGTAGAAAACACTGGATAAAATTGCAACTGTCTGCAAAAAAATAACCTCACTACACTTCCATGCAACACAAAACTGAATGCAGATGTTTCTTATGAATATATTGTTATTTACTTTCTTCTCTATTAGCTAAAATTATAACTTCATTTTAGTGGACTTTTAATGCCATGAGAAAGCCACTGAATTTTTAAATTTTGTGACATTATACATTTGACCAATTCGTTTGCATTCTATGTAGGCAGTCAGTTTTCAGACCAGGTTGATATGTGATCGCATTTTAATATAAACATGTGGAGCTTTGGGTGGTCTATTTATAATCAATCTTCTTCTTCTTTGTTAGCCATTTTCTATTTATTGGATATAGGCCTCTCTCATGCTAGACAATTTTGGCTGTTCTGGACAATCTGGTACTAGTTTAACTTAGCAAATCTCTTCAGTTCGTGATACCATTTCTATTGTGGTCTATCCATGCTTCTCTTCTCACCCCAAGGCCTTCATCTGGTGATGTTTCTACTCCATGTTTCCCGTGGGTCTAGCGACGTGTCCTGACCATCGCCACCTTAAGGAGCTAATTCTTTTTAGGGTGTATGTTACCTGGGTTTTTCCCCTAATCCATTCGTTGGTTTTTCGATCTCTGAGCGATAGGCCCAAAAATCTTCTTTCAGTAGCTCCCTGGTACCCTCGGTTTTTTAATAACCTTTCTAGTCAGGACCCATGTTTCAGAACTGTATGTAACAACCAATCAATAACTCTGTATAATTATTTTGACCTTGTTTATACAAGTCTAATTTTTTTAGCTGCTAATTGGATTCTAAAGTGTACGAGGGTGGTTCAATAAGTACCCGCGTTAGGATTTAAGAGTCCCTTTTAGGTATATACACTTTTCCCAACGTTCTTGACATTTTTTTTAAACCCTTCAAAAAATAGGAATTATCCAACTCTCCAAAATACGCTTCTGTCTGCCATTTCTTCATGTTTGGGAACAAGAAGAAATCTCAGGGAGCCAGGTCAGGCGAATACAAGGGGTACGGCAGTAATTCATAACGCAATTCATGCAGTTTCGCGGCGATAACTCCGCGTGAAACAGCACTTTCTTCTTCGCTAAGTGGGGCCGGGTTTTCTTCAATTTCTTGTTGATGCAGGCCAATAACTCACTATAGTATAGTCTAGTTCTTCAACTCCTTGTTTTGATTGTTGCTTAGTTTCGGGTGTATAATGATAATTCCAGGTCTCATCGACGGTGACAATTGCTCCAAGCACCGCTTCGAAGTTGAAGGCCGCACCCGCTTGTTGTCCACGATGAGCAATCGCGGCACCCATCGGGCCGACAACTTTTTCATAACCAACTAATCAGGTACATTATTAATTACCGTTCCCGTCGACACACTTATGGCCTTTGCTGATTCGAGCGTTTTCGTTCGACGATCAGCGAGAATCATGTCGTGGACTTTTTAAATGATTTCCTCGGTAACTACATCTGATGGGCGTCCGGGGCGATCGTCATAGAAAACGGATGTTTGACGACTGTTATCATGGATGGCGAAGGGTCCCCATAATAAACAGCATCCAATTTCACTTTTATCTCCTTACACAATTTCCCATCCAAAAGCAAAAAGCGAGTCAATGAACAATACTGCACTTTTCCCATCTTATCGACAAACACGTTACACTACTTACTGAAATGGCTGCCAAATGCAAACTAACCTATGAATCAGTGTCAATTTTTTTTTGGTGCAACGCCATCTGTCTTCAAATACAAGTACTTATTGAACCAACCTCGTAGTACCTGTTTTTTTTTCTCATAAAACAACATATTTTATCTATTTTCAGAATTGCTGGCCATCCACTTGCTCAGAATGAACGGTGCCTACATATGTTTTTGCAAGAACCCACTATTGACAAAAATTATGTCCCAGGAAAAATTCGCAATACATAATTTTATTTCCTAATTATTATTTAAAAGCTTGGATAACTAAAAATATACGTTGAGCCTAAAATAATTAAAATTATAAATGCTCATTTAAAGATAATGTTATTAAATAAATTTTAGATCATCGATATATTGCTTTGTATTGCTTTTACTGTTATTATTTATAAAAACTTTTTCTATCTCTTTACAAATGGTTTTATAGTAATATATATTTAATTGTAGTGCTTTATATTGAAACTTTTAAAAAATGTAGTAGCAAGCTTTATCTCTGCTTTGCTCTGTTTGAAGGAAATAAAATTGATTTATTGTTTTTGTGGATTAAAATTTTTGTTTGGTGACATGTGCAAAATCTTTATTGTGCATCTTTTTTAAGGAGTTGGAGAGTACAAATTAGTCAGAAATAGCTGCCTAGCTGTACCTATTTTTTTTTTCTTCAGTAACTTTACTGCTAATTTGAATTAACTCGATTAAGGCAAACTAATATATAATGTAGTTTTTTTTTAAAATATGTATATATTTTTTGCTCAACCTATGTTTTTAGGTAATCTCATTCCTGGATAATTTTATAAATAAGGTACATTTTAATTTGAAAATTATTCCTAAGGTGCAAATAGTTAAATTTTTGCCGTTTTCCTACTGGAGTTTCATTACTCTTAAGAACCTATATAGGATTATTTTCATGTTTTTTACAGGATTATTTTTATAAAGCCTGTAAGAAACTTTTTTTTGAAGGGTAAGACCTCTAGTTTCAAAGGCAAATTTTTAGAAAATTGTCCAACTGGATTTTTTTTTTTAAATCTAGTGTCAGTTTGCGTGTTGTTTTAGAAAAATATATTTTCTTTAATGGCAACGCCGCATTTTTTAAATTTAATTTATTAACTTTCATAATTCTATACAAAAGGAGGATTAATTCTTGATTAGAGTAGCCATTTATGAGGACTTACTGCCTTAGTAACTAAAAATGTTAAAACCAGTCTAATTTAGCAATTAAGTACCAACGAGCTCTCCAAAGTGAGACATTATGCACTCCACAATCAGAAAACTCCTTTTTATCTAAGATAAATAAAACTCATAAAAATGAAAATTTATTTAGAATCATTTTGTCAATGACATACTCACTGGCGAAGTCAGGTTGAAGAGGTGGAGGGGCATACATATACAAAGCGGTCCTTTAAGCATAAAAGGAGAAAACTAAGGGCAGATCTGCTTAGAGGGAGGAAGGGCGCCAAACGACAACCGGGGGTCCACCACAGTAACCTAATAGTCGTTAACCGGGGATAAAGATTTTTCACCAAAAAAGAACCCTGTCCTATAGTGAAATTCTAAAAACGTACGCTTAATTTAAAAATCGATGACAAGGGGTGAACATTTTTTACAATAAAGGCTTCCAAAAAAACTTATCTTTAAAGGACGCGATTTTGTACATCCATAGGGGTGAGGAAGGTATATGCCCCCCTAGCTATGCCACTGCATATACCATAGGAAATATAGTAACGATAGTAACGTGCAGCGGGACAACTAGGGGATTCATATTTCATGACAATTGAATCCGATCTAAGCTTTACAGCCTTTTAGTGAAGGTTAGTGTTAATGTTTTTAAACCTGAAGAGGAGTTTACTACATTTTACAACTAGAGTAGCAGATTATTACCTATAGCAATAAAATATTTTGCAACAAATATGAATTTTGAGTGCTTGTATCTTTCAACCGACTTCTTCAGTAAAAAAAAAAAATGTTTACTCACTAGAGATATAATACTCGGTAAAGGCGGTGATGCCAGTAAAAGAAAATGTGTCTCTCTGAAGGTTTGTCGAAACTGGCAACACAAGAGAAATATTTCTGTAGTATTTTTTACATTTTTTGTATACTTGGTCACAAACTTTTAGGTCTTGCTGTGAAATAAAAACCTACGTAATTCAAGTCTTTTTTTTTAAGAAAAAAAAAACAAAAAAAAACGTGTATTAGCGTTTGTAATTAACAGAAACCTCCACTCTACAACACTTCAAATGCTTATTGCATGTAGAATTTGGCGGGATTAATTGTGTATTTTGACTGGTATTGTTAATTCCGCCAAATTCTGGTTGCTATAAATAGCATCTCTGCGCCCTTTTGTTTACAATGTTGTAAACTGGTATTTGTCTTAATTACAAAAGCCCATAGATGAAAGAAATTAACATTTGATAGTGAAAGGTGATAATTTAACTGTTTATCTAAATAATAATTGTAGCAGTGTTAGATTTTTAATCTAGAAATATTTTATCTATTATAAGTTTTGAGTGATATTGGATCTGTAAATTTTCGATTTAAAAGAAAATGTCTTTTAAATGCAAGAACATTATAATAAAAATAATAATAATAAAACGTATGTATTTAGATTTATGCTTTAAAATAATTTTTGTATGTATAGTGATATAATTTATATGTTATACGAAAGTTAGTTATGTACTATTTACTCAAATAAATTTATTTATATCATGAAATTAATCAATTGGATTTACAACCGAATCATCTTGCCTCCAACTTTTCTGTCCTTTCAGATCGATAATTTCTTGCCAAGTTTTTCTTAAAAGCCTAAAAAGAAATAAATTTTATTTATTATTTATAATATACAGTATGATCTAGATAAAAGTAAATGTTCTTGATATATCTGTAATCTTTAGAAAATCACAGAGTGTTTAATGAAAAGTTAATGGAAGTACAGATTTTCTTATTTATGTATAATTGAATGCTTATAGTGTTCTGTACGGAACACTTATGAGATCACTTCGATGTCCGCCCGTTTGTCTGTCACACCCGATTTCTCCGAAATTATTTAACATAAAGTTGAAATTTGGCACAAATATAGGAATTGATGGCCCAATCAGAGCCGTAAGAAGATAGGTAATTTTAACTTGAGGGGTTAGATTTGGGGGTGAAATCGTCAAAGTGAAAAAAAAATTTTCTAAGTCATCGAGTGGAGTGCCAAATGGTGAAAACATGAGTTCAAAAATATGTATGATGCGCATACTTTTCTTTATATTATTTTTTAATGGCCAAAAAATCGCTGTCCCCCCTCGCCCAATCTCGAAAAGTACCGATCAAAAAATTTTAAAAAAATTCTGGAATATTCCATATTTTAGCTGGTATAAACAAAAAAACTATGTGCGTTGACAATATGATGAGGATTTTTAATACACTTTCTAGTACGTTACTGGTATCACGCGTCGCTCCTGTACAGACACAAAATAATTTTATTTTATTTGTTTATAATCAAACAAATATTTAAGTAGTAAACATTTTGGTAAATATTTACAATTAGGGCACCACCCAAAAATGAAAAAAAATGTTTCCCTACGTTTTTTGGGGCGCTGAACACGAATACGAAGTTAAAAATCGGCGCTCGACAACCCCTCAGCCGTCACGCCACGTCCAAAAATCATTGAACATCCACCCCTGAGCTACCTTCATTTTCATAAATGGGTATTTAGGGGGCCGCACCCCACCAAACCCCCCCCCCCTGCCTTTTATAACCTAACGTAAACTATGTTAACATTCACGAATTTGTTAACGTAAACTTAGGATAGCCTAGGTTAAGGCGCAGCCCCCCCAATACACTTGTCTAGTGATAGGTTATCTATAATATATATAAAATGCAACGTCTCTCTGTCTGTCTGTCTGTCCGTCCGTTAGTGCGCTTATCACTGGAGAACCACTTATCCGATTTACGTACTTTTTTTTTTAAAACATACATATGTTCTCTGGCCAGGTTATAGGCTATATTTTATTACGATAGGTAGCATAAGGAATGAGTAGTGACGTAAAATAGTGAATGATGTCGGAAAAAAGTTCGCCGCTAGCGCGTTGCCTTGCAATACACCGCCTAAACCATTAAATATGGAACAATATTATGTAGCAGAGAATATCTATAATCTAAAATCTATAATAAATATAAAATGCAATGTCTCTTTGTCTGTCTGTCTGTCCATTAGTGCGTTTATCACGCGAAAATCACTTATCCGATTTATGTGTCTTTTTTTTTTAAATTCATACATATATTCTTTGGCCAGGTTACATAATAATAATAATAATCTATATCTATAATATATATAAAATGCAACGACTCTCTGTCTGTCTGTCTGTCCATTAATGCGCTTATCCCTCGAGATCCACTTATCCGATTTACGTGATTTTTTAAATTCGTACATATGTTCTCTGACCAGGTTATAGATATATATTTTATTACATCTATAATATATATAAAATGTAACATATATCTGTCTGTTGGTCCGTTTGTGCGCTTATCACTGGAGGACCACATATCCGATTTACGTGCTTTTTTTTAAACATGCCAAACCATTAAATATGGAACAATATCATGTAGTAAAGAATATCTATAATATATATAAAATGCAACGCCTCTCTGCCTGTCTGTCTATCCGTTAGTGCGCTTATCACTGGAGAACCACTTATCCGATTTACGTGCTTTTTTGTTAAACATACATATGTTCTCTGGCCAGGTTATAGGATATATTTTATTACGTTAGGTAACATAAGGAATAAGCAGTGACGATAATAGTGAATCAAGTCGGAGAAAAGTTTGCCACTAGCGCGTTCTCTTGCAGTACACTACCTGAAGCATTAAATATGGAACAATATCATGTAGCAAAGAATCTATAATATATATAAAATGCAACGTGTCTCTGTCTGTGTGTCTGTCTGTTAGTGCGCTTATCACTCGAGAACCCCTTATCCGATTTTCGTGTTTTTTTTTAGTTCATACATTTGTTCTCTGGCCAGGTTATCTATAATCTTCTATCTAAAATATATATAATATGCAACGCCTTTCTGTCTGTCTGTCTGTCCGTTAGTGTGCTTATCACTTGAGAACCACTTATCCGATTTACATGTTTTTATAAATTTAAACATATGTTCTATATAATTCGATATAAGCCTAGATAATGGGAGATAAGGAGAAATAATGGGAGATAAGTCGAGATAACGCTCGATAATGGGAGATAAGGTGAGATAATGGGAGATAAATATAAATAATGGGAGATAAGGAGAAATAATGGGAGATAAGCAAAGATAAGTCTAGATAATGGGAGTTATGGTGAGATAATGGGAGATAAGGAGAAATATTGAGAGATAAGTCGAGATAAGCTTAGATAATGGGAGATAAGGTGAGATAATGGAAGATAAGGAGAAATAATGGGAGATAAGGAGAAATAATGGGAGATGGGCAGAGTTAAGCCTAGATAATCGAAATTATGTAGAGATAATGGGAGATAAGGAGAAATATTGAGAGAGAAGGGGAAATAATGGGAGATACTTTATTACGTTGGGTAAATTAAGGAATAAGCAGTGACGATAGTGGTGAATCAAGTCCACGCGAGCGGAGCCGCGGGCCCGGCTAGTTATATATAAAAAAAAATGATTAGTAATTTATTTACATATTAATAATTGATATAATAATCACTTTTAAACTGAGTAAATAGATAAGCATAAATATTAATGAATATAATAATAATATAATATATTAATATTGATAAATATTATTATAAATTAATAAATATTACTCCTTGTACATGGCTGCCACGCAGTCGAAAAACGTACGAACTCTCTTGTCAAATGGCACCTTCTTTTAAACAAAAATTCTCCGAAATAATTAGGGAAATATTCAGTGCAGGTGCCATATTTAGCCATACCCCCTTTGGCGTCTCGCAGACTGTGTTCAATATTCTGGATATGCGTCCCTGAGAAACAATAAACTTTTAATTTCGTATTCGTATATGAATTTGTCAAATATTGAACTCGGCAGTATCCGGATCGACGAAATTTAATGAGTGATTAACGGTGAAATGAAAACCTTTCTCCGTTAATCCTGCCTAGCGTTTCCAGCAATCGAAATGCGGGGTGGCATGGCGGCTTAGGGGTGGTCGATCGACGATTTTCGACGTCGAGTTCGTGTTCAGCGTACCAAAAAACATAAAATATACAGCACTTCTTTTTAATGTTTTATTTTTAATTTTTTTCGATTTTTGGGGAGTGGCGTGGCGGCTCAGGGGTGGTCGATCGGTGAATTTTGACGTCCGATTCGTGTTCAACGCACCAAAAAACATAAGAAAAACAGTACTTTTTGTTTAATATTTTGTTTTTAATTTATTCGATTTTTCTGGGGTTGGGAGTAGTGTGGCGGCTCAGGGGTGGACGAGCGCCGATTTTTAACTTCGCTTCCTGTTCAGCGACCCAAAAAACGTAGGAAAACACTTTTTTTATTATTTCTGGGTGGGCTCTAATTGTAAATATTTTTTTTACACTTTTATTGCTAGATTCTAGATTGATTTATTGGCTATTAGGTAGCAAGATGCTATAACTACTATACATTAGTAACTACGAAAAAACGTGAAAATACATATTGGATCTTGACTTATACATGTCAAGGACCTAATTAACTTAACCTAGGTAAGGATTTTTTTTTATTTTAAAAGCAATCACCGTACGGAACACTACTTGCGCAAGTCCGATTTGCACTTGGCCGGCTTTTTTAATTAGGATTCTGTAAATTTTCTCTCAATAGATAGTGATTTTCAAGTTCAATTATAATACAAGATTTATTCCCTTAATCGAGAAAAATATATTAATCTCTGTTTGAAAGGTAACATTTCAAAGAATAAATGAAAAAAAAGTTGTAATATTTACTTAATTCAGTCAGAAGTTAGGATTTTTTTTATCGTTTACCTCTCCGCCTGAGTAGGAATTTTACCCTTTTTCATATCCTAAGGGTATCGGCGAGGATGTCGTAATACCCGTCAACGTTGTCCAAGTGCCTAAACACATTTCTGTATTTCACAGCACCTTTTAGACGCGGTAGTGCTGCCTCGGACGTTATTGCATTTCTGCGAACAGCTACTACCTATGTACATGGCCAGGCCAAATATACTTAAATTAATTTAATAAATAAGTATACCGACTTGCGGGATTAAACCCTCGACCTTCTGCACCGTAAGCAAGGTACTACACCACGGAGCCACGGGCCACCAGAGTCTTCAGTGCAGCTTCTGAAAAAATCACTATATGTATTTTGCAATTTTACTACGCAGTCTCCTGACGAAATTTGTTCTGTTTACTGTGAAGGTACTTTATCAAAAACAACTGTCAGGAGATGGTTCTCTCGCTTTCATTTTGAAAATTTCGATCCCAAAAATGCGTCTCGTTCTGGTAGTCCAATCACCGAAAAAGGCGATGAAAATTTGGAAAAAGTTGCGCCCATACGCAGTCATGACATCGCTAGGAAACTAAACATCGTCCCCGAACAGTCTTAAACCATTTTGAGTAGGCTGAATTTAACGGTAAAAAAAATAATTGATCGAATTTTCATCTTCGATTTATTTTTTAAATGTCTCATGTCTCACGCTTAGAAAGGTAATGTTGTGTGTTTCGTGAGATTAAAGTAGCATAATGTATCATGAGGCTCTACAGCGTGGCCGAATGAGTTTTGATCTCTACTGTCAACAATTAACTAGCCTACGGCGAGCAATGGAAAGAAAGCGGGGAGAACTGATCAACAGAAAAAACGTTGTCTTACATCATGACAATGTCAGACCACACATATCTTTAACGACCCGGTAAAAATCAAAGCACTTTGGCCAGGAAGTGTTGATGCATTCACCTTGCACCGTCCGACTACAATTTGTTTCGGCCTCTGCACAACTCACTTAATGGAATAAAGTTAACTTCAAAAGAGGCTTGTTAAAATCCTTTAGTTCAATTTTTCACCAAAAAATCCCAAAAGTTCTATAGTGATGGGACAATTATAAAAATGACAAAAAATCATTGATTAACATGACATTCATATAAGGTAAAATATTTAAAAAAAAACATTTTGACTTAAAAAAACACGATTTTTTTTGACAATCCAATATAACTGAAGATATCCATAAGAGCTGCTCGTAATTTACAAATTTTGCCTTCCCTTTCCGTATATAATTTTTAAAATCAGCCACTGGGTACTAATTTCAGCATAAAAATACAACGGTAAATTAACATGATATAATATATGTAACAATAATTCCTTTCAATCCGGCACAGCTAGAATTTACTAAAAAAGCAGGTGTAATGATTTTGTATGGGTGACAAAAAATATAATCGAGATTCGATGACCCGGACCTCAAATCTCGAATTATGTTGCATAATTGAGGTGTCCGTTACTTTTTGACAGTACATTTTAAATTTCTAAATGAAGTGAAACGAATTACTTTGTTATTTGTCACTAATTTTTTTTTTATTTATCTGCTACTGCAGTTTCGTAGGTTTTCTACATTTTATCACGCTTTACAAACAACAAAGTAATTCGTTTCATTTCATTCAGAAACTCGAATTACGTATTACTAAATGTCATACTAAATCAGGGTAATAATACTAAGAATCATTGAACAATGATTTACATGTTTCGAAGTTTTCCCAGGCACTAAAAAAACGGCCAAGTACAAGTTGGACTTGCACAATTAGTGTTCCGAACGGTTATTGCTGTTAAAATAAAATTACCTAGGCTAAGTTAATTAGGTCCCTGACATCTTAAGATCGAATATGTATTTTCATGTTTCATGTCAATAATGTATAATAGTTAAAGCATCTTAGCTACCTAACAGCCAATAAATCAATCTCGCTCTAGTAATAAAAGTCTAAAACAAATATTTACTACCTAAATATTTGTTTAATTATAAACAAATAAAATAAAATTATTTGGTCTTGGTACCTATCCATTGGTCACCAGGATGTGCAATGAAAAGTATATTAAAAAAACCTCCACCATATTGCCAAGCCAAATAAATTATTAAACGTAATGCACTCATAATAATTTTCACTTTATGAAGAATATTTCAGAATTTTTTCAAAATTTCGAAAAAGTATAGCGATTTTTGGCAATTTTTTTTTTAATAATACAAAGAAAAATGTACGCAAGTATTACATCATATATATTTTTGAACTCGTGTTTTCAAAAGCTTTCAATTGACACCCCACTCGACCTGGTAATTTTTTTTTCATTTCCTTTCACCTCCCAAAACCAACCCTTTAGGTCAAAATTTAACTTTCAAAACTACACAACTATGATTGGGCCTTCAGTTCCTATATTTATGCTAAATTTCAAATAGTTTCAAAAAAAATAGGATGTGACAGACGGACACCAAAGTGATCCCATAAGTGTTCCGTACGAAACACTAAAAATACTTATTTTCGAAAATCAGTACTCAATTATTTTGTCAATAGTTAAGGTAATTGTGATTATGGATGGGCGATAATGGTTTTTACATATCGATAGTTGGCAACAACCTATCGAGAATTTTAACTTCTCAATACTTTTGAACGAAAGGTTTTAGTTTTGGTAAGATAAGAAATCTTGATTCTTGCGATTAGAGTGTGTCAATTTGGAGTAACTTTCCTACTTTTCTTCAAGGATTGCACACGACATCTTTGAAGAATCTTATTCTTCAAGATGTCTTGTGCAATCTGAATTCAATGTTCTTATCTCAAAGAGTAAACATGCCGGAAGAAACAAGATTTCTTGTCCATAATTGAGGTCTCGGATAGCAGAACTACCAGTACGCCTGACCCCTGTTTCCCTAGTAGGCAGGAACGCTGTGACCACGTCGATCGACGGACAAATTCTATTTATCACGCCATAATCAACTCGTCGTTTTTCTGTTAATAATTAACAACTCAAGTTGATTTTTGCGTAGAAACAGTCTTTAGGCTTGAGCGCTTCTTATGGCTATAGTTGATAAAATTGTTTGTTTAATTTGTTATTAACAACAAATAAACTTTACGTTGAAAAATTTCAATATTAATTAAAAAATTGGGTAAAATGAACAATTGCGGCTTATTTTTCATACATTTGCGAGTATTATATAAAAAATTCAGGTTAGTATGTTAATTTTCGCAGCATGTGGATAAATAAAGAAATGCGCACGAGCTCTTGGTGCACATGCGCCTTGTCATGCAGCTAATCGGAGTGAAAATTTGTTTTTTGAATGTTTTCAGCTGCCAAAAAGACATTTCGTTTTCTTATTTAATTATTCATTTAGAAATGAAATAACCAAATATTAATGTTAATTTGTCGTAGCAAAATCAAATAAGAAAACTAAATGGTGTAACTGTGTAGATAAAAATTTTCAAAGTAAAAATTATAAAAAGGTGTATGCACGCATCAAAATCGCTTTTATAATTTTTATCTTCAAAATTCACCATTTGGTTTTACAATTTAAAACGAAGTGGTTTTTGAATTCTTGGTGAAAAGTTGTTACAACGATCTTAAAGCGTGCATATCCCTTTTTATAAATTTTACTTGAAAAATTTTATATACCCTTACATAAAAACACTCCAAAAAACACTTAACAAATTGAGCGTATTTTCGTACACTCAACTTGAGTTCTTTTCCTTACAAAAAATACTTAACTTCAGTGTTATATTATGAAAAAATAAACAACAAAGATTTTTTTAATAGAGTAACCAAATAAGAAAACAATGTGTTTTTTGGCAGCTGAAAGCATTCAAAAAACAAATTTTCACTGCGATTAGCTGCAAGAAAACGCGCGCGTGCGCTAAGAGCTCATGCGCGCTTGTTTATTTATCCACATTACTGCTGCAAAAATTAACATACTGATCGGAATTTTTTATTTGATACTCGCAAATGTATGAAAAATAAGTCGACATTGGTCATTTTGGCTAATTATTTAATTAATATTGAAATTTTTTAGAGTAAAGTTTATTCATTAGTAATAACAAATTAAACAAACAATTTTATCAAACGACTATATCCATAAGAAGCACACAAGCCTAGAGAGTGTTTCTATGTAAAAATCAACATGATTCGTTAATTATTAACAGAAAAACGACGAGTTAATTATTGCGTTGTAAACTGAATTTGTCCGTCGATGGACGCCTTCATAGCGTTGTCCTCTTGCCTACTAGGGAAACGGGGGTCACGCGTAGGGCAGTTCTGCAACTCGGTGCCTCAATTATCGACACATTGATAGTTGCTGATATACGGATAGTTATCCATGATTAACGGTATAACGACAGTTAACATATTAATATATCGATCAATATATTAGTAACTATTAGTCCTTTGGCAGATTGTTACGGATATTTTTCAAATCATAAATAGAAAGTATAATTTGAGATATTAAATTTTTTCAATATATAGAGTGTTTTTGATATGTAGCCCATGCATTTTTAAAACTTATTTTTCGATTTCGATAGCTATCGATAATTTTGTGTACCCCCAATATATCGAAAAAATTCCCATCCCTAATCGTAATTGGATGATAGACCCCCTGTAAACTTCTAGTTAAAACCGTGAGCAGTCCTAACATTATTTCATTTTGTAGGGGTAAGTTTCTTATTAGTAACAGTTAAATACTTACGTAGCTTCTGCACTTAAATCGCCACAATTTGGCAAAACTGCTTTTAATAAATCTGTACATGGAAGTACTATAATAGTTAGGAAATTGACTTGATCTTCAGGAATCTGTGCAGATTTTTCTCTGTCCATAAGAGATAAGGGAGTTAGACCCATTTCCTTTTCTTTGTCTCCTTGGTTATAGAACTCCTCTATGAATTAATAAAGTAAAGTAGGATAACATGGACGTAAAGGTAATTTTGACGCACTTTTATATGTTTATCGTCAGCGCAATATGTGCCCCCCCCCCCTAACAAATTAGTTTAGTTGGCTGTACCGAATGCAACGGTACCATTAAAGGATCACGTACTTTAGAACCACCTGTGGCGCTAGTTTTTTTGTCTAATATTTATCATTAAAGATTTACATACACCTGGAATTTTCAAAAATTTGATTTTTTTACTGATTTTTATTTTTTATATTTCTAAAAATTATTTAAAAATTTTTTTTAAGGAAATTCCATTCCATTACAAAGTTATAGCATCAAATGTGACCTGGCGTCGGATTGGGACCGCTACCTGTCTCAATGCCGCGCCTCTCGGCAGCTGCGTTTCGGATTTCTTTTATCAACCGGTTTCTTTTGAAAATAAAGTCGTTAGAATTTTGCATCAATTAGTGGAGTTTATTTTTCTAACATTACTTGACTATCGTCTTTCAAAGTGTACAATTGTGTATTTTCTCGCAAATTTTAAAAACGTTGAAACATTATTCCATTGATCGCGAAGGAAAAAGATATCAGCGACATATTCCTCTGAAGAAGCCAGCCAGCTATGTCCTTACAAGATAGATATATATATATATATATATATATATATATATATATATATATATATATATATATATATATATATATATATATATATATAGATATACAGTAGAACCCCGGTTATCCGAGGTAACGTGGGGGGGGCACCCTCCTCGGATAACTGAAAACTCGGATAATCCGGATTTGTTTCTTATTCATTGAAAAAAATAAACACCAATACTTTAAACCGATGTATTAACGTTTTTAACATATAAATAGGTACATACATAATAAAACAGTGAAATAGGTATCTATGCGCTTCTGTTTCATATTGCATCTTCTTTTTCTCACTGCAAGCAAATCCTTTGTTGCCTCTGGTTGTTGTTCGATATACCTGAAAGCTTTTTCCAAAGAAGCAAAACCTTCTTGATGAGAGATCTTAGTGGGAGACTGTTCATCCACCGCCGCTTCGTCATCGTCATCTGATTTTTCGGTTTCTTGAAAGGCATTCGTTATTTCTTCAATACTCATTTCTTCTTCTAAATCATCTGCTGTAATCTATTCAACAACATCTTCTCTTGTTACATTTTCGAAACCTTTTAATTTTTGCATTAATACAAATAAATTTTTTTCTTTTTCTTCTATCTCGCTGTCAAAATTTGAACAGGACATTTCTCCATGGCTTCTCAATTTCAAAACTAATTCATTTAATGGAGTATCATCTTCATTATCATTATAGTTCTCAAAATCAATAACTTTTGACCAAGATTTTTGAATAGTGGTAGTACGCACAGAATACCAAGCTTGGCTTACCCAGTAAATAACATTTTTCAGTGTAACCTTTCTAATCCCATTGATAATATCCTCCTTTTCTATGTATTCTAACAGATATTCAAGATATAAACGCCTATAATTTTTTTTAATGTTTTCGAGGATGCCTTGATCCATTGGTTGCATTATGCTGGTTACATTTGGAGGAAAAAGTTTTACAACAATTTCGCCCACATGAAGTCCTTCTCCAGGGTGAGAGGGGTTATTATCCATTAACAAAATAGCTTTAGTAGGAAGACGGTTTCTGTTCAAAAATTTAGTCACAGATGGCACGAACTCTTCTTCAAACCAGTTAGTAAATAAGGTCGCATCCATCCATGCGCTCTTCTGACTTTTGTAATAGACTGGTAGGGCTGAGAATTCTTTTAATGCTCTTGGACGTGCAGACTTGCCAATCGCCATCAGTGGGATTTTGTGCTTGCCAGATGCATTGGAACATACCATTATAGTTATAATCTTTCCTTACTTCGTTTGTGCCCAGGAGCTGATTTTTCCTGTCGAGATGCCAATGTTTTTGATGGAAGCGTTTTTTATAATTCAGACCAGTTTCGTCACAGTTGTAAATTTGATCACATGTGTATCCACAATCTTCGATTCGCTTTTTAAAATTCTGCTTAAACTTCTCAATTGATGACACATCAGCAGAAAGTTTTTCACCACATGCAGTCAGTTGTCGTACACCGTACCGTTTTTTCCAGCGGTCAAGCCATCCAGAACTGGGGGTAAACTGATCTATCTCTGGGAACTGCCTACTAATCATTATTACTTTCTGATGTAAAATTGGACCTGACAGAGGCACACCTTTTGATCTCTGTTGATTAAACCACATGAATAAAGCTTCGTTAACCTTTTCATAGTCGCCGGTTTTCATTGATTTTCTTCCTGCGGACGAGGAGGCTTGATTTATACACCACTCTTCTATTTTTGTGCGGTTTCTCTTCCAATCTCCAACTGTTACCTCACCTACTCCATAATCTCGTGCAACAACTTTAATTGTCTATCCTGCTCCAATTCTTCTGATGGCTTTTAATTTTTCTTCAATAGGAACGACGATTCTTTTACGCTTGTTTTGCTCCATTATAATACGACAAACAAAAATTCAAACAAAGCAGTTCGTATTAATTACACTTAACTACCAGAACTCCAACCAAATAAATTATGTGAGTATACTCGTACTTCTCCGTAGTAAACGCTATAACGCAATGCATTCACAATTTACATGCTGAAAGAGTCCAAAAACATAAATAGGGGAACCCCTCACACGGGCCAGGGCATATATATATATATATATATATATATATATATATATATATATATATATATATATATATATATATATAAATCGGTTTAAAACGTGCGACGACGTTGTCCGATGTCTAGATTCCATTGTCTTCGGTCTTCCCATTGTCCTTCTAGATTTCGATCGCTCATAGCTTTTCTAATTCCTTCTATCCAATTTTTCTTCGGTCTTCCTCTTTTCCTTCTCAAATTCCGTACCCATGCCATTGTTACTTTTGGTAGTCGTGTTTGTTCCATTCGTTGAACATGGCCATACCAGGTTAATTGCTTCCTTTCAATATCCTTCATAACTGTGTCCACAAGTCCCATTTGCCGGCGAATCTCTTCGTTTCTTATTCTTTGCATTCTCGATATTCTGGCTGATCTTCTTAAAGCATCCATTTCGGTAGCTTCTATTCTTTTCTTGTTTTTATCAGTAATTCTCCATGTCTCAGATCTATATATCAAATTACTCTTTATTATTGTGTTGTAGATATTAAATTTTCGTTTTTGTATTATGTGTTTATTCCATAGAATCCCATTCAAACATCCTATTATTTTCCTTGCTTTTGTTACTCTTGTTCTTATTTCCTTCTCGTCTGTACCACTTGTGTCGAACGTTATACCTAAATACTTATATTCTTCGCATGCTTTTATATCTTCTGTATCGTCAATCTTTAGGTTACTAATTTTGTCTCCGATACAAACATATTTCGTTTTCTCTGTATTTATATCTAGCCCCCAGCTTTCGTACGTTTTTTTCAGTTTACGGGTCATATACTGTAGGTCATCTTTGTCTCCAGCAATAATTGCTTGGTCATCCGCAAACTGCAAAGTATAGATCGTTGTTTCGTTCAAAGGTATCCCCATTCCAAAACATTTTCGCTTCCATTGCATCAGTGCATCTTTAACATAAATCTTAAATAGAGTAGGTGAAATAGAGCAGCCTTGTCGTAATCCCTTTGTTATACCAAAAGGCTTTGACAGTCCTATTTTAATTTAAGACGTCGATTTGTTATAGAGGTTTTGTAAAGCTGTTATCAGAGTCTGATTAATGTTCGTACTTTGCAGAACATCCCATCGTTTGCACCAAGGTATTGAATCGTAAGCCTTGGTGAAGTCTACAAATAAAACATGTGTTGCTGGATTAAAAGAGCTCCTTTTTTCAATTATTTGCTTCATACAAAACCCATTGTCGGTATAATATCTTCCGGCTCTAAATCCACATTGTTCTTCTTCATCGTTAAACTCCTCCTCTATCATTCTTAAGATTCTGCCGTACAATCTACTAATTGTGCCTGTTACGGAGATACCTCTATAATTAGAGCAGCAGTCTTTTCTTCCTTTTTTATGTATTGAGGAAATATACACTATTACACTAAGGTCAGTTCATCGACCAGCACAGTAAACTATCTTTATCCTGGGTACGACTTCTATTCCCGATTTAAGCGTAACTTTGGAATCTGTCTTTATGTCAGAAGCGACCTCTCTTGCCAACGAGAAGAGGCTCTGGAGCCCCCAAACTTTGATGTTATGTGTTTAAAAATAACGACTCAACCAACCACAAGGTTCATCTGTATCCTCTATCGACCACCAAGTGATACTAACTTTAGAACACTTTTCGCTTCCCTTGCAGACACCATCGATCATTTACAAATTAACTATCCAAATGCCGAAATTGCCATCCTGGGCGACTTTAATGTCCATAACATCAACTGGCTTAAATATTCAAATACTACCGACGAACAAGGTCGTGAAGCCGAATCATTTTCAATCAGTTGTGGCTTAACTCAGCTTATTGACGAACCAACACGGATACCTGATCGAGACGGAGAGTTTGCCAGTCTTCTTGATCTCTTTTTAACCACCAATCCGGAGATTTACACAGTCAGCGTAAATCCGCCGTTAGGTTCTTCCGACCATAAACTACTTTCGACATCGAGGATTCTACCAATCAATGATAGAGAGGCGCCTAAACCGCGCAAGATTTGGCACTACCCTTAGTTAGACGTTTGTTTTCCATCCGACGACCCATCTGACTGTGCCAGGAGGTTTCCGATGTTATTTTGGCCGGTATGGAGGCTTACATCCCTTTTTTGAATAAATGCCCTTCCAACGGCAAGCCTTGGTTTGACCGAAAATGCAAAGAAGCTGTTGCTTCTAAACATCTTGCATACCGACAATGGCGTGAAAATCCTAACACCATAAATCGTAACACATTTGTTCGTGCCAGGAACAGATGCAAAGAAATTATTGACGAAACCAAGGAGGTACACAATCAACGGATTAGAAACAAACTTCTCGCCTGTCCCGGCAATTCAAGGTCCTTTTGGTCGATCGCTAAGGCAGTTAGTCAAAATTTCACCAAATCCACCATACCACCACTCACGCTGCCAGATAATTCTATTGCAACGACACCTGTTGAGAAAGCGAACTTGTTGGCTGAACTCTTTGCTTCACATTCTACTGTCGATTTCCAAGGAAAAACACCACCTACTATTCCCATAGTGCGGTCAAGGATGCCCGATGTTGTCTTCAGACAGCGTATCATAAAGCGTATTCTGATGAAGCTAGACACCAAAAAGGCTTCTGGCGCTGACGGAATACCTGCCATAGTTCTTAAAAACTGTGCGAGGGAACTAACACCAGTTTTCTGTAGACTTTTCAACCTATCGTACAGAAAGGGAATATTTCCTTTCTACTGGAAATGTGCTACAGTTCAGCCGATACCTAAAAAAGGCAAGAAGACCTTGCCAAATAACTACCGACCAATCGCACTGCTTTCAATAATATCGAAAGTCATGGAAAAGGCTATCAATCAGCATCTTCTAAAATATCTTGAAAGATTCAACATTATTCATCACCAATATGGCTTTCGTAAAAATAGATCAACAGGAGATCTTCTGACTTATGTAACACATGTTTGGAACAATGCAATTGAACACTTTGGAGAATCTCGAGCGGTTGCTCTTAACATAACCAAGGCATTCAACCGTGTTTGGCACGATGGGCTGTTGGCTAAGCTACGTTCTTATGGTATGTCGGAAAAGTTCTGTTTGTGGCTCTCATGTTTCCTCAGAGAACGTTCTTTACGAGTGGCAGTCGACGGATTTCTTTCTAACACCTTCATTATCAACGCCGGTGTACGCCAAGGCTCCATACTGTCTTCTACTCTTTTTCTCATTTACACTAACGATCTGCTGGAAAAGACCGAGAATCCAATCTACAGCTTTGCAGATAACAGTACACTTATCTCTTCATTCACTTTGAACGCTCGGACATCGGCTACTCAGACGAATATCCGCAGACAGCAGTAAGTCATTCAACTTAACAAAGACCTGGAAGAAATTCTATCTTGGGGTGACAGTAACCAAGTGGAATTTAACGCTACAAAAAACCCAGGCGGCAGTTTTTTCTAAAAAAGTTAACGTTGCTGAACCCGACATAGTTATGTCGGGGCACTCCATTCCTCTAACATCGTCACTCAATTTGTTGGGCGTTAATTTGGGAGCAAATGTGTCCTGGCATGAACATGTTGCAGGCATAGCAAGGAGAGCTTCTCAAAAGTTGGGAATATTGTTTCGAACCAGAAAGCTTTACACTCCACAACAACTGTTAATTCTTTACAAAGCTCAAATTCGACCAACTATGGAATACTGCTCCCATGTTTGGAGCTCCGCTCCCAAACATACACTGCATTTGTTGGATTCTATTCAGAGAAGAGCTGTTCGTCTGATTGGAGACCCGGACCTGACCGTCGGCCTCGATTCGCTGGAACATCGAAGAACGGTTGGCGACTTGAGCCTATTCTACAAGTATTTTCGTGGAAAGTGTTCGAAGGATGTGGCCCGCTTAATTCCTCCCAGAGCGGTGCATGTTAGAAGTACACGTCGCGCTAATTCTTCACATCGGTATGAGGTTCAGCTTGTTACTCCTCGTACAACGCTTTTGAAGCAGTCTTTTATATGGAGAACATCATCTCTTTGGAATAATTTGCCCAGGACTGTGTTTCCCACTGAGTACAATCTACAGCGATTCAAGAACAACGTGAATCGCTTTCTCCACACACGTGTCGCTCATGTAGCGCTTTAGGGACTTCCCTGTAGCACGTGTGCTAGACCCATAAAAAAAAAAAAAACCTTTCCACTTTTGTGGAACTTCTTCACCGTTGACGTATCTGTTCAAAATTATTGTTAGTAACCTGAAGAGTTTCTTTGTTCTATTCTTAAGAAGTTCTGTATATACATACCCCTTCTGGTCCACAAGCTCTTCAAGTTTTTAGCTTTCTCACATTTCCTATGACCGCTTCTTCATCTATTATTATTTGTTCTCTTTGTATAGTGATGAGGTTTTTTACTTCTTGATATTGTGGTATTCGTATTTGTAACAAGTATTCGTAAGGTTGTATCCATTGTTCTTGACCTATTACCGTATCCCTTGCATTCTCTTTGCCTGCCGATTTCACATTTTTAATAAATCTCCATACTTCTGAACACTTCCTACCACCTGTGTATGTTTCTATTTGTTGACATTTCTTGTCATTTTTTGCGTTATTTGTTTTGTTTCTAGTTTTTTGTTTTTGTTTGTTTGTTTCTGTTGGGCAGGGCGCATCGACAGCTAAGATCATTTAGCGCCCACTAGAGTTAGTTTGGTATAAATAGGTTAGACTATGAAGTTGAATTCTTTTAAGTAATTGGTTATGTTTTCTTTAAGTGGGACAAAAGATTTTATGAGGATAGTGATGCTGGATGGGATGCCGTGGGTGTCTCTCAAGTTTTGATGTTGAATGGATTCGATTAGATGTAACACTTTCAAGTTGTTATATGTTTCTCGATCTTCTTGTGATCCATTTTAAGTAGGCTTTCTTTTTCTGTGTTATTATTTCTTCTATTTCATTTGACTACCATAATTTCTTACTACTAGTATTTCTTCTGTATGCGAGGGGCTCTTGGTGAATACGTCGAATAATATTTTGGTATAGTTCTTGTGTAGTATGATCTTCTGGATCCTTTAAGATATGTTTCTCAATGTTAGATAACTAAACTTAGTTTACTAAGTAATATCTAATATTGACAAAATTATATTTAGTTGATATTTTATCCGTTTTCAGTAAAAATAACAACGTTTTACGACCGACTGAAATAAAACATCTGTTAGTGTATGTCCGTGGGAACAAGTTATTTGAACACAATTTTCAGTTTTAGAATGAACATTTGCAAATATACGAGGGCGTTTTTTTATGAAAATGACACAGAAAAAAATTGCTTGGTCGTAAAATTACTGTCGCTATTTTAAGTACTCTGACAAAATTTTGTAAAATTTCGTTACGTTTTGCAGTTCTTGCAATTTTTTCTTTCTAAAAGTGCTGTGTTTTTTTTTCAACCTCTGATGTTCCATAAAAAAAAGACAAGTGTAAATAACAAAATGAATTTATTATTAAAAGTTGTGTATAAGCATAGTTACTTTTCGATATAATCACCGTGACGATTGAAGCATTTGCCATATGGGTGCGGTGGTAACACACGAGATATGCGACGTAATCAGTGGACCGCTGGCGCACGCACTTCAGCCGCGAGTTTAAACTTTCAATATAAATATGTGTAGATAAAGTGTCGCGATCAGTAAACTTGTTCGCTAATGTTAAGTTCTTTTTGTAGTTTGTATACGAATAGTTCGTTGTAAGTAGGTGTCTTGTTTTATCCGAAACACGGTACAATACTAGGATAGCGAGTCGCAATTCGTCTTTGATAGGCACGTCTAGAAACAGATTCTTCTCTTATTTACCGTTTTGGTAAGCAATAATGTTAATTCAAAATTTTTAAACATTTTTTTTTAAATTATTTTTTAAGTATTTTATTTATCAACATCTTGGAGAAAAAAGAAAATATTTGGAGAACCCTTTAAAATTTGGATTTTCAACTGCAATTAATAGCGACACAGAGTTTGTGTTTTATGCAATGCTGTTCTTAGTGCTGAATCTATAAAACTCTCAAAGCTCAAACGTCACTTACAAACAAAGTATTCCGAACATATTACAAAAAACTTGGGCTTTTTTAAACGACATGAAAAAACAAACGCTGGATTTTACTGGGACGTTTCAATAACAAAGCCAAGCTGTAGTTCAGACATCATATGAAATTGCGCTGGAAATTGCAAAAAATAAAAAAACCCCATAAAATTACAGAAACCCTTATCAAACCCTGTTTATTAAAGTCGGTTAAGCTAATTCTTGGAGAAGCGAGTGAGAGTAAAATGCGTAATATATCCTTGTCCCACATCACAATTCACAGACGCATTTCAGACATATCCATAGACGTGATGGAACAAATTTTATCTAAAATAAAGGTTTCTCCTGTCTCCTCAACTTGACGAGTCGACCGATGTTAGTTCATGTTTCCAGTTACTCGTTTTCGTGAGATATATTCACTTGAAGGACATCAAAGTAGAGTTTCTGTTTTGTAAAGCATTAAAAACTACTACGACAGGTGAAGGCGTTATGAAGATCATTCTTTGAAAGTAATGGTTTACAATGGAAAAACTTCTATGGAATATGTATCGATGGAGCACCAGCCATGCTTGGTTTGAAGTCGGGCTTTCAGTCGAAAGTTAAAGAGCTTGCACCCCAAGCAAAGGGGCTGCACTGCATGATTTACCGATTTGCCCTTGCTGCCACGACCCTTCCAAAGCCTTTACAAGAAATGCTCGAATCGTTGATGACAATTGTCAATTATATAAAACCTAGGGCTGTCAATACTCGCCTGTTCAAGGAACTATGCAAAAACATGAATTTTGATCACAAAGTTCTTCTTTTCTATATTGCTATTCATTGGTTATCAAAAGGAAATGCCGAATTGAAAAACGAAATAAATTAGTTCTTAGAAATGAAAAGAAAACATGAGTTTATGAGACACTTTAATGACGAGACCTGGATGCAAAGAGTCGCTTATTTATCTGATATCTTAGAACAGCTAAATAAGCTAAATTTAAAACTGCAGGGTAAGGAAACGCACATTATTCACTTCAGAGGTAATATCCAGACGTTCGTATTAAAAAATCGGAGACGGGAATTGTAGACAATCTAAGAGAGGAAATTAATAACCACCTTTAAGCCCTTGAATCTGAAATACAACGTTATTTGCCGGAGTTCTCTGAACAAGAAGCTGCATTAGTACGAAACTCATTTTGTGTATCTTTGGATGTTACCAACATTTTCGATGAAGTGCAGGATGAATTTTTGGAGCTGCAAAATGATTCCTCAGCGCGTGATTTATTTCAGAAAAAAATCGTTAACTCAATTTTGGTGTGCTAAGCGTCATTCGTGTCCTAACGTTTCCATGCTTTCTTTTCGAATATTAGTGCCATTTGCTTCTACCTACCTCTGCGAAAGCGGATTTTCAACTCTTCTGCAGATCAAGCCAAAAGCCAGGAATAAGCTAGCTATTCAAGATGACATGAGATTGGCCTTGACAAAAACTCAACCAAGAATTATAACTTGTTAAGCAGATGCAAACTCAGTTATCATATTAATCATTAATACTTAATAATTAATTTTTTTTTCGCGTTATAGCGTTTTACTCATTGCGATTCCCAATCTCCATTGCCTTCTATCATTCCAGCCCCCTTCATTAAGCTGTCTCTCACTCATGGACTTCTTGATTCCTTGATTCCAGTTCTTCCTCGGTCTTCCTCTCTTTCTTCTTTCATGTGGTGTCCATTCCAGCAATTTCCTTGGCAGCCTATCCTCGCTCATCCTCTGAACATGTCCATACCACTTTAACTGGCTTTCCTCTGTTTCCTCTATGACACTCTTCTCAACTTCCATTAACTGTCTGACAGAGTCATTCCAGTTTTAATATCCTCGCCGATCTCCTTATAGCATCCATTTCTGTGCTGTAAGTTAGTACACTCTTTATCATGGATCTATATATTCTCATCTTACGTTTCTTTTTGGTGCTTTTTGACCACAGTATTCCATTCAGAGCGCCTATGATATGATTTTTTTCGGCTTTGTATAATTCGGTTTTGAATTTCTGTTGTATCTTTACCCTCTCTCGTAAATGTTACTCCCAAGTATTTGTATTGGTCTACTTCTTCTATTGTAATACCGTTCTCAAGAGTTAAATCTCCAGATTTTACACCAACGCTCATTATTTTGTTTTGGTCACATTCGTCTCCAGACCCCATCGTCCGTACTTCTCCACTAGTTTCCTTGCCATATATTCTATGTCTTCCAGATTGTCCAATTACTACTTGGTCGTCTGCAAATTGCAACGTAAACAATGTTATATTGTTGTTGATTTCATATCCCATCGTTTCGCATTTCCTCTTCCATACTTTCAATGCGTGTTCCACGTACATTTTAAAAAGGGTCGGTGATATACAACAGCCCTGTCGTAATCCCCTAGCTATTGCAAATCCTTGTAAAAGTTTCTTGTCCATTTTTTACTTTTGATATGCAGTTGTATAGATTTTGAATCGCCCTTATGAGCATATGGTTGATTTGTGTGTCTGTTAGTGCTTCCCATAGTTTTGTTACCGGTACTGTATCTTATGCTTTTGATAAATCAATGAATAATAGATGTACACTACCTTTCCGTAGGCTAGTTCCTTCTCTGTCTTTGTTTTATGCAGAAAATGTTATCAATGCATGATCTGCCGGTTCTGAATCTACTCTGATGTTCCGATTCTTTATTGCTGTATTCTTTTTCTATTAGATCTCTAATAACTCGCTCATAGAGTCGGTTGAACGTGCTGGTTACCGATAAGCCTCGATAGCTGTTACACTTTGTTCGTTCCCCCTTTTTAAGCAGTGGTGTTATATAAGCTAATCTCCATTCGTCTGGAACCCTCTGTCCATTAACGCACTTTGTAAATAATCTAGCTATCATGTGGTATAATTTGTTTGATCCATACTTTACTAAGTCTGATGGAATTTTATCTTAGTTTGGATTTGTCCTGCTATTATCGTTATGGGTTCACCTTCTATCCTGATTGGTGTATTATTAGCTATCGTAGCTGGTATAAACGTTTGTCGTTCTTCCTTGAAAACGTTTGCAAAGTATTGGTTCCAAGATTCTATGCTAATTGTGTTCATTCTAATTTTTTCCCTCATTGATGCCTTTGTGTTCCTGATAAATTTTCAGATCTCTGTACAACGTTTGCCCCCTATGTATGTATCTATCTCCGAACATTTCTGAAATGTTCAGAAACTTAATAATTAATACTTTATAAAAAAATATCACTGTTAAGTTCTAAAATTTATTTTTTCAAACGTTTTATTTTTTGTTTTATTGATCCAATATGGATGGGAAAGGAGGGTCGCGAACATTTTAGAACAATTTAATAAAGGTCGCGATTAAAAAAGGTTAGGGACCACGGATGTAGGTGATAGTTATGTAGAAAAATATACATATTTTTAAGGTCTGCGAATTTGCCTTCATTGCGAGATTAAGTTTACTTTTATAATTAAGTAAGGGACAGACTATAAAAAAGGGTTTCTTACTGATAACACTATCTGTTAGGACTTTTGCGACCATATAAGGTTTACACGATCCAGATAAATCGCAGGTGGTCATCATAATAGATTTACAGAGTTGTTTATGGTGTCTGTTGGACCAGTCCACACCTGTGTCATTACTTATTTGCACTAGTTTAATGCGGACTTTAAAATAATTGGCCAAATCGGTAGCTAAAATGGCTTGTTTTATTTCGGTGGTAATTTGTGACCAGAGTTTATCAGCTACATTATAAAATGGGAAAACCTAAAAAAAATAAAAATTAATAAACGAAATATGTATTTAGCGTTCGTAAAAAATACACTAAATATATAGTGGCTTATCGAACGAAAGCCGTTAGTTACTAAGTTTTGCCCTTGCATTAGAATTACGGAAGGTCCAAGAATAATCGAGAACCCGGGAGGACCGCCTTTTAATTACTAAACTAAGACATGTCATGTTTGACTCCATTGCATAGCTCGCTAGCCGGAATAAGTGAAGAGGACAGTGTTCGATATCTGGCAGTACAATCACGACAGCAGCAAAACTTTAAGAATCATATCTCACAAGATAGTTAAATTTTAGCAGCCAATAAACTTCAGCGCCATCTAATGCAAAACTGCTTAATTTTTCAATCTAAGAGTTGATTTTGGAATTCTTAATTCATCTTCAATCAATCTCAAGGACGAATTGGGGTAATCTCAGTTGAAATCATGCACTTTTTAAAATATTAATTTTGATCGGTCTAGTTTTCAGACGACTCGACTTCATCGTCTTTAAGCTTGTCACAGCGAATTGGAAATCGCTTAACCATTCGTACACGACTCCAGTAAGCATTCATCACCGTATTATTTTTGAAGCATTTAATGCGTTTCAGCTATCAAATGTAACATAAAAGCCAATCACAGGTTTTTGTTGTGCTCATTTTCTAATTGTTTGTCAAAATTCACTATTACTCTTACCACTATATCTGGATATCTAATGAAGCAAATACTATAAAAGAGCTGACCCAACACCAATGAAGGTTGCCGTTTTCGTCCACAAAAAGATAGAACTGCTGACGTTACGATTTTCTTCTATTTTTGAAAAGTTCGGTTTCTTTTTGGGTGTAGAGTCAAAAGTTTTCTAGAACGTCGGCTTTTTATACGTATCGCTACCGTAGGCTATTGTTATAGACCAAGAGCTACGGGAAAAAAAGTGGTGTGGGCAGTAGCAACTTGCCCCTTTGACAGGTTTTTTGGACCGTCGCTACTGGCTCATTATCCAATAAGGCCCATTCGAATATGCCATTTTTGGCATAAACGGCAGCACCGTTGGCGTGATACAGAATCATTAGTTAAAAAAATTCCCCTAAAAGAGCCGATTTCAGAGAACACGCCCACGGGCGACTCTTGCCACAACCTTATTTCTGCTATATTCTCGTTAAAACGAAATAAATGAAACAAAATTTGAGCTGCTATCATTCACACCATTTTTTGGAGTCAAGAAAAAAGGGCCCCCAGACCAACATCGCCTCCTGCCAATCATTGAGCGCAAGTCCTACTGAATTGGCTAATGATACTGTACTGATACATTGCCAAAAATGGCATATTCGAATTGGGCCTTATTGGATAATGGGCCAGTGTGACTGTCCAAAATATCTGAGAGGTGAACAATTTCTGTGCCAGGTCAAAGAGGCAAGGTGCTACTGCCCACGCCGCTTTTTTTCCCCGTAGTCTATTATGATACTGGAGTTGAACAACGGAACAGCGAGGCTCTTCCCTTATAAATGTTCAAATAATCGGTGTATACTGTTACTAATCGGTGGATCGGACTAGTAAAGAGCTTATGGCTATCTATGCTATTATATGATTTTATACATACCTTGTATATAGTCATTGTAACTTCAAAATGGTGGTACTCCAAAAATGACTCATCATAAAGTTGTGACAGAGTGTTATCGGTTAGTTGTAAAAAGTTATTTGTATATCCGCCGTGATCTAAGTCGTGACACAGACATGCAATCAAAAGGGATTTTGTCTATAAAGTAAATTAAATATTAGAAAATGCCTAAGGCGAATCAGGAAGGTATGCAACTTAACAACGGCCTGGATTGACAGAAACTAAATAAATTTGACATAGAGTAGTTCCTTTCTAAAATGGCTACAGAATCCAACATAGTTTTTTCAGGAAACTCTATTCCAATAGTATCGTTATTTATTATTTATTATTTATTTATTATTACCTTGAAAGCAAATATGTTTGGACTTGATCAGGTTGCAAAGAAAGTTTCTTAAAAGTTTGGAATATTATTTCATACTACAAAGCAACAGTTTTTTAAAACCTATACGAAATTCAATTCGACTACTTTCGGCCCTGCTTTCGAAATACTCTGTATTTGTTAAATTATATTCAGAGGACAGCTGTTCACCTGGACTTGGAACAATTTTGTGGAAGAACGAAGAAAAGTTGGTTTGACCTTGGGTCTATAAATACTTTCACGAAAAAAGTTCGCTGGATTTAGTTTGCTTGTTCTCTCCCACTCCAATATATAATAATAATAATGCTTTATTGTCATTTGGTGAAGGTCGACCAAAATCGGTTGTTGTTCCAAAAAACATCGATGCTGTGCGCAGCACGATTGAAGAGGATGGGCATGTGGCTTACCGTGAGATAGAAGCATCCTTAAGCATATCGAAGACTGCAGTACATTCGATTTTGCTTGAACATCTAGCTCTGAAAAAGATCTGTTCCCGATGAATTCCATATAATTTGACCAAAAGTCAAAAACAGGTTCGTGTCCATTGATATAAGGAAATGCTAAAAAAACTCGATCGAGGACATGCAAAATTGTATTAATCAGTGTATCAAAAAAATGTTTAAATAAAAGTTATAGGATGTTACACAGCGCAAATGCTGACGTTGACAATAAAATGTTTGAACTGTCGATTTGGAAATTTACGCCATATTAATTTTTTTTTGATGGAAACTCCTGTATATTATTTTATTTTTGAGTCCCACTAAAAATTCTAGAGATTATTTGTCTAACATATCATATGTCTAAATTAAACTGTTTTGGAATTATTGATATTTGAAATTAAGGGGATCAAATATAAAAAAAAATTAAGCTGGCTTGTGTCAAACAATTACTGTCAGGTAACGATTGAACGCGTCAAAAAAATGATTTATTGACGAAAACGTTTATTGCCGCATTTTGTGAAACTGTAATTTGAACGTAATATAATGGTACATTTAACAGAAACTGAAAGAATCACTTTGTTAATGATGGTTGGTTACGGAGATCGTAGGAGAACACAATAGGAGGTGTGTGATCTTTTTAACGCAGAATATCCGAATCGAGAAACTATTACCCAATTCGTAGTTAGCAAAACATTAAAACGATTTAGATAATCAGGTCATGTTAAGGATCGTTCTAAATCTGGACCTCCAAAAGTTAAAACAAGCGATGATAAAAAGTTAGATGTTTTATTGAAAATTACAGAAAATCGCCATACAGCCACTCGCCAGCTTTGCCTAGACCACATCATAAATAAAGGTACCTTAAGGTATACTGAATGAAGAAAAATTGCATCCATACAACCCATTCTATTGCAAAAATTATCTGAAGATGACTATGATAGACACGTTGAATTTTGCGAGGTCATGATGGAACGTATCAATAATGATCCTAACCTAATTCATAATATTAATAAATAAAATAATATACAGGGCTTTCCATTTAAAAAAAAAAAATCAAAATGGCGTAATTTCTTCGAACTGACAGTTCAAAACATTTTATCGCCATCGTCAGCAAATGCGCCGTATAACACCTTATAACTTTTATTTAAACATTTTTTGATACACTGATTAATAAATGCTGTGGAATCATTATTCCATACATATGGGGCACCCTGCATACCCATTCATATGAGATGCCTACCATTTATCCAGGAATAAATGGTCTTGAGTGCTGGTGCAGTCCCCATAAACCCAGGTCAGTGTCTCTCTAGACTGCAGTCCACTTTTTTAAGCAGAAATGTTTATCCATTTCTACGAAACGTGTAACACCGTTCACTTACGATAGCTGCCAACAAACAACTGCATGTTGCATCTGTTTGAAACTTTGAACACAACTGTTACTAGAATCACGTTTACCAACAGTCGTGCCGCTTAACAAAATTTCCCCCATTTCGTAGAAATTTATCAGACTTATCAACCGACCCGCGTAAATGTTGAAGACTATATTTGCAAACCAAGACAACTAATTTATATGAGGAATATGCTACTCACTAGAATCATAACGTATAGATTAACGAACAAATTAGACAGATATCCACCACGTCCACAAGCGGGATTTAAACGGGGATACAGCGGGGACCATCTTCAAACAATTAGATTACTTGTGGAAAAAGCAAATGAATATTAGGTCACCTTGGGGATAGCAATGGCTGAGTACGAAAAAGCATTTGATTCGGTAGAGATATGGGCAATCCTTAACGCCTTAAACAACAGCAGAGTTGATGAAAGGTACACAACTCCTCGTGAATACATATAAAAAAATGCCACATCACAAATAATGCTTGAAGAAAAAGCAAATAAAATCAAAATTAAAAGAGGAATTAGACAAGACGACTCGGTATCCCCAAAGCTGTTCACTTTGACTGTAGAAGACATGTTCAAATCGCTAAAGTGGGAAAATAAAGGAATATTAAGAAACGGTGAACACTTAAGGTTCGCAGATGATATCACTTTGATCGCCAATAGGAAAGCTACAAACATTCATATATTTAGGACAACAAATCGAAATATCAAAAAATAATTTGAAGGCTGACTTGGATAGAAGAGTCTCGTTAGCTTGGTCTGCGTTCGGAAAGTTACAATCTACATTTATATTGGACATCCCAAGTACAATAAAAGCCAGAGTATTCGATCAATATGTACTGCCGGTATTAACTTATGGCACTGAAACGTGGGCTTTAAATAAAAGTATAATAAATAAACTCCAGGTAACCCAAAGAGCAATGGAGAGGAGAATGCTAAATATTACACTCCAAGATCGCATTCCTAACATCGAGATACGAAGAAGATTAAATGTGACAAATGTAATACCACGAATATATATATTAAGGTGGAATTGGACAGGGCATATCGCAACGCTGAATGATAACAGATGGACACGCCGTATAGTTGAATGAAGGCCTAGAGAACACAAAAAATGCAGAGAAAAACAACAAAGCTCATTGGAGACAACTTGGGAGGCTTAAATCCGACTATGGATGGAATAAGCTAATGATCATGATGATATGCTACTCGTGTCGCTAATATGTCGTGGTACGAGGTTTAGCTTGTCTTTTCTCGTACCACCTTTATTCAAAAACTGTTTTGGGAAATCTCATCCCTGTAGAAGGAATCACCCGGGGCTGTGAACTCCTACTTCCATGAGCAATGCTTGAAATCAAAAAAAAAAAATACTATTTCTTTATAAACTAAGTGTTTATAAAATTTCCTGTTCTTGTGGTGCTATATATGTTGCAGAAACTGAAAGGTCAATATCTACTAGAATTAAGGAACATAAAAGATGTATCAAAAATAAAGAAATTTTACAATAAGCTGAAAATGAACGACATTCTGTAGAATACACCATCAATGTAATAATAGTAAACCAAATTCAAATCAAATTTATGAACAAAATCAACACTAGTAACACGTAGGCTGAAAAGTTTTTTTTCTGACACATAGATGTCACCCTTTTCAAAAAATCCATATGATTTTTAGGAAGTACCAACCTTCAAACGATACGTGTAAAAATTTCATGACATTTCGACGATTACTTTACAAGTTACAGTGGTTTTAGTGATGCTACTTTTGATATTTTCAAAATAATGGAAAAAATCGAATTTCATATGTTGATTAAACACTGTTTTCGATGGGAAAAAATACCGTTCAAGCAAACCAATGGCTTGATAAGTGTTACGGGGACTCGGCCCCTGGAAAATCACTTATCATTTACTGCTATGCTGAATTTAAATGCGGTCGTACAGATATAAATGATGCTGAACACTCTGGACGCCCAAATGAGGTGGTTACACCGGAAAGCATAAAAAAAATTCATAAAATTGTTTTGGATGACCGTAAAGTGAAATTGCGTGAGATAGCTGACACCTTAAAGATATCAAAAGAACGTGTTGGTTATATTTTGCATGAACATTTGGGCATCAGAAAGCTCTGTTCGAAATGAGTACCGCGTTTGCTCACAGTGGACCACAAACACAAAATGCTCGCGGGAAAGAGATTTGGCTCCAGTGAAGAAGTTATCGCCGAAACTGAGGCCTATTTTGAAGGCAAAGACAAATCCTTTTACAAGAAGGGTATAGAAATGTCAGAAAAGCGTTGGACTGATTGTATTGCTCCTGAAGGAGTCTATATTGATGAACAAAGTCGAAATGTGCTTTAAGTATCTAGATCAAAAACTTTTCAGCCTACGTGTTAGGGATACGGTTTACAGGTAAAATTGTGACTTGTGTCTCTCCGGGCTTAGTCAGTGTTCTTATCTTGAATTGAAGAGTAAAGATCCCTGAAAATACCTTGTATAGACGTAGACCTCAATAAAATATTCACATTTTTTAAGAAAGTAACCTAAAACAAGTTAACGCGATATAAATAATTGTTTAAGAACATGCTTGCTCTAAAAAATTAATAGGAAAATTAAGATTTACCTCAACCTCCGTAAAAAGTGACACATTTCTAATAAATATGTTGCACATACAATGCGCTACATTAAAGGCATGCTCCCAGTTGTGATACGGATTTTGGCGATAACATTTTCTTACTGTCAATGTAAACTCTCTAAGATTATGAGTGTTTATGTCTTTAAAACCTACAACCATTTTGACCATATGATAGAACAACTGAGGCATAATAGGTTCTTCTTCTACTGAAATATACCATCTAAAACTGTAAAATATAATAGGTAATAAATTGTTTTAAATTATTAATATATTTTAACATTGCTTTTAGAATGGACCCCGCATATTTATTACGGAAATTGGCTTTAGGTCAAATTGGTCCCAAACTGGATATGTTGTAGGTTTTGACCTCTTGATCAAAAGTTCGAAAATGGACAGTTTTTGAGATTGAGTCATTTATAGGGTTCCTTATGGGGATATCCGTTCGGTACTGGTTTAAGGTGCAACGCCTTTCCACATATAAGCGTGCATTCATGCATGTCTTCGGACATGTATACACATGTAAATACCTATATATATATATATATATATATATATATATATATATATATATATATATATATATATATATATATATATACATATCAATAGAGGTTTTCACGAATGGTGGAATGTAGCACATTAAAATTCCGGATTCAATCCGCTCGTCTAACAAAGAATTTGCACGACGTTTCGCCAAAATCTCATTTGGCAATTTCAAGTGCTCTTGCTGCTGCTGCTACTCGATACTGTGATCCTGCTCCTGCTGCCGCTCGAAGCTAACTGAGAAATCAAGGTGCGGTCACCGTCTTTTATAGGTCGGCGTCTACGCAGATTGTAGGTGGGGGGATCGGGAGTGGTCGTCCGGGCATCGTTGCTTGCCGGCTGGGTGCTCGTATCAGTGGTAATTACGGCATCATCCCGCTGCTGTCCACTCAGCTGACTGCCGATTAGATTCCGGTGTGTAGTGGTGGATTGTGCTTAAACAGGTCCAAACAGCGCTCAGAATCATCAACACGTTGTTGTTTTTGGTTCGCTGTGCGCAAACGCGGTACCCATTTCGAACAGAGAAGTCCAAAAGTAAAGGAGTCGGTAGCTTAGTAGACGAAAGTTGTATGTGTGTGTGGGTATCCTTTTGTATTGCATTAAAGGTACAGAAGCGCTAAAAAAAAACTACCCAAGCGCGCTCACTAGTCACGTATCAGTCTAAGTTGCTTTTCAGTATAGTGAATCTCATCATTAGATATAAATAAGGCAGTACCGGGCGTTGGGCGTCAATAATACGGCCACGTTGAAGTCCCAGCCAGATCGATTTCTGTGCCAAGATCGTCGTTGTGTTTTTACGTTTATTTTTTATATCGCAAGTACTGCATTAGAAGCTTGCCTAAGTGATGAGATTCGATAGATCGATACAGCTCCTCCATTTTTTATCGTTTTCCTACTTTTAATGCAGCAAAAAAGGTTACCGATGATCTTCGTCCGCTCAGCCATTAAGGATGTTAAAAACGTTTTTAATTTTAACCTCCGTAAATTGCTGCGGAAATGTTTAGTTTATAATATCGATAAGTTTCTTCTGTCTTACTAGACAATGGACCTAATATACAAGATATATAAGGTGTCCTCTTTAAAATTGCAAGTTGGAGCTATTTCCGGTTAAACTGAAGTCCTGTAAAGTGTTTGATTAAGCTTTTGATATAGGAAATTCATATTTGTTAACTACATTTTTTTATATCGATTTTTAGGATACTGTGGAGGGTCGTGACTGACTGCCTTTCATGTTATGTACAGTTGATTTAGAATCTCCACTCTATCTTAATCGCACGGGCAATTTGGAGTTTTATTTAATGAGATCACTCACTTTTTCCAAGTCACCATAACTCAATTCTGATCATCGTCCTTAAGCACCTAACCACTTCGAAATTGCTTATTGAGTAAGCACTGTTACCATGTTTAACACAACATGCAATAGCAGCTCTTTGCTTGAAATTTGTTTTTGGACCTTTCATCAAAACACTTGTCACTCTTGCCACTGTAACTAGGCATCTAATGAAACAAGTGTCATAGTACAGGTGACAGAACGCTTATGTAGTTTGTCGCTTTCGATAACAAAATGATACAACAGCTGGCGCCGCTATTTTCTGTTAATTCTTAAAAGTGCGATTTCTTTTTGAACAAACAGTGTATATTTCACTAAATGTATAAAATCGGTTTCTGTATCTCTCAGGTTAAAATAATTTAAATAAAAGTTTTCTTTTTTACTTACTCACTGAAGCCAGAGGGTACAACTACCTCCGTATTTTCTCGGAAAAATGTGGAATCATGTATACAAGGTCTAATTTGTAAACTGAGAAGTTGCATATGAGATTCGTTTAGAAGGTCCTACAAATATCAGACGAAAGTTAAATATTTTGTATTTACGCTATTATATGATCATAAAAACTAGTTTTTTCCAAATAAAATATGCTATTAAAATTTACAGGAACAATTGCAAAGAGACAGTCATTTCTGTAACAAGTAATTTTAATTAAGGATTGATTTAAGTCCTATCTTCTATCTTTTTTAAAAATTCTTTATTTCTTATTATAGTCTACGCGCTGTGGTCTGAGTAAACGATCATCAGGGCTGACCGAAAGTTAAAAATGTATGATGTAGAAAAAATTACTTACCCTAACTTAGAAGTAATAGGTATTAAAATTAAATATATAATATATAAAACGAGGATCCTACAAGCTTCTGCCGTATCTCGCATTTCGACCGCCATGCCCCTCTGTCTCTCCAATTATTCTCGTGGATAGCGCTGTCTCTCATTATGTCCATTATTCTATTGCATATTGGTGCTAGTCTTCCTTTCTTTCTTGAATTTGATGGAATATATTCAAATGCTCTTTTGCCATCTAGTATCGGGCATTCTTTTTACGTGTCCATACCAAATTAACTGTCTGGTTTCTATTCTTTCTGCTGTTGTATGTTGTATTCTTCCTTCCGTCTTCTGATTTCTTATTTTGGACGTGCTCCTGTCTAGATATTCTCCATGCTCTCCTTAAACAATCCATTTTTACCCCGTCTATCCTTTGCTTATCTTTTTTTTATCATTTGCCAGCATTCTGATCCATACGTATTTTTTACCCTGTTGAGTCCTATACTTTATGTCTCTCTGTATAATCCTTTGTTAGAAATTACATTTCTCAAATATTTAAACTCCTCGCATCCAATTAGTTATTTCCATCAACTGCAAATCTGGTTCTTCTTCCCTATCCTTACACACCCTAGGATACTCCGTTTTATTCATGTTTATGTTTAAACCTCACGTTTCGTATTCTTCTTTCAGCTTTCTCATCATATAATCTAGGTCTTCGTCGCAATTTGCTACGAGCATCTAATTATCTGCAAAGAATAGAGTTGTTAGGAACTAGTTATCAATCTCTATCCCCATTCTTGTACACGTCTTCTTCCATACTTCTAGTGCGTCTTGTAAATACATTTTAAAAAGGATGGGTGACAGACAACATGCCTGTTTCAAGGCTTTAGTTACTTTAAACTGTGAAGATATTTTGTTTCCAGTCTTTATTCTGCTTTGTGGATTATTTGAAAATGTTGTATATTGCTCGAGCATACTATATGTACTACTAAGGCCAACTTTCGTTAATACATTAAATAGTTTTTTCAATGGTACTGAATCGTAGGCTTTTTTCAGATCTATGAACGCGAGGTGAGTCGGTAGGTTTCGACCTTTCCGTTTTTCTAATACTTGCTGAAAAGTAAAGGTAAGATGCATGATCTTCCCGCTCTAAAGCCATTTTGTTCTTCTAACATATATCTTCATACTGCAATTCAATTCTTTTTTTAAATATTCTGCCATACAATCTCCCCAAGGCGCTAGTGATAGTGATTGCGCTGTAGTCTTCACATTCCTTTCTGTGACCCTCTTATAAATTGAACTGATATATGCTAGATTCCAGTCAGATGGACTATTCTTTCCCGCAATCAGGCAATCGTTAAAAAGATCTGCTACCATTTCCAATAAAATAGTTGGTCCATATTTTACAATGGGAATGTCTCCCGGCCCTGCAGCTTTCCATTTTTCATATCTTCCAATGCTCTTTTAACTTCCGCTAAACGTATTTTTTCTACTTCTGAATCCTCCTCTGTAAAGATTTAAGATCTCCCTTAAACTCATTTCAACTTTCATTTAATAACATAAGTAGTGTTTTCCCCATTCTTCGTGACGAATTAAGTTTAGATTTGTTTCATCTTTCCGTTCCTTTTCTTATACCTTTAATTGTCTTTCAAGCTTCTGTAACTCTCATTCCTCCTAAACATCTCTCTACTTCCTCGTATTTTTCCTTCCACAGTTCGTTTTTCCTCTTACTAACCATTCTCTTCAATTCTTTATTATGTTTGGCGTATATTTTTCTATCTTCTGGATCCCATATGAGAAGCCATGTTTCGTAGGCTTTTTTCTTGTCTTTTATTTTTTTTTTTGTCTATCTCATCTGACCAATATTAACATTTGTTACTTCGTGTTCCTTATTTGGGTACTATCGCTTCCAAGGCAGATCAACATTTATTATGATTCCAACAAAGAACAGCGCAACCAATTGTGTGTAGTCTCATGAGCAGTGTTTTAAAAATATTTTTATGAGTGATGCACGGCAGGATATATAATAAACTTGACGAAAGAATTGGAAATAGTCAGTTTTGTTTTCAAAACGGATTAGGGACTAGAGAGGCACTGTTCGGTATCCAGATAATTTCAGGCAGACGTGGTCCAGTCATCGTGGTTGAAACATTTGAGACAGTGGCACGGAAAGTCTACGGTTCAACTCTTCCGAGTGACTGTCAATAAAACGATCATCATCAACATGGTAGCGAACATGATAACCAATGATCGTCATAGTACCCGAATAAGAAGAAAGCCAAAAGAACCTGGGTAAGAATTATAGGAGAGACAGTACACACTAATCTTATTTAGGTTCTATGTATTAAGTGGAACAAATTTTTGAAAATAATACTGACCGAATTGTAATTAAGTTTGTTGAAAGAGTGAGCCATAACAGTGGAAATTTTCACAAAGTTGGGAAGAGAGGCAAACTGTTTAAAGGATAGCTTTTCTTTTTGTACATATCTCATATAAGCGATATCACAAAAGGATTTCCTCAGTTGTTTTGTATTTTACAATATCAGATGGAAAGGCGTTATTTTGTGCAATCTAGGAAATTATATTCTTTTCCATTTCAGAATGTTCTTTCCTCATAGCAACTCGAAAAGGGCGATAAAAATACGTATTTAATGCGTTCATTTTTTTGGGAAACATGGTGAGATGATAATTTTGAATTGTTAGGATAACGAAATGTCAAAACTAACATTTTGTTCGTTCATTTTTGACCTATAAGGTAGACTATTAATGCACCAATAATCCAAAATTTTCCTAAGATTCAGTATGTCAGATGTCACTTTCACGGAAACTGTCCGAGGATAGTTGTGACACTACAACTTTATGGCGTATTCTACGTCGTTTGGGGTTTTTGTTCAAAAAAATAGACAAAAGGCAGGTTATAATGGAATCACGGCGCTTCCAACAACTCAGAATGGAATATCTTGAAAAAATAAATACAGCTAGATCGGAAAATCGAACGATAATCTACCTAGATGAGACTTCGTATGACACCCATGATACACCCAGTAAAGGATGGATTGATAAATCCAAAAATGCCACACCAAAGCTCCATCAAATAAAGGTAAAAGAATAACTATTTTATATGCGGGGTCAGAAGAAGGCTGGATACCAGAATGTCTATTTCTAGCAGCCAAGAATATTTCAGATTCCCGCTTGGATTATCATTGTGATAATCCAAGCGGGGGATAATAATAATGAAGTTTTTGAAGATTAGCTTCAAAACAAATGAATGCCGAATATACCACCGAATAGCTGTATTGTGATGGATAATGCATCCTATCAGAGTCGTCAAATGAATAAGGTACCAAGTTCCACCGGTAGAAAAAGGGAAATACAAGCCTTTTTGTGTGAACGTGACACATATTTCCATGAAAGTTATACAGTTAAACAAGTGTTAGAAGTTTTACAATTTTTCAAAGGAATATGTTTGTGATAAAATTGCAAAGGAAGCAGGACACGAAATAATTTGGCTTCCACCATATTATTGTATCTTTAATGAGATCGAGTTCATATGGCATAAAATAAAGTCTAATATACGTCCTCACAATAATACACCCACTTTAAACAGTAGTGTGATTGAGTTTTAGCCTACACCGAGAGGTATCATGGCTAAGGATTAAGTAAGTGATTGGTTTGATAAAGGCAGAAGTCAAAAATGTAACCGTTGAAAACTGGAGAAACTGTATTCAACAAGTCAAAAAAATTGAAAATTCATATAGATGTATGTACATAAATATAAATAGTTTAGAACTTGTAAAAAACCTTATTATTGATTTGCAACATAGTAGCTATAGCGAAATTGAACTAGATATTAATTAATAACTCACATTGTAACAAATGTACACGAGGACACTGTACACTGTTTTAATATATATTTGTGTAATTACTATATTGTGTATTATTCAGAACATAAAACATTAAAATTCAACTGTCTTATCACAATAAAATTTTAAACCCAACAATTATACAGTCAGGTATAGTGCGGCCCTGCACGATGCCTTGTCATTATACAGCCATAAATTAATCACTTTCGAATCTTGTTGAATTTTGAATGAGTATAGGTAGCTAAGTCACTTTCTTAGATCGTGAAAAATACTATACCTCACGTCAGCCAAACAAAAAATAATCGAAATTGACAATCCCTTTCGGATATACGAGGCTGGTTTGAAAAGTCCGTGCAAAAATAAAAACTACTTATGTGTTTGGGGTAAACCTTTTTTATTTTTTCGACATAGTCTCCTTTTAGGCTTATACACTTCGTCCAACGATGTTCTAGTTTGTTGATCCCTTCCGAATAATAGGATTTGTCCAAGTCTGCAAAATATCCATTAGGGTCTGCAATCACCTCCTCGTTTGAATAAAATCTTTGTCCCGCCAGCCATTTCTTCAAATTGGGGAACAAATAGTAGTCCGAGGGAGCCAAGTCTGGAAAATAGGGGGGATGTGAAACGAGTTGGAATCCCATTTCCATTAATTTTGCGACCACAACTGCTGAGGTGTGTGCTGGTGCGTTGTCGTGATGGAAAAGGACTTTCTTGTGGGGCAATCGCGGGCGTTTTTCTTGCAGCTCGGTTTTCAAACGGTCCAATAACGATGAATAATATTCACCTGTAATAGTTTTTTACCCTTTTCCAGATAGTCGATGAGGATTATCCCTTGCGAATCCCAAAAGACAGTCGCCATAACCTTTCCGGCCGAAGGAACGGTCTTCGCCTTTTTTTGGTGCAGATTCCCCCTTGGTAATCCATTGTTTAGATTGTTGTTTGGTCTCAGGAGTATAGTAATGTATCCATGTTTCATCCACAGTGACGAAACGACGCTTAAAGTCCTCCGGATTCTTCTGGAACAGCTGCAAACCATCCTTGCAACACTTCACACCCATCATCATGGATTTGATCAATGATTTCTGGAGTCGTAACCTCCACAGGCCGTCCAGAACGTTCAGCGTCACTTGTGCCCATATGGCCAGACCGAAAATTTTGAAACCACTTATAAACTGTTCTAATCGAAGGTGCAGAGTCACCATAATGTTTATCAAGCTTCTCTTTAGTCTCCTGAGGCGTTTTGCCTTTCATAAAGTAATGTTTAATCACCACACGAAATTCTTTTTCGTCCATTTCTTGAAAATCACTCGACTTCCTTGATTCACACGAATGCCAAACACAAAGAAATAGACCAATATGGCTGAAAATTGGTGTGCGTTCATTCAAGAGATGCTACTAACTAAACATGACCTCGATACGCGCCGGTGGTGCCATCTCTCGGACTTTGCACGGACTTTTCAAACCACCCTCGTATGATAAACTTGTTACAAGTATTGGCATACTTACCGTTTTATGCATTTTATTATTCAATTTTGCATAATGTAGAGCTAATGCACAATACACAGAAAAAGTTTTGAATAGATTTTCATCGGAAGATGTAAAAACTACCCCATTTATTTTATTGACAACTTGAACCACGCCTGAAACAAATTTAAATGGTAAGAATCTTAAGAGTTTTCATATACAAATTCTGACATCGTATAATAAAGCACTAACTAATGGTGTATATAATTACTTATCAGATACAAACCTAAAATATTATCAACACTCACAATAGGCATACATAAAATAGATCTGGTAATAAAACCAGCTTTTTTTGCCTCAACTTCAGTAAAAAACCTAGGATCGTTGTAAGCATCTCTTAAATTAACGGTAACTCCCGTTCTAGCAACTAAACCTGGTATACTACGGTCTTTCGAAAGTCTAACGTTTGATACCGTTTTTCTTATGCATTGTTGTACTAGTTATATATATTATACTAGGTGTACAAGTATGAAATGCGGATTTTTTTTCTAAAAAAAACATGTTAAATTCGGAAGAATGATAAAAAGTGCTTTATTCAAAGTATGCTCCATCGCTTGTTATACATTTTTCCTATCTTTCGGGCAATTTGTGAATACCACGCCAGTAAAAATCTTCCCCTTTTGCTGCAAACTATTCATCGAGCCATTTTTTCACATCTTCGTACGAACCAAAGCGCTGCTCAGCAAGTGCGTGACGCATCGATGCAAACAAGTGGTAAACGGAAGGAGCCAAGTCTGGTGAGTAAGCCGCATGGGGTAGAACTTCCCAGCTAAGTGCTTCCAACATATCGAGAACTGGTTTTGCCGTATGTGATGGAGCATTGTCATGAAGAAAAATGACTTTATGTTGCCTCTTTCGGTATTCTGGCCTTTTTTCAAGCAGCGAACGGTTCAAGTCGGTCAATTGTTGTTGGTAACATTTAGTATTAACCGTTTCCCCAAGTTTTTTAACAGCTCATAATAGACCACGCCCCTCTGGTCCCACCAAACACAGAGCATCGTCTTTCTGGCAAAGCGATTCGGTATTGCGGTCGATGTGGATGGTGCGCCTGGGTCTACCCATGATTTTTTGCGCTTGGGATTCTCAAAATAAAGCCACTTTTCATCCCCTGTAACTATACGATGCAAAAACGACTTCCTTTTGTACCGAGCGAGCAAAATGTCACACATGTTTTTGCGCTTCTGAATCTTTCCCATCTCTCGTAGCCGATTGGAAACAGCTTGTTGACCAACGCCCAATTGCTCGGCGAGTTGTTTTTTTGTGCTTGCGAATCATCTTCGTCCAACAATGCTTGCAATTCCACATCTTTTTGGCGGTTTTCCACGTTCTTTGTCTGCAACATCGAAGTCACTACTTTTGAAACGCCGAAACCATCGTTCACACATATCTTGCGAATGAGCATGTTCACAATAAGCTTCTCGAAGTAATCGGTATGATTCAACAGCAGTTTTCTTCAAATGAAAACAAAAAATTAATGCTGTCCGCGAATGCTCTTTGTTCGGTATAAATTTCGACATATTGAACACAACACTATGCACACACTTTTCCAATTTATCACTCGTGCGCGTCTGACACTGACACACACACAAAATGGCGTAGTGTAAAATCTTTATATCACAAACTGCATTGGTGCACCATCTGTTGTCTGAAATCCGCATTTCATACTTGTACACCTGGTATATAATTTATTAAAGTACAAATTTAGAAAATATTTAGCTGTTATTTATAAATGTAATATTATTGACTTTCTTTTCTATTGTTACAATGATGTTGAGAAAGCGAGCGATCCGAGATATTTTTTAAATTTTTGTAGTCTACTTAAACCTTATACGTTCGAATGATTTGCTAGCGGTCGCCCCAGTCAGCCAGTTTCCAGGACAGATTATAGTGCAGTAAAAAAGCATTTGAAAATGCGCGTGCTAGATACAGCAATATTACGATTTTGTTCTCTATGGGGTATTATCAGGAGTATGGTCCTGAGTTTTGGACCTCGAAAAAACTCGTACTCTTTTGTTTATAAAATTTTTTTCAAGTTTTCAAAACGCCTTTTTTGAACTTAAAACGTGAATAACTCCGGTTATATAAGACGGATCGAGACAAAAAAAAACCAAACCACTCGTAATGAAATTTCCAACAAATCCTCGTTAATTTTAAGTCGCTTAAATGCTAGATAACTTAAAAAAATTGAAAAAACAGACAAAAAATGTTTTTTCTTTCATTTTATTGTACATGTCGACTAAGTGAACCGATCACTTCAGAAATTATGCCTTTCATTATGGCGGTGGTCTCGACGCCAGCTTTCCAATATGGTTATTTTGAAAAAAAAAATGAAAATTTTTATCACATCTGGTAGAAAATCGCGAGACCTTTATTAAAAAAAAAATATTTTTGTTAACGTAAAAATGACCGAAAAACGCATTTGTTGTTATTTGGTTAATAAACAAATGTCGGTTAAAATGACTCCAAAAAATTTTTTTAATGGCATCGGGACCTAAATTTTGAAAAAAAAGATCCATTTTGGACTAGATAGCATAAAATGGCAGGCAATTCAAATTTTAAATCGTGCCCACTGGGTTATGTCTAAAACAGCCTCTTCTCATCTGGTGTACCATGGACCAATAACGGGGCTTTTGCTTTTTAAATGTCAGTCAATTCAAATTAAACATTCAACACCACATGTATGCTGACGATATGCACATCATGTTTAGCTTTGTTCCACATGAACGCCACTTTGCCGAAACTGAAATAAACCAAGATCTGAATACGCTATCTGTCACATCAATAAAACATAACTTTTTTTAAAAACCAGTAAATGATCTGTAACATACTTTACGGGGATTACCTACTTGAAAAGTTAACACCTGTAAAACATTAGAATCTGGCTTACGAAGTTTAAAATTAAACTGGCGACATATATTCTTCCTTAATTAAAATAATATCTTACTACAATTTCAGTAATTAGTTTTTCCAGCGGAACATTATCGGCGAAATAGCATTTAATTAGTTCCAGCAAATAGTCATTTAGCTCCTGTTGTTTCTGTAAAGCAAGCCTTAATCGATTTTGATGAATAGCAGCGCCCATCCATCCTGAGACAACAATTGATATTTTTAAATCTTCTTTGTTAAATGGTGACTCCGATACAGACCTGTACATTTCTACGATAGCATAACAGTCGCCATCTGTGGTAACAATTGGAACACAAAGTACTGATTTGACCATATCATCTAAAATTTAGAAGATTAGATCATCAGTGTTTTAGCTTATTATTGTAAAATTTACTAACCTTGATAACCTAGACCGTGAGGAAATCTTTCATCGCAAAGGATATCATCGACCATAACGAATTCCTTTTTAAAAGCTACATAAGCTGCTACCGTGCTGCCCTTTTGTATTTTCCAATTGACTTTGTGCCTTTCATCAGTTATATTTTTAGGAACTTGATATATTTCTTCGGAAGCTGTATCCACCATGTATAAAGTGACACCTAAATATTTTTTTTTTATTTTAAAATTTCAAAAACATTTAAAAATCTATTGAGAACATCGAGATATTGTCTAAAACCATATTTTTATCAAATTTCATCGTTGATTAGGAATTAATCTTGGATAATAATATTATATTTTATATTCATTTAAATTTTAGTTTAATAGTAGTTTTAAGCCCGGGGTGAAGATCGAATTACTACAGAAATGTTAAAAACGGGAGGCGAGAACTTGTAAAGTGTTGAAAGTGTAAGGATATTACTAAACAAGTTCCTATTACTGGGCAAAATAACGAAAAAATAGGAAAACGCTGGAGTTGTTATTATATGGAAAAAAGGCGATAAGGGCAAAATAGAAAATTATCATCCAATTAGTCTACTATCCCATTTATACAGGGTTACAGGGAAAGTCGTTCTAGATAATTAAGGACGTTATAGTTTAAGTCATTTCTGACCGATTTGACTCTATGACATGATGTCCTAAACTTAACCGTTTTCGAGATATTGAAGTTTAAAGATTTTCTAGAAAAAACATGTTTTTTTTGCTCTTATATCGATTTTTTTTTTATTAGAGGTTCTCGAGTGCGATTTTTTGGTTATTTTTTAGTTAGTCTGTATGTCAAGTATCAAAAATCATCAAAAAAATTTGAACTATTTACTAACAGTTTCAAATGGCGGCTTGTTAATGTTTCTAAATTACGAATTTTTACCAAGTGTTTCCTACTTTAAATCAATAAAGAAAAAAAAAAATGTATGGAAGTTATTCTGCAAATTATTATAAAAACTTTTACGTCTTTTTAGCTATCTAAAACGGTATAATATCTACTGGATCTATTGAAAATTCTAAGAAAATGAGATTTCAATAGGCCCAAATGTAGAGTAACATAATAATAGAATTTAGATACTACCAATTACCGGTTTACTACCTGCACCTTCAAACAATAAAAAGGGTTGGGTAAGCATTTTTTTTCCTGTCGTGGTACTCTCTGTGCGAGTGACATTTTCTGTTCACTAAACATTATTGAATGATTTTTAGTCTGCTCATGCGATTCGTCCGTGGTAGATGTCCTATACCGTGCTTTTCAAAAATATCTGTTTCATCTTCTGACTATGTGAATTGGCTCGTAACTGGATTTTGATCTCTGCTTGTGAATATGGCAACGTATACCAACGAGGAATATGCTGACATCCTAATGTGTTACGGATTTTGCGAAGGAGTGTCGTCGCGTGCACGTGATGAATTCATACTGCGATATCCTACTCGTCGTGTACCTGATGTTAGCGTATTTGATGGAACTTATCGAAGACTACGAGAAACTGGTTCCGTACAAAGACGGCGGACTGACATGGGACGACCACGTATCTTTGACGAAGACGAAGAAAACGAAATACGACGTCTCTTTGAGGTGGACCCAACCACATCTACAAATGTTGTCGCACAACAGCTTGGTATTTCGCAGTGGAAGGTATGGTTTGTAATGCATACTGTTGGGCAACACCCTTACCATTATACGCCCGTGCAAGTCATGGAAGAAGGGGATCCGTTGCGACGATTAGAATTCTGCAGATTTATGCTCAATACCGATGTCGAAGATGCATCTTTTTTTAAGAAAATACTATGGACTGATGAGTCGAAATTCGACAAAGACGGTCTTACAAACTACCACAATGCCCACTATTGGGCTTCTAAAGAGGAAGGCAACCCAAACAAAAAAAGAACGAAAGGATCACAAACAAGATTCAGCTTAAATGTGTGGATGGGTATAATTTAAAATTATTTGGTTGGGCCATTCTTCCTGCCAGATAATTTGAATGGCGAGGAATACGACAATTTTTTGCGGAACGATTTACCTAATTTGATGGAAGACCTACCTATTGGTTTGAGACAAAACATGTACTTTCAACACGATGGCTACCCAGCTCACTACAGAGGAAGTGTTCGTGCATGGCTCAATGACAATTATCCCAACAAATGGATTGGAAGAGGCGGACCCATACCTTGACCGGCGAGAAGCCCAGACCTAACACCGATGGATTTTTATGTGTGGGGTCACATGAAAAGTCTCATTATACGACCAGATGACTCCTATCGAAAACGTGGATGTCCTAAGACAAAAAATAATTGATGCGGCTGACGAAATGAGGCGGCACCTCACAACCGGCGTTGTGAAAAGTAATTTAAGAAAAAGAATGAGAATTTGTGTTAGAAAGAGAGGCGACCATATAGAACATGAATTATAATTAATAAAAAATATTAAATTGCAAGGTTTTTGGTTTATTTGTGTATTTTTCGTATTTTCACCTAGAACTAAAAATTTACCTTTTGCTACCCGAGCCCGCTTTAGGTGTCATTCTGTGTACAGTTTTCCTATTAAACTCCTAGTATTATACCTTTTTTGATAGCTAAAAAGACGTAAAAGTTTTTAAAATAATTTGCAGAATAACTTCCATACATTTTTTTTTCTCTTTATTGATTTAAAGTAGGAAACACTTGGTAAAAATTCGTAATTTAGAAACATTAACAAGCCGCCATTTGAAACTGTTAGTAACTAGTTCAAATTTTTGTGATGATTTTTGATACTTGACATACAGATTAACTAAAAATAACCAAAAAATCGCACTCGAGAACTTCTAATAAAAAAAAAATCGATATAAAAGCAAAAAAAACATGTTTTTTTTAGAAAATCTTTAAACTTCAATATCTCGAAAACGGTTAAGTTTAGGACATCATGTCATAGAGTCAAATCGGTCAGAAATGACCTAAACTATAACGTCCCTAATTATCTAGGACGACTTTCCCTGTAACCCTGTATAAGTTATTTATAAAAATAATAACTAATAGATTGAAGCACAAGACGGATTTATTATCAACCTCCGGAGCAAGCTGGATTTTGAAAGAAATTCAGCACAATAGACAACAAACTACAAAAACTACGTACGCTCATTGAGAAAGCCACGGAATATAATATATCCTTACACTTGGCTTTCATAGACTGCCAGAAAGCTTTTGATTCTATAGAAATGTGGGCAGTTTTAAGAGCCCTAGATAAAGCTAGGATAGACACCATACTCGACTCTTATTAAATATATTTATGACAATGCGTACATCCAAATACTAATAAATGAACATAGACGGAACACGACTGAATCATTTACAATTTGCGGACAATATCAATCTAATCACAAATCGGACTGAAAATGAACCTGAACAAGACAAAGATAATGAGCCCGGAGCAAATAACGATTACCATCGAAAATCGGCCATTAGAGAACATATCCGAATATATATACCTAGGACAAAAATACTACTAGGAAAGGAGAACCAAACAGCAGAAATTGCTCGAAGAGTGGGTCTTGGTCGGGCAGCTTTTGGTAAACTCGGGTTTAATTTCAGATCACGAGATATCCCTGTAAACCTCAAAAGGAAAACGTGCGAGTTATCTGTACTGCCACTTCTCACGTATGGTCTCGAAACGATGTCGCTAACAGATAAGTCGATGAGGAGTGTGGGAAAACCTCAAAAAAGGCGGCGGGACGACTTCTAGAATATCACAGGAAAAAATTGGGACAGAACGACTCCGGACAGGGAAAGACGGAAAGAATTTTCGATGCACTTTCACCTTCGCCAACTCACTGTTTTGATTGCCGTTTTGTTTCCTGGGTGTAATGATAGATCATCGTTTCGTCTATAGTCACAAAACGACGCTAAAAGTCCCTCCGATGACCCTGCAACTTATCCAAACACGATTTTGAAATGCCTCTCCCGTGTGTTTTTGGTCTGGAGTCAAGAAACGCGGCACTCACCGCGCATCTGCGCTCCGCGTCAGGCAACTTTTAAATTCATTTATCCAGTAATAATAGATCTCCAGAGTCATGCCACTTAACAAAATTTCCCGCCACTTCGTAAAAATTGACCAGATCTGTTATTTACTACATTTGAACAATATTACATATTGAATTAAGAACCTCCCCTTCCTTGAAGTCGGTTAAAAATAATACTCACCATATGCTTTTGTAATAAGCTTAAGTACTTCAGCAGTTTCCTGCAAAACTGACGCCAAATCCACACTATCCGACAAAAACGATGAAAGATCTTGCATCAATACACTAGGCTTATTTTGAAGATAGAAGCTGAACTTCTGGCTTTCTTTACCTTTGTCTAATTGCCCCCGACTTTTTCGAACTATTTTCACGTAGGGAGCAATCACCCTTCTAGTGGCTTTATCTGTGGTGTCTAAGGTCATTTGGTCTTTATTAAAAATTTTCTTTTTATTTTCTTTGGCCATTTTCTTTTTTTAAATTTAAATATAGTTTAAAACAGAAAAATATGTGCTATATTGGCGGTCAAACAGTTTAATTTGACAACTTACATTAATAATGTCACTAGTTGCCCATGCATAGTGGGAGAGCTGGTAAAAGTTTTACAAGGTATCCCATAAAAACTTACATTTTAAAATACTTATAGCCAAAATGTAAATTTATAAATATCTTTATTTTATATCAAATTTCTGCCCTTGGAAAATAAATAATATCATCTCAATGTTAACCGTTATGTTCCCTAAACTCTTCTAAGCGAGCGTGGAAAATATTGAATTTCGTTCGGCACATCGGCGTCGTCTTCGTAATCGTGGTCATATTTAGCAGGATATTTTCTTCTATTGTTCTAAAGAGCAAGGATTGTCATTGTAAATATAAATTTTGAGATATTTCTACAAGAACCTCTAGGGTTATGTGGAGGACAACTTATGTCACTTCTTTTGAAAATAAATTTATTCTGGAAAATTCGTCGAATAACTGTGTTCAAAGTGAGTATTGTCGACTCATCCTGCTTAACAGGTTGACTGCCGACCACTCCGATCGGAGTGCGTCGGGTCTCTTCGCCAACGCCGTCTACTCCGATCGGAGTTCGACATGCGTTCTTACGAAACGTTTTAGTATTCCATCGGCGTTGTATATGAAACGTGTTTCTAGTGGTGGCGTTGCTTAAAAACGCAAGTTCTAACAGGTGCTTAAGTGGTTCCGTGGATTTGCTTTTGGTTTGGTTGTAATCTGCCGTACAATATGGACAATCAACCTGGGCCTTCTGGTATTAAAAAAAGACATTGTAGTGATGAAAAAAAGGTATATGATAAGAAAAAGAAGCTAACTGACACTGAATTATTGCAGCTATTGGAAGAAAGCGAAGGTAGTAGTGACGAACATTACGTACCAGACACAGACGATAGTGATGTAAATTCAAGCTCCGAGTCCGAAGAAGAGAATTTTATAGACCCTATTCGGCCACATCAAACACTTCCTAGCCTTGATGAGATAAAATGGAACGACAGAGGTGCGTTAAAACAAATTTTGTTCCAGAAAACCCAGGAATTATTGGTGCAAATTCCAGGACAGGGTGCACCTATCGATTTTTTCGAAATGATAATTGATGATGATTTTTTACAAACTATTGTAGAACGAACGCAGTCGAGGTTTTGCTACGCCCAGAAACAAGTACAAAATCACGTATTACTAATTTTAAAGATCTTACTCTTGATGAACTAAAAATTTTTTTGGCCCTGTTACTTCACACTGGCACAATATCCTTGAGCCGTCTTAACGATTATTGGAAAACTGATCCGCTATTTAATCTACCTGTTTTTTAGAAAATATATGTCAAGGAATAGATTTTTGCTTATCTTGAGGTGTTTGCATTTTACATCTCCAGATACGGATCCGGCAGATCGGCTAGGAAAGATTAGATTTGTGGCAGATTTTTTTAACAACAAGATGGGAGAAATTTACTATCCTGGAAGAGAGTTGTCTTTGGATGAAGCTATGGTACTTTATCGGGGTCGTCTCCAGTTTAAACAGTATATCAAGAATAAGCGTCATAAGTATGGTATGAAGTTATACATGCTGACAGAGCCTAATGGACTTATTTTGAAATTTCGTGTCTACGAAGGTGCGACAGATGTTTATGGTGGAAGCGGACATACTGAAAAGATTGTTTTACATTTATTGGAGGAAAAATTGGGTGTGGGACATGCTGTTTATCTAGACAATTTTTACAATAGTGTTAATTTAGCTAGGAAATTACTTCAACAAAATACATACTGCACTGGTACGCTGAGAGCTGAGAGGAAAGATAATCCGAAAGAGGCAATGAGTGCAAACTTAAAACGTGGTGAGAATAAATCTATGTTTTGCAATGGAGTGCATGTCGGAAAATGGCGCGATAAACGCAATGTTCAATACATTTCAACAGAATTTGGAAGCGAAATGGGCATTTTTAAAAACAAAAGAAATCAAGAATCTGAAAAACCTTCCGCAATCATTGGATATAATGCTTTTATGTCCGGTATAGATAGACAGGATCAAATGATGGCATATTATCCTTACAGCCGTAAAACCATTCGGTGGTACAAAAAGTTATTCATGCATGTGCTCCAAATGAGCATGATAAACGCCTATTTTTTGTACAATAAATATTCGCGGTCTGACCAGTTACGATTATATGACTTCCGATTGGATGTCATAAGAAATTTACTAGCCAGACGACCAATTACTAATTTGCCGCAAATTCCTCCAGGCCAAATAAATGTCCACAGCATTAGCAAAGTAGAAAAAATTGTTAGTGAAAAAAAAGGAACTAAAGAAACAAAACGGGTAAGCAGAAAGGAATGCAAAGAATGCAGGAAAAATAAAATAAGAAAGCAAACAGTGTCTGAATGCAAAATGTGCCCTGGACAACCAGGTTTTTGCCTTAATTGCTTTGAGGATTACCATAAAAATATACAAAAATGATTTAGAACTAAATGTTTTGAGTTCATGAGTTCGATTTATTATTTCTTTACTTATTTAATTGAACACTCCGATCAGAGTGTTCGGCATCTAGTAAAAATTTTCACTTGCAATGCCGATTACTCCGATCGGAGTGAAATTTTTTTTTTCTAATATTTTGAATGGCACATAAAAAAAACACATCCAAGACTCATTTTAATTCATATATACCACAATAAAATAAAAATATTTGGAAAAATCTTACCGGCGTCAACCACAAACTCAAAAATATAGATCGGCAGTCAACCTGTTAAACCCGCTTCTCTCCACCTCTAAGAACATATCGAATATTTCACGGGCCGACATTGCGGCCCAAATCACCGCTTTAGGAAAATGAAAAGGCATTTGATGCTTTACTTTTAGATTTGTTGGACATGGCAATTCTGTTTATTAATGTGGCCATTAGAGTAGAAATGTGTTTCATCCGAGATTAAGACGATGGTAAAGGTTAAAAAGCATTTCATTAACCAAGTTTAGCCTTGAGTAATATGAATTGACCATATCTTGTGGACATATTTACGCCATCTGATGGTTTGTGTTTCACTTCGCGTTCGCATCACTTAACGATATCTTTAGTCCTTCTGTACCCATTATTTAATGAATTGGGTAACTGGGGCTGTAACTTTTGTAGTCGATTTCTACGTAAAAAAGGCGCTACCTTTCAATATCGAGATCCCCTCTGCCCCGGAACATTAGTAGTAAAATAAACCCGACCTAACCTGTGAGATAAAGAAAAAATAAATGCTTACATTTTTTTTAGAAATGCCACATACATGGACGACGTTTTATTGATAATAGTGGCGGTTCGTGGCTCCGTGGCGTAATAACTTGCATGCGGTAGAGAAGGTCTCTGGTGCCAATCCCGGAAGGTCAGTATATTTTATTTATTAATTTATTTGAAGGTCTCGGTTGCCAATCCCGGAAGGTTATTATATTATATATTATTTATATATATTATTATATAATATTTTATTTATTAATTTATTTAAGTATATTTGGCCTGGCCACGTACATAGGTAGTAATGGTTTATAGAGATGCAATAACGTCTGCGGCAGCACTACGGCGTTGTCTATTGCTACGAAATACAAGAATGTATATTGGCACTTGGATAACGTTCACGGGTATTACGAGATCCCCGCCGATATTCTCAGAATATGAAAAAGGGTAAAATCCCTACTCATACGGGGAGGTGAACAATAAAAAAGAACTGAGCTTTTCAACTAGTAACTGTTTTTGGCATCGCTGCGAATAAATAATAGGTTTACTCGTCCGAATACCAAAGTGATCAAGCTTTTTAATATAACTTGCTCTTAGGGCCCCGGTAATGGCTAATATTGCCATATTGGAAATAGTGGCCTTTTTTATTACGATGCCCGTATGCATATCTGGTACCCATCTATGTTAATTCGTATTTTTTGCTGATGTCTGCGACTTAGTGGCCTACATGTAACTGGAGAGTCCTGGTTCGATTTAAGCTCTGGGCTGGGAGTTGTGTTTATGTACAAATAGTAGTTCACGTAAAAATACAGTAATGACACTGGCAGCACTACCACGTTGTCATAAAAGTGTCGTAAAATACAAATATGTTTCGGCACTTGGACAACGTTGGCCAATATGATGACATAAAAAATATAATCCCCATTGAAGCTGAGTGACGAACGATAAAAAAATTAGAAGATCCTTTTTTCCTTATGAAAACAAAGAGACCAAAAAGAGGATAAAACTATAGTCCGATCAACGATTCTTTGCATACACGTCGTAAATGTCTGAGTATAGTGTAAACATCCGTCTATATTCTTCTTCTTATTAAGTATATTTAAAAACTTAAAAATGTAGGTCTTCTGCCATCTGAAGTTATTTACGACATTCGCTCTATTATCTATCTCGGTTATTTGTAGATATATAAGAAAGACAGCAACAACTTGGAATTTGGGTATAGCTTCATGTTTTAGAAGCCAGTAGCGCCGAGTTTATAGGCAATAAGAATAATCGATAATTCTTTGACGGATTGACGTTACGTCATCTTTATGTTTATGCAAACGGTCACTATCGTTTCTATCCCATTACTGAATTTTGGAATATACTTGCCAACTAATAAATAGTTCTGTTCAAAGCTCTAATATTTGTGGAATATTGACCAAATACTCTGCATACGAAGCCACCAAAATGCCTGGAAAACGTTTGAATAGTCAAACAAGAGATTTTGTGGCGAAATTATTACTGTATTTTACCTCCGAAAGGGTTAGCAAGGGTCCTCTTATATCTCTTAATGTTGTACAAGAGGTAAATAAATCCCATAGGTATATCTTTTTAATGTGTTTACAATGTTCTGGTTCCAGAGAGTCGTTGCTACTTTACAGATTAGTACGAGAACTGTAGCGAGCATCAAAATTCGTAGTGATAAAAATGAATTGCTTTCAACACCTGGAAAATCACGACCAAGAAAACAAGCTAAGACCCATGATCTGAGTGGAAGTTCTAAAATGGACGAGCATGATACATTATATGATATGTATGTACAAAGTAAGTAGCTATTAATATATATCGGTTTTAAGTGAAATCAAAAGTAAAACATATTGTACTTTTAGAAAAACATGTTACTATTACCAACTTACGTAAAGAACTGCGACAAAAAGGGATAATTAATGTCAGTTATGGAACTTTTCGAACATTCCTTCTGGATTTGGGTTTCAAATTTAAGAAAGATGACAACAGACGAGCATTAATGGAGACACCAAGAATTTGTTCAATGAGGGCAACTTTTCTTAGAAAGTATATGGGAAACAAAAATGCACACGTTGCCCGTCAGGTTATTTTCATAGACGAAACGGATTTTTTTCAAAAGGCAGTCAAAGGAAATCATGGCAGGATGACAACATTAAAAGTGTTCGTAAGCCTGGGGGATTTGATGGTAAAAGGTTTATTGTTTTACATGCTGGATAGAGTGGGGATTTTGTGGAAAATGCCAATTTACTATTTGCTAGCAAGTCAAAGTCACTTGATAATCATGGAGAAATGAATAGTGAAATGTTTACGTAATGGGTCAGAAACCAGTTGATTCCTAATTTAGAAGAACCATCTTTAATTATAAAAGATAATGCTTCATACCATTCAGTTGAAGTAAAAAAAAAACAGCCATCTTCAGCATGGAATAAAGAAGAAAATCTCGAGTGGTTACAGAAGAATAGTTTACCTCATAACAAACAGATGTTTAAGACAGAATTGTTAGATATTCCAAAAGCTCATAAAAAATCAAAGGAATATCAAATTGATAACATTTTTCAAGAGCCTGGGTATGAAGTGTTGAGATTACCTCCTTATCACTGTCAATTTAATGTGATCGAGCTGATTTGCGCAAATGCAAACACATTTTATAACAAGCACATTCGTGAAGAGGGAGATGGAGATAAACAAGTACTTCAGATGTGGAATAGAGCCTTAGAAAAGTGTACACCAGATATATGGCATGCCAGCATACAACATAGGGTAAATCCGGGATATATGCCCAACTTTTTGTATTTTACTCATACCTCTTAACATACAAATAATACGCACATGATTTTCATATGTGCACTAACTTCGGTCCTTCATTTAATCACCTCGTACTGCTTTTTGTAGACTAGTCAATAAATAAACCGTATATTTTAAGTTTAAAATAAAACTGCATAACGGGATTGATGCCTCGTATGCCGTATATGTGCCCCAGACCTAATTTTTTGGAGGGGATAGATGCCCTTTGCAAGAAAACAAACATTTTGAATATATAAGTTTTAATCAACATTATTATTTATTAAATATACATATATATATATATATATATATATATATATATATATATATATATATATATATATATATATACGAGGCTGGTTTGAAAAGTCCGTGCAAAAATAAAAACTACTTATGTGTTTGGGGTAAAACCTTTTTTATTTTTCGACATAGTCTCCTTTTAGGCTTATACACTTCGTCCAACGATATTCTAGTTTGTTGATCCCTTCCAAATAATAGGATTTGTCCAAGTCTGCAAAAATATCCATTAGTGTCTGCAATCACCTCCTCGTTTGAATAAAATCTTTGTCCCGCCAGCCATTTCTTCAAATTGGGGAACAAATAGTAGTCCGAGGGAGCCAAGTCTGGAGAATAGGGGGGATGTGGAACGAGTTGGAATCCTATTTCCATTAATTTTGCGACCACAACTGCTGAGGTGTGTGCTGGTGCGTTGTCGTGATGGAAAAGGACTTTTTTGTGGGCCAATCGCGGGCGTTTTTCTTGCAGCTCGGTTTTTCAAACGGCCCAATAACGATGAATAATATTCACCTGTAATAGTTTTACCCTTTTCCAGATAGTCGATGAGGATTATCCCTTGCGAATCCCAAAAGACAGTCGCCATAACCTTTCCGGCCGAAGGAATGGTCTTCGCCTTTTTTGGTGCAGATTCCCCCTTGGTAACCCATTGTTTAGATTGTTGTTTGGTCTCAGGAGTATAGTAATGTATCCATGTTTCATCCACAGTGACGAAACGACGCTTAAAGTCCTCCGGATTCTTCTGGAACAGCTGCAAACCATCCTTGCAACACTTCACACGATTCCGTTTTTGGTCAAGCGTGAGCAATCGCGGCACCCATCTTGCGGATAGCTTTCTCATGTCCAAATGTTTATGGAAAATATTATGTACCCGTTCAGTCGAGATGCCCACAGCACTAGCAATCTCACGCACCTTAACTCTTCTGTCATCCATCACTATATCATGGATTTGATCAATGATTTCTGGAGTCGTAACCTCAACAGGCCGTCCAGAACGTTCAGCGTCACTTGTGCCCATATGGCCAGTCCGAAAATTTTGAAACCACTTATAAACTGTTCTAATCGAAGGTGCAGAGTCACCATAATGTTTATCAAGCTTCTCTTTAGTCTCCTGAGGCGTTTTGCCTTTCATAAAGTAATGTTTAATCACCACACGAAATTCTTTTTCGTCCATTTCTTGAAAATCACTCGACTTCCTTGATTCACACGAATGCCAAACACAAAGAAATAGACCAATATGGCTGAAACTTGGTGTGCGTTCATTCAAGAGATGCTACTAACTAAACATGACCTCGATCCGCGCCGGTGGTGCCATCTCTCGGACTTTGCACGGACTTTTCAAACCAGCCTCGTATATATATATATATATATATATATATATATATATATATATGTATATATATATATATATATATATATATATATATATATATATATATAGATATAGATATATATATATATATATATATATATATATATATATATATATATATATATATATATATATATATTATATATATATATATATATATATATATATATATATATATATATATAGATATAGATATAGATATAGATATATATATATATATATATATATATATATATATATATATATATATATATATATATATATATATATTCTTTTTAGCTATTTTTTTCAATTATTTAAGATGATGTTACTAGTTTACTAAACATAGACAAAAATAAACATTTTAATTAAAAATACTATAGAGATCAATTATTTTAGGTACAAAAATATAATCATCTTAAAAATTGCAAAACTATTTTATCATGGGATGATGTTACTGCTTAACATAGACAAAAATAAGCATTTCAATTAAAATACTAAAGAGATCAATTATTTTAGGTACAAAAAAATATAATCATATCAAAAACTGCAAAACTATTTAGCCATTTTGGCAGCAATAATCTTCATTCGCCCACATTTGTTGCAATAATTGCGATATAATGTGCATGTTTCGTGGAGCCACTTTTGGGACATAACACAACGGATCCAATCTACTTTGGATTTGGTGTTACTATAAGAGTCAAGACATTCCACGCAATAATCCTCATCTAGATTCTTATCATCTACTCCATCCTAACCTGAACTATATATTAAAGCAGGCTTGGCCTTTTTGAATATTTCTTTGATTTTGGAATAAGTTTTTGTCGTGTTTTTGTTTCTTTCTCTTTTGTTTTTTTATTTCTTAAACTTCAAAACTACTGTTCTCATTCTCTTTATTATCATCTTCACTAGAACTGTAAAATTTCATAGCTGTTCGCTTCCTCAGTTTTCTTTTGATTTTGTCATTATCTTTTCTTTCTTTTTTAATGCTATTCTTTTTGTTGTTTTCTTTTTCATTTTTATCACTTTCGATACTATCCTCAGTAATATCTGTATCGCTTGACTTATAATCTTGTGAATTATTTCTTTTTTGCGTCTTAGCTTTGGTTCTTTTCAAATCAACTTTTTCTTTATCTTCTTGCTGATCTTTTTTGCTTCTTTTCACTGGTATGCCTTTTGTAGTTTTCCCTTTTTTTTTCTCCGTTATTTTAGAATCGGAATTCAGTACTGCAGCACCTTGTTGACCCCTTTTTGAAAAGGGCATCGGAAACGTAGGAATTGGTAATGATTCATAAAGCAATTTCAATGGAGTTTCTTTTTCCGTAGAAGTAGCAATATCACCAATAACTTACGGATTGTCTGCATCTACTGTATTATTTGTAACTGCCGGATTGTCTGCATCAACCAAATTATCTGTAGGTTCCGGATTGTTTTCATCTGCCAAATTTGCTGTGACTGCCGTGTTGTCTGTAACAACAATCACATGCCACCGCAACTAGTTCGGTTAAATCAATTTGTGGTCTCTGTAGACTCGTTCCTGACTGTCTTTCCATTCCAAGATTATAATCATCAATGGTACTCGGAGAGTCACAGTCATGGATATCTGGTGTCGTATTTGAGGTGCTCGGAATTTCAGCTTGATTTTTATTTGTTGTATCTGCATTGTTTTCTGTCAAAAAATCACTTTCTGGTATAGCGTTATAATTAAGTGGATATATTCCACTGCCTCTAAAACCCTGCTATCGCGTTGGCGGGAGTTGTTGCTCTAATCCATGCTCTTCCAATCAGTTTTCCGGACTGTTGACGGTTGATTCTTTTCTGTGGGTTTGTTCGCATATGGAGATTAGTTTCAGCAGTAAAGAAGGTTTTGAATGGCTTAAACACCGCTCTGTCTAGAGGTTGGAGTGCGGAAGTTGTATGGCTGGGTAAGCAAAAAAGGATAATGTCATTATCCTTTGCTATTCCTAGCATATCAACGGCAGAAGAATGTGAGCTGTGGCCATCCAAAATGAGTAAAACTTTTCCCTGAGGTTTCATTCTCCCTCAGCCATTTCAGAAATAACTCTGCATTTATATAGGCAGTTTTTTTATTCATAAAGAGTTTTGAACCAGGAGGTAGACCGTCCATAAATTCATCTTTTTTATGAACTACTTTGATTATCACAACTGGAGGGAGAAAATTACCCACTGCATTACAGCAAGCTACGACTATCAATGTTTCACCTTTTTCACTCGGAAGTTATAGAGTGAACGGATCTCGTTCCTTTAATAGCTGGAACTTTACCTACTTTGTTGTTCATTTGAATACCAGTCTCGTCCATGTTAAAAATTCGATCTGGTTTATCCAAAAGGTCATTTTCTTCCAGAACTTTTGTCAGTAAGTCATAGAAGCCATTGATTTCTTCCATGCTTAGAGCCAATGCACGTGAGACTGAGAGACCTTCGGCCTGTCTAATAGATAAAATAGGATTCCTTTCTAAAAAGCTCTGAAGCCAATCAGTTCCAGCCAATTTTCTCTCTCTGCGTTAAAATTATGTTTTATTTTCAACTTTTCTGCAAATTGATAAGCTAAGGCACGAACGGTTTTTCTGTTAGGAGGAAACCCGGATCGTTCTAGCTTCTGAATATGAGTGACCAGCCGACGTCCATTTTCAAATCCAAGAGTTGGATGTTTTCCTAAAAAAATTGTAGGTATTAGTTAGGTAAAATTTAAAAAAAATACTACCTGCCCATAATTATACGAGGTAGGTAAGTATTCTCAATCCGAAGCAATATTATTATAAATGTGAAAGTGTAATCATAAAAGTAGGTACTTACCTAATGGTATTATTTTCTTATTTTGTGTAGCAAACCGGTGACGTAACGTCCTAGATGGTATTCCGTGTCTTTTTGCTATATCATTGACGCTAAGTCGTTTATCTTGCATTTCTACTATAGCTGCAGCCAATGTGTCCTCGGTCCAAGTAATGACACGCGGTTGGACGCCGGCTTTGCGCTTGTATTTATAGGGCATTTTCAATCTGAATCATATAACATACACTTAAATACGGCAAGGGATAGATGCCCTTAAAGCCAGCATGCATTAAAGTGAAGTAGGGTTGATGCTCTTAGGGGCGACTACCCCAAAACATATCGGGGCATATATCCCTTTTCACAGATAGATGCCTTCGAAAAAAAAAATGGTAAATACGTTTATTTTATCCTAAAAATGTAATTAATAATAATCTACATACCCTACTCCTTATTCAGATGTAAAAATAAAATAAACTTACATGTTAACTCCAAAGTTATAGAGGGCCGAAAATCATCCACAAAGTAAAATCTCGACTGTTTGGCTCTTCACTGCCATTAGCGCTCCTACGCACAACCGCACGCGCAAACGCTTTGTGGCAGATTGAAGTGAGGGAGGGGCACGTTCGTATTATAAGGCATTCTTTTGTTTACGCGCCTTACATTTCACATAAATGTACTGAGGCGTCTATCCTGCTGGGGCGTATATCCCGGACTTACCCTACAGAAAATCTGCTTCAACAGTGGTATGATTCGTGTTAGGAATGATGAAAGCGAGAGTATTCTTCACTACTTCTAGCGATTAGTGTCATTATTCAATTATTAATTTAAATATTACTTATTGACACGTTCCAAGCCCGTTGGGCAATATTCATTGTAAATTTTGCAGGACAAATATAGACTTAACTATCTATCTATTAGTTTGATTTGATAAATCATATTAAAATCGGATTATGCAATTTATATCTCCTATTCATACTTTATACCCTCGTTATGAGTATCTTTCTGTTTTAAAAGTATTATATTTCAGTTCTCTATTTTAAAATTTTATTTAATGAGTTCTACGGTGCACCTTTTTACAGTTTTTATAACGCCTTGTATGTAAATTTGATAAAGCTGTATTAAGTGTGTATTGTAATTTCATTACAAACATTACACAAACTTCAAATAACTAACAGATAACAATTGCAAACTTTTCGTAAAGTAAATTTACTCACGAAATAATCTAATAGCAACCTGAAAAATAAAAATAGGTGACATTGGACGTTGGATTTATGCAGAGAGGTAAATTTCCTTCACAAGTAAGAACTAGGGTGTTTTACACATCATACACATTTAATATATCCATAGTTTTCGTTAATTCTCAAACCGGATAAAAAAATTTTAAATTCTCAAGACTCAGACCGCCGACACCGAATTGACAGCCGATTGAATCGTATGAATCATAGACATAGAGGATGGACTGAGTGTTCCGTATCCCGCTGTGAAGTAAATATGGACGCAAAAGTGTGAGAGAGATAAAGCGCGAATGAGTGGCCAGTAGCTGTCTCTTTTTAAAATGCCGCTAAGCTACGGCGCTCTTAAAAATGATATTTCTAAGTGTTGAACTAAAATCGGGTATGGGGCTTTTCTCGCCTTGAATTCCGTCTCGGAGTACAGCGCCTTGTTTATTACAGGCCTACAGAAAAGAGACAGGTATTGGCCGCACAATCGCTTTATCTCTTTCTAGAGAGTGGTCAATTTTATGAAGTTAATGCTCAAATCCATCCTCTATGTCTATGGTATGAATATTCTTGACGTCGCGTTGATCACATGACTGCAAAGATCCATTGACCAGACTATATGTATATTTATTTTGGATTTCCTAACCTGAACTAAAGATATTCTTGTGACGCAAAATAATTTAATTTAGGTAGTTCGAACCTCGTATGATAAAAATTCCAATTTATTTTTATTTTTAGGAAATGGTGATTAGGTCCTTGAAATATTTCAAGCGCAATCGCACTTCCTTATGCAAAATTATAAACGCTGCCCCTATTCTCTATTGGAAATAACATATGTCAGATGTAAGCTACAACGCCGCCCAATTTTGTTACCGAAATTTGCTTTAAAGGCTAAATACTTAATTTTTTTTTCTGTTATTTAAATACACAGAAAAAATCCAATTTACTTTAACAGTGAAAATACATTTTCTTTTCTTATAAAAATAGTTTTTAAAATTCTACGTACTTCATCTTTTAAACTAACAAATCTGTTAACACTAATCACCTAAGGCAAATTTTAAAAAGTAACAAAGTTTCAAAAAGGAAGGAAGGTAAAAAGTTACTTAAAGTAAACGAAGAACATAAAAAAATATGACCTAAAAAAAGTTAAACCTAAGTTTTGAAATTGTAAATTACAAAGCAATATTAAATGGTCCCCCTAAATTACAAGGTTCGGTGATACAATATTATTTTATAACGAAATATAACTTTTAGTAACGATTTCGTATATTTAACTATGTCGTAAATTTCAGTCATTTCGATGAATTAAATAAGTAACACTGTGTCTTACATAACCAGTAGCCGCTAGCGACACGACTAAAGAGCCATCACTCAAGACAGTACAGTATTGTTTTAACTAACGTTTTAGTTCTGTAGCACGCAAAGCCCGAAGCAATTGTCCATGTAAAACATAGTCTAAGTTTTATGTTTAGAATTTAAGCAGATAATTTCATCTACCTTAAGTATGCGTTTGAAAAAAATTATGATTTCGATCATTTACAATTAAAACATTGAAAGCGATGTATAAGAATAATTGAGCTAAAGAGATATCAAGTAAGACTTAATAGTCGTAGACGTGTCGGTCATTTTTTTATTATCGGTGCTTACTAGTTAGTAGTTGACGATATACAGTTTATATGGTATATACAGTGTGGTCCAACTTGGACATTTTAAAGGTAAACCCCTTTATCTAAAGGAGATAGATGAAAACTGATGTCGGTGTCTGAGGCTCATTTTTTATGATAAACTCAATGGTGAAAACCGCATATCGATATCTAGTACCGTTTCAGATATACAGGGTGTTTTTCAAAAATCTTCATTTTAGAAAAATGTTTGTAATTCTTTTCCTATTGAAAAATTTTGATTTCTGTAAAAACCTTCTCAAAGCACAGTGTAAGTTACATTTTTTTACAACTAAATATTTTAATAGTTATTAACCCAAAAATATATTTTTTAAATGGGATACCCTGTATATTTATCCGAATAGAGCTTTAAATTACCATTCTAAAAATATAGCACACTTTATATTTTGCTTGAATCTACTTCAAAATATAACGGTTTTCAGTTTTTTTTACGCGATTTTTAAAGGCACATTTTGTGAAGTAGGCTTTGGACGGAGCGGCCATACGGTTTAATTCAATTGTTTACTCGTAGTTGTCAAATTTTACTTCAGGATAGGTTATTGACTTGTCAAATAAATTGCAATGAAGTTTGAAAATTACGAAAAATGGGATATGATAGTGTGTCTCATACAAACCGGAGAAAATTTGGAAGCGGCAAGTAATTTGTACCACGAACGGTATCCAGAGAGGCGTCAACCCTTCAAGGATATATTCGCTCGATTGCGATATAACCTAGTTAATAGTGGCCAGTTTGAAAAGAAACCACCCAAAAATTATGCATCAAACAGGGCTAAGGAGTTAGAAGAAATAGTAGTTTTAGGAACTATCGGAAATAATCCCAACACTTCAACCCGACAGTTAAAAGAATCCACTGGACTACCAAGAACTTACGTAAGTCGTTCTTTGACGAAGCACAAATTCAGGTCATATAGGACAAGAAAAGTTCATCACCTTGGAGACGGAGATTTTTCAACGGCGTATGGATTTTTGCCAATAGTTTGTGGATAATTGTAACCATGTGCCGAATTTTTCATTAAATTGCATTTGGACAGATGAAGCTTATGTAAGCAATGCAGGTATTTTTAACCGTTATAATTCATATACGTGGGCACAAGAAAATCCTCATTTAGTTGTGGAGCAAAGAAATCAAGGCAGATTTGGATTTAATGTGTGGGCAGGAATTTTTAGAGGCTGGGTTATAGGTTCATTTATTTACAAAGGAACACTCACCTCTCAGAGATATTTAGAAACTTTAAGGCAGCAAATAGAACCTCTTGTTGATGAACTGCCGTTAATGGACTTTAGAAATATATTTTTGCAACACGACGGGACACCCCCTCATAACGCTGCAGTTATCAGTAATTTTTTATCGTCCAATTTCGAGAATAACTGGATAGCCAACTAAGGTCCGAACCGTTGGCCGGCAAGGTCACCGGATTTAACAACCATGGAGAAGATTGAAAGACCTAGTTTTTAAATTGCCGATAAATACCAGGTAAGAGTTAGAAGTCGCAGTGATACAAAATTTTGCAGCTCTCACTCTTCTTGAACTAATCAACTCGGTAAGAAGTGTCTAGAAGAGGTGCCGCCTATGTGTAAATGAAACTGGTCGACATTTCGAACATCTCTTATAGAAAATTGTTTTGTTTGAGTTTGCTCTACTCGGAATAAATTGTTTTATTATTGTTTTGTTTTATTTTTTACATAGTTTAAAGTACTATAGCATTTAGTAAATTTCATTGTAGTTATGACTCTTAGAGCTACTTCTGGGAATTTTTTTTACCATCTGAGTGCTATCGGTAAACAATTGATATTGCCGCTCCGTCCGAAGCCCACTTCACAAAATGTGCATTTAAAACTCGCGTAAAAACTGAAAACCTTTATATTTTGAAGTAGATTTAAGCAAAATATAAAGTGTGCTATATTTTTAGAATGGTAATTTAAAACTCTATTCGGATAAGAAAAAATATACAGGGTATCCCATTAAAAAAATAACTATTAAAATAATAGTTGTAAAAAAGTGTAACTTACACTGTTGAAATCCACGTGAAAAAGTGCTTTGAGAATGTTTTTACAGAAATCAAAAGGAAAAGAATTACAAACATTTTTCCAAAATTCAGATTTTTGAAAAACACCCTGTATATCTGAAACGGTACTAGATATCGATATGCAGTTTTCACCATTGAGTTTATCATAAAAATTGCGCCTCAAACACCGACATCAGTTTTCGTCTATCTCCTTTAGATAAAGGAGTTTATCTTTAAAAGGGTCCAATTTGGACCACCCAGTACATCCTTGGCCAAAAGTAGTTGCCACCCCCTTCAATTCTTAGAAACTAGATGTCTCTTATTTTTCATCGCATGTGTTTATTTTTTTAAATTAGCACATTAAATAAACTAACCAAAACAGTGAATCTCATTGAAAAAAACAAAATAACTAATTCTTGGAAGGCAACAATGCTGACCTGCTTTATTTTTGTAATTGTTTAGTTTACTTCGAAATCTCGTAATATACACACCGGTAATACCATAATCTAATGAGTAAGTGTATTTTTATATAAAAATGCCAAAAAAGTGTGAACTGAATTAAAAAAAAACGTATAATTTCTTTCGAAAGTGGAAAAAATAAATCAAACATTGCAAAAATGTGAGGTGAGATATACTATAAATTGTCTTTAAAAGGCAAACCTGTACAAAACCTTAAATAAGAGTAGTCGAAAATGCAATACAAATTCGAGAGAAGATCGGCAGTTAATATATGCTTCTTTGAAAAATTGCAAATATAGAGACGCGCTGATTTTTCTGAAGACATTGGAAAGAAAATTTTTGCTCGGACAATAAGAAGACTTGAAAATGCTGGGCTCAAAAGCTGTAAAGCTAGAACAAATCCTTGGCGATAAAAAGATAAGCTCGGCGTAGACCCAAAAACATGAATATTTCAAGAAGAGGTTTGATCTAATATCGTGTGGTGGAAGAGTCTACTTTCGAGGTATGTATTGTTTATTAGCTGGATATTATTTAAACCATTTATTTTAAAAAACGAGTAACCCGAAAGAGTTTTTTTAAATTCTTCTCTAATGTTTGTTTTCTTCCTTTGTTTTAGGTACTACCTGTGTAATGCGCCGGATAGGAGAGGAGTATAACTCGGAATGTAGAGTACCTACTGTAACGCACGATGTCGGCAGTATTATGGTGTGGGTGTGCACGTCAGCAAGTAGCGTGGGCAAAATAGTAGTTTACAAGAGCCAAACGAATTCACAAAATATATAACAGTTCTAACTACTGCACTAGAACCATCATTTTATAAATTTTATGATGATACAAACTTGGAAAATGTGTGTTTTCAGTAAAATAACGCAGCATGTCATAAAGCGGCAGCGACCATGAAATGGTTCCGGGAGAATCGGGTGGAGCCTCCGGAGTGGCCCCCACAGTCACCAAATCGCAAGCCTATGGAATATATGTAGGCTACATTATAACAGACGTCCTTGGCATTTTTAAAATTTTATCTAAATAATTCATAGTTGTCCGTAAACTAGCAGTTTGCCTACAAAACCTATTAGGAAGAACCTCTGAATAGGTACTGCAAATTTTTAAAGTGTAACGCAGAACCTTGTAATATAAACAATTTACCTACATTTCGAATTCACTTTACTAGAAGTCTAATTAAAATACATAATATTATTCAACATATCACTAAAATAACTCGTAAAAAATATCTTAACATAAAAAAAGGATTTTATTTTTCTTGACTACGTTCACTTCAACAGTAATAGTAAGTTTAACGTATTAGCTAAAAAAAGAAGGTTGCAGGGTTATAATGAAATATCTTTACAAAAAGAATATTTTGCTTATAGATGGAACTAATATCAGAAATATTTAAGAATTTAAATTAGTATGAACGAGGAGTTGTTATACAAAAAAAATTAAATAAATTTTAAGATTTGCTGATAACATTATTATAATTTTTCATAAGATAGATAAGTGAAGAAAATGGCAGAGGTAAGTATAACTAAAACTAAAGTTATAGCAAATCAAGTAAATTGAACGCATTGCAATTATATACATATATACATATATATACATATATATATATATATATATATATATATATATATATATATATATATATATATATATATATATATATATATATTACCGTCCAAAAGTTTTGAAGCAGTGTCTATTTTCAATTAATAAATAAATTTATTGTAAAAATGTAAAAACAACTTACATGCCATACATCATCAATCCTTACTGATTACTTCAGCTACCTGATATAATTAAAATAAAGTTTTTATGCGCGTTATCCAAAATTTTTAATTTTATCAATTTTTGATTTTGTATAACCTAATATAAAAAAGGGTTTAAGATCTTAGGACTTGTACACAAGCATTCAACGGCGAGAGTTGTGATTTCTGAATGTGTTGTGCTTCAAAATGTCCGTGTGAATGTTTAGTCTGAAATTTTGTATTTTAAAATGGCGTCAAAAGCTGAGTATTGAACAACGGAGTGCCATCTGTACTCTATCTGAAGAGGGGTATAGTGAGAAATAAAGCGCCAAAAAAAATGGTGTTTTAAATAAAGGTGTACACTACACCTTTAACAGCAAACAAGTAACAGGGTCAAATGAAGGCAGAAATAGAGAGGGCGCCCTAAAGCCACAAGACAACTTGGAGATCAGTTCATGACAGCGGTGTTTAAATGAAATTTGTATTCCTCAAATTACGGCTGCTTTAAATTAAACTGGTACTGAACCAATCTCAATTACTACTGTTAAGAAGCGATTGCTGTCTGCAGGCCTAAGAGGATGTATGCTTGCCAAGAAATTAACAATCAGACACAAGCAAAACAAATTGCAATGAACTTAAATACACTGAAACTGGACTATAGAACGATAAACTGAAGTACTAATTGTGGATGAATCGAAATTTTTGGATCCAAGACTACGTCTACTAATGAAGTGTACCAACTATTAAGCAGAGAGGTGGCAGCGAAAATAGGCGAGAAATTAAATAAAGAAGTATACTTGAAAATCTTACACGAGTAGGAGATGCCAACTGAGCTAAATACTATTGCACACAATTTTATCTTTCAACAAGATAACTCTAAACACTCCTTAAAACTAAGACGATGGATATTCCGTTCTTTCTTTTATCGAACTAGTACGGGAACATCCTACGTAAAACTCTGCGCACTTTTAGGAATACCTAAACAATGAATGGGAGACGGACGCCAAATACTTTAATAAATAGGATGTCGAACAGGCGGTCATTTTGACCAACTTTTTGATGATGATGATTTGTCTATGAATGATTTTGTGGATGACACCTTATTTAAAAAGAAGACATTAATTTTACGATAATAAAAAACTTTTTTTATTTTGTAATTTTAATTTAAAATTCATTATTGCTTCCAAACTTTTAGAAGGTAGTGCGTATATATATATACATATACGTATACATATATCTGTATATATATATATATATATATATATATATATATATATATATATATATATATATATATACATATATATATATATATATATATATATATATATATATATATATATATATATATACATATAATATATATATATATATATATATATATATATATATATATATATATATATACATACATATATATATATATATATATATATATATATATATATATATATATATATATATATATATATACATACATATATATATATATATATATATATATATATATATATATATATATATATATATATACATACATATATATATATATATATATATATATATATATATATATATATATATATATACATACATATATATATATATATATATATATATATATATATATATATATATATATATATATATATATATATATACATATATATATACATATATATATATATATATATATATATATATATATATATATATATATATATATATATATATACATATATATATATATATATATATATATATATATATATATATATATATATATATATATATACATACATATATATATATATATATATATATATATATATATATATATATATACATACATACATATATATATATATATATATATATATATACACCGGGTGTTATGTAATTCACTGCATATATTGGAAGTGATGGCTCCTTGTAGCAAGATTGTAGAAAATTCAGCTTAAATCGACCCTAAAAAAATGTCATTAATATTTTTTTTCGCACCCCACTGATGAACGCTGAACTCGCAAAATATCGAAATACCTAAATCAGACAGAAGGTCGTGTTTTTTTTTTGATCCCGTCAGTGAATGTTTACCAATTACGGACGTAAGGTGTCGTAAAGGTCAAAGTTGTTTTAAAGAGAAATGTAGAAGTGCAGATAGATTGTATCATCGGTACAATTGGTTAAGTTTTAAATTTGTCACGGACAACTTAGGATATTTTATATGGAAATCCCGTTACACATTCAAAGTACGTTATTTATTTCGTATGGATTGCACACAGCACAATTGAAGTTAAATAAAATTATCTAAGTGAATTATACAAAACTATAACCAACCAATAAGGTACCGATTTAAGATACATAAAAAAATCGTTTACCATTCAGGTCTTGAAAAAGTTCAGTTAAAAACTTTTGAAATTCTTTTTTTATTTTGCCTTTACACAGCTGTTATATAAAAAATAGCGGATCTCAATAATAAAGGAAAAAAATCGACCCTAAACCAATTTAATTTAAAAAAAATATATAAAAATTATTATTTTTTAAAATAATTACTTATCAATAAATTATTATACAATATTATAATAAGAACAAATTTTTAACAGGTAATTCACCAAAATTTTATTTGCTTAATTGTAAAAAAGATAATAAAATAAAGGTTAAGATGGATTGGGATTGTTCCCCTTTATTTATTTTAAATTAGAAAGAATTTGCTCAGACGTCGACAAAAAAGGTTACTTTAAAACCACCGCTGTCGGGGAGGCTAGTGTATATTATACGATACGTCTTTTATTTTATTGATTTTTTCAACATATTTTTGTATTGACTTAATGTAATTTCCACAGTTTCGTGTGCAGTTTTTTTTGTAGTATTGTGGACATAAAGATTTTACAATTTTCTTTAACGCTTCAGCGTTAAATCCCTAAATAGACGATTCACTATTTAAATGTGTGGTCTTAAAAGATCGATGTGCTTTCACTACTTGAGTTTGTTTAAGAGAGAGAGCGTTTATATTTTCAGCTACTTTAAACGAAGGTTCGGGAAAGACGTTTTTGTCCATGTGCTAAACTCCAGCCGCTTGAAATCCGTTCTCTTTGGTGATATTCTGCAAATAAACTGGATATTGCATTACTCGACGACCTGGATTTATCCTCAATCATTGTTCTGTTGCTTGAATATAATAAGAGCTAATAGGTTTAAAAAGAAAAAAACGTCAAGTGGCTGAAGCCAGTGAGTAGTAAGGCCTGACAGTTTTATCATTAGCCTTTGCTATGTTCAACGCTTCAAGGTTCTTGGAATGCGTTGTATGTCCATCAAGCAAAAGTAACACTTTATTTTCAGGGGTAGTTTTTACAACGCTTATAAAATGTTTCGTCCATTTTACAAATCAGTTCGAGTTAATATAGCCAGTGCATGGAATGGTGCAACACTCTCAGAAAGTGTGCCATTCCCCAATTTAAGATTTTGTCTCATTCTTTTGAATATTTAATACTAAAACTTTTTGCGTTTTTTTTTTGAATGATGGAAAATCCACTTTCATCACCGTTAAATATAGTAGATGAAAATTTATTTTTAATCTGCGATTTTTTTAAAGTGAGGGTCAATTTTGCCCTATTATCCCTACTTAAAAACAACTGTTAATGGGAAATGACTTTCGCGCTTTACAAAGGCCAAGGTCGATCTTTCATGGGCGGGGTGATTTTATAAATATTTGGTAAAAAGGAGTTTGGCCCCATTTTTTTAATATTTCAAAAATTTCCGAATTTGAAAAAAAAGTATTGAATGTGCTTCTACGAGCCACCCATTTCAATATATGCAGTGAATTTCATAATAGCCTGTATGTATGTATGTATGTATGTATGTATATGTACGAGGCATGTTTTTTAAGTAAGTACCGTTTTGCGATTCCGCCGCCGCAGCGATACGGTCGGCGTTCCGCGCATGCGCGCTGGTAACCTACATCTCATGTCTAGGCACTGACGCCATTACAGTCTGATTCTTCATTGTATACGTTGTTTACTGAGTGTTTAAGATGCCTCCGACAATCGTGAGTCCCGCCGATTGTGAAGTACGGGCTGTTATACGATTTCTTAGTGCTAAAGGCGTAAAACCGATCGATATTCATCGTGAGATCTGTGAAGTTTACGGACAAAACATTATGAGTGATGGAATGGTAAGGAAATCGGTGAGAGCATTTAAAGATGGCCGCACAAATGTGCATGATGAAGAACGGAGTGGGCGTCCTTCGGTCGTTAATGAAGATTTGGTGCAGAAAGTGGACGAAAAGGTGAGAGAAAACAGACGCTTTACAATTTCATCATTGTGCGACTGCTTTCCTCAATATTCTCGTAGTGTTTTATATCGCATTGTGACCGAGAACTTGAATTACCGGAAATTGTGTTCACGTTGGGTTCCAAAAATGTTGACGGATTTGCACAAAACCCAACGTTTAGGCAGTGCATTGACTTTCCTTGAGCGGTACCACAATGAAGGTGAACATTTTTTAGACCAAATTGTTACTGGTGACGAAACATGGGTGGCCTACGTCACACCAGAATCGAAACAACAATCCATGGAATGGCGACATTCATCATCACCCAAAAAAGGTAAGTTTAAGCAAACAATTTCTGCCCGCAAAATCATGTGCACAGTTTTTTGGGACAGAAAAGGAGTATTGCTAGTGGAGTTTCTGCCTCGTAATGAGACAATCAATGCAGCGTCTTATTGTGAGACATTGAACAATCTGCGTCGTGCAATCCAGAACAAAAGACGTGGCAAGTTGAGTAAGGGTATCGTTTTGCTGCATGACAATGCCCGTCCACATGTGGCTAATCGGACCAAAGATCTCATCAAATCTTTTAAATGGGAAACTCTAGATCATCCTCCATACAGCCCTGATCTGGCGCCCAGCGACTACCATTGTTCCTGCACTTGAAGAAGCACCTGGGTGGTCAGCGTCTTCAAGACGATAACGAAGTCAAAACATTTGTGATACAGTGGTTAACAAGTCAGGCGGCAGAATTTTATGAGGAGGGTATTCAAAAACTGGTGCCACGTTATGACAAGTGCCTCAATATTCACGGAAATTATGTAGAAAAGTAGATTAAGGTACAGGCTTTCATGTAAAAATAAAATTATAGCGATATCTTTGCACGTCTTTTTTTAATTCCAAAACGGTACTTACTTAAAAAACATGCCTCGTATATGTCTATGTCTATGTCTATGTCTATGTCTATGTCTATGTCTATGTATATGTATATGTATATGTATATATATATATATATATATATATATATATATATATATATATATATATATATATATATATAAAAATATATATATATATATATAAATATATAAATATATAAATATATATATATATATATATATATATATATATATATATATATATATATATATATGTCTAACAATGAATTTGCACGATGTTTCGCCAAAATCTCATTTGGCATTTTGAAGTGCTCTTGCTGCTGCTGCTACTCGATACTGTGATCTTGCTGCTGCTGCTGCTATAAGCTAACTCTAACTAACTGAGTCAGCTTGGAGCGGCAGCAGCAGCAAGATCACAGTTTCGAGTAACAGCAGCGGCAAGAGCACTGAAAAATGCCAAATGAGATTTTGGAGAAACGTCGTGCAAATTCATTGTTAGACGAACGGATTGAAACCCGGAATTTTAATGTATTATATATATATATATATATATATATATATATATATATATATATATATATATATATATATATATAACAAACTTTGAAACCAGCTCAAAATTTTAATAATTCATTTAATAAATTAAGCCTGCTTTTGGATTTCACGTTTCTAACTTACAGCTCCTATAATGTAAACTATACCGAACAATTAAAATTGCAACTGGCCTTGCAACTGTACCCAAAAATAGCATAAAAACAAAATATAACAAGTAACAAGGAACAACTAAAAGTGTTAATCTTCAAAAATATTATTTTCGGAAAAGATATCAGACGAATCGAGTAATTCACGGACGTATGTAGACTGTTGTTGATCGTTGTATGTTTGAGTTCTTCTATATAAAAACTGGGCAGTCCAGCGAGATACATGCGACTTCGTTCACATGGCCCGTGCAGGAATGACAAATCTAAAAGAAATAATTGTTTCATTTAGGATTCATAATACAATTAAAAGGGGAAAAAACAAAGTAAATACAACGTATTATGGTATTTTCTTATTTATAAACACATAAATTGATCTATAAAGAAATCTCAAGTGTATGTAAGGCACCTATTAAGTTAAAATTCCTTACTTTCTTGTATTTCTTCAAAACTTGTTTTACTTTATCCAAAATAACCTTTATTAAAATAACATATACTAAGGTCTAGTTTACAATTTATTTCTGATACCTTCAAAACCCCAGCTGTATCTCGACCATCTCCCCCTTTATATCTCTCTGTTAGTTGTTAGTTTTTTAATATTAGGCGCTTGAACACATACACATACTCGCAGACAACACAAAATCTTATAACTATCTAAATAACCGGCCAACTGCAAGTCGGACTTGAGCAATTAGTGTTCCGTACTATGATTGCTTTTAAAACTAAAAATTTTAGTTAAGGAGGTATAAAATGATCAAAACACACTCCAAATGAGTTTTTAACAAGGTTTTTTTTCCTATCTTTACTGAAAATTGATGACCTTAATTTTTTTTTTATACCGGATAAATTATTAGATAATGCACTCGTGATCATTTTCGTTCAATCTACACCCTGTGAAGAATTTTTCCAAAATTTTTTGATCAGTACTTTTCGAGATAAGGGGGGACAGCGATTTTTCGCAATCTTTTTAAAAATAATACAAAGAAAAGTGTGCGCAAGTATTACCTTATATATATTTTTGAACTCATTCATTTGACACCCTACTCGATAACATAGTAAAAAAAATTTTTTTTCGCTTCCGATTTCACCCCCCAAAATTAACCCCCTAAGTCAAAATTTAACTTTCAAAACTACACGGCTCTGATGAGGCCATCAATTCCTATATTAATGCCAAATTTCAACTTTCTATATCAAATAGTTTCGGAGAAAATCAGGTGTGACAGACGGACGGACGGACAGACGCCGAAGTGGTCTTATAAGTGTTGCGTATGGAACTCTAATTATTGTTTTTTAACTACTTTTGTATAGGACGTTAGTTGGTTTTAGGATGGATTGCCTGTTTGTGCTTTGCAGCCTCTTAGCTTAATGTGCTCCCCTATCATGTGGTAATTTATCGTCATGATGTAGATCTCCGAACAGATTATGTCTGTAGTCATGGAACCATTAAGGTTACCTATTCCTCAGGTGACCGGTCATTAATTCCCTTTCTATTTTTCATAAATAATTTTAAAACGATACAAAGAAATCTTTTTTGAAATTCTGTTTTGACCGGGTAGAGTCCGATGTATGATGAATATTAGGGCTCTTCGTATTAGACCAAGTCAGATTGGGATAACTCTCTTCAGAAATTTTTAGTGTTCATGATTAGAACACCATTCACACAAATATTCAGTTCATGATTAGAACACTGAATATTTCCGGCGAAATTTAAGTCAAATATTGTTTATGTGAGGTGCAGACGTAACCCGAGGGTAGTACAAAGAATGACGAGCTATATTCACAAAAATTCAAGTGCGCTGCATCCATCGAATCCTTGAAATAAAATAGATTCAAGCTATCAAATTTGCGTCGATATTCCAAAAATGAAGGTCTCTGGTGAGTTCGCGCGTTCTAAATTAGCCCTCTTCTAGAGAGAATCTAGCAAGTGCAGTATTCCATCGATAGTCCAATTTGTGCTTTTTACAGGGTCAAAAGCTGCTGTAGCTCATTCGGCTTTCTAGTAGAATTTTACGAGCTTTTAGATAGTTTTCTTTACTTCGTATGCAATATTATGATAAAACATATTTACTCCCCAGTTAACGATTAGCGAGTTGAGTCATAATGCTAGAGGAATGGAGTGTTTAGACGTAACTATGTCGGGTTTTGTACCGTTGACTTTTTAGAAAAAGCTGAGTTTTTGTAATGTTAAATTTTACTTGATTACTACCCCAAGACAGAATTTCTTCCAAGCTTTCGTTAAGTTGTATAATTTCCTATTGTCTGCATGAGCAGCTAGTGTTTGAGCATTCAAAGTAAACGAAAAAAGCATCGTGGATTGTTGGTCACCTTCTTTTTCTCAGTCGTATGCTTTATTACTGAATGTCATGTCCATCTTGTAAGTTTCTAATCGCGTTAGCAACCAGTTTTCGTCATCTGTCTTTGTTCTCTGCTTGCCTCAGAGCATCAGTCACTCTAAGCCCCGTTACTGATTTTACCTGATCGGCTCAGCAGTTACGTGATCGGCCACGTGGTCTCTTCCCTTCTACCTTTCCAGTCATGACCAGCCTCTCCACGCCCCGCCGGGTCTAATTCGATTGAGCCTCCTCCAACTTTTCCATTCTAGATGGATTCCCGCAGGCGGGCTTGCTTTAGAGGGAAGTTGTCCGGTGGTTCAACGTTTACGGTGTTCAAGAAACTTCTGCGGGACTTCAGTCACCTTTGTGGTATTTGTACTTCATAGAAGTGGTCTATGAGCGAAGGACTGACGAAATTTTTGAATATACTCAAGTTCAGTTTGGCGTGTTGCGGGAGCTTCAAACCCTGCTGCTCTGTATCCCTCGTCTAGCGGCGTAGCTTTCATATAACCAGTTATAATTCGGCAGGTCTCATTTAAAGCAATATCGATCTGCTTAGCATGAGCAGATTTACACTAGACTAGGCAAGCGTACTCGTCGGTAGAGAAACATAAGACTTACGCGGTTGTCCTTAGAGTTGTAGGGTTAGCGCCAGATTTACTTCTACAAAGTTTTTTAAGCAGGTGGTCTCGGGTGGTAATTTTGTGTCTCGTTTTACGAAAATAGATTTTGTAAATGAGAGATCTATCTAGCATTATCTAAGCCCCGTTACTGATTTTACCTGATCGTACCAGCGGTTAGGTGATCGGCCACGTGGTCTCTTCCCTTCTACCTTTCCAGTCATGACCAACCTCTCCAAATTGTCGCTTCATCCCTGTCACCTTCAGCAGATCGTTAATGTAAGGCAGAAAGTGGGAGATAGTATGGCGCCGGGGGGTAGCACATCATTAATAGTGAATGTGTCGGCAAGAAATTCATCAATTGCCACTGGCAAAGAACGATCTATGAGAAAACCGAAAGTAATAAATAAAACTCTTCAGATATATCATAAGAGAATTTTCAGAATATATCCAAAGCAACCACTCCATATTTAATTATGTTGTAATGACTAATGACATTAAATCATTCCAGATATTTTAATAGATGTATTTTCCATACCTTACGATATGACTGAAACTAATGCGAGTGGTCGTTAATTGTAAGGTATGGTCTTTGCCCATTTTAGATATCACTTGAACTAGATCGCATTTTCTAGCAGTAGGCAAATATATATTAGAGGGATTAGATTTGTCAATATTAGGTTCGCCGTAACTATTGCTGTAACACCCTTTCCACATATCCTATTAAACCAGTAAAATATGTTTATTTATACTTACCAACTTGGTATTATGATAATTCTCTTCCCATCTTTTTAATTTTTCCGTCAAAGTATATGCGGTAGAGTTTACGTTTTGACGACATTTATCGCACAATCCGTTCTGCGTGGGTTGCGAACAACTGGCGCATATTTTTGATACAAAAATACTGGGATATGGTACTTTTGATAACTGGTGAGGAATTAGGGAGATACTGTGTATTTTTACGAGGCATCTGATTAAACCTAAAATAATTTCTGTTTCAGTTTACTTAATAGAAATGAAAGCATTCCAGTTATATTTTTTTCGCAACTTAGTCCTAAACAAAAGATACATTAAAATAAAACGAATAATTTTCACAACTCTAGATAGTATATTGTATTATATGACATTTTTCTAAGTTAGAGAAATATTTTTATCTGGTTATAGAAGCTGTCACTTCCCCAAGTACGGGCGTTTGTAATTGAGAAAAAATGCCATTTTGCAAGACTGCAAAAAAAAGATTAGCAATACCATTAAAAAACAGGTAACAGAATTTGGCGGAATTAATTGACTGTTTTGATTGGTATTGTGAATCCCGTCAAATTATCGTAGCTAGAAACATATTCCCCGGGCTCTTTTACTGGTTGATACCAAGTTGCGGTAAGGGTCGATGAAAGGCAATAAAAAGTTCCGAGTTGAGTTACAGACCTTTTTCGAACCAACAATTGACGGCAGAGTTGCAGTCCGTCACAGGCAGGTATAGAGCTATAAGTATGCAAGTTATGTGTCAAAATTAAAGCAAAATACATATTTCAGTAATTACTACATTTGTAAGACATGCATTTGACAAACGTTACAGCATCAATTTCTTTATGTACATATTGAATTATCTTATTTTCTAAAAATGCTGAATTGTACCTATTAGGCGAACACTTTGGTGCATTGGTTTGCACAGCGTCGATTTTCGTGTAAGTTTCAGTCTGGAAACCCTCGATGACCTCTAAAAATTCATGAAAATTCGGATGAGGCGAACGACTATCCTTTGCAAATTTTGAATGAAAAGCCTCAAACCCGTTAGTAATTCTCCAAACGCTGGCGTCGAGCGCGACATAAAGAGTTGTAGGGAAAGGAGCACTATCATCGATGTTCAACTATGTAGTCAGCAAACAATGTTACTTGTGGGTGGACTAGCTGATTTTTCTAATAATTGGACGAAAACATCTCCCACGTAATCGGCAGGGAGAAAAGTTAGCCTGAACATGCGGTGAAGCCATTTTCCAATGGGAGAATTTTTATCTTTGTATTCTCTAGTTAAACCTAGATTCTGAATTTTTCTCCACCAGGATTGTCCTAAATGGAATTTGCATCCCACAAGCGTTGTCAATGGAAATTCGATTGAAACCGCACCGTGAATAGCTAGTTCATAGCGTTCAAAATCTGACACGACCTTTGTAGGCGAGAAGACATCCTAATTGCTGGCATTTGGACCTTACCGCAGAGAATACTAAACAATACCAAGTGTTCTTCTTGTCGTGCAATGGGCTGAACACCAAGGGAATATAGCGGCCATTGTTATATGCCAGAATAGTAAACATTTGTAGAAAAAACTTCGCACAAAATTCAAATGTACCATCACAATTTTCGCCGCGCACAGGAATTCTAAATTGCTTTTACAGGAAATTATCACACCAACCTGGACAACATTAAACATCAGGAAATCTTCATGCCTGGCAGTTTCGACCGAGATTGAACTGAGATATTCATGCACTTCTTCTCGGGACTTTGGCAACTTTGGATAGCACTGCAGTCTGGCTTGGTTCAAATTCTTCCCTATTCCTGTTATATCGGAGTTGGTGAAAGTGTTCAGCACATTCGGATCTGCAGCCACCTCCCGCCGAATCATCTTTCTTGGTCTTTCGTTGTAATGTTCCTCGTTGGCTCTCTTCTTCACTGCGTTGTTAATTTTTTTGGCATACACTTTTCCTTTCAGAAAACCACAAAGAAAGAAGTCCCATTGCATCAAATCGTTGGTTATAATGTCATGATAACGAACACCATTGACGGTAACACCATTTCCAGCAGCACTCTCGAAAAAATACGGCCCAATCACTCCTCCAACCCAAAATCCGCAGCAAACAGTGACTCGTGGTGGATGTATAGGAAGCTGTTGGATCACTTGTGGATTTTCGGTCCCCCAAATTCGACAATTTTGTTTATTTACGTAGCCACTAAGATGAAACTGCGCCTCATCGCTGAAGATGATTTTCTTTGAAAAATCACCATCGATTTCTTGATGCTCCAATATCCAATTGGCGAATGTACGACGCTGCGTATGGTCTGCTGGCTGCAGTTCTTGTGCCAATTGGATCTTGTAAGAATGAAAATGCAGATCTTTCGTCAAAATGCGATGCACAGAGCATCTTGAAATGTGCAATTGCTGAGCACGATGACGAATCGAGGTCGCATTCACTGCGGCTATGTTTTCATTCGACCGGCCGGTACGAGGACGGCCACTGCTTTTTGCCGTCAGAATTGAACCCACTAACCTCAAATTTTTTGATTAACTGCACCACAGTGTTGCGGGATGGTGCGTTATGATGACCAAAAGACGTACGCACTTTTCCAACCGTCCCTGCAAAATTTTCACCATTTTTGTAGTGAATTTTCACAATTTCTATGCGTTGCTCGATCGTGTAATTCTCCATGACTAAACCTCAATACTTCCTGATGCCAGTTTCAAAGATTAGTATTCTATGTTCGCCACAAAAAAAATGGCGTGCAATTTAAAATATCAGGTCATTTCGAGACACCCGTTATTACAAAAAGTCGTGTCCGAAATATCAGTACTAAGCTGTCAATAGCGTCTTTAATCCGCCATTGATAGAAACGACACGTTTCTGCTCTATATTAAGTTCTTGTTAAAGCTATTTATAATGTACAGATTTCTGTAGATATACAAATATGTATATAAAATATCTGAAAAAACTACTAAAGTAAATCTGTATACAATAAAATATATATAATTCGCACAGGCCAAACCCACCAAATGTATTTGTTTATGTTTTGTTTGTGTAGATTATTTAAATTTGCATTATTGTACAAGGTTCGTCAGTGAATTACTTTAGTTTCATAAAAAATGCAACTTCCAGGTTGTTTAAACTGGCACAATTTTCTTTCTACGATTTAAAGTGTTAAGATAAAATTAAAAAAATAAATTATTACCAAGTATTTAAGTCAGCGCCGATTAAATTGAGACATCTGTTAATGGGTGGAATAATCACTTTGGTAATGTAATACAGGCTGTTGGGTCTTAACGAGCTATCAGTTAAGAGTTCCCTAGGGCTTCTTACAAGTCGGATAAGAGGTAATCCTGGTGGACCACTAACTATTATATAGGGTACCCTTTCGCTACTCCTTGGTTCGTTACGCCTATCAATAGCTTTCCATTTCCTAGAAAAAAAAAACTTATAGAAATAGGTATTCAACAATATTCTGACAAGGTTAATGTTATAAATACCAACTTTCATCATGGCGTCTGTCGGGGCTAAGTTGTAGCTTATGCTCTACAAATTATTTTTATAAATTATTTGAAATCACAACGTTTCGACCAACTACAAAGATTCAGGTTTTTTATCGTTAGGAACCATAGTTTATCATAACATACTCTAACATTACCTTGCTAATTCCAAAGCAGGTACACAGGCTCCCGGTTTATATCCACTTGCGCCTCGATATTCTTTCGCAAAAGTAAGATCCTGTATACTAGCCCTTCCTGCTTGTATTTTATTAAATTGTCTCAAAATATATTTCTTTATAAGCGATACATCTTTGGTTTCAAATAAAAGAGTAAGACTTTTCTGCAACATCTAAAATGAAAACGTAAGAATGTTATTGTATAATATACAAATGAATGCATCTTGGCTTGTACATTCTCGAATAAAACTTAAAATTTGTTTTACCCATCTCTCGCAGTGATACCAAACTGGAATATATGTTAGTTCGTTATAATAATTAATTCAAAATAGAAATTTCACTCTAGTTATAAGGGTGCCCTTTTCTAATTTATAAGGAAAATAAAAAAAATAGGAACACCCGAGAAAAATTCCTTATGTTCTACATCCAAAACCTATTCCCACAAATCGTCGAATAACCTTTCTGTCAATATTAGTATGAATCAACGTCATATTAAGTGGTCAGTTGTTAAAATATTTCTTACGAGTAACTGTTAAAAGTATTTTGTTTGAAATTTTGAGAAATAATAGATTTTAGCATCCTGCATTACCGGCTTCAATATAAACATGGTTTAGCACGCCATAGTTAATCGTAAAAGTTTCAGATATTTAACACGTAAAAGATAGGATCAAAATCGTGCATTTTTTACAATTTGTGTTGTCGCAAAAAAAAAATACAAAAAAAAATATACATAAAAATATATACATAAAAAAAATTACATTGCTTTCATTTGTTAAAATATGAAGGCAGTATACCTCCTAGCTGTTGCAAAAATATTAAGTTCTCATGTATTTTATGAAGTGAATTTTCGCTGTGGCAACGTAGCTTGAAGAAGACTGCGCACGCGAGCGTGAGCATTCTTACAAATTTTGAATCACATATATGCATTGTACTGATCGGACTTTCTTTTAAAAGATACTAGAATAATCGCGTACCTCGCACGTATATTTATTCAATTATCAATACTTAATAATTGACACATTTTTAATAAATAATCCAAAGTATCGTTTTAATTGATTATACAAGGTTTTTATTGTATATCGTGTAAAAGTATCAAGGTTATTATAAATAACACGTGATTGCGTGAGGCGGGAAGCAAGCGAGAAGCTACGTTGCCACGTTCATTATACCCTAAAAAAAAACAAATTATTTCGCGTCTTTCTCTAACATAATGCTCTCTCTGTCTTCTCGTAAGAAATACCTTACGCTTACTATATTAAAAATCCTTGAGCTTATTATACCTTAGAAACAGCCGGACAACCATCTCGTCTCACTGTCTCTATACCCTTGGCGTCATATACAGGTTCTTTTTGGTCCGGACTTTCGTACATATATCCGACGTATCTTTTTTTGGTTTGCAAAATACATGGCTGATAAACTTTTTCTAGTTTAAGTTTAATTGGATCCGGGTTATCGGCCGTTATGGCATCAGCAATTTTTTTACCAATATCAAATGCTGTTTCTCTATTTCTACCAGGAACCATAACGAATAGTGAATCGGTGTCTCCATAAACAACCTTAAAATTGAGATACATGTAAAAAAATACAAATTAATAAGTAATTATTTTAAAGTTAAACGGAAAAATAATTTTGAAATAACCAGTCAAGTGCATGTTGGACTTGCGCAATTAGTGTTCCTTTCATACGTTGACTGCTTTTAAGCTAAAAATTTTTATTACGGAGTTATAAAATGATCAATGACTTCACAAAACACACCCCAAATGAGTTTTCAACAAAGTTTGTTTCCGATCTTTACTGAAAATTGATCACATTGAAAGTTTTTTTTTTATAAACCAAACAAATTATTAAAGTTAATGAATGCACTCGTGATAATTTTCGTTCAATCTACACCCTGCGGAGAATATTCCAGAATTTTTTCAAAATTTTTTGATCAGTACTTTTCTAGATAAGAGGGGGGGGGCAGCAATGTTTCGCGATTTTTTAAAAACAATACAAAGAAATGCATTACATTATATATATTTTTGAACTCATGTTTTTACAAGTTTTCATTTGACGCCCCACTCGATGACTTGGTATTTTTTTTTTCACTTCCGATTTCACCCCCCAAAACTAACCCTTTAAGTCAAAATTTAACTTTCACGGCTTTGATGAGGCCATCAATTCTTATATTACTACCAAATTTCAACTTTCTATGTCAAATAGTTTCGGAAATAATCGGGTGTGACAGACAGATAGACGGACGGACGGACGAACAGACGGATAGACAGACAGACACCGAAGTGATCTTATGTGTTACGTACGGAACACTAAAAATGGCAAAAAACATCGTCAATTTTTGTACAGAGTGTCCTGAAAAGTTCTAAAAATGGGTAGATTTTACCGCAAAAAGTTTGTTTGCCAAGCTACAGGTTGTACAGAATTATGATGCTTACCCGCGAAATAAGCGTTAGGTCGAAGTCGAACCAATTTGCGGCCAATCCAGAAGAACTTTCGACAAAGTCAAGCGAACTACCACCGCCGCCTACCGATCCATCCGCGGAGATGTTTACCGTTTCGTACTAACCGGGACCCTCTGGAATCAACGGATTCCGTCGTTATCCGCTTTCCAGATCACCGTTACAAGGTGACATGTGTACTGCCCGCCGCCGACAGGTGGCGTTGCATCGACAAAAATTCGTGACAAGTTCCGATAAGTTTTGCCACGATACTGAGTGTTGCCACAAGAGAATGCCTTGCGCCGTTGTAAGATATTTTGGTACTACGGTGATAACCGAAAGATAATGTCGTGCGCTGTTACAGAAGGTACACGCGACGTAAGGTATTCTGAAACCGTTTGACGCCATTTCGATGACGTCATCGTAGGCACCATTATCCGTTGGACGAATTCCGCTCGATAATAGTTGATAAGCTGCAAACTTGTAATCGTTAGTTGAGTGGCACCCAAAAATATTCTTTGATTAGATCCAACAATTTAACATTTCGATTCATCTGTCCAAAGAACTTTATTCGGTTGGTTCATAGAATCCAATTCGGACGTGTTTTAGCTGATTGCAGTCTGTTCTGCTTGTGTCTGATTGTTGGTTTCGGTTTCTTGGTAGCAACACATCGTTTTAGGTCTGTAGACATCAATCGCCTGCGGACACTGGTTCAACACGAGTTTCATTAAAGGCAGAGGTATTTTGAGGGGCGTTGATTCTTTTAAATACCACTGGGATGAACTGATATTCATATTTTATTGATGTTTTTTACCCACCAGACCTTTTTCTGTCGCCATTTCTTTATATTACTTGTTTTCTGTGAATGGTGTAATGCACGTCTTTATTTGAAATACTGAGCTTCTTTGCGATTTGTTACTTTCTATAGCTTTACAAATTTAGGGCTCGGATGGTACTTTACTATTCGACACTTACTTGCTGTTTTGGCGCTATTTTAAAAACAAAAATTGAGACTAAGCAACCGCATGAACACCTTGAAGTACAATAAATTCAGAAATCACAACAGTCGCCCGCGAATGCTCGAGTACATTTGATAAAATTTTACTAAAAGTTTAGCTTTTTCTTAAACTCATTCATTGTAAACAACTCTCTTTTGGGTTAGAAAATATAAAGGTAATAAAACAAGTGAGAAGTTTGAATTGACAATGACATAAAAATTTTAGAAACACGTCTAATCAAATATATAATAACGCGGTATAAACAAAAAGAATTAGGATGTGATAGTCATATTTTGAGACTAATTTAATAAAATCTTTAGAAGTATCGCCCAGGAACTACAAAATAGAACGGACTCAAATTTCGTCAATCCTAGACATATTACACCCGACACCATGTGGTCGGTGTTCACTTTTAAGGAATATAATGTGTACGATATAATAATAAAAACAAAATGGTAGAACTGAAACGGAATGTAGGAAGAAATCGTCTAGAACTAAACATGGAAAATACCAAACTCATAACTAATCTGGTGTTGAGAGATAAACATCTGAACAAACTATACAGCTAGGAGACGACTACAAGTACCTGGGGCATGAAATAAGATTGGGCAGAGACAATCAAACATGCGAGATCCAGAGAAGAATTGGCTTGGGGTGGACAGCTCTCGGAAGACTACGAGATAAGTTCAAGAACATCGATATACCTTTAAGTCTAAAACGAAAAGTATTCGAGCAATGTGTAATGCCAGTCATGACATACTCTGACAAGGAAGACAATACAGAAATTAAAAGTAGCTCAGCTTGCAATGGAAAGGTCAATGCTAGGCGTTACAAGAAAAGAGATAGAATCTCGAACAGAATCACGGACAATAGGTGGGTGAAGAGAATTGTTGAGTGGAGACCGCGGCAAGACAAAAGAAGCAGAGGCAGACCACCTAGCCGACGGACGGACGACCTAAAAAGAATTGCCCAGAAGTCGATAGCGAAAGGGGAATGGAAGGACTTGGAGGAGGCCTATCACCAGCAGTGGACGAGATAGGCAGGACGATGATATAACAGACTCTTTAAAATATAAAAAATCGTAAGGACCTTGTAGTTTTAATGTTTTCTGGATTAAGTCTATCAAAAATGTCATTATAAGTCAATTAATTACCTAATAACGGTTTGCTTTAAGAAGTCAACTTTCCCAGGTGCTCTAAAAAAAATTATATTTACTCCAATTTTAAAAGGGGCGATCTAAATAATGTTTCAAATTATAGGCCAATTTCAGAATGCCTCAGTTTTTTAAAACTCGTAAGTTGTTTACTGATAGCCAGTGTGACTATACAACTCTGCGCACTTTGGACATAGTTAAGTGTTTTTGATGCCCTGATGACTTCTCTTACTCAGCTACTATCATCTGTGACTTAAGTAAAGCGCTGGATTTTGTCTCACATGAATTGCCTTGTTGGATTGTTAATTTTTCTTACGGATCACTTTCGTTATTGTAACGATGTAAGCCTCTGTAAGGTAATAGAAAAAGATGAAATGATACTAAGACGATGGGAATGATATCGTTGTGAATATTTTAACAGTATGCAATAATTTGGCCGATTTAAATAGTTTTATGCTATTCTGGAGAGAATTCTTTCAGACCAATTATTTGGAAACTATTATATAGGCGATATTTGGCAAAGTGACTTCCTTTGATTAGTGATATAACCAGGTAAAAATAATGCCACGTGTAAACACCAACAACCTACAAGTTTATTTTTTAGGTTTCCCGCCATTTCCGATTTACTCACGATTAACGTAAACAAGAATTACGTAGCTGGCTTTAATGTCTCGTTTTGGTACAGTTTAACAGTGTATCACAGAAATGTAAATATTGTTTACCAGGTGTACAAGTATGAAATGAGGATTTTTTTTCTAAAAAAAAACATGTTAAATTCGGAAGAATGATAAAAAGTGCTTTATTCAAAGTATGCTCCATCGCTTGTTATACATTTTTCCCATCTTTCGGACAATTTATGAATACCACGCCAGTAAAAATCTTCCCCTTTTGCTGCGAACCATTCATCGAGCCATTTTTTCACATCTTCGTACGAACCAAAGCGCTGCTCAGCAAGTGCGTGACCCATCGATGCAAAAAAGTGATAATCGGAAGGAGCCAAGTCTGGTGAGTAAGCCGCATCTGGTAGAACTTCCCAGCTGAGTGCTTCCAACGTGTCGCGAACTGGTTTTGCCGTATGTGATGGAGCATTGTCATGAAGAAAAATGACTTTGTGTTGCCTCTTTCGGTATTCTGGCCTTTTTTCAAGCAGCGAACGGTTCAAACCGGTCAATTGTTGTTGGTAACGTTTAGTATTAACCGTTTCTCCAGGTTTTAACAGCTCATAATAGACCACGCCCCTCCGGTCCCACCAAACACAGAGCATCGTCTTTCAGCCAAAGCGATTCGGTCTTGCGGTCGATGTAGATGGTGCGCCCGGGTCCCCCCATGATTTTTTGCGCTGGGGATTCTCAAAATAAATCCACTTTTCATCCCCTGTAACTATACAATGCAAAAAACGACTTCCTTTTGTACCGAGCGAGCAAAATGTGACATGTGTTTTTGCGCTTTTCCATTTGCTTTTCGTTCAATTCATGTGGTACCCATCTACCAGTCTTCTGAATCTTTGCCATCTCTCGTAGCCGATTGGAAACAGCTTGTTGACTAACGCCCAATTGCTCGGCGAATTGTTTTTGTGTTTGCGAATCATCTTCGTCTAACAACGCTTGCAATTCCACATATTCGTATTTTTTTGGCGGTTTTCCACGTTGCTTGTCTGCAACATCGAAGTCACCACTTTTGAAACGTCGAAACCATCGTTCACACGTATCTTGCGATGGAACATGTTCACCATAAGCTTCTCGAAGTTTTCTTCAAATGAAAACAAAAAATTAATGGTGTCCGCGAATGCTCTTTGTTCGGTATAAATTTCGACATATTGAACACAACAACACAACACTATGCACACACTTTTCCAATTTATCACTCGTGCGCGTCTGACACTTGTCGATGACACAACAAAATGGCGCAGTGTCAAATCTTTATAGCACAAATTGCATTGGTGCACCATCTGTTGTCTGAAATTCGCATTTCATGCTTGTACACCTGGTAATGACGATAATATATGTAACGTAAAAATTTGTGACTTCTTAAAAAACAAAAAGAAAGTTTACTTTACATACCCTGGCTCCCCATTCAGGTGTACTTTCCACCAAAGCAATGGCTCGCTGCAAAGTTTCTCTTGCTTTACTAACGACGCTGTCTCCAACTTCAACGCAACACATTCTACCACTAAAATTAGCAGCGGTATATCCATAAGTAACATTTGCTATTAGTTTTAAACCTAACTGCCTATTATGCAATACTTTTTGAAGATTTTCATTTCCTTTATTTTCTTTCATGGAGTTTTTAACCATTAATCTGGTATCAAGTATTTCTGTGAGCATTTTAGGTAATATACCTTGTCGTACCTTTTGTTTAACAAAAGCTACGCCCCCAGGAGAAAAATTTAAAAGATTTTTCTTTAACAGCTTCTCTACAACTTTTCTTGTAACTTTTAATTGGGTAGCGCCAAATTCAAAGGGAGTATTTGTTCCTAGACAACTTACTCTTCCTAAACATGTTGTAAAACAGTAATTATACGCTATAATAATGGAAGGATATAAACTTTGAAAATCTAATACTATCACAGGATCGTTATATAATTTAGATTCGGGTTCCATTACAAGAGCGATGTATTCTGGTGCCTTCATTCTAGCTCTCTGAGCTGTATTCGGAGACACTGGTACGTAATTATAGGGCTTCGCTAGACGCAACATCATCGATTCTACTCTGAATTGCGAACCTCTAGATAAAACTTCGTAAAACAAAATGCCAAACAGTCTCGCAAGCTCACTAGTTCGGTTTAAAAAATCAAGTTTATGAAATAACTCTATAACCGTGTCTACCCGTAATAAATAATAGGAAACTACTCTATGCCTATAAAGGTTTGTCCTATGGTCCCACCAAAACGTCAAATCTTTAAAGGCAAACATTGGAACACGTTTATGCAGTATATGATATACAATAGACTCAAACGTGTAACTCTGTAAAGCGATCTCGTGTCTCATGATTCGCCAAACATCTAAAACAATTCGTCCTGTAATAGAAGTTTCTATTTCATAATTTGTAAACTTTTGATTGGCTCTTCCGTACTTGTTAATGGGGCTCCTTCCCAGCAAAGGTATAATATTAATAGACAATACAAACGCTCTATCAATAAGGTACCCCCAGGATAACATTTGGACCTCATATCCTGCAAAAATATCTGGATCCCAGTACTTTATTACAGATAAAAAACTACTGATAACCGATTCTTCCGACTCTGCGTAAGTTATATCACAATTAATGGCAATTCCATCTAAAAAATGCTTGTCAGGTACGCTCCTGTTAATAGGGAGAGTATTTAAAGCTACGACACCTCTTGCTTTAGATTTTTTTGTATGAGTCTCAGGTACATCGTTAAATATCGAATAAAATATTGCACATATGGGATCGTACTCAGGATCAGGTTTAAAATCTCCCCTAGTACGAATATGTAATTCCATAATTATTGTGGTCAAATTCTGATATTCCGAAACGACTCTTGCAGCTTGTAAGTTTTGAACTGACTTGTCAAATCCGAAGGAATTTTGCTGAGAAATGCCAGTAATTTGACAGGATTGATTAGGCTCTCCCGTGAGTAAGAGAGAATTGCTTAAAGATAACGGTTTACGCTTAATTAATTTTTTCTTTTTACATTTCTTTTTTCTATGGTCCAATATTGGACTCGAACTTTGAGAGTTAAGAGACGATTTCGGAGTAACGGGCTCACTGGTTTCTGTTGACGTCGATTGGGAAGATTTCGGTGTACAAGGTGTTATTGTTAAGGATAATTCTAGGTCATCCTGATCATGTCCAGGACTCATGGGAATATGTAATTTCGTTCTCTCCTTTTTTACACCGGGTGTTAAAGGCAACTCCTTCTGTTTTGAACCATCCTTCAACCACTTTAAAACCATATTTAGGGATGGTGACTTTTTTACAGGACGAATAACAATATCTCGGTTATTCGAATGACTTAATTTCAAATTTTTTAAATTATTAGAATTCCAAATTAAATCGGTAACGTTTTCCGTAAAAAATTTCCTGTATTTGTTCAGACCATCAAAATCAGATTCAAAGTCGGGTAAATGACAAGAAGCCTTGCTGGGTATTCTTAATATGGTATGTCCGATTTCGACAACTCCCGTATAGTCTTCTGGGTTACTGTAAAAAGGTTTCTTAAAATTTATTTCTAGGATTTGGTGCGCATTCAAAGAAGTTTCGACTTGCAATCTGGTCGGAGCACTTATTGGAGGTCTTAAAGTTTTTAAATTATTAGAACTAGCACTGAATTTTCTCGATATGTTATTATTTAACTGACTATATTTTTGAAACGGAGTTATATCTGAGCTTGAATTTTCTGAAGATGGTGCATTAATGGTTTCAATTTTTTGTTTATTAACAATGTTATCATTTATTGTTGTAACTTGTTGGTTTTGTTGACTAGTTTGACTTGAAGCTGAACTATTAGTAATAATGCTGTTGGGTGTAAAAAGGGTAGAGCAACCCTCTTTGGCTCTATAGTTAGTTTCTTTATCATATTTCTGGGCAACGGATAATTGATAGTTTCTAAAAAAGGATCTATTCATTTCATCTTCTGAAAATAGATCGGAATCGCTGTAAGTAGTTTCAAGATGTTGTGAAGCATTGTCATCCAATGATTGAGAGTTTTGATCAAAATCTGTATCAGCGTGATGAGCTTGACAAACGTTCGTAATTTCTGATTTTTTAATGTCAATATTACTGGATGTTGTTGAAATATTGGTTTTAGTAATATTTTTCGGTGAATATGCACAAGATAAAAATTCCTCAAATGTAGTATTATTTAAAGAAACTTCACTTTCAAAGAGTAATTTACGTTTAAAGCTGACACAAGATTTTGATAAGGATTTCTTCTGGTCTACATCGGAAGAATTGTCATGGAAACTGAAATATAAAGTTTGGTGTTAATTTAACTATTAACCAAAGAAAGTGCATTTAGTGTATTCATGTACGACCGTGGTCATTCAAGTTTTACATTACATATAGAATTTACAGTTTAAATGACAAACTATAGAAGAAATCCATACAAGTACGGTCAGCCGACAACTATAGCTACAATTTCTTTGACTACAGTTGTACATTAGATTTTATATTTGGCAAATTTTGGCGTTGACCTGGGTTTAAATCCACTATCCAGTATAAGATTTAAAATGTATCTAAAGCACACGGGGATTACTGCTACACGCTTGTGAATATTTTGTGCAATTGTCTCTTTAAAGCGATGGATAAAAGGCCGTTTTCTATATCGTTAGTTATCTACAATTGTTAAGATAATTAATCACTTTTAAAATGCATGCAAAATTTGTTCCTCGAATCACCATCACCCATTTTATGTGTTTGTTGAGAAATTGATATTTCAACAAGGGCGTTTTCTAAGTTTTCTACGTAGCCATGAAAATGGTCACCTATGAAAAGATTATATCTCTCATTTATAGGTATTTACTTACATTATGATACGCTGAATATAAACATGAAGAAGACAGAGTATCTTAGAGTGGGTGAGGATGGGGAGGAAGGATTAAATCTGAAATAACTAGACGTGAGGAGTTTAAGTACTTGTGAAGTATAATTTCCAACAAAGAATCATCAGAGAGAGACATAAAGTACAGGACTCAACCGAGTAAAAAATGCGTAGGGATTCTAAACTATTTACTTTGGTCAAACCGGATAAAAACGAAAACAAAACTGAGAATCTACAGGGGAACTGTACAGCCGATATTGACGTATGGATCAGAATGCTAGCAAATGACGAAAAAAGATAGGCAAATGATAGACGCGGTAGAAATGGATTGTTTAAGATCATATAGAATATCTATACAGGAGCACGTCCAAAATGAAGAGATCAAAAGACGGACAGCGAAAAACAGCAAAAAGAATCGAATCCCGACAGTTAATTTGGTACGGACACGTGAAAAGAATTCCCGATACTAAATTGCCAAAAAGAGCATTTGAATATATTCCCTCAAACGAAAGGAGGACCAGCACTAACATGGATCAACGGAATAATGGAGATGAGAGACAGAACTATCCACGAGAATGATTGGAGAGACTGGAAAACATGGCGGTCGAAATGCGAGATGCGGCAGAACCTATAGGATCCTCGCTATATATCTATATCTATATTTATATATATATATATATATATATATATATATATATATATATATATATATACCTCTGAAATGAAAGGTCTAGACCTCGGAACAAAACGTACCCAGAAATTTCCAAAACCGATAACTACAAGTTGAGAAATCTAAAAAAAGAAACGCTATAATGCCGGAAAATTGGACTTTTTTAGCCAATAAAACAGTCTGCAGTGAAAATTGGGTGGGCGCATTATTTTTCCCACGCACAATCTACGCACAAAAATGAACAAATTAAAAAAAAAATTACTGTCACCAAAGTTTTTGTATTTTTGACATTTTTCAAGCTAATTTGGTTGGACTATTAGGGAATGAAGGATTCGATGCAATAGGTTCAAAAGGGCTCTCCAGTTCCCAAGAAGGCAAAAAATCGCTCGTTTTCTGGAAAGTTGATGGCAGTAATTTTGGAACAACGAAGGAACTTTCCTTATTGAATAAATGGGAAAGAAGTTCACCACTGATGGAGCGGTTTACGCAAGGACGATCCAAAATTTGAACTAGGCCACTACAGAATAAAAGTTTGCTAATGTACGACTACAACAAGGTCAATAAGGCTCGCATAGTTCAAGCGATTACTGAAAGCTAGTAGATTTACCGAAATACAACATCCCCCTTACAACCTTGTGTCTTTTTTTTTTAAAAATCTGAATAAACTCCTCAGGGACAAAAAATTCTCAGAAGATGAGTTTAAAGTCGCTGTAGCGTCGTTTTTTGAAGCGAAAATGAATTTTTTTTGACGGATAAGAGAAACGCTGGTCTAAGTCTAGACGGTAGTTATGTAGAAAAACAACCGGTCAAGTGCAAGTTGGAGTTGCGCCATTAGTGTTCCGTAACTTGATTGCTTTTATAATAAAAATTTTCGTTACGAAGGTATAAAACGAGCAGTGCGTCACAAAACATACTCCAAATGAGTTTTCAACAAAGTTTTTTTCCGCTCTTTGCTGAAAACTGATGACCTTGAAATTTTTGTTTTTTATATACCAGATAAATTATTAAGGGTAATGCACTCGTGATAATTTTCGTTCAATCAACACCCTGTGGAAAATATTCCAGAAATTTTTAGAAATTTTTTGATCAGCGATTTTTCGCAATTTTTTAAAAATAATACAAAGAAAAGTGTGAGCAACTATTATATTATATATATTTCTGAACTCTTGTTTTTACAAGCTTTCATTTGACACCCCACTCGATGACCTGATAAAAATTTGTTTCACTTCCGATTTCACCCCCCAAAACTAACCCCTTAAGTAAAAATTTAACTTTCAAAACTACACGACTCTGATGAGGCCATCAATTCTTATATTAGTGCCAAATTTCAACTTTCTATATCAAATAGTTTCGGAGAAAATCGGGGGTGACAGACTCAACGGGTTTTTTTCATAGCTGGGTAGATTACTTAAAAAAAATTCCTTCGGAAATATCATCAAAATAATTAATACAATATTTTTTTTTTAAATTCTGTATAATACCTTGTTACGGATGTTATGGGTTTTAGAGTTGAGAGTCAACTGATAAAAGATATTTCGACTGTGGTTTCTATAGCCTATAAAATTGTACAAAAAATTATTCTTGTCTGTTGTAACATCTTATGCTCATGCATAAAAAAAATGAGTTATGAAGTTAAAAAAAAATGATAACCTGGTTAATGCCAAAATGTCCCAATTGATAATAACCAATATAGCAACAAATTTTAAAATAAATCATACAAAAAAATAAAGTAACTTCTACCATAATAATATAGGAATGTAATAAGTAGATAAATGGAATATACACTCCAAAGTACTTCGTATTGTAATAAATGATTCTTCTGGATTTTTCCCGAATCTGTTAACAAAGTCATGCTCACGTTTCGTCGATCCTCCTGCCGGCTTCTTCAGAGTGGCTTCCGAGAACTGACTTCTTCGGAATCTAGCACGAAACTGATTCCAAAGAAGTTAGTTCTCAACACAAACTTGGAAGAAGCCGGCCGGATGATCGGCGAAACGTAAGCATCACTTTTCCAATCGACACAGGAGAAATCTTGTTGAAATTTCTTATCAAAATTGATAGATTATTTGTGTTCCAAGATGTGTACAAGTTCAAAATTCGATCTGTGAAATGATCTGCACTGTTTTCGATAAACGAGCAAACCCCATGAATATTTTTAAAATAATAACCGGTCAAGTGCAAGTTGAACTTGCGCAATTAGTGTTCCGTACGTTGATTGCATGTAAAATAAAAAAATTTTTTGTGGAGGTATAAAATGATCAGTGACTTCACAAAACACACCCCAAATGAGTTTTCAACAAAGTTTGTTTTCAATCTTTACTGAAAACTGATGACCTTGAAATTTTTGTTTTTTTTTTTTTATATACCAGATAAATTATTAAAGGACTCGTGATAATTTTCATTCAATCTAGACTCCGTGGAGAATATTCCAGAATTTTTTCAAAATTTTTTGATAGGTACTTTTCGAGATAAGTGTGGTGGACAGCGATTTTTCGCAATTTTTTTAAAATAATACAAAAAGTGCGCGCAAGTATTACATTATATATATATATATATATATATATATATATTATATATATATATATATATATATATATATATATATATATATATATATATATTACTCGTGTTTTCACAAGCTTTCATTTGACACCACACTCGATGACCTAGTAAAATAATTTTTTTTCACTTCCGATTTCACCCCCCCCCCAAAACTACCCCTTAAGTCAAAATTTAACTTTTAAAACTACATGGCTCTGATGAGGCCATCAATTCCTATATTATTACTAAATCTATGAATAGTTTCGGATAAAATCGGGTGTGAGACAGACGGACGGACAGATACCGAAGTCAAATTATCAACAGTAAAATTTTCAAAAAACAAAATTTCGAAGAGTAAAACGAGCAAAAAAATATTTTTGAAGACAAAATTTTTAAATGACTAAAAAATGTATAGTTAGTTCAAAATCCTAGAATCGAGGTTTTTTTTATGGATCTAGAATAATGACCTACCGCCAATTTTACAAATTAATAAATTAAGATTAAACTGACAGATTTGAACATAAAAATGGAAAAAAATTCATAAATAAAAATTTAAACTTTGGTAAATAAACGAATTTGTTTGAAACTAATATCCTTGCTCTAATACATGCAATAATACTTCATTATTTCCATACGATAATTATTTTTGCTACTACTGGAAAAATAGATATACTTTCTTCTGTAGCCTATACCTGACGTTATTAAGTTCATTAAAATGGATCACTTCACCAAAAGCTAAATTCCAAGAAAAATAAGTTCTTTTGAAGTTTTTTCGATTCTTAATCTTGGACCTGTCATATTTCAATATTCTGGCTACTACATTGGCTCTAACCAATTTTAGAAATTAGAAAACTCTTTGAATAGTTATTTATTTCTTTTTTCAATTCGATTCACACCATGTCAGATAGATTCGAATCAGTTTACACTTTTGTGCAGACGTAAGTCTCCGAAAGATGGAGGGTAATAGGAGAAAGACAAAATAATACTTCTTAAAGAGATTCGGAAAAATCCGATTTTTGTTAATCGAATGTGTAACTGATATGGAAGCGCTTTGATGCTAACTTGGTAGAATAAGATATGACATTTTTTAAAGCTTTCTCTGAGACCAGACTAGCTAAAATTCTAGGGTGGTCTTTATTAAAGCAATTTTTGAAAACTTTTTTATAGGATATAAGGAACGCAGTGGATTCTTTTAGTGAGTAACATAACATTTGCTAAGTTCAAGTTACCTTAAAAAACACCTTGTAGATATTAGGTTAATTAACTTAATTGGGTATATTTTTGTGTTAATGTTTATTTATTTATGAACATTATACTAGGGTAGCGGGTAGACACTCTCGGCAACCCTGCCCACGCGAGCACGGTTATTTCTCTCACTTCCTATACAAGAGAGAAACCGTGTCCTAACCTTAAAATCCAGATTAAACCTAAATTTAATCCCGCCCATATTCCCAACATCCACACTCACCAACACGCTTGGCAAGCGTGGTGTTTTATAGCGAATCCCTTCAAACGAACAAACATGTCGGTCTTAAAACAAAAAGGAAAATTACCTCAGGTGAGTAGGACAGAACATCCACAATCTAACACCGGCCTGCCAGTCAGCTTCGTGGATTCTGAGGGAGGCAAAAGAATGACAAATAAAGCAGACAAACGAAAAGAAAAGAAAAACAAATTACACATAGCAACCTATAACATCAGATCCATGGCAAAAGATGAAAAAATATACGAACTCGAAGACGAATTGCCAAAGATAAAATGAGATATTGTAGGACTCTTCGAAGTGAAACGTAATAGAACTTCAAACAGGCAACCAACTATATTACAAAGGTCCTGAAGACGAAACATATGGAGGAATAGGATTCATAATAAAAAAGACCATAAAACAAAATGTAAAAACATTTAAAGCCATTTCAAACAGAGTAGGCTACATAATAATAGAAATAAATAAAAAGTTGAAAAAAAGACTTATTCAAGTTTATGCTCCCACATCAGATCATGACGATAACGAAATTGAGATATTTTATGAAGAGATTACAAAAGCAATGGAAGAAACTCCTACAAAACTAACCATTGTCATGGATGACTTTAATTCTAAGATCGGAAAGAAAGCCGATGAGATAGACAACAAAGTAGGCAAGTATGGATACGGTATAAGAAACTCAGGAGGGAAACACTCATAAATTATCTCCAACAGCAAGATCTATATGTAGTAAACACATTTTTCAACAAAAAAGATAGTAGAAAATGGACATGGATATCACCAAACGGAGAGACAAAGAATGAAATTGACTACTTTCTCTGTAAAAACAAGCAGATTTTTGAAGATGCTACAGCACTAAATAGATTTACTACAGGCAGCGACCACCGAATGTTAAGAGCTAGAATACAACTAAATAATAAACTAAAAAGAAAACAATATTAAAAAACTTAGCAATAATGGACCAAAATAAACTACGAGAAAAAGGAGAAGAATTTAGAAAAATATTAAGAGAAACAAAATCATTTAAAGAAGAGATAGACCTCAACAGAACTAATAACAACATAAGCAAACATCTAGTAACAGCAGCTCTAAAAGTAGCTAAGAAGAAAAAAACAAAAGAAAATAAAATAAGTCAAGAAACAAAAAAACTAATGGATAGAAGACGAATAGCTCTACATGAGGGAAAAAGAAACACTATAGAATATACAGAAATGAATAAGACAATAACAAAGAAAATAAAAGAAGATTTAAGAAAATATACTGAAAACAAAATTGAAAAAATAATAGAACAAAACCGTGGGTTGAAATGCCTAAAACCAAACAACCAAAAGTAATTTGTATAAAATACCAAAACGGAAAAGAACAAAGAGATATAGATGAAGTAACAACAACAGTGGAAACATTATTATCTATATGCTACAAAAATAAAACCTGACGTCGACGAAGATAAAACCATACAACAAAAAGTAATGAATGTAATCTCAGAAAAAATACCAGAAATTGAAAGTTATGAAACAGAAGCAGCACTCTCACAATTAAAAAACAATAAAGCCCTCAAACCAAATGGAACAGTGGCTGAAATGCTAAAAGAGGGTAAGAACGAAATAATAGAAAGACTCAAATTGCTATTTAATCATTGCCTACATGAAAGAGAAATCTCTGACAACTGGAATGCAAGCATAGTCATACTGCTCTTCAAGAAAGGAGATAAAAACAATTTGGAAAATTACCGACCGATCTTCCTGTTATCACAGATTTACAAATTTTTCATGAGGTTAATAACCAACCGACTAACACCTAAATTGGATGCTTACCCAGCTATAGAACAAGCTGCATTCCGAAAGGGTTATAGTACATCTGACCACCTACTAATAATGAGAATGTTAATCGAAAAGGCAAATGAATACCAACTGAACCTATATCTTGCCTTTATCGATTACGAAAAAGCTTTCGACAGCGTAGAATTATGGGCTGTAGAAAGAGCCATGAACAATTGCCGCCCAACTCTCGATACAGAACACTCATACACAACATATATGAAAAAACGAATATGACCGTGCAATTAAGTAGAGACACCACAAAACCTATACCATTAAAAAGGGGCGTCCGACAAGGCGATGTCATCTCCCGAAAGCTTTTTACCTTAGCAATGAAAGACATGTTCAAACAGCTGCAATGGTCACACAAAGGTATAAATAAAAATGGCAAAAAGCTAAACCATCTCAGATATGCAGACATTATACTTATTACAATTGACTTTGAAGAGCTACAAGACATGGTGAGATAACTTTCAGAAGCTTCAGAGACAATAGGACTGAAGATCAATATGACTAAAACCAAGATAATGACTAATACAAACGATCAAAAGAAGATAAGTCTCAACAATGTCAACTTAGAGACAGTAAATGAATATATATATCTTGGACAAATACTTAAAATAAACAAGGAAAATCAGACGGCCGCAATTATAAGAAGGGTTAGATTGGCTTAGGCAGGCTTTGGGAAGTTGAAAAGGGTTTTAATAAACAAAAAATACCCCAATACCTTAGAACCTTAGAGTATTTGATCAATGTGTTTTTCCAATTCTGATTTGCGGTTCACAAATTTGGACGTTAACTAAAGCAAACATGGATAAAATAGCAAAAGCACAAAGATCAATGGAAAGAATAATGATAGAAGTAAAATTATTAGATAAGAAAACTAATACCTGGATCAGACAAATAACGAAAGTGAAAGATGCCAAAGAACGGGTAGCAAGACTAAAGTGGGACTTTGCAGGTCATAATGCCAGACAACCAGACCAACGATGGAACGCGGTAATACAGCGGTAGAGACCATGGTTAGGGAAAAGATTAAGAGGCCGCCCACAGATGAGATGGGGAGACGACTTAAAACGAGTGGAAGGATTACACTGGAGTAGACAGGCACAAGACAGTGACACATGGAAGAGTTTGAAGGAGGCATATGTTCAAAACTGGACGACAAAAAGGCAAAAGAAGAAGAACGTAAAACAATTTGATCAGGAAAAATTTCTTTCTTATTGTCCAAATATTTTACCCACTTTTCAGGCAGCTGACGGATTTCTTCTTTGACAAAAAGATGGTGGCCTATGAATTCGGTTATGCTTTTTTTATTGACTTTCTCCAATAAAGTTTAGATAGAATCAGCAAGATGATGCCTCAGCGACTAAATAATGGTGTGACCTAGCGTTGTTAAGAACGTTCACGATCTCAAAGATCAAACTTACCCCTTCAAAATCGCTGGTTCCAGATTTTGCACAACTTGTGCATCACAATACCTTCTCCCAAAGTTGAACAAATCATTTGTACAGCTCCAGAAGCATTTTTTGTATTTGTAATGCGGTGCGACGACATTGTAGTAGAATAGTAGCCTGGCTTCTTTGGGATTGGTACTTTTCGACACATAAATGTGGTGGGCAATAGTTTAAATGTGAAACTGAATTTTGAAATACCTATTTCAGAGGTACCGAATTAATTGATACACCTTATAATTTTTATTTTTACAAATATGTGTTTTAAGTTGCTATGAATTATAGTACAGAATTGTTGTTTTTGTAACGTAAAAAGTACGCTACGATCCGATTAAAACGCTCCATAGCAACTAAACCTCCAAGGACCGAAGTTACTTTCCGCCTTGTGCTGCCCATCCACTGCGTTCGCGCAATAAATCAAAAAAACTTTCACTTCTTTACAGGGAACTATACACATAAAGCAATGCATATAAGCTAACCAAGAAATATGAATTATGTAGTATTTAGCTAGAATTATCGAATGAAGAAAAGTTTCAAAAAAACATGCATTCTTCGTAGAGAGAAAGGTAAATATTTTAAAATGTACACCAATACCAACAAGCATATTAAATTTAAGAGTACCAAAATACCCATGGTTTATTATTAGAACACGTGCTATGCAATTTACATTACAAATAACACAGTACGCACTCCAAAATGACTAAAAATCATCATAAAAAACTCACTCGGTTCGATCTTCTGAAACTTCCACAGAATTTTCCGCGAGTCCTAACAAAAAAAATCAATTAGAAAACACATAAGTAATAAGATATAATACTAAAAATAACAGTTAATCTTTAACAATGACTAAATTAAAGTTATAGGAAAAAAACATGAAACAACACGATTATTATTTTTTTGTTTTTAAACAAAATAACCATCAGAAGATTACCTCTTTCTAAGCAATTTCCCGACACTCTTGGCGATTTAGTGACAGATATTTGTAATGGAGCATACTGATTAGAAGGATCTCTTCGCCGCATGTTCCTCTTAGTTTTTATTTTTTTCTCTACTTCATCTTCGGAACTTGAGTCAAGTGCGCCATCACAATTAATGTAAATATTTGGCGTGGAACGACGTCTCCTCTTGCTATTTTTACACTCGTGAGATTGACCGCAAGTATGATCCTGGGATGGTTGAAGGGGTAATTTCGATCTATTAGTACCTAAAAAAATTACAGTTTGGTCTTGTCTATTCATTTCAAAAAATTTTCCCAATTCCCATCTAAATATTGATACAGTTCATTTTTTTTCAATTACAAATAAAGATTTTTTTGTTGGAGGGTGTACACTTTCTCGGTCCGTTGACATTCCTGATTAGTATGGTATTGGTTTACATTAAAATTTTTTTTTTTTTTGTTTTAGTTAATGTCATTATGACAAAATAGATTAAATTTTGATGAAAATGAGTGAGTTGTATGTATAATCCAAAATTATATTAGATATAGTGTTTTGTGAAAGAAGTCACTCAGTTTTAAAGAAACTTACTTCAAAACGAAGAGAAAAAAAATGAACTTTGCGTCTCAAACGTATCAGGACATATTGCGATACAAGCCGAGTAAGATTGATCTTGCGAGATGTATTAGCGATTTTTGATTTAGACACATACGTATTAGCAGATTATGAAGCAGCACAACAAAATTACTAAAAACATTGTGATCTATATAGACTTTTTAACTTTTGTAATGGATAGTAACTTTTCCCGATTATTGACAAATTGCAATTATCGTCCGAATTCTAGACCCATTTTAAAACCGTATCTTTCGGACGAAAGTCCTCTATGTCTATTTTCTTTTTAGATATGGGGTCCAAATTGTTTGTTGATTGATTTTCATTTAAGAAAGAATATATTTTGTAACAAGACATATTTTTATTCGTATTTACTTGCAGGCAACAATGTATACTTAAAGTCATAATTGCTCACCAGAAAGTACAATAGAAAAACGAATATAAAATACTCACGTCCGCGTTTCAATGATTTCTAGGCCATGCTTTAGTAAATCATTTGTGATTAAAAAGGATAATTTACTATGTAAGCTTTAATTGAACTTAAAGCGATGAATAACTACAACATAAACTTAGAATATCTCGATGTGAAGAAAGGTCGACGTTAGTCTAGGTAATTCTAAAATACGATTTGAAAGTTGTGACTTTTTACTTTTGAAATATAAATTCAATACGAAATTTAAAATGTATGTAACAGGTAAGATAAGGCTTACTTCACCACGGAAGAATACTAGGAACTTACAACAAAATCCCCAGATAGAATGACGAAAATTACAGAACAATATCTCACATTCTATCCTATATTTTCCTTTACTTCCATCCTGTATAATTTTCGCAATATGAATAAAATAGAGGTACGAGGTGAGTTTCGCGATACACTTCGTCAGTAAATATATCCTCGCGTCGTCGAGTCCCAAAGCGTGGAATTGCGATGTTTCTTGGGACTCTAATGGAAAAACTAAGCACAGTTAGAGGTTGATTCTTAATTACTCCTGAACTAACATATTCTCCGTGCATTAGGTGGACTAGTGTTGACAGTATTTTTTATCAGTGCTACGTTCGGGGATTGTCAATTTGACATTTGTAGCAGTTTTTTTGACGAGACCTTTGATTAGTGCTCCTTTAATTACACGCAGAGTTCATTAAAAAAAACGTCCCAGGCATGTGTCTTAAGTTTTTTTGTACTGATTGTGCTAGAATAATCCAATCCAATAAAATTATGAAGAACAGTGGGCAAATTAGTTAACAAGACGTACGAAAGTCGTTATACTCCTTTGTCAATCGCGAGGCCATATTTTCTTATCATGAACAGAAAACTAGACATACAAAATAATATTTTAACGGGATAAGAATAATCAATTAGTTGGAAAAAATTATTAATATCCATTTTAAAAGTTGAAACGTTAATCTAACGACTTCTTGCCGCCACAATGTGCCAATACGTCCGAGGCGTTAGGTTTCACAAACTAATATTGCCCTGCAGAAATAGCAGCTCATAAGTAAGTGACGTGAAATCACAGAATATAGTAATATCTTAGAGGTCTAATTTATTTATGTATTCGTAAAAGTGAAAGCGTTTGACGAACAGTCGAAAAATAAGCTTCAAACTTGGTAACCGAGAATCATTAAAAGCTTTACTACTCAGTATATATCACCACTACACCAAACACTTTATTTTTTGTAGTCGACGCGCGTTTCGCTAACCATGTTAGCTTCATCAGGAGCGATGATTGACTGATGAAGCTAACATGGTTAGCGAAACGCGCGTCGAGTGCAAAAATAAAGTGTTTGGTGTAGTGGTGGTATATACTGAGTAGTATCATTGTGCCAAAGATTCCACATTCCCAACTTAATTAAAAGCCTTAAAAAGTATACGGTGATGAATGCCTATTTAATGTTCTGTATAAGTGATTTACAAATGATTGAAGATGAATTAGGGATTCCAGAACTAATTGCACACAACACTGAGACGATCGCAGTTTGTTCGAATATAATAAGATAGTTTTTGAGCAAAAAACAAGTTTGTGTGTTCGATTAATATTGCTTTATTCACTTGATTTATCACTACGTGACTTATTTCTCTTCTTCAATTCGTTGATGAAATGAAAGCGATATGATGCCATCGAAAATATTTAAGCTGCAGTGGCTACGACTCACAATAGTATCCCAAAAGCCGAATTACCCGACAATGCTTTAATTCTGTTTCAAAGCTGAGGAGCGGTATATCGATCAAAATAAATGATTTGGAAAATTATAATTCGCCTTTATTTCATTTGCTATTGAAAAGTTCTGTTTTTTTCTGGGAAAAGTGTGTATGTACTGAACTAACCTGAACCTGTATTCTAATGTAGTAGGACTTACAGACTGCTCAAAATCAGAGTAATAAGATTACTGCAGTAGTTTATCTGTAAAGGGCTTCAGACGAGACATGCGATAAGTTGCATTGTTTTGGAGTATTTTGTGTTACTGTGTTCAATTTCTGACTATGTACACATACTACCATTCGTCGCTATGATAAAATCGTATATAGAAATAAGTAGTGTAGCTAGGTTCAAGGGGCGGGGGCACACATGTATGGAAAGGATGTTTCTTTAAAAGAAAATACTGGGATCTCTTGAGTGAAAAAAAACCCTACCACCAATCAACAACTGGGATTTCTTGAATAAAAAAAAACTACCTAACAATGAACCGCTAAAAACCTACACCCTTCCCAATACACAAAAGAGAACCCTTTTGTATAGTGGAAGTTTAACATCCGATTTCCAGAACCTTATTGTACGGACGACCTTTAAAAATTTAAACTCAATGTAAAAATTGATAACCCGAGGTGGGTAGGGTTTACACCAAGAGCCTCTTCCTATGATGGAGGCAATTAGTTTCTGCAACTAATCGTATCGAATTACATTGATGTACGACCTTTACTATCACTAATTTCCTATAACTGCAAGAGTATCCTGTAAAGTATTGGACGGCCACAAAATTTTTCATAAAAAAGAAGCCACGCAAATAAATCATCGCTTACACTTTGTATGATGTAGACAGAGAAATTTCGTACTTAACTTTCAATACCCCTGCAGTTATAGTTTAATGTTACGAATGAACAACTAAAGTAAACATTTTATCGTACTGGTTTGGAAAAATCTATATCTGAAATTTCTGCACTGCCAAAAGTTTGTAAATTTCTTACATTTGATTCTGGATTTTTAATATTTTTTTATTATTATACCTGGACCATTTTTAAATCTACTTCTAATAGTTCCACATAAACTACTACTAGCACTATGTTGCAAACATTGATCGAACTGGGTTCTTTCAATTCTTAAGTCACTTTTAATGTTTATTTTTGGAGTAGCATTAGGCCATCTTAGTAAAATATTTGATTCCATATGACAGTTACTAAAATTAGTATCGTTTGATGGCAAGTGTTCATATTCTGATATACAGGAAGGGGAAGATGAGTTATTTGTTGACACTGACAAGTAACCTGAATCAATGGACAAACTTTGATTGCTTCTTTTAAATTGAGTATCTGTACTGATCACATCCAAATTACAGGCAACAGGAATGCTTTTAGAACTTGTGAAATGAGAACTAGAGAAAGAAGATTTGGCACTTTCTCTTTGTAAATAATCACAGTCAGAATCATCTGATGAACTGTCAATTCTATTATGTCGCTTCTTTGAGGATTTATTGAAACTATTTTTACCATATTTGGTGTTTTCAAAACTACAAACATTGTCTGTATATTTGTTACCAATATTACAGAGAATCTTTGGTCGATCTGTACTAATCATCTCATTCTGTTTTGATGTAGCTGAATAACGCCTCAACGTTATAACGTTGTCAGCATGAGTTTCATTTTCCTTAAAATTAAAATTTGTTTTTGAAGGACTTAATATTGTCAAATGACATTTTGCTCTACTTGAGTTGTTTTTACAAATATCAGTAGCTCTTGTTAAATTTTTAATTCCACCTAAAACATCACTAACTTCTTGACATGTAGGTAAATCGTGTACATTTGTATCTTCATATGCAAATATAGTTGTTTGAGCATTGTAATTACTAATGAATTTTTGATTGCTAAAAAGACTAGATTTATTTCTTAATGAAGACGTAGTCGAACTTCTAGAAATATCAAAATTTTTTAAATGTTCTATATGTGTCTGTAATTTCAAATTAGCTTGTTTTATTTCATTTAATAAGTTGGTTTCAAAAGTTTCAAGATTATCTCCAAAAAGATCGTTTGTTAAAGGTAACTTTTGCTCATGTGGTTTGGAAACGTTGTCAACAATCAATTTTAAATCATCTGGTAAATCTAAGGTGCTTACTTCACAACATGCTTCTTTTAAAACAGTTTCAGTGTTAATATTCATTCGCGATGGTTTTTTAGATTGTTTAATATTTAATAGTTTATTCTGTAAAAGTTTAATTTTCAATCTCTTAATGTTATTTCTCGTCTCATTAAAAGGGAATCTGCATTTACAATTATTCAATATCATATTCTCATATTCCGATTCAGTCTGATTTGGAGGTATGTCGGTTAAAGTCGGAATAGTTTTTCCACCATAATTATACAGAAACTTGTGATTGTCAGGATACCTAATGAGTAAATGAAGGGTGGGATCGTGTAGTTATGACTTTGTTTTAAAATGAGTGATATGATTGGACTGTAAGTATCATCTTTTCGTGCTCTTTCTGAAAAATAATAAATAGTAATAATAACTATAGGGATGCAGCAAAAATAGATAAAAGCAAGCAATAAGCACCAACTGTAATAAAATACGTATTATTTACAAACGAACATGCAACATATTTATGATGAATTTTGTTACTTATTGTTTGAACTATGATGTGCAAATGCCAAATACTAAGCTAAATAAATAATGTATCCATTCACAAATTTTACAGATATTAGCAAAAAATTAAATAAAACCATAAGTTAAGATGGTATCTTTGATTGTGTTAGCCGATACTTGTTGGAAATTCATAATAAAATTATATAAAAACAACACTATGTTTTAATTTCCAATATATTTAAAGTCACTTGACAATTGTTTCACCATACAATGGCTTCTTCAGAAGTAAATAAGAAAGAAAAATATTTGGTGGTTAAATAGTGCTTAAAACTATCCTTAATTACCTAAGATTATGCTAATCATTTTATTATATTATTTACAGACAGAACTATTTTAAGAATGCAAATCTGTGGTACTATTTCCGAGAACTAATAAAGATTAAGTAAGGGTGAATGGTTTAAGTCTACCTGTTCATTTAATAATTGATTGGAGTTTTTCCGTTTGTTAATTTCAAGACATTCAAGCAAATTTAATTTTTTAGATTTATTTTCTACATGTAGGATTTTTAACGTATCATCAAAATTATGAGATTCGTTTATTATATGAGTTGCGTAATGTTTTACAGTTTCTCCGATTTTGTTTCTTCCGGAAAATTAGGGAAAGTAATTTGGAGCATTACACAGAGGTAGTTTCTCAAGAAAAAAGAGATAACTGTTATTCATGAAAGATTGTCCCATGTATACAGCAATGCCGGCCCATCTCAATTTCAAGTAAAATCTGGGTCCAAACAGTTTCGATCGATCGAGTATCCGAAACTACAGTTGTCGAAATTGAGAACGAAAATTTAGGGATGAGAAACGTTTCTGCACAATGGATCGTCAAACTTCTTTCACCAGAGCACAAACTAGCGAAGAAAGAAATTTCTTAAGAATATGTGGCCGCTTTCGCTGACAATGAGGGTTACTTTTTTTGGTAATTGTCCTAGGCCATGTGACTTGGGTACAAACCCAATAAAGTACATTGGGATCGTCCCATGAAGCAGGGGTCGATGCAATGTTGTCTGTTGTCTTCTAGAAAGTTAAGGGGATCGTTTTCTGTAACTGCAAAGGAATTTTCCTTATTCGAACCAAATTTCGATGTTTTATATCCGTTTATAACGAACTTGCCACTCCCTGTGTTCGATGTCGCGCGACTTGATCTAGGGAATTCATCGAAACTCGCTGGGAACTCCTATTCTACTCGTTTCCGCCGTGTCGCTAGTTCGAGCAGTATTATTTTCAATTCGCTTGTTGTGTTATGCGGCTCTAATGCAAATCTGATCAAAGTAGCAAAGTGAATGTTTAAGTTCTTATTTTAAAATGAGTATACAAAAACGTAAAGCGTTTTTGTGTACAAACACGATATTATAAGGAAAATAGAAAATGGAATTAAACAAAGTGATTTGCAAACAGTTAAATTTAACTAAATCTACGGTTTCTACCATATGGAAGAAGAGGCAAGAAATCTTATGATGATCTATGATAAAAGAAAGTTTAGTTGTAAAAAAGTAAGAAAATCTACACGTGACCAAGTCAATAAAGGACTCCTTAAATGGTTTAGTCAAAAACGACATGAACATGTTCCTATTATCGGTTTTACTTTACAATTTAACTGTTCTAGAAGTTGGATTGAAAGATTTAAAAAGCTACATAATATTAGTGGGGGTAAGTTAATAGGAGAAACTGCAGGAGTGGATATGACTGTTGTTGATCAGTGGTTGGCCAATGTATGGCCGGAAATTCGAAAAAGTTATGAATATGTGGACATTTTTAATGCGGATGAAACAGGTTTGTTTTACAAGATGACGCCTGATAAGACATTAAAGTTTGTCGGAGAGAATTGTGCTGGTGGAAAATTTTCAAAAGTAAGGATTACTGTGTTGGTAACTGCAAATATGTCTGAAACAGAGAAAAGAAAATTGTTGGTGATATGAAAGTCCGCCAATCCCAGGTGTTCTAAAAACAAACATTTACCAGTAATGTACAAATCAAACAGTAAAGCCTGAATGACATCAGAAATTTTTTAAAATGAACTGATCGAATGGGATAAAAAATTTAAAATTCACAAACAGAAAAATATTACTTTTGATTGACAACTGTCCAGTGCATCCTGAAGTTGATCTACAGCAAATAAAACTGGTTTTTATGCCTCCAAACACAAGTGCAAAGCTCCAGCCTATGGATCAAGGTGTGATACATTCTTTAAAATGTCATTATAGAAAGATTTTACTTATGAAAATGTTAGAGACAATCGATAAAGGTAACGTTTTTTCTGTAACTCTCTTGGACTCTATAAACTTTATCCAAATGGCTTAGCAAAGAATCAGTAGAGAAACCATTGCAAACGGTTTTAAACATGGCGGATTTTTAAGGATTGAATGTAGATATGACTCAGAAGATCCTAATGATTGTCTAGAATTTGTTTACGATACTGACATTCAACAAAGTACAGTGGAAATCAAGATTAAAAAGATGTTTAATCAGTTTAATTTTGAAGAATATGTATGTGCTGATAATGAATTAATGACGAGAAAAATATTAACTGATGATCAAATTGTAACATCAGTGACTTCTGGAAAAATTTTAAGCGATAATGACGACGAAGACGAGCTTGGAGAAAGAGATAATATTTATGTTCCATCCATTTCAGAAATGACTAAGAAAATGACTGAAACTCGTAATTTTTTAGAATTTCGTTAAGTTTCTGAACATATCTGAAGTAGTTATTGTGACCGTGACAATTATATAAACACCATTTCTTTTTCAAGTAAAATTGTACAAACGAAAACTGATTTTATTGTATAAAGTACGTACTTTAATGTTTTCGTTTACTTGTGTATGTACCAACATACGTAATAATAACTTTAGTGTGACTTGTTTTATTTTCCTTTAATTAAATAATTATTATTATTTCTTTTTCTAACCATTAGCTCCTAATCTAAATGAAAAAGTAGTGAAAAATGATATTAGATTTTGTTTACTATTTGTAACGAACTTCGGATATAGCGAACCATTTTTAGTCGTTATAAACGGACTTCACTATGTATATATATATATATATATATATATATATATATATATATATATATATATATATATATATATGTATGTATGTATATATATATATATATATACATTATATATATATATATATATATATATATATATATATATATATATATATATATATATATATATATATATATATATATATATATATATATATATATATATATATATATATATATATATATATATATATATATATATATATATATATATATATACATTATATATATATATATATATATATATATATATATATATATATATATATGTATATATATATGTATATATATATATATATATATATGTATATATATATATATATATATATATATATATATGTAAGTATATATATATATGTATATATGTATGTATATATATGTATATATATATATATATATATATATATATATATATATATATATATATATATATATATATATATATATATATGTAAGTATATATATATATATATATATATATATATACAATGTTACAACGTATGACCATACTTATGTACTGCCTATATTATAACAGACATCCTTGGCATATTTATTTTTATTAAATTTGGACATTGTTCAAAATTTGATAAATTACTGGACTACGCAATTTTACAAAGTAATGCGACACCCTTAGCATAGCTGAGATGAATATTCGGGGGGGCCTGAATGCACGAGAAACGGAGTTTTAAAAGTTAAAAGCGAGTTGAGAAGAGACGGCAGATACATATCTGGGAAATGTCAAAGACCTCTTACTTTTTTACATCTTAAAACGTGCTGCAAAAATAAACATTTTATAGCGAAATATTGCACATTACATATATATATATATATATATATATATATATATATATATATATATATATATATATATATATATATATATATGTATATATATATATGTATATATATATATATATATATATATATATATATATATATATATATATATATATATATATATATATATATATACTTACATATATATATATATATATATATATATATATATATATATATATATATATATATATGTAAGTATATATATATATATATATATATATATATATATATATATATATATATATATATGTATATATATATATATATATATATATATATATATGTAATATATATATATATATATATATATGTATATATGTATGTACAGTAATACCCCGCTTTACGCGAGGGATACGTTCCGAAAAAAATCGCGTTAACTGAAATTCGCGTATATCGAGGTTTATGATTAAACATAGTCAAAATTTAATACAAAAAAATACAAATCATTTTAATCAATCACTTTAATTCTAAGAACACTTTATGCAATACATACTCTTATTTTTTACGGAAAAATACATCTATTGTCTTTTGGGTAACGTTTTGTTTACGTTCTTGTAAAATACGTTCATAACACCCAACACTGTTTTTAATTGTTTGACACACGGTCAAGACACGGTCATCATTATTGTCTATACTCTGCAATATGTCCAAACCTGAATAAATTTTTGAAAGTGCATTTTGTATTTCCCCTGAAGATAAAACTTTCTCTTCTACTTGTTCTTCCTCATCGTAGATAGGATTATTCTGTAACTCGATCAGATCTTCATTGCTAATAGGATCGTCGTGCGTTGCTACAAGTTCTACGAGATCTTCTACCGTGACATCTTCAAGTTCAGACCCCTCAATCATTGCAGCAATGTCTTCAAGCACTTGTCTCTGCATCTGGACAATTCTTCTAGGTGCTTCCACTACATCTGGCCAAAGATTACGCCACACCCCATTCATACAACTCATTTTAACTTCCTTCCAAGCCTCTTCTATGTTGTGAATAGACTTCATAATGTTGTATGACTTCCACCACTCTCGCATAGACTGTCTTCCTTCCCCGTCAGTTTCATGAATTAGTTGGCTAAAAGTGCGGCGATGGTAATAAGCTTTGAAGTTTGCTATTGCTCCCTGGTCCATAGGTTGTAATATTGACGTAGTGTTTGGTGGAAGGAACTTTACGTACACTTTTAAGTCTCTGGGCGTATCAAGTGAGGTTGGATGTCCTGGGGCATTGTCTAAGAGTAATATAACTTTAGGTTCAAGCCCATTTCTGTCACAGTATGATTTGACTGATGGGCAAAAACTATTAGAATACCATTCTTGAAAAATTTCCCGTGTAACCCACGCCTTTCTGTTTGATCGCCACACAACTGGTAGACTTGTCTTGTCTGTGCCTCGCATTGCACGGGGTGTTTCTGAATGGTACACTAGTAAAGGTTTCAGTTTGAAATCACCAGTGGCATTACCACCCAGCAGAAGTGTTAGTCGATCTTTCGCAGCTTTGAAACCACTGGCTTGACGTTCTTCCTTAGAAATGAATGTTCGAGATGGCATTTTTTTTTCCAGTAAAGTGCGGTCTCATCAACATTGAAGATGAGACAAGCAGGAATTTTCTCTCGTCTAACGAAGTCTTGAAACTTGTCTGGAAACTCAGCTGCAGCTTGAATGTCCGCGCTGGCCGCCTCGCCTGTTATGTGGATATTGTGAAGATTAGAACGCTGCTTGAACCGATGGAACCAGCCTCTGCTGGCAGCAAAAGTCGGAGTGGCACTCCCTTCTCCTTCTTTTGTTTTCAGCATCTCATACAAAGATTTTGCTTTTGTGCATATGAGATCTTGACTTAGTGGTGTGTTCTTCTTATTCAAATCTTCGATCCAGACTGACAGTAATTTCTCCATTCTTTCTAAGATAGATGATCTCGAACGAGAAAGTTTTGTTGCACTTATAGGTGTTGAACCTTCGCTGGAGATTTTAATTTTTTCCCGATTTTTATAAATCGTTCTCACAGTCGATTCTGAGAGTCCAAAATCTCTCCCAACAATTGTTGCTTTGCCTCCATTTTCCATTCTTCTTAACACTTTCATCTTCAATTCCAAAGTGACGCTTTTACGCTCTTTTTTCTTTACAGGCGGCATTTTTAACGTAGGGTTAAATTATGTATGTATGTATCTCCAATAAATATTAAAACAAAACTGCCAGCCGACCGAACTAACATTACGGAACAAATGAACACACGAAACGAACGAGGAAATCCCCATAGAACAAAGTCGAAGGACAGGGAATTCCCAATTCTTCAAAGAGAATATTCAGAGAAAGCGGGGATCCCCCCGCGACCATAGAGAAGTTAATGACTACATAAGCGCGAAATTTGAAATTCGCGTTATAGTGAAACCGCGCGTAACGGGGTCGCGCTAAGCGGGGTATTACTGTATATATATGTATATATATATATATATATATATATATATATATATATATATATATATATGTAAGTATATATATATATATGTAAGTATATATATATATATATATATATATATATATATATATATATATATATATATACAATGTTACAACGTATGACCATACTTATGTACTGCCTATATTATAACAGACATCCTTGGCATATTTATTTTTATTAAATTTGGACATTGTTCAAAATTTGATAAATTACTGGACTACGCAATTTTACAAAGTAATGCGACACCCTTAGCATAGCTGAGATGAATATTCGGGGGGGCCTGAATGCACGAGAAACGGAGTTTTAAAAGTTAAAAGCGAGTTGAGAAGAGACGACAGATACATATCTGGGAAATGTCAAAGACCTCTTACTTTTTTACATCTTAAAACGTGCTGCAAAAATAAACATTTTATAGCGAAATATTGCACATTGATAATGCAAAAAGTGCCCTAACTGCTCCACTGATGTTGCTGAAAATTAGTGACACTTAGTTTTTGAATCAGTTTGTTCAATGAATCAAGAACACGTTTTCTTTTGGTCGAAAGCACTTAAAATCATGCTGGCGACACAAAAACAAATCCTAAACTAAATGGGCTTACCAGATTACCCACTAGGACTAATGTAACAAGACGCACAATAATAGACACAAATGCAAAGACATACATAATTATAGATCTGCCTTCAACACAGGGCTCTAGCCAAATGAGTTAGAGGGGGTACCCCCTTTAGCTCTCCGAGTTCATAAAACTTAATAAGCAGTAGAAATGTCTACTTAAGGAAGTGGTAGCAAAAAAATACATTTACTGAGTTTTCCCTCGGAGCAGCTACATTTTTTAAGACTTTCCTTGTGAATCAAAAGAGCTGATTAAAATATGTAGAAGACTATTAAAGATGACATAATTAAGTAAAATAAAACTTACCTAAAAACCACTTTCTACCTGGAATAACGTTGAACTTTGGCTTTAAACATTTTTTAAGAATAGTTCCTAGAGTCATTTCTTTCTTACAAATAACATTACCAATTCTCTTAATTTTGCTTTTAACATTCATTCTGTTAATTCTAAATCGTATTAGCCTTAACTGTTCCTCAATTCTTTCTTCTTGGGTTTTTTCGGTATATACTCTTCTGCTGGCACGTTTCGAGGTCATTTTAGGTTCAGTTTTTTCTATTAATTTAATACGATGTAATTTAACGATAGGATTCATAGTTAGTTTATTTAGTGGAACTTCTGTACAAAAATCAGACGCTGAATTTGTAGTTAATAGTGGCATGGACTTACCGCATCGGGCTTTCGGTGTACACATTCCAATCTTAAAAAAAAAACAATACCAATACCTCTTATTATAATTAGTGAAGATTCTATTATAAGCTTACTTGTAATGAAAAATAACCGGCCAAGTGCAAGTCGGACTTGCGCAATTAGTGTTCCGTACGTTGACTGCTTTTAAAATAAAAATTTTTGTTAAGGAGGTATAAAATGATCAATGACTTCACAAAACACACCCCAAATGAGTTTTCAACAAAGTTTTTTTTACGATCTTTACTGAAAGCTGATGACCTTAAAATTTTTGTTTTTTTTATATACCAGATAAATTATTCGTTCTTCGTTCAATCTACACCCTGTGAATATTCCAGGATTTTTTCAAAATTTTTTGATTAGTACTTTTCGAGATAAGAGGGAGACAGTAATTTTTTAAAAATAATATAAAGAAAAGTGTGCGCAAGTATTACATTACATATATTTTTGAACTCGTATTATAAGTTTTCATTAGACACCCCCATCGATGACCTGGTAAAAATCTGTTTTTTTCACTTCCGATTTCACCCGCCCAAACTAACCCCTTAAGTCAAAATTTAACTTTCAAAACCACACAGCTCTGACGAGGCCATCAATTCCTGTATCAGTGCCAAATTTTAACTTCCTATGTCAAATAGTTTCGGAGAAAATCGGGTGTGACAGACAGACAGACAGACGGACGGACACCGAAGTGATATGACTAAAAAAAGGCAGAATAGCACGAGATCATCGCTTACTTAGAGAAAAAATTTACTCTGACAAATTTTATATAGTCTCCGATGTTTATGATGAGCTAAAAATAAATCTCATGTAGATTTTTTTTTATGGGTCTAGCACACGTACTGCAGGGAAGTTTCTAAAATGCTACAGGACAGACACGTATGTGGAAAAAGCGATTCACATTGTTCTTGAATCGCTGTAAATTGTATGCGGTAGGAAACACAGTGCTGGGCAAATTATTCCAAGGGGATGATGTTCTCCATATAAAAGACTGCTTGAAAAGCGTTGTACGAGGAGTAACAAGCTGAACTTCATACGGATGTGAAGTATTAGCGCGAGGTGTATTTCTAACATGCACCGCTCTGGGAGGAATTAAGCAGGCTACATCCTTCAAACACTTTCCATGAAAATACTTGTAGAATAGGCTCAAGTCGCCAACCATTCTTCGATGTTCCAGTGAATCAAGGCCGTCGGTTAATTCAGATGCAAGCAGTGTTAGCTAGTGGCCCTAGTTATACACAATAAGTTGGTTAGGATAACTGGTAGTACAAATCAGGATTAACAGCAGTTTTGGTAGCACAGAAACAAAGCCTTGCAGGATTCAAGTATTCAACTGCCAGGTAGCAGGCAATATACTCCAGCATGGTACTAGATGCAGCTAGCAGGACATGCAGTTACAAGCAGACTATTGACGGTAGGTGACAGGGACCCAAACCGTACCGGCCGGATTTTGTTAGTGCTTGGATACTACTAGTATATGTCATTTTTTTAAGTACTAGTAATTTTGGTGTATAAATTTTCATACTCAATTGTCCTAGTTACTTTTGCTAATATATAAAAAGCCTTCAATAAATGAACCATAGCATTATGATAGAGAGTTTGTAAACTAAGAATGTTATATTTTAGTTCATAGTTCATAACTGAAAATAGGGAACAATACGTAAAAGTCATGAATGCCAAATCTAAATATACATAAAACCACGTCCAAAGTTATATAGGTTTCGAATTGGTCCACTTCTATTTATAATAGTTATAAACCAATAAGCCAAAATTTTTTATGTGTGTGGATGACTTAAATTAACCTTTAAGGTTTTGTTGAATGATGATTTTGGCAATTTGCAGAATGTTAGCTGATGTGCCATGAAAAGCATTCACTAAAGTATATAACAATTCGCTGGCATGTCCTCAGTCTCAAAGAATAATTTGATGAGGATTTTAACTGATATAAATTGGGGGGTGTTATATCTGGGGTTTAGTTTTGCTCAAAAAACTATGACGTTTGTTATTAGATCTACCAAACATCGTAAGTTGATGTATCTATGTTTTAGATTATTTAATAATTTAATTTTACTTTAATTTGAACCACCATATATTATTTGGAACAAGTGAATGTACTCAAACTAGCATATTCTCGCGGCTCGCGTGAGACTAGCAACGCTGTGCACGAACCGACAACGCTGCTACCTCCCGCCTTACATGGCAGTTAGGTTAACCCTTGCTGTAGACTAAACACAAGCCTCAACTAGCTGTGTTACACGACTGACGAGAGGATCGAGAAAAAGTTGAAGACTAACCTCGTGCCAGAAGACTTTCAATTTCAAAAATTGGCAACAATGATGAGCAGTAAGTTAAAGTCGAACCAGCTCAGTGTCCATCAGATTTTAAGGTACAATTGGAACATGATAAAAGCGACAGAGCAGAAAGCCAATCAAAGGGTTGTGTGTTCTAATCTTTTGTACAATCGTAAGAGAGAGCCAAGAATTTTTCAGTGGAGTGATCATAGGTAACGTACTGTGGATTCTCGGGTATAACCCCTAAAAAAAAAAAAACTAAAGTGGAGAGTGGTACACTACAAACTCTCTTCATCTAAAGAAAGCAAGAATAAGCAAATCTCTCTGAACATCTGAGTGTTTTGGAGCTCTTCTATAGGTAGGTTTCTTTTTTAGGAAAAACCCCCACCCGTCATCGATTTTTAATTTATTGGGCTGGGAGGGGACTAAGAGTTCAATCAAGGGGTTTAACGCTCGGTATTTATAAATGACTCCAGCTTTTTCCTTAAAAAAAACGCCCTTTGTATCTATATGCCTCCTCCCTCCCCTTACGTCCGGCTACTATTTGAAGGAGATAACCACGATTTGAAAAAAAAGCGAGTTAATTGTCTGCATAGATATATGTATGTATATAATTATTTATACATATATATATATATATATATACATATATATATATATATATATATATATATATATATATATATATATATATATATATATATATATATATATATATATATATATAAAGGGTGTTTTTTATAGAGGTATAGAACTTTGAAATGGAATAAAACAAAGATGAATTTTTTAAATTGACATGAAATTTACTTTATTCTAAAGATAATCTTCTGGCATTATAATTTAAATATGACTTCTGGCATATGACCGCCACGGCTGGCTCGGACGTAGTCTAATCTGGAGGTCCAATTTTCGATGACTTTTTCCAACATTTATGGCCGTATATCGGCAATAACGCGGCGAATGTTGTCCTCCCAGTGGTCAATCGTTTCGGGCTTATCGGCGTAGACTAGCGACTTCACATATCCCCACAGAAAAAAGTCTAGCGGCGTTAAATCGCACGATCTTGGAGGCCAATTCACGGGTCCGAAACGTGAAACTATGCAGTTACCAAACGTTTCCTTCAATAAATCAATTGTGGCACGAGCTGTGTGACATGTTGCGCCGTCTTGTTGAAACCACAGCTCCTGCACATCATGGTTGTTCAATTGATGAACGAAAAAGTCAGTAATCATGGCTCTATAGCGGTCACCAACGTTCTGACCAGCATCGTTTTTAAAGAAGTACGGACCAATGATTCCACAAGCCCATAAAGCACACCAAACAGTCAGTTTTTCTGGATGTAATGGTGTCTCAACATACACTTGAGGATTTTCATCACTCCAAATACGGCAGTTTTGTTTATTGACGTATCCATTCAAACAAAAGTGAGCTTCATCGCTAAACAAAAATTCGCTTATGAAAATCGGGATCAACGGCAATGACTTCTTCTGTACGCACTGTACGACGTCTCTGTGGACGCGTATTATCATTTAGAGTAAACGTGGTGCGAAAACGTTCCATAGTTAATCGAATTAATTGCTCTGATGGACGATTATGTTGACCGTAAAATGGACGTAGTGCGCGATACGTATTTCGAACAGAACCATGATTTTCAAAATAAATTTGCACAATTTGGAAGCGTTGTTCAGGCGTCAGTCTATTCATGTTGAAATGCCAAACCAAACTAAACATAAATCACTTGACAGCTGACAAAATGGCCGCCGGTTAAAAAAGTGTTGCCAACTTAAAGTTTTATACCTCTATAAAAAAACACCCTTTATATATATATATATATATATATATATATATATATATATATATATATATATATATACATATTTAAATAATTATATATATATATATATATATATATATATATATATAAATAATTATATACATACATATATCTATGCAGACAATTAACTCGCTTTTTTTCAAATCGTGGTTATCTCCTTCAAATAGTAGCCGGACGTAAGGGGAGGGAGGAGGCATATAGATACAAAGGGCGTTTTTTTTAAGGAAAAAGCTGGAGTCATTTATAAATACCGAGCGTTAAACCCCTTGATTGAACTCTTAGTCCTCTCCCAGCCCAATAAATTAAAAATCGATGACGGGTGGGGGTTTTTCCTAAAAAAGAAACCTACCTATAGAAGAGCTCCAAAACACTCAGATGTTCAGAGAGATTTGCTTATTCTTGCTTTCTTTAGATGAAGAGAGTTTGTAGTGTACCACTCTCCACTTTAGTTTTTTTTAGGGGTTATACCCGAGAATTCACAGTACGTTACCTATGATCACTCCACTGAAAAATTCTTGGCTCTCTCTTACGATGGTACAAAAGATTAGAACACACAACCCTTTGATTGGCTTTCTGCTCTGTCGCTTTTATCATGTTCCAATTGTACGTTAAAATCTGATGGACACTGAGCTGGTTCGACTTTAACTTACTGCTCATCATTGTTGCCAGTTTTTGAAATTGAAAGTCTTCTGGCACGAGGTTAGTCTTCAACTTTTTCTCGATCCTCTCGTCAATCGTGTAACACAGCTAGTTGAGGCTTGTGTTTAGTCTACAGCAAGGGTTAACCTAACTGCCATGTAAGGCGGGAGGTAGGTAGCAGCGTTGTCAGTTCGTGCACAGCGTTGCTAGTCTCACGCGAGCCGCGAGAATATGCTAGTTTGAGTACATTCACTTGTTCCAAATAATATATGGTGGTTCAAATTAAAGTAAAATTAAATTATTAAATAATCTAAAACATAGATACATCAACTTACGATGTTTGGTAGATCTAATAACAAACGTCATAGTTTTTTGAGCAAAACTAAACCCCAGATATAACACCCCAATTTATATCAGTTAAAATCCTCATCAAATTATTCTTTGAGACTGAGGACATGCCAGCGAATTGTTATATACTTTAGTGAATGCTTTTCATGGCACATCAGCTAACATTTTGCAAATTGCCAAAATCATCATTCAACAAAACCTTAAAGGTTAATTTAAGTCATCCACACACATAAAAAATTTTGGCTGATTGGTTTATAACTATTATAAATAGAAGAGGCCCAATTGGAAACCTATATAACTTTGGACGTGGTTTTATGTATGTTTAGATTTGGCATTCATGACTTTTACGTATTGTTCCCTATTTTCAATTATGAACTATGAACTAAAATATTATAACATTCTTAGTTTACAAACTCTCTATCATAATGCTATGGTTCATTTATTGAAGGCTTTTTATATATTAGCAAAAGTAACTAGGACAATTGAGTATGAAAATTTATACGCCAAAATTACTAGTACTTAAAAAAATGACATATACTGGTAGTATCCAAGCACTAACAAAATCCGGCCGTTACGGTTTGGGTCCCTGTCACCTACCGTCAATAGTCTGCTTGTAACTGCATGTCCTGCTAGCTGCATCTAGTACCATGCTGGAGTATATTGCCTGCTACCTGGCAGTTGAATACTTGAATTCTGCAAGGCTTTGTCTCTGTGCTACCAAAACTGCTGTTAATCCTGATTTGTACTACCAGTTGTCCTAACCAACTTATTGTGTATAACTAGGGCCACTAGCTAACACTGCTGCATCTGAATTAACCGACGGCCTTGATTCACTGGAACATCGAAGAATGGTTGGCGACTTGAGCCTATTCTACAGGTATTTTCATGGAAAGCGTTTGAAGGATGTACCCTACTTAAGTTCAGCTTGTTACTCCTCGTACAACGCTTTTAAAGCAGTCTTTTATATGGAGAACATCATCCCTTTGGAATAATTTGCCCAGCACTGTGCTTCCCACCGCGTACAATTTACAGCGATTCAAGAACAATGTGAATCGCTTTTTCCACATACGTGTCTCTCCTGTAGCGTTTTAGAGACTTCCCTGCAGTACGTATGCTAGACCCATAAAAAAAAATCTACATGAGATTTATTTTTTAGCTCATCATAAACATCGGAGACTATATAAAATTTGTCAGAGTAAATTTTTCTCTAAGTAAGCGATGATCTCGTGCTATTCTGCCTTTTTTTAGTCATATCACTTCGTGTGTCCGTCCGTCTGTCCGTCACACCCGATTTTCTCCGAAACTATTTGACATAGGAAGTTAAAATTTGGCACTGATACAGGAATTGATGGCCTCGTCAGAGCTTTGTGGTTTTGAAAGTTAAATTTTGACTTAAGGGGTTAGTTTGGGCGGGTGAAATCGGAAGTGAAAAAAACAGATTTTTACCAGGTCATCGAGTGGGGTGTCTAATGAAAACTTATAATACGAGTTCAAAAATATATGTAATGTAATACTTGCGCACACTTTTCTTTATATTATTTTTAAAAAATTACTGTCTCCCTCTTGTCTCGAAAAGTACTAATCAAAAAATTTTGAAAAAATCCTGGAATATTCATAGGGTGTAGATTGAACGAAGAACGAATAATTTATCTGGTATATAAAAAAAACAAAAATTTTAAGGTCATCAGCTTTCAGTAAATTGATTGATTGATTGATTTTGATTTAAGGGCGCGTCAACTACAAGGTTATTTGGCGCCCAGCTTTCAGTAAAGATCGTAAAAAAAACTTTGCTGAAAACTCATTTGGGGTGTGTTTTGTCAAGTCATTGATCATTTTATACCTCCTTAACAAAAATTTTTATTTCAAAAGCAGTCAACGTACGGAACACTAATTGCGCAAGTCCGACTTGCACTTGGCCTCCTCCCTCCCCTTACGTCCAGCTACTATTTGAAGGAGATAACCACGATTTGAAAAAAAGCGAGTTAATTGTCTGCATAGATATATGTATGTATATAATTATTTGTATATACGAGGCTGGTTTGAAAAGTCCGTGCAAAGTCCGAGAAATGGCACCACCGGCGCGTATCGAGGTCATGTTTAGTTAGTAGCATCTCTTGAATGAACGCACACCAAGTTTCAGCCATATCGGTCTATTTCTTTGTGTTTGGCATTCGTGTGAATCAAGGAAGTCGAGTGATTTTCAAGAAATGGACAAAAAAGAATTTCGTGTGGTGATTAAACATTACTTTATAAAAGGCAAAACGCCTCAGGAGACTAAAGAGAAGCTTGATAAACATTATGGTGACTCTGCACCTTCGATTAGAACAGTTTATAAGTGGTTTCAAAATTTTCGGACTGGCCATATGGGCACAAGTGACGCTGAACGTTCTGGACGGCCTGTGGAGGTTACGACTCCAGAAATTATTGATCAAATCCATGATATGGTGATGGATGACAGAAGAGTTAAGGTGCGTGAGATTGCTAGTGCTGTGGGCATCTCGACTGAACGGGTACATAATATTTTGCATAAACATTTGGACATGAGAAAGCTATCCGCAAGAGGGGCGCCGCGATTGCTCACGCTTGACCAAAAACGGAATCGTGTGAAGTGTTGCAAGGATGGTTTGCAGCTGTTCCAGAAGAATCCGGAGGACTTTAAGCGTCGTTTCGTCACTGTGGATGAAACATGGATACATTACTATACTCCTGAGACCAAACAACAATCTAAACAATGGTTTACCAAGGGGGATTCTGCACCAAAAAAGGCGAAGACCGTTCCTTCGGCTGGAAAGGTTATGGCGACTGTCTTTTGGGATTCGCAAGGGATAATCCTCATCGACTATCTGGAAAAGGGTAAAACTATTACAGGTGAATTTTATTCATCGTTATTGGACCGTTTGAAAACCGAGCTGTAAGAAAAACGCCCGCGATTGGCCCACAAGAAAGTCCTTTTCCATCACGACAACGCACCAGCACACACCTCAGCAGTTGTGGTCGCAAAATTAATGGAAATAGGATTCCAACTTGTTTCACATCCCCCTATTTACAGACTTGGCTCCCTCGGACTACTATTTGTTCCCCAATTTGAAGAAATGGCTGGCGGGACAAAGATTTTATTCAAACGAGGAGGTGATTGCAGACACTAATGGATATTTTGCAGACTTGGACAAATCCTATTATTCGGAAGGGATCAACAAACTAGAACATCGTTGGACGAAGTGTATAAGCCTAAAAGGAGACTATGTAGAAAAATAAAAAAGGTTTACCCCAAACATAAGTAGTTTTTATTTTTGCACGGACTTTTCAAACCAGCCTCGTATATATATATATATATATATATATATATATATATATATATATTATATATATATATATATATATATATTATTTATATGTATTATTATGTATATATATATATATATATATATATATATATATATATATATATATATATATATATTAAATCGTTTATAAAAAACGATTCAATGAACGAGAAAGGAATGACAGTGAAGAAGAATTGATAGAATTCTGCGCATATAATCAATTAAGAATAAACAATACCTTTTATCCTCATAAACCACAACACATGTACACCTGGAGGGCAAATGACAGAAAATCGGTGATTGACTATATCATAACAAATAGGGCAGCCAAACCAGAACAAATCATGGATGTAAGAGCGCTGACATCAGCTAACATAGGATCTGACCACGATATGATACTGTGTAAAACAAGAATAAACATAAAACCATCTACAAGAAAACAACCATTATACGTAGAAAAGATGAACATAGAAGCACTACAAGACGACACGACAAAATGGTTACATACGAAAAGGATAACTGAACAGATTAAGAACAACGCAATACTAGAAACAGGCACAGTAGAAGAAATCTGGAATAAATTAAGAAACAACATTTTACAAGTGAGCAAAGAAGCTATAAGTAAGAGACAAAAAAACAATACTCCGTGGTTCACCCAAGAAGTCAAAGAACTTGCATAAAAGAAAAGAAGAGCGCATATACAATGTATATCACAAAAAAACGAAGAGAACAGACAGCACTACATAAAAATACGAAATGAAGTAAATGCAAAAATTAAGAAAATAATAAAGCAGGAATATTGGATAAATTTCACAAAAGAAATGGAAAGAGATTTATACACAGGACAAAAAAAGATATGGAAAATGTTAGGAAGAAGAAAAGCCAATATTAATAAATACTTGACGATCACAAATATTGAAACAAACGATTGGCAACAATACTTTAAACAACTATATAAAAACCAGTCTGACGAAGAAGAGAACATAGCAGAAATCATAAACAACAGACAACAAATAGAGGAAAACTACAAAATAGGAAGAGAAGTATCGATGGCAATTAAGAAACTTAAAAATGGAAAAGCACCAGGAGAAGTAGGGATACCAAACGAACTAATTAAATATGCCGGAGAAAGTTACATATCGGAAACATTCTTTAATAAGATATTACAGGAAGCAGAAATACCGATGAAATGGAGAAAAAGCATCACGATACCGGTATTTAAAAAAGGCAGCAAAAAAGACCCGAGCAACTATAGAGGAATAGCACCGCTAGCAAGTATTATGAAAATGTTCACAAGTATTCTGAAAAGTAAAACAGAAAACAATATACACATAACCGACGAGCAACAAAGGTTCCACCAAAACAGATCAACCACAGACGCTATCTTTGCAATAAGGCAAATAAGAGAAAAAGCTATAGAATACCAGAAACCAGCATTTTCATCGATATAAGAAAAGCATTCGACAGAGCCAGGTTGAAAGATATATTAGAATTAATAAAGGGCCTAATTCAGTACCCAATAACCCAAATAATGCAAAAACTAAATCACGGTAACACAACAAACATAAGAAGTACTCCATTGAGAACATGGAGAGAACATCATCCATGGAGAACATCATCTCTTTGGAATAATTTGCCCAGGGCTGTTTCCCACCGAGTACAATTTACAGCGATTCAAGAACAACGTAAATCGTTTTTTCTGCACACATGCCGCTCCTCGAGCGCTTTAGGGACTTCCCTGCAGCACGTGTGTTAGACCCATAAAAATAAAAAAAAAACATAAAAAGTAATAACGAATTAACAAAGGAAATAAATATAAAAGTAGGAATAAGACAGGGAGATAGCTTAAGCCCGTTACTATTCTGCATAATAATGGACAAAATCATTGAGGAAGTAAAACCCGTCAACGATGGATACGAACTAGGAGATAAACAAATAAAGATACTGAGATATGCAGATGATATTGTTCTCATATCACAATCGGAAGACGGTCTACAAAGACTGCTCTATAAATTCAAGCACCGACAAAACAAAATGCATCACAATAGCTAAAGAACCAGTAAGGTGTAAATTAGAAACAAATGGGAAATTAATAGAGCAAGTGCTGAAATTCCCATATCTTGGAATACTAATATGAGATATAACAGAAGAAGTGAGAAAACAAACAAACAAAGCAGCAGCAATATCAGGGGCCCTCAGAGATGTAGTTTGGAAAAAACAAAGATCTAAGTGTAGAAGCAAAAATAAGAATATATAGAAGTTGCGTTAGACCCATACTAGCTTATAGCATAGAAACATGGACAGGCCCAAACAAAACCAAACAGCTAAGAACAAATGAAATGAAAATACTGAGAGCAATAACAGGAAAAAGTTTATTAGACAGAGTGAGTAACAACACCATAAGAGAACAATACAAGGTAGAAGATATAGTCAGATGGGGAAAAAAGAGAAGAGAGTGGCGTGAACATGTACAAAGGATGGAAGATACAAGAATGCTAAAAATATGTATAAACAAAAAACCACATGAAACAAGATCAAAAGGACGACCACCAAAGAGATGAAGAAACGGCTGGACATCCGAATCACAAGAGGCTTAATAACGAAGTAGAACAGAAGAGGAAGTTTTTGAAACAAATCATTTAAATAATAAATGAACATTTAAGCTTACCAAATTTGTATTCGCCTGTTTTTGCAAGTCTGGAAAATTATTCTGTAAATTGTTCAAAATCTTCCATTTTGACCGTGTAATACGAACACTAACTTCCCTGTCGCGGAAATCTGAAAGTTCCGTTTGACCATCAATTTGAGGTATCAGAGTGGTATTAAAATAATTTTCATCTTCATCGTCACTTTTATCAGATACATCTTTCATATCGATTTTCTTAGGAGTTGTTACTGCATCTAAAGGCATACTTAAATCAAGAAAATCTTCATTGGAATCATCATTTTGTCCTTCTTCCTCCTTTACATTTTGAGATAATATACTGTCTTCTATTAGGTTTTCATTTACCTTAGGACAAAAAAAAAACAAAATAAAATATATATTTAAACGTCAATCATTAATGCTATAATTAGAAAGTCAGTAAACTGGTTTACGCAGTAGTTCTATTGCAAACATGCAGTTCTAAAATAATACAATACTGAATTTTTTTTTTTGAGTTCCATATCTGAAATGACATGCCCTTCATGAAAAAATATTGACCACAAAAAAAAAGAAGAACTGATACTTCTATATATATATATATATATATATATATTATATATATATATATATATATATATTATATATATATATATATATATATATATATATATCATTGCTGTTAAAATTCTAACAATGACAAGGAAAAAAATAACCTAATTTTCAGATTCCTCACCTTGAAAAGCTTTGAAAAGGTCGTATTTTTATTTTTTTTATAGGTCTAGCACACACGTGCTACAGGGAAGTCCTTAAAGCGCTCCAGGTGCAGCATGTGTGCGGGAAAAGCAATTCACGTAATTCTTGAATCGCTGTAAATTGTACTTGGTGGGAAACACAGCCCTGGGCAAATTGTTCGAAAGGGATGATGTTCTCCTTATAATGACTGCTTGAAAAGTGTTGTACGCAGAGTAACAAGCTAAACCTCATACCATTCCATGAAAATACTTTTAGAATAGACTCAAGTCGCCAACCGTTCTTCGATGTTCCTGCGAATCAAGGCCGCCAGTCAGTTCCGAGTCTCTAATCAGACGAACAGCTCTTCTCTGAACAGAATCCAACAAATGCAGTGTGTGTATGGCAGCGGACTCCCAACATGGGAGCAGTATTTCATAGTTGGTCGAATTTGAGCTTTGTAAAGAATTAACAGTTGTTGTGGAGTGTAAAGTTTTCAGGTTCAACATGATTCGAATTCGCCTGAGTAGCCGATGTCCGAGCGTTTAAAGTGAATGAAGAGATAAGCGTACTGTCCGACATATACGAAGCTGCTACCGCTCCTTTTTAACCCATTATATATTTGACAATAAATAATTATGCTTACAATTTATGCATTACCCAACCAAAGACCAGACAAATAAATAATGTAGGATTCAGTAAGTTTGCAAGTTTGTCAATCTGTGTATAAGTGAAAAAAAATGGATATGTGGGGAGCGAAATAACACGTAGGCTGAAAATTTTTTGGTCTCAAAACATAGATGTCGTCCTTTTCAAAAAATCCATATGATTCTTAGGAAGTATCAACCTTCAAACGATAGGAGTCAAAATTTCATGACATTTCGACGATTAGTTTACAAGTTACAGAGCCTTTAGTGAATAGTAATATTTTCAAAAAAATAGAAAAAATCGAATTTCGTGTTGATTAAAGACTGTTTTTCGATGGGAAAAATACCGTTCAACCAAACCAAAAATCACTCATCATTTACTGGTATACAGAATTTAAACGCGGTCGTACAGATACAAATGATGGTAAATGCTCTGGACGCCCAAATGAGGTGGTTACACTGGAAAACATAAAAAAAATCCACACAATTGTTGTGGATGACCGTAAAGTGAAAATGCTTGAGATAGCTGACACACTAAAAATATCAAAAGAACGTGTTAGTCATATTTTGCATGAACATTTGGGTATGAGAAAGTTCTGTTCGAAACGGGTACCGCGTTTGCTCACAGTGGACCAAAAACAACAACGTGTTGATGGTTCTGAGCGCTGTTCGGACCTGTTTGGGCGCAACAAAAAGGATTTTTTCATGTGATAAGTGACAATGGATGAAACATGGATCCACCACTACACACCGGACTGAACGTTTTGGTCACTGTATTTTAGGATGCGCAAGGAATAATTTTCATCGACTATGCTGAGAAGGGAAAAACCAACAATAGCGAATATTATATAAAGTTATTGGTGTGTTTAAAGGCAGAAATCGTAAAGAAACGGCCCCAATTAAACAAGAAAAAGTGAAGTTCGAATTGCTTTCTCATCCACCGTATTCTCCAGATTTGGCCCCCAGCGACTATTATCTGTTCGCAGACCTAAAAACAATGCTCGCGTGAAAGAGATTTGGCTACAGTGAAGAAGTTATCGCCGAAACTGGGGCCTATTTTGAAGACCAGATTTGGCCTCGAGCGACTATTATCTATTCGCAGACCTCAAAAACATGCTCGCAGGAAAGAGATTTGGCTCCAATGAAAAAGTTATCGCCGAAACGGAGGCCTATTTTGAAGGTCAAGACAAATCCTTCTACAAGAAAGGTATAGAAATGTCAGAAAAGCGTTGGACTTATTGTATCGCTCTTGAAGGAGACTATATTGATGAATAAAGTCGAATTTTGCAAAAAAAATGTGTTTTAAGTAGCCTACGTGTTACATATATCTGATAATAATCCTATGTTCACAAATTAAGGGGATTGATTAAATAAAACACATACTATTCGTGCATTCATCTAAATTTAATTGATCCCCTTCCAAGTAATCTCCGCCCACTGCAATACACTTATGTCAACGTTTTTCTCAATCTTTCAAACACATGTTATATTCGATTTCTGATATTGCTTTCTAGGCGACCAGCGAATTCTCTTTTCGGCTTTATACATTTTTACGGAACGTGTAACACCGATCACTTGCGATAGCTGCCAACACACAACTGCGCGTTACATCTGTTTAAAACTTGTAACGCAACCGTTACAAGAGTCACGCTTATCAACAGACATGCCGCTTAACAAAATTTCGTAGAAATTTACCAGACTTATCAATCCACTCTCGCAAATTTTATGTATACAGCAGTGAGCAAACAAATCGACTCACGATTTTGTTTCGTGTAACACCGATCCTTGAATTTCATTTTCAAACAGTGGTATTATTTTTGGTATCATTAGAATGGTAATTTTCTACTCTTTCCAATAATATCAAAAACATTTGAATTTCCAAACAGTTTTACTGATTAAAACGGTTTTACTCAAAAGAACCGTTTTTGCTCGCTTAGCAACGTACTCGTTGCGCGCTATTCATTCCTATAAAAACATATCCAACTGCATTTTCCTATCATTCCTTTATCGGAACTTGAACCGTCAACATCTTTGCTACACCTGCTCACTAATTACGACATGAGAAAATGGATAGCATCCCGGAAGAAACGACACAAGTCATTGCCCTATTGCGGTCAAGTGCAAGTTGAACTTGCGTAATTAGTGTTCCGTACGTTGATTGCTTTAAAATAAAAAATTTTGTTACGGAGGTGATCAGTGACTTCACAAAACACACCCTAAATGAGTTTTCAACAAAGTTTGTTTCCGATCTTTACTGAAAACTGATGACCTCGAAATTTTTGTTTTTTTTTATATAACAGATAAATTATTAAAGGCAATGCACTCGTGATAATTTTCGTTCAATCTACATCCCGTGGAGAATATTTCAGAATTTTTTCAAAATTTTTGGATCAGTGCTTTTCGAGATAAAGGGGAGGGACAGCGATTTTTCGAGATTTTTAAAAATAATACCAAGAAAAGTGTGCGCATGTATTAGATTATATATAGTTTTGAACTCGTGTTTTACAAGCTTTCATTTGACATAGTAAAAATTTTTTTTTCACTTCCGATTTCACCCCCCAAAACTAACCCCTTAAGCCAAAATTTAACTCTCAAAACTACACGGCTCTGATGAGGCCATCAATTCCTATATCAATACCAAATTTCAACTTTCTATGTCCAATAGTTTCGGAGAAAATCAGATGTGACAGATGTGAAGTGATCTTATAAGTGTTCCGTACGGAACACTAAAAATTATGTATAGAAGCTCGAGACTGATATGCTATGTTCATGAGACCAATTAAACAGAAAACACATAAGTATTATATGACAGACAGACGGACGGACAGACACCGGAGTTATCTTATAAGTATTCCGTACGGAACACTAAAAACTTTCCCGAAAGGAATTTCTGACAGTACTTTCCGTATATTAGAGTTAATTTTAATAAATGCTTTGAATTGATATGACGAATCTTATTATTTAAGCATTATTTTTCTTACGAGTATGGACCTCGGCAAACCAAAAAATAATTATAATATTTTTATTATAGTATCTTCAATAAGTTCATACTTTCTTTGGTTGTCACAGTTTTTGTTGCTGTAGAGTTTGTGATTTTTAATTTAGAACGAGTTTAATGAGACCAAGTGCAGCGTTTTTGGAAAAATAAAAAAAATTGGACAACGGGCGGTTATTAAGTACCTCTTTAAAAAAAGATTAACACCAAAGGAGATCCACGATGTTATGAAAACAACAGTATATATACCACTGTGAAAAAATGGTTGCAGAATTTAAACGTGGACGAGAGAGCATCGAAGATGACCCTTGCTCCAGCCGGCCCAAGGTGTCTACGACTGAAGGAAACATCGGCAAAGTGTGTGATCTCATATTGGAAGACCGTAGATTTACTATGAGGGAGACTGCAGACACTATACGCATTTCGTATGAACGAACACAAAATATCATTGCCAACGAACTCTGATTTTCTAAGGTTTCCGCTAGGTGGGTCCCCAGATTGCTTTCAGTTGAACAAAAACGAATTCGACTCACGATTTCTCGCGACTGTTTGGAGATGTTTGAGGCTAATCCGCAAGATTTTCTTAACAGGTTTGTGACAATGGACAAAACCTGGGTTCACCACTATACTCCAGAGTCAAAACAACAATCCAAGCAGTGGAAGAAATCTGGCGAACCGACCCTAAAGAAAGCAAAGGCAATTCTGTAGGCTGGAAAAGTGATGGCGTCAGTTTTTGAGATGCTAAAGGTATTATTATGGTGGACTACCTTCCGAAAGGCGAAACAATAAACTCGTTTACGTCAAGAAATTAAAGAGAAATGCACAGGATTACTGAGAAAGAAAGTTTTGTTCCATCAGGACAACGCTCGTGTTCACATGTCTGTTGAGTCTAGGGCACAAATTCGCGATTGTGGTTTCGAATTGCTGCCCGACCCGGCTTAGTCTCCTGATTTGGCACCTTCGGACTTTTATCTGATTTCAAACCTAAAAAAACACCTCGGTGGCCAGAAATGTTCATCAAATGAAGAAGTCAAAGCTGCAGTTAACCAGTATTTTGAAGATCTTGAAAATCTTTTTTTGAAACAGGTGTGGAAGCTTTGGAAAGCAGGTGGAAGAAGTGCATAGAAGCTAGGTGGCGGTTCCGTCAAGAAATTAAAATATTTTTGTACGTATTTTATTTTATTTTCTTGACTAGGCCGCCAATTTTTCAATCCATTCTTGTTTTAAAATTTTGTTTTTTCAATAATGAAGCCCACACACACGCACTTGACACATAAACATATGCTTAAAAAAATGGAAAAAAGTTATGACTATATAATTAGGTATATTTATTTATTTAATCCATTTTATATTGAATATATACGGGGAGAAATGTCGATTTTATGTATCTGTTACCGAAAAAATCTTCAAATTTCAGTTTTCATATCAACTGAAATTGAAAAAATGACAAACTTGATAGAATTAAAGAGAATTATACTAAACATCCGAAAAATGAGGGGTTTTAGGTTGCTTCGCTATTTTGGGCATAACTTTACGGCCCGTCCTCCGATCATTCTGAAATTTGACAGGCATGTTTGTGACATATATCTGCACATATTGTGTGAGTTTCGTACCTACACGGTAAATACATTTCGATATACATAGATTTTTCCACCGAAATTTTTATTTTTTTTTTAATTTCGCGCCAAAAACAAGATAAAAAAATCAGGTTAGGGTACTAACCTACGACCTTCTCAAATTTCGAGTCAAACGGCCAAAAGCTGTAGGAGTACGAGACAAATAAAAAAAAAACACTAATTTTGAGGTTATGGCTGACAGGAGTGAGTTGGAGGTCTGAAAATTTCAGGATAGGCTTTTCTCAACAATACTTACAAGATGTATATATGTACTTATACTGCATTTGTTTTAAAGGCCGATTTTAGTACCTTATCCAGCCAGACCCTTTGGCATCATTAGAAAGAGAATAGAATGGGTTTTCAAATGATACTAAAATCCGTAAAAATACATGAACGCTAAATTCTAGGATCCGTGTTAAATGAAGCCAAATAGATTTTTTGCTCACCAGCGTATATTATTTTATATTTTCATCTTTGACTAAAAAATGAGATGTAATGGTAACAAGACAGGCTTACCTTCTCTTCCGCTAAATTTTCCAGTAACTGAAGAAAATTATTAGCATCCTCATCCATGGTCATATTCAATTTACCCTGAGATGGCGTAAGGGTGATATCGAGATTTTGACTACTTGAAATATCGAGGGTGTCGTCCAGAGACAACTCCAAACTAGAAGGTGTATGTAAATCGATTAGAGACGCGTTTTGTATATTAGCATTATTGGGCGTCTCAGCTGGATACACTGAAGTATTTAATTTGTCTTCTGGTACCTCTTTATCCGTTGATAAAACGGCCATTCTTTCTTTAAGTGCTTGTTCAAAAATTAAATGAGTTTTTGTTGGTGTAAACTTCGTATTTTTTAGCTCAAGAAATTGGCCGAGTTGAGAATCTTCATTTTTATTTCTACGTCTTTGCTGTTCATCCGCCCACAAAGCTGCAATTCCTGGATTGACAGCTAAACTTCCATTTGTAATTTCTTGCCTGTTGAGTATATGTTCGGCGTTAATATCCGCTTCCAGTTCACATACTGTAATTTTTTCTATGCTAACCGGTAAAAACAGCTCTTGATCAATATGGCTGTTTTTATTGTCTGGATTAATTCTGTACTTTAGCTGGGAAATATCCATGTTATTCATCCCATGAAGATTGTAATCAATCATGAATTGAAGAGTAAAGTTGATGTGTGCCTCGTGGGGTTGAAATAATTTATCGAGAATGGAATGATTTAAGAGTAATGTGGTAACTGTCGATACCAACATTGGATTATAAATATATATTTTGAAAAACTGGTGTTTCTTTGGATGGTAGCCGTACATTGGTCTAAAATTTATTTATTTAATGTAGTAATGCAATATAATACAATAATATAGTCGTACCTAAGTAAAATTATACATTACATGTAGGCTGAAAAGTTTTTGGTCTGACACATAGATGCAGTCCTTTTTTAAAAAATTCAAATTTTGTGTGTGGATTAAACACTGTTTTTGATGGGAAAAAATATCGTTCAAGCAAAGCAATGGCTTCATAAGCATTACGGGGACTCATCATTTACCGGTATGCTGAATTTAAACGCGGCAGTACAGATACCAATGATGTCGAACACTCTGGACCCACAAATGAGGTGGTTACACCGGAAAACATTAAAAAAATCCACAAAACTGTTTTGGATGACCGTAAAGTGAAATTGCGTGGGGCTTGAGAAAGCTCTGTTCGAAATGGGTACACCGTTTGCTCACGGTAGACCAAAAACAACGTGTTGATTCTGAGCGCTGTTCGGACCTGTTTAAAGGCAATAAAACGGATTTTTTCATGCGATATATGACAATGGATGAAACGTGGATCCACCACTACACACCGGAATCAAATCGGCAGTTAGCTGAGTGGACAGCAGCCGGTGAAAGCAGTCCGAAGCGACCAAAGACACAACAGCCGGCTCGGAAGGTTATGGCCTCTGTATTTTCGGATGTGCATGGAATAATTTTCATCGATTATGCTGAGAAGGGAAAACCATCAATAGCCAGAAATCGCAAAGTAATGGCCCCAAATCAACAAGAAAAAAGTGCTCCTTCACAAGTCAATGGTTACGAAAGGCGTGAATCGCTTTTTCTTCGCACACATGCCGCTCCTGGAGCGCTTTAGGGACCTCCCTGCAGCACGTGTGCTAGACCCAGAAAAAAAAAAACGATGGAAAAATTGCATGAATTAAAGTTCGAATTGCTTCCTCATCCACCGTATTCTCCAGACTTGGCCCCCAGCGACTATTATCTATTAGCAGACCTCAAAAAATGCTCACGGGAAAGAGATTTGGCTCCAATGAAGAAGTTATCGCCGAAACTGAGGCCTATTTTGAGAGCAAAGACAAATCCTTATACAAGAAAGGATAGAAATATTAGAAAAGGGTTGGACTGATTATATCGCTCTTGAAGAAGACTATATTGATGAATAAAGTAGAATTTTGCAAAAAACAAACGTGTTTTAAGTAGCTAGACCAAAAACTTTTAAGCCTACGTGTTACTTGTATATACAAGGGCTACCTTTTAAGTTTGTACAAAAATAATGAAAGAAAAAACATTTTTGGTACAAATCGTCTTATTGTTTCTCAAAATATTCGCCTTTAAGATTTATAGAAACATTTTTTCCACTCCGAAGTTGGTACCTCGAAAGCATGGTTTTGGAAGAATTCAACAGCTTCTTGCGGTGATGAACATCGCTGTCCACGCATTTTTTTTTTAATTCGGGAACAAAAATAAGTCGTTAGGCGATAAATCAGGTGAATACGAGCAATGAAACATTAATTTGATGTTTTATTCCGTCAAATAATTCTACAACATGAACTTCTTATATGATTAGGAAAATTGTAAAACACATTGTTTATCAAGGTGCTGTCTCTAGTAGAACTAATATCTTTTATTGTTTGTATAAGCCCAATGCTATTCGAATAAGTGGATAAACTATTATTAACACATATTTGTTTAATCATAAACAAATAAAATAAAATTAAACTTTGAACTGTTGTGGCTTTTACTTGATGGAAACTCATATTAAATACAACAAAAACTGGTTATTTAAACACAAAATTTCCACAATATTTTTATTTTTCAGTACAACGCGTTTCGCTAACAATGTAGCTTTGTTAAGTATAAATAATATACAGAATTATTAGGTATATATAAACTAAAACAGGTACAAAATAATGAACAAATTTTATGATAGGTAATTATACAGAACTATTAACTAAATAATTTGAAAAAATAATGATAGGTACTTCCAACAGACCAATTATGTGAATAAATTTAAAAGGGGGTGACCTATTTGTATTTTTCATACGGGTTATTTCTAAGGCCTCCTTCAGGTATAGTTTATAAGCTTTCTTTTCTTGGTGTGGTATTTTGAAACTTGGATCAAGAGTGATTTCTAGATAATAGATGATTCGCATATGTTGAGTTATTTTTTCGATTTATAAGACTTCTATAGTGTTCATTAATCCGTGTATTAAAAGTTCTAGCTGTTTGTCCTATGTATATTTTAGGATAAGTGCCGCAGGTTAATTCATAAACACCTGATTTATTATTTTTAACGGTTCGTTTTTTATAATTTTTTAAAAAACTTCCTATTGCGTATTCTGTTGTGAATGCTATGTTGATATTTTAATGAGTAAGTATTTTTCTTATTTTTACTGACGTGTTACCATAAAATGTTAAAGTTTTACAAGGCAACTTTTCTTTTGGTATTGGGAAAATTTCTGAAATAGCTTGATTTTGGAGTTTTTTATTTACCATGTTATCTATGAGTAGCTGTGAATATCCATTACTTGTCCAGTCACATTAGGGGTTTCACCTCGGAATGAGACATAATAAGCTGTAAATTTGTATAAACCTTTATTTTGGCATTCTAAAAGTTGTCTCAAAAGTCTCATAAAATCTCGTGTCCGCGTCTTAAGATATTCAAGGTCAAAGGTCACAAAAATCGGTTTTTCGCAAATATCTCGCTTCCTATGGTTTCAATGATATTTGCATCTACAAATTTTGTTCTAAACATTTTTTTATACGCTTAACCGTTTTTGAGATAGAGCGCGGAGAGTGCGCAGCGCTCAGCCATCCATAGCATAATGCAAGGTCAACCGTGAGTCCCGGTAAATAATACGCCCTATAAAGTTAATTAATCACTAAAAAATCCATAATAATGAATAATTTACATTATTTATTAATTAATACAATATATTTAATAATATTTTTCATTTATCAAATCTATTCGTTTAATAATACTTACCTATTTCATGTAATTAAAAAATTGTTAAGTGAAATACTTTAAGTATATTTTAATTATATTCTAATATATCTTAATTATATTTTAAGTAGAAAAAGAATTAAGTACTTTTTCTTTAAAATGTGTAAACTATTAAATACTTATATTACTATTAAGATTATACCTGGGAATACGGACCCCTATAATACCTTTTCTATTTATAGTCAGTTGGGACAGATGTTCCATTGTATAGTTAAGACCGATTTCTTTTTCAAGGGACCACTTTCTAACCTGAACTACCCAAGTTTATTGTTAGTTTTAAATTGTATCTTAACAAGGACGGACGTACAATTTTAAGAGTTATGGCTGATTTGTGTTTTATATGCGATAAGTCACTTTCAGAAGGTGATTCTGTTAATGTAGTGCGCGGCTTATAAACTTTAAAAAACTGCAAGTATTGAAAGAAATGAAAAGAAAAGAAGAGCGACCAGAAGACGATGAAGAAGAAGAAAATTGAGACTCATGTCCTTCTAATTATTAAAGTTTATGTAAATCCTTCCCACATTTGAACTTCAATTGTAGTAAATGTATGATACATAATTGCTAAATAAAGATATAATTAAAATATATTTACTCTATTCCTTTTCTATTTAAAATCTAATTTAGATATATTAGAATATAATTAAGATATACATAAAGTATTCTACTTAACAATTTTTTAATTACACGAAGTAGGTAAGTATTATTAAACGAATATATTTGATAAATGAAAAATATTATTAAATATAATGTATTAATTAATAAATAATGCAAATTATTCATAATTATGGATTTTTTAGTGATTAATTAACTTTATACGACGTATTATTTACCTGACCTTGCATTATGCTATGTATGGCTGAGCGCTGCGCGCTCTCCGAGCTCTATCTCAAAAACGGGTAAGCGTATAAAAAAAATGGTTAGAACAAAATTTGTAGAGAATTTTATGCTCTACAATTTTCATAATAGATGTAAATATTATTGAAGCCATAGGAAGCGAGATATTTGCGAAAAACCGATTTTTGTGACCTTTGAGCTTGAATATTTTAAGACGCGGAAACGAGATTTTATGAGACTTTTGAGATAACTTTTAGAATGCCAAAATAAAGGTTTATACAAGTTTATAGCTTATTATCTCTCATTCCAGGGTAACTCTCTTTTTTGGCTTAAGTACTATACTGACAGCTATTTGTTTGATAATATTTAGTTTGTTATTAAAGCAGTTTCTGATAAAATTACCCAGTTAGTATTTACTTAACAGTTCTGTGTAATTACCTATCATAAAATTTGTTCATCATTTTGTACTTCAGTTTATATATACCTAATAATTCTGTATATTATATATACTTGACAAAGCTAAATGTTAGCGAAAGGTGTTGTACTGAAAAATAAAAAAATTGTGGAAATTTTGTGATGAAATAACCAGTTGTATTTAAAATAGAATTATTTTGTCTCGGTATCTATCCGTTGGTCACCAGTCACAATGATATTACTACTATCGAGTGTGACAGACAGACGCCGAAGTGATCCAATAAGTGTTCGGTATTGAACCCTAAAAATCAAATAAATTCATTGATCGATGATGTGCAACTTCTGAAACAAAATTTTAATTCGTAGTGTAATTAAAATTACGTTATGAGCGAGTTTCTGAGGTACCTACTTAATATTTTTGTTTTCCAAAAAAATATAGACTTGGGCTTTTAAAAGTGTACATATTTCAGTAATCAATAGCGTCACAAACGCCTCAATTTTTAAACAGTTAGGGAATCAAGGTATATTTAAATCTATATCTATAATGCTTTCTATTAATCTAAAAAGAAAATGGGTTCTTGAAAAAGTAAAACTGCCCATAGAGTTGGTTGAAAATGAATTGGGGATTAAGACGTCATTTCGTTTGGTAAAGTTCGTAATAATTTTTCTATATTTTTTACCAGTCTCTATAAAATTCATTATTTTGGAGGTTTAGCTTCAGAATACTGGATAAGTTTAGGGATGGAGTAGTGAGTCATTCATAGAAACGGTTTAATTTTTTTTCTCCTTCATTTTTTTATATTCCTTTGATTCTGCGATCATTTAACCAATAAAAAGTAATTAATTAAATTAATACTTACATGCCAGATACCAACGAAATTTTATAAACATGCTGTGTATTTGAACTTCCTTGATTTAATGACGTATTAACTGCTTTATCAATGCTGGCTGCTATTTGATACATGAGCGCCTGCGCGTTGCCAACACCATCATAAGGTATGTATAAATAAGGAAAGACGCCGTGAATATGCACACATATTTTATCCCCTACAAAACTCTTTAATATTAGTCATCACTTGTGTACTATTCTCGCCGACGAAAGTATCGTATTTGGGATAAAATTATCCACATTTCATGGCACTTTAATTATAGTTTTGTCGATGTGTCATTGCTGCGATATCCTCCGAATAAATTAGATATGGATACGTTAAGAAATTGTGGTTCTTGGGATTAAACAGCACCAGCGTAGCGGAACTTTTCGACATTTCGTCTACGAACCTAAGCATCTTTAGAGATCTTTATTCTTCAAAATTAGAATACAGATTAAGCTCGAAGGACCACAAATTAAGTATTTGTAGACAGAAGCAAGAACTTGGCGTTCTCTTAGGTTGATAGCGCAACCTGTATGGAGTTGATGTTCAGACTGTACAATGTCTTTCTTGTCGATGCATCTTTTACGTTCTTTAATACCAGTTGATATTGATCTTCTAGTTTCCCCTACATACACCCCACCACACAAAGAGGGAATTTTATAGACACCTTTAGTTTGTAAACAAATTGTGTCTTTTGGTAATTTCAAGAACATTTTTTACAAATGTTAAAGATTGTGCATTCATTATTCGTACACACGCTTCTAAGTAATTTGAGTATATTATCTATAGTACCGTTTATGTAAGGTAAAACACTGACAGTGGACACCATCATCCTTCTCAAATACTATCTGTCATCAACTCACTAGTATTTCCAGCTTTATCAATTAACCATTCTACCTCATCAAAAATAGATAAATTGAGCAGTGCTTTAAAGAGTAATGGATATTCTTCTTCTTGCCACGCTGTCTCCTCACAAGGGTTGGCGATCCATATAGCTAAAGGAACTTTAGAAACTGGTTGAGGAATATCACCCGAAACACATCCAAACCACCTTTGCACGTCCTTCAGCCAAGAATTCTGTCGTCGTCTGATCGATCGTTTGCCCTTTATTTTGCCTTCAATAATTAAACGTAGTAATTTGTATTTTGGGCCCTTCATATGTCCGAAGTACTGAGTTTTTCTTATTTTTATGGTTGTTAGTTATTCATAAGCTTTGTTCATTCTTTCTAGTACTTCTACGTTTTTTATTTTCTGTACCCAGGACATGAGAACAAGACGTCTATAAATGTACATTTCAAAATCTTTCAGTTGTTTCTCTGAGCGAGCGTCCAGCCATCACATCCATACAATAGCACGGAAAATACATACGCTCTCACCAGTCTCATTCGGAGTTCGAGACTAAGACTTGTTGTTTATATTCATATATGTTATTCAGGCCTGTTCAATTCGGGAATATATTTCCTACCTTGGATCCCACTTTTCATCTATATTGGTTCCCAAATATTTAAATCATCTATATTGGTTCCCAAATATTTAAATGTGGAGACCTGTTCTACGGTGTTGTCCTTGATTTCGAGGGATTCTGGTGGTAGATTTTTCTTTGTTATACCATCTTTTCTTATATTCGTAGTGAATCCAAATCTTTCACTGGCTGTTAGGACTCCATCGATCAATTGCTGGAGATCTTTGATATTATTTGCTAAAAGAACAGTATCATCAGCAGGCCGTATAAGTTCAGTGTATTCCCATTAATTGTTATTCTTTTAATGGATTCATATATGGCTTCACTAAACATCGCATCAGAATAAAGATTAAACAAAAGTGGTGAGAGAATGCATCTTACACCTTGGGTGATTTTTATGCTGTTTCAAGACCAATTTTAACTTCCACTGATTGATTCCGGTACAGATTTTTAATAATATTTAGATCTCTTTTGTTTATATTTGTTGTTTCCAGAATTTTTATTAATTTCTCATGTATCACACAATCGAAAGCTTCTAAAGGGTGTTTTTTATAGAGGTATAAAACTTTAAGTTGGCAACACTTTTTTAACTGGCGGCCATTTTGTCAGCTGTCAAGTGATTTATGTTTTGGTTTGGCATTTCAACATGAATAGACTGACGCCTGAACAACGCTTCCAAATTGTGCAAATTTATTTTGAAAATCATGGTTCTGTTCGAAATACGTATCGCGCACTACGTCCATTTTACGGTCAACATAATCGTCCATCAGAGCAATTAATTCGATTAACTATGGAATGTTTTCGCACCACGTTTACTCTAAATGATAATACGCATCCACAGAGACGTCGTACAGTGCGTACAGAAGAAGTCATTGCTGCTGTAGAGCGTAGCGTAGAGGAAGACCCGAATCAGTCTATCCGCCATCGTGCACAGGAATTGGATATGTGTCCATCCACTTTATGGAAGATTTTGCGGAAAGATCTTGGTTTGCGTGCTTACAAAATCCAACTCGTGCAACAATTGAATCCACACGATCACCTAGCAAGGCGTAGATTCGGTGAATGGGCCCAAAACAAGATTGCCGTTGATCCTGATTTTCATAAGCGAATTTTGTTTAGCGATGAAGCTCACTTTTGTTTGAATGGATACGTCAATAAACAAAACTGCCGTATTTGGAGTGATGATAATCCTCAAGTGTATGTTGAGACACCGTTACATCCAGAAAAATTGACTGTTTGGTGTGCTTTATGGGCTGGTGGAATCATTGGTCCGTACTTCTTTAAAAACGATGCTGGTCAGAACGTTATAGAGCCATGATTACTGACTTTTTCGTTCATCAATTGAACAACCATGATGTGCAGGAGCTGTGGTTTCAACAAGACGGCGCAACATGTCACACAGCTTGTGCCACAATTGATTTATTGAAGGAAACGTTTGGTAACCGCATAGTTTCACGTTTCGGACCCGTGAATTAGCCTCCAAGATCGTGCGATTTAACGCCGCTAGACTATTTTCTGTGGGGATATGTGAAGTCGCTAGTCTACGCCGATAAGCCCGAAACGATTGACCACTTGGAGGACAACATTCGCCGCGTTATTGCCGATATACGGCCACAAATGTTGGAAAAAGTCATCGAAAATTGGACCTCCAGATTAGACTACGTCCGAGCCAGCCGTGGCGGTCATATGCCAGAAGTCATATTTAAATTATAATGCCAGAAGATTATCTTTCGAATAAAGTAAATTTCATGTCAATTTAAAAAATTCATCTTTGTTTTATTCCATTTCAAAGTTCTATACTTCAATAAAAAACACCCTATATGTTCATATCTTTACAGCGCTGAACCAGTACATTTAATTAGAATAAAGCTTTTCGAAATCCGAATTGTGTGTTATCTATTTCTGCTTTATATTTTCGATATATTCTGGTATGGGCGATTTTCAGGAATATCTTGAGAACGTGAGACAATAAACTTACTAAGCGACAATCATCACATTTCACTGATTTTGACTTTTTAGGTATTAGGATGAAAGTGAACCAACTACTTTTCCATCCTTCTGTAGTTGTATAGCATGAATAACTTCTCTTTTTGTTATTTCCGGCCCTATCTCCCTGTTCAGTTGTACGTTGCTTAATCTTTGTCCATTGAAAAGTTGTTCTATGTATTGCTCCCATGTCTTTATTTTGTCCTTATAATTTCATTTCTTCGATTTCTCAGAAGTGGTTCTAGGTTTTTCTCGTTTTTTCCTGGCAATTTCTTCACCTCACCTCTATATCTCCCTTAACCAGATTTCCTGAGCTTCTCTAAATTATCGACGTATTACTCTGTTTAGTTCATTGTACTTTGAGACATCTTTTGTTTTCTGTAATCTTCTTTCGTCCATCAGATTTAGTGTCTCTTCTGTCATCCCGTCCTGTTTTTCTCATTCTCTGCTCGACCCACGTCCTCCTTTTAATTCATTATTCATTGTGATTCCACATCCTTGTTATCTGTTCTTATTTACTCCTAAAATTTATCATCCATTCGGTTTGATATTTGTTCTTTAATTTCAGGGGTTTTCAGTATCTTTGTATCTATGGGGTTTATTATATGTTTTTTGTTAGGACTTTGGAACCAGCGCATTCGAAATTCCATGAGCACTGGATTGTGGCCCAAACTTGCATCTGCCCTGCCTGGATAGGTTTTTACAGATTTTACAAATTTCTTCACGTTTTGTTTAACGAGAATAATATCTATCTGGTTCCTAGTCCTATAGCTTGGTGATTTCCAAGTGTACAACCATCTGGATGGGAGCCTGAAAAATGTGTTGCTAATAAAAACATCATTCTCGATACAAAATTGGACAAGTCTGCCGCTTCGATCATTTTTCAGACCTAAGCCAGATTGTCCAACCACTTCACCGTCCCCTCCTAAACTCACCTTAGAGTTAGAGCTCTACGAGTTCACCGTAAAAACGTTCAACCTCTTTATCTGAGTTATCGCATGTGGGTCGTAAAACCCGCATAATGTCCATTATGTAGTTGTAGCATCATTATTTTGTCATGATAAGGTAAAAAATTAATCAGCGGTCTGTTAATTTCAGGTGACAGCACAATAGTAACACCAATATGGAGGTGTTGAGATTCTCCCCAATAATATATATGTAATTTTTCAATTCTTTGTTGGTCAGTGCCAGTCCATCTAACCTTGCTCAAACCGAGAATATCGATCCTCATTCGGTGCATTTCCCTTCCAACATTGGCCAGTTTTCCAGTCATGTAGAGTGTTTGAATATTTCATATAGCTATGCGAATTGGTGTGTTAAACAATTGTGTTCGGTTGTCATGCTTTTCCATGGGAGACGACTGGAGGTATTCTTAGCACCCTCTCCTCACTTAAGAGGTGCCCCGGACTGAGAGTCATAATATCTCTATTTTCGCCAGCCATAGAGAATTTTTTTTGGAGTCTTCGGGCAGTGGTTTTGCGATAGCCAGTGGAATCAGGATGCGATTTCCGGCTATGAGTATCTAGTATCCAGTCTCTTGGAGAAATCATTTTTCGATGGTCTTGATCTAGTATTGACGTAGTTGCTTACCAGCGCTAGAGAGGATATAAAGAAAAAAAAAAGAAAAGATGGGAAGGAATAGGACTCCGTTCTGGTCCTGGGCTCTCTCAGGAATAGGAGATGAGAGAAAACCAGTAACCCGCGTAGGGCAGGGTGCCCTAAACCCTGTAGTAACCTGTCCTCTACCGGGATCGTGGAGGAGTATTACCCGCTACCCGGATGGTGTGCTTATCTCGCCTTATCTCCAATTATCTCGCTTTATCTCCCGTTATCTCGCCTTATCTTGCCTTAACTCCCATTATCTCGACTTATCTCCCATTATTTCGCCTTATCTCCCATTTTCTAAGCTTATCTCGCCTTATCTTCCATTATCTCGCCTTATCTTCCATTATCTCGCCTTATGTCTCATAATCTTGCCTTATCTGCCATTATCTCGGCTTATCTCTCATTATCTCCTATTATCTCGCCTCATCTTCCATTATGTCACCTTATCTCCCATTATCTCGCCTCATCTCCCATTATCTCGCCTTATCTCCCATTATCTCGCCTTATCTCCCATTATCTCGGCTTATCTCGCCTTACCTCCCATTATCTTGCCTTATCTCGCCTTATCTCCCATTATCTCGCCTTATCTCCTATTATCTCGGCTTAGCTCCGATTATCTCGATTTATCACCCATTATCTCGCCTTATCACCCATTATCTTGGCATATCTCGCTTTATCTGTTCTGGTCCTGGTCTCTCTCAGGAATAGGAGATGAGAGAAAGCCAGTACCTAGCGTAGGCCAGGGTGCGCTAAACCCTGTAGTAACCTGTCCTCTACCGGGATCGTGGAAGAGTACTACCCGCTACCCGGATGGTGTATGGATATTGCCGATTACTCGCTTTAATAATCAGGTTTCCAGACAAAGTACCGATGCACCCAGACTATATAATAGGATCCTATTAGCACCCTTTCCCTCGCCAAACAAAAAAAAAAAAAAGTAGTGATAACCTTCGCTGTTCGTCATATTAACTGAATCGTTAAAGCTTTATAGCTGTACACTACAACTAAGTTAACGTAACTAAGCTTCTTACCACTTTTCGTAGACCCAAAGCATCTTAGTATGGGTACCTGACTGACTGAAGCACATCTAAAATCTGAATAAGTAACATCCAATCCTGGTATAGGTGGGGACATATAAAAATCCAATACCACGATCCTTACTGACTCCCCCATTTCCTACAAATGAACATCTCTTAACAATATTTTATTTTACACTAGCAGCGTAGACTCCACGTCTTGCTTCATTTAAATATTACAGGGTAAAGACAAAGCGCCAAAACTCCCTTTTATCGACTACTTTGGTCTCAGCACCTAACCACTTATATCTTATAGGGACTAAACTTATAAGAATAATTTCCCCACATATGAAAAATAATTGCATCAAAAATTCTTATTAGATGTATTTTTTTCTAATTGGAAATGATTTAAAATAATATACAAAGTTATATTACGTTTAATTATACGAAATTTAATACAAACTGGTATATATTTCACAATTTATTAGCTTTATCGTATGAACGCATGAAGTGAATAAAATGACGTTTGCTTATCTCCAATCATAAATGCTCTTGGCTTTTCGCAGTGGGGACATGTGAGATATATTAAACATAATATTAAAATCATCATCATAACAAAAATCATAATAGAAACATAAAAATTTATCGAAAGAATAACTAAAAAAAAAAGAAATTAGTACTTATAATCTACTACACCTAGACTAAAATATAACTTTTTATAAATAAAAAATCTGATTTGTCAATAAGCTCTTCTTCCAGGAGAAGTTTTGGAGTCCCTTAATTAAGGGGTCCAAACTGAGTAAGAGTTTATTCAGTAAGTCTGTATATACTCGTATGTAAGTTGTCGCGACATTTTTTAGTACAATTTCGCATGAAAATATTTACTATTAAATTCAACTGTCTCTTCTGACAGTTTCTCGTAGGACAATATGACGCATTCTATAACCTCAGATCAATGAATAAAAACTTTGTGGACGGAACCGGAGAGATTTTTTTTTTGGACACGGCACAAGTGCTGCGGTGAAATCCCTAAAGTGAAGCGTTTGCGAAAAAAGTGATTTGCATTGGTCTTCAATCGCTGCAAATTGTTCTCAGTGAGAAGCACAGTTCTAAGCAATCCATTCCAAAGGAATGAGGTTCCATATAAATGAATTCTTGAAAAGTGCATTCTGGGAGGTGGTCCAACCAGGCGAATAGCTAGCAGTAGTTTATTTGTAGGAATGCCCCTCGTTCCCCTCCTCCCAATACACAGAGTGCCTCCTCCTCCCAACCTACAGAATCCCCCTGCTCCCAACAGAAATATTGCCTCCTCCTCCCTAGATTAAATCGTAGTGCCTCCTCCTCCCAAAATTATGATTTGCCTCATTCACCCCATTCACCTCCCTGAAATATTTTCAGATAAAAACTTATTTATTTTTTATTTATTTATTTATTTACGGGACAGGCCCATTAGCTCATAAAGACAAAATACAAAAATTTACATATATAAATGACACTTAAAACTACTTAAAACTAAAGGCCTCTTAAAAAGAGACAAGGAGCAGGAGAACAAGTCCAGTGATGGGCAGTTATTTACAATGCCCATAGATCTTGTCATGAAGGTATTAGCTCCGTAGGTTGTCTTATGATAAGGTTTGAAGAAGGACAACGTAGATCTAGTATGTCTAGAGGGTGCATACAAATTAATCTGAGATAAAAGTTCTGGACAATTTACAATGGAATTTAAAGTTTTAAAGAACATTACAAGATCGCTCTGAACTCTCCGGTTAGACAGGGTATTCAAGTTTAATACAGATGTCAGTTTTGAATAACTAAAAGAATCATTGTTAAACGATTTAAAATTAACATGACGTAGGAATTTACTCTGAACAAGCTCCAAGCTCCTAGCATGGCAAGCAAAAGGTGGGTTCCACACACATGAGCAATATTCCAAGAGAGGCCTAACCAACAAGCAAGCAGTATAGAGGTAATGGATGAAAATTCTGATGAGCAACGCCTAATGAACCCAAGCATCCTCAGAGACCTAGACGTTACCTCGGTTATATGGGGAATAAAACTCAGTGCCGAATCAAACTTAACCCCCAGATCCTTAACATTAACCACGGACACGAGGGAAGTCCCATTTATGCTGTAATCAAAAAACAATGGATTGCGCGATCTCGAGAAAGACATAGAGAAGCATTTAGAAGTATTTAAAACCATACAGTTTAACTGACACCAGATACTAAGTCTATCCAAATCACCCTGCAATCCCACACAATCCTCAATCGATCCAACCGCCGTATACAACTTCAAATCATCAGCAAAAATCAAGAACCTGGAAGACCAAAAGCAGTCGGCCACATCATTCAAGAACAGGTTAAACAGCAGAGGCCCTATATGGGAGCCTTGAGGTACTCCCGAGGGCACAGTAATGTTGACAGACTTAAAATTATTAGCTCGAACAACCTGAACTCTGCCACACAAATAACTCCTAATCCAGCCCAACAGTGGACCCGATATGCCACGGTTATTGAGCTTCTTAAGAAGAACACCATGGTTGACCCACCATGGTTGACCTTATCAAAGGCCTTAGAGAAATCGATATAGATGGAATGTACCTCAGATCCACTCTCCAAGGTCCTCGACAGGTAGTCCGTATAGGAAATCCAAGTTCAATTCAGCAGACTTGCCTCGCTGAAAACCAAACTGTTCATCTATTATAAATGATCCCAAGTTAGATGCCAATACTTTAGTTACTAGGTTTTCAAATTTTAGGAACAGTACTCAAAATACTTATTGGCCTATAGTTTGCGATATCTGCCCTGTCCCCTGACTTGAATACCGGGGTGACAAAACTGGTCTTCCAATACTCAGGAAAGTAACCCTCCTCCAATGACCGGTTAAACAACATGCATAATGGTCACGATAACACGAAGCTACATGCCTTTAGTAACCCAGGAGGAAAACCATCAGGACCAGACCCCTTTCTGTGATCCAACCTCGAAAGCCCCTCGTAAATTTCAGAGACTGAAATCTTAAATTTGAAGATATTATGAATATTAGTAGAGGGTAAGGCTGGATAATCTAGTAACTCATCAGAGTAAACAGAGCCGAAGTAACTTGCAAAAAGATTAGCCACATCAATGCCCATGTCCACAGATTGTTCATTATAAAACATCCTAGGAGGAAGGGCATTTGTGCCACGCTGTGCGCCAACAAAGTCCCAAAAGCTTTTCACGTTATCTCTAATAGAGAGTTCAATGTTGGAGATATAATCAACATGACACCTACGTGATAGATTCTTACACTGCGATCTTAAAGCAGAGAAGTAATAATAGTCCTGAGGTTCCCCAGATGATCTAAACCTCTTGTGTGCTCCTTTTTTACGAATTATTAAGTTTTTCAACTCAGGAGAAAACCACCTAGGGAATTTTCTACTAGATACCTTCTTTAACGGAACATACAAATCTATGGCCCTATAAAGTACATCATAAAAAATATTCAACATCTGGTCAACCCCCCGGTTCGAAAGCAGATGATCCCACGATACCGAACCCAGAAAATGATTTAACGAAATATAATCCGCAGACTTAAAATCATAATAGAATTCCGTACATTGGGGTAAAATAACTTTTTTATTAGTTATAAATATTAGCTTAAATTCAAGAGGTGGATGGAAATCATCCGGTAGGATCAGAGTATCATCAGCCATCCCCAGGGATAGATCATTTACATGGCTTAGAACCAGATCAAGGACAGAACCAGTTTTATTAATTACATTATTCACTTGAAATAAATTATGAAAGGCACACATATTTGACACCATTTCACATATCTCCAGTTCACGGCCAGCGGGTGAATCCAGGGGAAACGGTGTTGAACTCAACGCCTCCTCGATCCAGGCCATTTTAGGAATATTAAAGTCACTAGTCACACAAAACTTAGAGTCTGGATATGCCTCAGAGATGCTATCAAGGGTATTACTAAATATTTGGTAAGTTTCAGGAGGTGATCTAGGTGGTATATACACACAGCCAATAACAGTAACGCATTTGCCAAAATTAATAGAAACATATAGATGTTCAATACTGTCCGGCGATGCAATTAGCTGACAAGGAATGTGCTTCCTAATGGCAATCAGTACACCACCTCCCCTGAGTGCAGCATTTGTGGCCAGGGACCGATCTCTTCTAAAACATAATCATGCATTCCAAGCTCTGCATCATGAAATGCATTCGACAACCAGGTCTCAGACAAGGCTATTCCATCATAGGACTGCAATGCAACATTCTGAGCCAGAGCAACCAGTTTGGTTCTGAGTCCCCGAACATTTTGATAATAAACAGTTAGGCCACCATAATTACAAGTCTGAGCTGCCCCGATAGATTTTAGTTTTTTTTCCGCTCTTGTATTTTGGGCTGACCATCCACATACTTAAATATTAAATTATTCTCGCCAGCATCTATTCTCGATTTAAGCTCAGTACGTATCAGTTTCTCGGCATCCCGCTGCTGCTTGGTCAAATCATACCCCAAGTAGATTTCCTTGCCTTTCAATTTATATCGTTGCTTGAACAAGGCCTGAACAGCCGATGCTGAATCCAACGCAACCTTTATTGATCGACGGCCATTGATATTTTTCTTTCCCACTCTCGTAATACTAACAATTTTGGGAATTGATCCAGATAAGTTGGAAATAATACTGTTAACCTCGTCGGCGTCATTACTCCCTTCAGATACATTATAAAGCATAAAGTTATTCATTCGCTCCTGACGGTTACGAAATTAACATAACTTTGAACATATATTACAGCTCAAATCCCACTACTATGAAAAGTAGAGAGTTAAGGATTATATGCAGATTAGCCAAACTGTTATATACATTCAGTAACATAATATAATGTCAACAATATTCAGTAACATAATGTCAACATTTGACCAATCTACATCACCAAATTAATAAATTGGATAAAACTTTTTCTGAATTAGTTAACGAACTATGCATAGGCAAATTTATCTACAGAACATCTTGTGTCACTTTGAAACATATTGGAATTTGTGAAAGAATTAAATAAAAATGGATTTTTGGCAGAAGTTGTAAGTTTAAAAAGATATATTAAAGATCTCATTGCGTTAGAAATTATCAATGTGGCTGAACAAGAACTTTCTACGTAAGAATTTATTATGTCAGAGACAAGTTTCCAGTTATATTGATCAGCCAGTGAAGAAACCGACGCTCAAGACTGAACAATATATTTTGAATTAACAGACCACACTGTGCATGATAAATATATTTAGGGTGTTTTATTTATTCATAAAAAAATTATCATACATAAAAAACAAATTTGATAAAGCACAGATAGATGACGACTTGGTTGATCGTCTAACTAAATTACTGGTTTGGATCAGTACTTTTTAATATACTCCGCTTTTTCATTTCCTTTAACAAAACAAACAGTGTATCCTTAGTAAGTTGCTCGACAATATCCGCAAAATAATGAAGACGTGTGTTTCCTAAATTCCAGTTAATGCACTGAGAAAGTTCTGACCAACTAACCAATTTTTGGTCTTCAGCAGATAACATATTTCTTATAAATGGCGGTTTCGAGAGATAATTTACACAAGTACAATCATAAACTGCTAATTCCTTTGGAACATAACCGAAGGAGCAAATATATCTTTGAATGAATAACAAATATGTCTAACTCAAGCAAATCCATGTTTGGTACTCAAATTGAATTCGGTTTTGACTGCTATATTGTATTTAGATTGTAATTTGGGAGGAGGACGTATTATAATTGTGTCTTTGGAGGAAGAGCCACTGTGTGCATTGGTAGGAAGAAGAAGGGGCCTTTCCACAAATACACTATCTGCTATCTTTTAATTACAATCTAATAAGTACACGCTATACTTACTAGATATCGAACAGTATTCCATTGTCTATTAAATTTAAGCTTTGTACGGGATTACGAATTGTTGGAGTAGCCAAGACATACTTGCTCTCAACTTAAGGTCAGTATTCCATCATTAATCGAATTTAAGCTTTGTACATAATGCTTGGTCCAATACCTTAGATATATCAAGTGAAACCACTTGAAGTTCTGTAAACCAGTCAATTGCATTGTTCCAAATATGTGTGACATAAATTAGAAGATCTCCTGTTGATCTTTGCTTATGAAATCCATATTGATGGTTACTGATAATATTAAATCCTCCCAGGTATTTTAAAAGCAGCTGACTGCCAGTTTCATGACTTTTGATATAATGAAATTAATGAGACTGGTTGGTGGTCTTTTTGCCTTTTTTGGATACGGCCGAATTCTAGCGCATATCCAGCTGGAAGGAAATGTTCCTTTTCTGTACAACAGGTTAAGGCTTCAAAAACAAACAAACAAACACAGTAAAGTTTGAAGCAAAGAGTTTAGCTAACAAATTGGCTTTCTCACAAGTGTTGTTGCAATAGTATTATCTAGTTGTGTAACTGGCGGTATGAGACAGGCAAAAAATTTGTCTGGAATTCTTTGTCTGCCTCTTTGGTTTTGTCAATTATTTATTAACATCTGTTCTGAGCACTAACAAAGATGTTACGATTTATGACATTAGGGCTTTACGCACTTGTCGGTAGACCAGATGCTTAGAAGTAACTTCCTTGCATTTTTGCTCGAACCATGATTTGCCATACATTCTTTCCATTCAGCAGATTTGTAGTGTCAAATGTTACGCAGTTTAAACTCTACTACTGTCACTGAGTGGTAGCATACTCATTGTTGAAACCAGTTTATGGTCAGAAGAACTTAACACTGAATTTATAGTGACAATGTAAATCTCTGGATGACTGGTTAAAAACAGGTAAAGAAGTCTGATGAACTCTTTGTCATGGTCAGGAATCCATGTTGGCTCATCGATAAGTTTAGTAAAGCCACACCTGATATTCCTGAACTACTTGTGCGGTTTTCAAAGTATATTCCCTAAATGTGACAGAGTCAATATTAAATCCTTGTTTGATTAATGATTAAATCTTTTCTTGATGCTGTAATTTCAGTCTCATAGTATTTCTCTCATTCGATGCCCTGCTTCCGTCACTTCTTGGTTTATCTACTATTAAACCTAATCTATTTCTAAACTAATTTAGTATGTGAATTTTTCTATCTTCGAACAGTGTCTATTGTTTTTCTGGCCTAATATATCATCTAGACAAGATGAATAAAATATTCAAAAAAACAAATCCAAATACAATAAATAATACAATACATAAATATCACATTTTTAAAATAATATGATGAACATAAATATCTTATTTCAGGCATTTACAAAAAAATCCAATATAACAATGTAAATTGATCTGTGATATATGTGAGGCAGGAGGTATCACAGAAACCAAGTTAACATTAAGGATCCACAGTGCTACTAGGATATTCCTCGATAAGGTCATGGTTTTTTGTTAAGTTTTTAACTGAAATAGGATTATAAAACTTGATATAAAACTAGTTAGTACCGAATTTGCTTGAGCTTAATCTAAAAGATACAGTTCTATAGTAATTTGTATGTAAATGTATTATGGTTATGTGCTGCTATGGCTTGAGAAAAATTTATATGATTGTCAAAGGCAAAAACTAGACATCTATAGATATACATTGAAGATAATGTTAAAATGTGAATATCACTGAATTTTTGCCTGTCATTATGTGTATTACTTTTCGTTGCATCCCAAAAATTCTTACTGACACTGGTGCTTGGCCCCAGTTTATCAGTCCATATTACATATGAGACATGATTCATGCATAGAATACTGTAATAATAACTGTGGTGTCAATAAGCCTTGAGAAACATCTAATGACAAATATATTTTTGGTGATTCCACATGTAAGATCCTGTTCAACCTTGGGCCCAGGTATATCCCAAGGAATTTACTACAAGCAATATTATCAATATCTCCGATATACAGATAAATCTTTATTTCAAAGCAAATCTGAATGGATAAAATAATGAGACTTTTCCGTAACTTGATAATAATAAGCATTAGTATAAGCTGCAGCTCGGTACACAAATAATCAAAATATTGTGTAAAAAAAATAAAACTATATATAATAAGATGTACAATATTATTCCTAACTTATTTAAATAAAAGTTCCAAAGTTTCTCTTCATTTTACTAACTTCAACAATTTCTTATATATTAATCAAATTTTATTATTTTAGATACAAGATAAACACACACTGCTAGAACCACTAACAAATGATTTTTATATTGGGCAATATTATGAAATAAAAGTTTTTTAGGCAAATTAAACAGACAGGAAATAAAACAAATCTTAGAATTTTAACGCAATATTTATAATTTTTTTCCGTTTAATCATAGATAAAAACGAATTTTCCTGCCTTGTAATCAACAGTCTCGTAACTTAGTTACCTTTCTGGTGCTCTTGTCAATTTAAACCCCTAATTGTCACATTGGACCTGTTTTGTTAGACCTCTAACGAATCGAGCAAATCAATTTTAACTAAGAAGTATTTTCAGTCTAACAAGGAAAATAAGATACAAACGGCATTTAAAAAAAGGAAAGATGTACTTACGGTCTATGAAAAAGTGTAAGATCATTAAAAATTTTCTAAAACATAAAAAATAATAATAAGGAAATTAAATACCGGTTAAGAAATTTAAAATTAAAACACAAAAATTAAAAGAGGTTAAGGGCTGCTGTACTCTTCATTTTTCTTTACACAATTATGGCGGTAAACGTATTTTATCCATCAATGGATCTATGGATGGTATCGGTCACATTCTATCTTTTTTTGTATGCCTAAGTCAGGGGTCGAATTCCATTCTAAGATCTAGTCGTCCCCATAGTATAAAAAACAGCCGTAAATCTTTTGAATTTAGAGAGTAGGTGTCCAGCACGATAATTTCAAAACAGAATTCTCTAGGGTTTAAAGTTATTTCTTTTTTAATTTTTCAAAGGTAAAAGTACAATTTCCCTGCACTAGAAGGGTCAATATTAATTTCTAGGTACTTTTCATGTTTATTTTTAAATACCGAACCAATAATACATGGCCTCTCATATTTAGGAATTATCTCAATAAATAAATAGAACAAAATATTAAAATGTAAAACTTTTTTTATTACTGTTTAAACCATAGACATAGAGGATGAACTGAGTGTTCCGTATCCCGCTGTGAAGTAAATATGGACGCAAAGTGTGAGAGAGACAAAGCGAATGAGTGGCCAGTAGCTGTCTCTTTTTAGAATGCCGCTAAGCTACGGCGCTCTTAAAAATAATATTTCTAAGTGTTCTATTTGAACTAAAATCGGGTACGGGGCTTTTCTCGCCTTGAATTTCGTCTCGGGGTACAGCGCCTTGTTTATTACAGGCCTACAGAAAAGAGACAGGTATTGGCCGCACAATCGCTTTGTCTCTTTCTAGAGAGTGGTCAATTTTATGAAGTTAATGCTCAGTCCATTCTCTATGTCTATGGTTTAAATAGTAAATAAATTTAGTTTTTTATTTATTTGCCTGTACGGAATGAGGGTATGGGAAAAATCCGACTATTAATCTGCTTTTCAGCCAATCTATTTTCGTAAATTCTAATAATCCATTTTTTTTCTCGTCTCTCTTTTCGACACGCTGCGTTAAGGGTATTTAATTTACAAAAGTAGCCAATAGTCGAAATAAAGAATACTTCCCTAGGAGATGGTTCCTCTGTGACCTTGGACTAATTGAAACAGTTGGATGAAACGGTATGCCAGGATCTAACTTGAATTACCATTATTCTCATATATTTGTTTATGGGCATAGCAGGAAAATTAATTAAGCGTTACAGGGGCGACGCGTGTGCGAGTTGGTCTTGAATCGCTGTAATTTGTACTTGGTGAGAAACACAGTCCTGGGCTAATCATTCCAAAACGATAAAGTTCTCTATATAAAAGACTTTTTGAAAAAGTGGCGAATGAAGAGTGACAAGCTCAACCTCATACGGATGTGATGTATTAATGCGACGTGTATTCCCAGCAGGTACAGATCTGGAAGGAATTAAGCGGGCTACATTGATCAAAAACTTTCCATGAGAATACTTGTAGAATAGACTCGAGTCGCCAACTGGTCTTCATTACTCCAAAGAATCAAGGTTGCTGGTAAGTTCTGGGTTTCCAATCAGGCGAACACCTCTCTTATGACTAGGAATTCAACAAATGTGGAGTGTAAAGCTTTCTAGTCCGAAATAATTTTTGCCGCTTTTGAGAAGCTCTCGTTGCTGTGTATGCAGCATGTTCATGACAAGAGATATTTGCTCCCATGTTAATGTCCAGCAAATTGACTGACGATGTTAGAAAAATGTATTGTCTCGATATAACCACGTCGGATTCCTCAACGTTAAACTTTTTAGAAAAAACTTCCGCCTGGATCTTGTAGTGTTACATTCTACCTATTCCAGAAGTTCTTCCCTAAAGATATTAAGAACGATAAAAAATTATAACACATGACAATAATATAGAGAAAATGCGCAATAATAATACAATAATAAAGATAAAAATAAACTATATAAAGACCTAAATATAGACAGTCAAGGTAATTCAGCACTCAAATATTCATTGTAAGCATCACAATAGCTTTTTTAGTGTTCCGTATGGAACACTTATAAGATCACTTCCGTGTCTGTCCGTGCGTGCGTCTATCTATCTAGCTAACTGTCACACCCGATTTCCTCATCAAAGCCGTATAATTTTGAAAGTTAAATTTTGATTTATGGGGTTAGTTTTGGGGGGTGAAATCGAAAGTGGAAAAATATAATTTTACCAGGTCGTCGTGTGGGGTGTCAAATGAAAGCTTGTAATAATACGAGTATAAAAATAACATATATTAAATGTAATACTTTACACACTTTTCTTTGTATCATTTTCCAAAAATTGCGAAAAATCGCAGAGTACTGATCAAGAAATTTTGAAAAAATCCTGGAATATTCTTCACAGGGTGTAGATTGAACGAAAATTATCACCTTTAATAATTTATATGCTAAATAAAAAAAAACAAAAAATTCAAGGTCATCAGTAGAAATCGAAAAAAAACTCTGTTGAAAACTCATTTGGGGTGTGTTTTGTGAAGTCATTGATCATTTTATACCTCCGTAACAATTGTTTTTTATTCCAAAAGCATTCAACGTACGGAACACTAATTGCGCAAGTCTGACTTCCATTTGGCCGGCTATGTCTTTATTTTTTTTATAATAACTTCGCCTTCGACAACTGATATAAGAAACATACTATTGCTGCTGTTAACAACTTTAACTAGACTTATTCCAAAGTTAGGGATATTGCCCTGCCCAAGTTCAAAGGGTATGTTTAAAAAGTACTTGTTGAACTCATCAGCGGTGATATCATTACTAATATTTCCCCTTTTTTATTTTCGTTTGTTATTTGTCACATTGTTTTTTGTTTATCAGACAATTATACCTTTTCTTATAGAAATTTTCTGTTTTGTTCTTTGATTTTTTTCTCGTTTAATTTCCTAGCATTTCTTATTTCGCTTTTCAAACGAATATTGGTTTTATAAGAAAGTTCTACCAAGAACGATTTTTTCTCTCGTAGTTGTTTAAAATCAGAGTTAAACCATTTTTTAGTTTTGTGTCTGCAGTGAATAATTTAAGTTTTAGTTAGTTGGTATGCTTTTATAAGGGCACGCGTTTAAGAAGTGATTGAAAGCAACATTAACATAGTCGGGGTTGTTGACCCCCTGCCAGTCCCAGTGATGTAATTTTTCACAAAAATACTGATGAGTAGTCTAGACAATGGTCTGAATTTAATTGTTTTAGTTTTATCAAGGCAGTTCCACTTGTTTGCGAGATTTCATTAAAAATACAATGATGATCAGATAGATGGTAGTCATAAATAGAACCTTTACATGTGATTGTGCAGTTAATGATACATTTATCAATATAACTTCTAGGCTGTCTTAACCTTTTTGGTTGGACATGAAATAAGAAAGCTAAAATTATATGACTACTATGTTTATAAATTCTTTAGTAGTCATGCTATTTTCATGTAAGTTTATGTTAAAATCACCAAACCAGAATACTTTTTGGTTGTAGTTACATAACCTTGAGAGTAGATTTTGAAGTTTTTTTAAAGATAATACCCATATTGCCATTCGGTGATCGGCACATCCAGCAAATTATAATATTGTCGGTGTCCTATGTTACCTCACATCCTACAACTTCAAAAGGGGTGTGTTGCGAGAAGGCCGTTATTTCTTCAAAATTTGTAGTCTTAAGGTCATGTCTGGTGTCTATCATTGTTCCACCATAAGGGCTGGCCTATTGACAGTAGTCTGCGCCATTTTGATCCCTTTCCAAATGATACAGTAGTACATAGTGCTCATTTAGATAAAAAATAACATATGCATATTCTTCTACTAGTAGTTCCAGTTCTGATCACTTTTTGTTGTACGATACCATTAGTTTTCATTGTTTGGATCGACCTCAAATGCAACAGCAGCCCACCTCTGACACATTAACCCTAAATCCCCTAATGACAATTTTGACATTGATATGACATTGACAATTTCTAAGTTTGACGTACTGAAAAACAAGGAAGTTTTTTTCATCTTGAGATAATATTGTACATTATTGTTTATATTTGATCAAATTTTATTTTAAAAACTTAATTATTCCTTATTTTAAATAGCCTTGATACCTTTCCGATTTAACTGAAATAGTTTTCTCTTGGAAGGGGCAGTTCAAGATGAGTTCAAACAAATATCGCAAAAGAGATACTTCATCAGAAAGTAATAGCGATTCGTCCGAAAATTCAAGCCATTCTCGTAAGAAATACAAACGATATAGTTCTGAAGAAAATAACACTGCTGGATCAAAAACGAAGCAAAAGCTATAAAGAAGCATATAGGTTTGTATTGAATGGGTATATTTATAATATTCCTACAAGGCTTGAAGAAACTAAAATAATTTTTATTTTCTAGGAAGTTAATTTTAAGTGAGTAATATATTGACTGTTCTTCACAAAAAACTTTAAGCTTAAACCTGAAACATGCATTTCCAGAGCAAAAAGAAGGACTTCTGAAGAAAAAACATCATCTAAACATGGTGACAGACATCATAGACGGTCAAGATCACATTCTTATGATCGAAAGAATCATAAGGAACGATCACAATCTAGAGAATACTCTAGGAGGGACGTAGATAAAGACAGTGGTAGAAGTGGCAGTTCAAGAGCAGCTAAAGACTATGAAAAAGATAGTAGAAGACAGGAAGGTAGAGATCGTCAATATGATTCAAAAACACAAAATGATAGAAGAAAAAATTATTTCAAAAATAATGATAGGGATAAAAAAGATGAACAGAAAAGTAATATAAATAGAAGGTTCGTTTTAGAATAGTTACTAAACTGTTTTTTACAAAACATTTTATTCAAAATAAGATTGAGAAGTATTTTAGTTTAGACATATATTACCATTTTAGATATAGAAATTAGCATGATATATTGGGGTAAATTGAGGCTTAAAGTGTAAGTTTGTGTTCCAAGCAAGGAAAATCAATACAGTGGCAAAATATTTATCAAAAATATTCTTTGGTAATAAATTGTATTAGATTATGAACCTTTTTCTTTAATAAATAATAGTGTGGGTGGAGAGACTTGAACTCAAGCGAACAGATCAGAAATATCATTTTTACTAACCCCATATTAATGAGATCCAAACCACAAGATCTGCAGATGGTACTGTCTCAGTCTACTGTTTTTACAGTTTTTGTTGACCACATATCTCTGTGGGCTTCCAATCTCAATACCCATGAATGTTTTTGTGGTATGGAGGATATTGCTCATTGGTGATAATGTTCGATCCTTACAGGTCAACATCAAACCTGCATCTCATTAAAGAGTGCTTTCTACAATGTTCACCTTCTTAGTCAAGTGTCAGTCGACCAACAATTTATTCAAAGGCTTTTTGTGGTACGAGAGTAAACTCTCACCAACAATTGTCTTTGTTACAGTGTGTCGGATTTTAAGAGTTTGCCAATGTCTGCTTGCAAGCAGCTTAACGGGAATGTAGCCTAGTCAAAAACACTTTTTTGAAAAAAAAAGTAGACTAATCTGCTGGAGACAGAATCTTTTTGGTAAAGGCTTGAATTGTTTGAGCCTTGTGGACCCCGCAGTTGTTGAGCAACAGCAAAGTTTTGATTTTATGAATTTGGATGTTTTTCTCTAAAGGCCTATTTTAAGATTTGGATTTTCCTTCCATAAACTCCTTCGTTATTTATGGACTGTTTTTTTCATATAATCAATGAGCAAAATTAATTTTAAGTCCCAAAGAAAGGTAACAGTCAACTTTTCAAAAGATGACTGTGTTTTTACTTTTTTTGGAGAAAGATTTCTATTTCATGGGATGATGGCAATAGGACTTCAAAGTTTCTTCACCTGTAACAGTTTGCAAAATATAACTTCCATTCTTTTCTTAGTTTTCTGGAGAAATTCTTTTCCTCACCAGTGGCTGGTCTGTTGTAAAGCATTTCGGTATCCATCATGCAGAGATTTAATTCATCCCTAAATGTTCATGCATAATCTCGCGACTAGTTTTGCATACTTCAGTTCCTTTGGCAAGTATTAGGATTTTCATCTGTCAATCTGATAGCAGGAAATCCTTAACAAGCCTGATGGTTTCCTTAGCTTTTGACTCAACTGGTCTTCCTGTTCCGAGATATCCTGAATCAAGGCTCAGCCCATCAGACCTGTTTACACCAAAATTTTACTTGAAAATAAGATGAGCTATTACTTTTCTTCATCTGCGACATTCTTCCATAAATGACTTTTGGTCTATTTCCATCTTTAATGAGTGACTTCATCACTTCTCAATTTTCCAAATTATTTTTATTCATTTTTCACAAAAAACAAAATTGTAAAACCGGCCAAACAGAACAAACTTGTATAAAATTTAGAAAACCAACCATTTTTTGTATGATCTCATTTTCAGGACTAGTTAAATAACTTTATACACGCACCCTCGTTCATAGATAAGAAAGTCAAATTCAGTATTAAGTGTTTGTGAAGGAAATACTGGGTAAATCACATGACCGTTTTTAAAGAGTGTGACTGGTGACATAGCACTTTATATGAGCCAGTTGATATTCTAGTTGGATCCAAAATCAGTTGTAGGTTATAGCCCATTATTATACAAATATCTGCAAATATTACAGAATTCTGTACAGCAAACTGTCTTGAATTTACTAGTAATTAACTCCCAGTCCCAGTCATAGTCGAGATGCTTTAGACCACATATAGATACTCTACCATGTCATATTTCATTTCTTGAGTAACATAATACTAACTTGTCATCATTGACTTTTTGCACTAGTATCCTTTAACCAATATTCCGTGAAACATAGGATGTAGATTCTCTAAGCAAACTTCCAATTCAACAGTCTTGTTCTGTATAGACTGTATATTCTAATGTAAATTTTAAAACTTGAGTTTTTGAATGTTGAAACTCTTGGTCTCCTTATTTCTTGGTGAACGAGTGTCTTTTTGAATGGATCTCAGTTGTTGTTCAAGTTTATTGATAGACTTATTGAAAAGGATTTATTTAGTTTTTGCATCATCAGAAATTTTTATAATTTTTGGTATACTCTAGAAATTTTTGATCCCAAGATTGATTTCTCCATTTTGTGTATGTTTTTGTGGTTCATTCATTAGGTTTTTGTATTGTGTTACCTGGCTGGTAGTTTTATTGAATCCTAGAGCTTAATATCTGCACTGTGGGATTTGAATTACTGCCTTAGCTTTAAAGAAGATTGTTCTAACCTCATTTTGGGAGTCCAGGTTTAGTTTTAGTGCCCTAGCATTCGTTTTTCTGTGCAGGTAGCAGATAGAACTTTTAACGCCTCATGCAGTCTTGATAACTAGCTCTTCATTAATTATGTGCCTTTTTTACTTTCTTATTATGTTATACCTCCGTTTCAGATTGCTTGGAGTCAAGAAATCTGAAAATAGTGTTATTTTTTGAAAATTTGTAGTTCTTGAAAATTGACCTCGTCCGTTTGGAGTAACTGTCCGATGTTTGTCAACAATTGTACGAGGCATCTTCAGGCATTGTTTACTCTCTGAGATTAGATCACTGAACATTTAGTACCTCGTTGCAAGCATAGGCAAAACAGGAAAGTTAACGCCAAATTGACACGACGGGTTTTTGTTAAGAAGAATCTGAAAATTGTATTTTTTCATTATTTTCAATTTTAACAGAAATAGTAGGAGATATGACCAAGTTGTGGGTATCAGTGATCTAAAAAAATCATTAGCATTATTGCACTTTTTATTTGTGTTTGGTTAGAATAATAAGCTAATATTTAACCGATTGATTTGCTCATATAAAAGGTTCCAATATTTAGTTATTGTGTGTATGATAAAGGTAAATTCCATATTTATTTTACATCTTCTATTTGCAAGGGGATTACTGAATAGATAATGTCCCCATTTTTTTTTGGTATGTATCCAATTTCCATCAGTTAGTCTGATAGTCTATTTGTCTGTTTGCACAATAACACTCAGACAAAATGAAATATTGATTTTATGTTTGGTACATACACTACCGTCAGAAAGTATTTGCCCTCCTAGAAATTTCAGTGTAACTGCCAAAATTTAATACCTAATTAAACCCTTTTATTATATTAGGTAAATTTAATTGTTCTTAACAAGTGTCCATCATAAAATTGTTTCGATAAGCCTTTTTGGTGAAATCACAAATTAAAAACCAATTAGAACAAATTTCCAAGTTTTGCATGATAATCGTTTTGAGGCTATGAATTCCAGTTGAAGTAAGAACTCATTTCAAGTTTCTAGAGATTACGGAAATTCCTAGTGACATGTTATGATAAAAAATATGCTATAAATACCATTGCCCTTTTGGAAATTAACCATTCGCAAACAGTACTTTGTCATTGATACAGGCTCAATTGTTTTGTGAAAATGCCAAAAACGAAAGAAGTTTCCATTGAAAATCGGGCTCTGATAATTACGAGTCATCAAAATGATCACTCGAGTCGACAAATCGCGAGTGATATGCGGATGCCAACGAGAAAGGTTGACTACATTGTAAAAAAAATTTCTGCGGGACATGAAATTTCAACCAAAAACGTTCAGGAAGGCCTCGAAAATACAAGTCCGGCTGAAGATAAAGCTATAACAATGTCCAGCAGACGTAATCGCCGCTTAACCGCACCAGAAATCACGGCTCAAGTAAACCTGGAACGGCCCATTCCCATCAGCGTGACAACCGTGAAGAACAGGTTAGCAGAAGGTGGACTACACGGGAGAATTGCAGTGAGGAAACGACTTCTTAGGAAAGTGAATAAACGTAAACGATTAGGATGGGCTCGAGACATCAGAACAGTTCCGTCCTTTGGAGCGACGAATCTAAATTCGAAATTTTCGGTTCAAATCAACGAGTTTACGTGCGGCGGTCAGCTGGAGAGAGGATGTTGGAAGCCTGTCAGTTGCCTACAGTAAAACATGATGGAGGTTCAGTAATGGTTTGGGGTTGTTTTGGCAACGGTAAAGTTGGAAAAATCTTTAGGATAGAAGGAATCGTGCCAAAAGAACAGTATCAAGAAATTTTGCTAACTCAAATGCTTCCTTCTGGAAGAGATATTTTTCAGGGGAAATTATTTTTTCAGTATGACAACGACCCTAAACATTCTGCCAAACAAATTAGAGAACTTTTGGACCAATGCAAATCCGATGACGTCCCGGAAGTGATGACTTGGCCTCCACAATCACCCGACTTGAACTCCATCGAATTGCTGTGGGACCATTTGGACAGGTGTGTTCGAAAACTCAATCGAATATCAGAAAATCACTTGTGGGAACTTTTACAAGCAGAATGGGTTAAAATAATGCCGAAACTCTGTAACGCGGTAATTAAGAACAAAGTAGGTTACATAGATGAGAAAAATCTTGGAAAATTATGAATATTTTCCTGATTTTCTAGACAGTGAATAATTTGAAACTAAATAATAATTCATTAAAAATTTAAAAAAAAAATATTATCAAAGTTTTTGTTGTCTTGGGACTGAAATAACTAGGTGGGCAAATACTTTCTGACGGTAGTGTATATATTACTTGAGATAGAAAAGGAATCTATAGCTTTTAAATGATGTTACGAGGAAAGATGGATGAAAGGAGTGGAGATCGACAACTTTTATGTCATTTTAATACCATTATGATAATTTTTCCTGATGTTAGGTTGGGTAATAAACAAATTTTAAGCATATTTATTCATAAGATGATAAAGGAGTGGGTAGAGAAGGTGGTGAGAGGGGTTGCTTTGTATATATTGTGTTATATATTCTTGTCAAGGTTCTTGAAATCGAAGAACCTGAAAATTAAGCTATTTTTTTTAATTATTTTTAATTTTAACAGAAATGATATGTAGAGAGAAATGCTAGGTATCAGTTTTTAATATTTCCTGAATTTTTATCGCATCTCATCTATCATTTAAAACGCGGGTCGTAATGTTTGGATTAAGTTATTCTTTAGAAGATAATATGCAGTATTTATTTTAGAACTACGTGTTTATGAGGAAAATACCTGGTAAATCACTTTACTGATTTTTATATATTGAAAAATAATTTTAAATTATTCGTTAAAAAGTTTTACGTGTGGTAATTTTGAAAATGCAGCGATGTCACTTCTAACTCAGAAACCACATTTCTTCAAAATGAATTTGAAAAGAAGCCGCTCAAATGTAAAAATTTATCATTACGGCCTTTTTAAAATGTTTAATTGGGCATCTACTTATTGATATGAAACAACGGAAAATAACATTTTTGTTATTATCTCATATCATTTTTAGAGACAACAGGCGTAGAAGTAGGAGCAAATCTTTTGATCATGCACATGCTAAATGGGGTAAGATTGATGACGACGAATCCAAAGATAACAAGAAGGAAGTTCAAGATAAGCAAAAACCAACTTTTGCACTGTCAGGAAAATTGACTGAAGAAACTAATACGTATAAGGGTGTTGTTATAAAATACAGGTAAAATGCAACATTTAAAACAATTTAAATAACCGGCCAAGTGCAAGTCAGACTTGCACAAATAATGTTCCGTACGTTGATTACTTTTAAAATTGCGAAATGCCTATCACTCAATATTTCAATCGCGTTTTGCAGTTCCATTTTCGTCTGGGGACACTCTTCACAGACCTATTGAGTATTCAGCTTGCAGCATAGGGCACTGAGAATACTGGATGGACTTGGTTTCAGGGATGTTTGCAGACAGTCATTTGTATCTCTCAGAATTTTAACGGTTCCTTCCCAGTACATTCTCGAGAATCTCCGGTTCTTAAAGCAATATGATCAGTCCTATAAATGCCATGGTGATGTGCATTGCCATGACACCAGGCATAAGAGGAATCTAATTCCAACATACTGGAGGCTGAAGAGATGTCGAACGGGTCCTGGGTACTGGGCCATAAAATTTTTTAATGTCTTACCATAAAATATTAGAGCCAGCCAAAAAATTTGAAAAAAAGAGTTAAAAAAAATTCTAGTGGAAAATGCTTTTTACTCTGTAAACGAGTACCTTTGTTACAACTTTTAGATTCTGAGTTTTTTTTTTGGGGAGTTTGTTCCCAGACTTGTTGTTTCTTTGTTAAGTGTAAATGGCATAGACATAGGTATTTTATGTATTAACATTTGTGTAGTATTGCTTTGGTCAGTATAGTGGCTACATTTTTTTATTATATTATTTTTACTATATTGTTTCTTGACGTGTGTAAGACATTTTTTTTTGTGATTTAGCATGAATAAATATCTATCTATCTATCTATCTATCTAAAATAAAAATTTTTGTTACGGAGGTATAAAATGATCAGTGACTTCACAAAACACACCCCAAATGAGTTTTCAACAAAGTTTTTTTTTTCCGATCTTTACTGAAAACTGATGACCTTGAAATTTTTTTTTATATATACCAGACGGATTATTAAAGGTAATGCATTTGTGATAATTTTCGTTCAATCTACACCCTGTGGAGAAAATTCCAGAATTTTTTCAAAATTTTTTTATCAGTACTCTTCGAGATAAGGGTGGGACAGCGATTTTTTGCAATTTCTTAAAAATAATAGAAAGAAAAGTGTGTGAAAGTATTACATTATATATATTTTTTGTTCGTGTGTTTTGACACCCCACTCGATGACCTCGTAAAAAAAATTTTTTTTTGACTTCCGATATCACCCCTCAAAACTAACTCCTTAAGTCAAAATTTAACTTTCAAAACTACACGGCTATGATGAGGCCGTCAATTCCTATATTAATGCCAAATTTCAACTTCCTATGTCAAATAGTTTCGGAGAATATCGGGTGCGACAGACGGACAGACACTTCCGATTTCACCCCCCAAAACTAATCCCTTAAGTCAAAATTTTTGAGGCCATCAATTCCTATATTAGTGTCAAATTTCAACTTTTTGTGTTAAATAGTTTTGGAGAAAATTGGGTTTGACAGACGGACACCGAAGTAATCTTATAAGTGTTTCATACGGAACACTAAAAAGTAGTAGAGTTAACATAGAATAGAAGCTTTTACGGCTTTGCTTAAATGAGAAATCATAGTTCCTTTGAATAGATTGTCGAATTGAAGTAATTTTCTGATGTTTCACCTACAATTGCACCAAGCATTTTCAGAGATTTTTACTCTTAGAACACTGAATTCATAGTCAAAATGTATGATTTCTCAATAATAAAGTTTACAGTTTTAAAATATAGTTTAAAACACATTCATAAAGTTAATAGTTGTACATTATCATGGATTAAACAAAGACAGAATCAAAGCTTAAAACTATGTCAAAATCATTTAGAAAACATTGTGGTTCTTGGAAGAAGACCTTGCCAATTTAGAGTAAGTTTTCGACGTTTCAAAGCTCAAAAAAGCCCAAGTTAAATATTTATACCTGACTGGCGCGACCCAGTGTAATACCACATGTGATGCAGATGTGGTATTACATAGAGTTTGTATTAATGAGATTAGGGTGATTGTAAATTTCGACTGATTTCCGAAGCTTTGCTTTATGGAAATTAGGGGCGGATGCAAGAATTTTACATTGATGATATGACCCGTACAGGGTTGATGTTTAACTACAGCTGATGTGAACATCAATCACAGAGTTAAATGTCACATTAAATGATTCTACCTATTTCGTTTTTGACAATTAACAAGTGGGCTGTTGAATTTACACATGGTCGTACATCCATTCAAGATGATAAACGCTCAGGACGCCCGAAAACCTCTACAACTGACGAGATTGTGACAAAAATTCACAATAGCGTACTGAATGATCGTCGACTGAAGGTACACGAGGTCGGTAACATTGGCCGTGCCCACCACGATATTTTGGGTATGTGAAAGCTATCGCGGATTTATCATTACTTGGCAGGGACGAAGGAGCATTCGAAACTGTAGGTGGGAGCAGGTCATAGTACGCCCCAGAAAGCAAGAACGGTTCCATCTGCAGTAAAAGTCATGGCTACGGTTTTTTTGGATTCTCGTGGTGTTGTGTTCATAGACTATTACGCGTCCCCACTGGACTAATTGAAACTTGCTATTCAGGCGAAACGTTTACATTACGTCAAAAAAGTGCTTTTTTTATCACGACTATGCGCCTTTACGCACGTCTCGCATTGTTCCTTCAAAACTGTATGATCTGCACTTGGAAGTGCTTTTACATCTACCTTATTCGCCAGATTTGGTTCCCAGCTGTTACTTCTTATTGAACCAAAACCGTGAAAGCTTCCGTTCCATGTTTGTCAAAAAAATGCTTATAAAGTATCATGTGCCTTAATGCTTGAAGCTTACATCATCCTCGCTTTTGTGTTTTTTGCTCTCTTTTCATTTTTTGTTGATTAAAAAATCATAAAATATGCGAAATGCTCAAAGCTTTATCTCAAGTATGCGGATCTCCTCTATTGGTCTTGGATTGTTGAGTTTAACTTTGAAGAACACTAGTGTTTCGCCTATCACCGCCAATGTCAAAACACAAACTAACCAATCCACCAACAAATTTCAAATGGAAAGAGGAGTGCGCCAGAGTGATACGCTCTCTCCCAAGCTTTTCGTAACACTTCTAGAAAGTATGCTACAATCAATAAACTGGGAAAAAATGGGGCTTAACATTGACGTTGAAAAAATCACCTTTATTTTGCCGACCTTATTTTTTTAATAACAGACAATATGCAAGAAGCACAAACTATGCTGCATATTGCTTCAAGAAGCTTCAGGAAGGGTTGATTTAAAAATTAATCGATCCAAGGCCCAGTTTATGACAAATCTTGTATTAAACGACACCATAAAACTGAATAACGTGGAGATCGAGCAAGTATACCGATATAAATACCTAGGACATGAAGTCAGCGTAGGACGAGACAATCGAACACATGAAATTCAGTGGAGAATAGGTCTCTTCAGGATGTCATATGGCAAACTGGACTATATATTTAAATCTAATCTTCCGATGTGTTTAAAAATAAAAGTTTTTGACAGATGCGTAGTAGCCGTTCTTACGTACGGAGCCGATACTCTTACATTGACGAAGAAAAATATCAACAAAATATGTGTTATGCAAAGAAAAATGAAGAGGTCAATGCTAGGCGTGTCTCTTAGAGATTACATCCTAAATCACATTATCAGAAAAAGAATGGGGGTTCAAAATTTATTTATTAATTTATTTATTTATTTACAGGACATGCCCATTTAACTCATAAAGACAAAATACAAAAGTTTACATCTACAAATGACACTTAAAACTAAAGGCTAAAACTAAAAAATTCAGAAAAGAACCCCGATATGCCACTTAAAAAGAGACGAGGAGCTGGAGAACAAGTCAAGTGATGGGCAATTATTTACAATGCCCATAGATCTTGTCATGAAGGTATTAGCTCCATAGGTTGTCTTATGATAAGGTTTGAAGAAGGACAATGTAGATCTAGTTTGTCTAGAGGGTGCATACAAATTAATCTGAGATAAAAGTTCTGGACAGTTTACAATGGAATTTAAAATTTTAAAGAACATTACAAGATCTGGTTGAACTCTTCGTTTAGACAGGGTATTCAAGTTTACTATAAATGTCAGTTTTGAATAACTAAAAGAATCATTGTTAAAGAATTTATAATTAATATGACGTAGAAATATACTCTGAACAAGCTTCTAGCATCGCAAGCAAAAGGTGAGCAATATTCCAAGAGCAACAGGCAGTACAGCATTTTTATAGAGGTAATGGCTGAAAATTCTGATGAGCAACGCTTGATGAACCCAAGCATCCTCAGAGACCTGGATGTTTCCTCGGTTATATGAGGAATAAAACTCAGTGCCGAATCAAACTTAACCCCCAGATCCCCAACGCTAACCACGGACTCGAGGGCAGTCCCATTTATGCTGTAATAAAAAAACAATGGATTGCGCGCTCTCAAGAAACACATAAAGAAGCATTTAGAAGTATTTAAAACCATACCGTTTAACTGACACCAGACACTAAGTCTATCCAAATCACACTGCAATCCCACACAATCCTCAATCGATCGAACCGCCGTATACAACCTCAAATCATCAGCAGAGAGCAAGAACCTGGAAGACCGAAAGCAGTCGGCCACATCATTCAAGAACAGGTTAAACAGCAGAGGTCCCATATGGGAGCCTTGAGACACTTCTGAGGGCACAGTAATGTTGACAGACTTAAAATTATTAGCTTGAACCACCTAAACTCTGCCACACATATAACTCCCAATCCAGCCCAACAGTGAACCTGATATGCCATGGTTATTGAGCTTCTTAAGAAGAACATCATGGTCGACCCTATCAAAGGCCTTAGAGAAATCGGTATAGATGGAATGTACCTCAGATCCACCCTCCAAGGTCCTCGACAGGTAGTCTGTATAGCAAATCAAGTTCAATTCAGCAGCAGCAAAATGCAGTTACATCTTAAATGGAACTGGGCTGGACATGTTGCTAGATTTGAGGATGGACGATGAACAAAAAATTATAGAGTGGCGATCAAGATCCAAAGCCTATCGAAGTAGAAGTAGACCACCAAGTTGGTTGATTTGAAGAGAGAGGCTGGAAATTGGGTACAAGTGTCCCAGAACAGAAAAAGGTGGCAAGACTTGAGGAAGGCTTTCATCCAGCAGTGGACGGTATAAGTTGATGATAATGATAATGATGACTATTTATTCTAGAATCTGATGCTTCTCATTCCCCGTTTTTTATGGGTATTTATCAGACACTAATGTTCATTTAAAAATGAAAAATTTAAGGTTGCCTTTTTTTGTGGACCATATATCTGCTCTATTTTAACTCCAATTGCTTTGAATTTTTGGCTCACTGTTTTTCAGTTTTTCCCTAATTTTGTCACAAAATAGAGCTGAGCATTTTTAAATTATTCATGTATCAACTTGCATCATTAAAATATTACATCTATGCAACTTCTTTGCTAATTTCCTGCAAAGTATCTTTTCCGCATATTATACAAGGGGAGAGGGGCGTTATTTATACCTGCTTATAGTTACTAAACACTACCAATTTTTTTATTTGAATTTAGTGAACCCCCCGAAGCTAGAAAACCGCGAAGAAGATGGAGATTGTACCCGTTTAAAGGAGATAAAGCTCTTCAAACTCTATATATACATAGAGAAAGTGCTTATTTGATCGGTAGAGATCGAAAAGTGGTTGATTTACCTGTTGATCATCCGTCCTGTTCCAAACAACATGCAGCTTTGCAGTACAGATTAGTACCATTTACAAGGGATAATGGCTCGGTTGGTAAGTTATTAATACTAAAATTTTTTTTTTTGGAAATTAAAGTGTATAATGTAGATTCGTTCTCAAATGAATCAGACTCCATCTGAAAAGTTGGTTAGTTTTTTTTTGTTGTGACATTAATTTGGCATTTTTTGTCATGAATGTTAATTTCACCAAAAAAACTATACTTCCTTAATGTATTATTTTTAAATACTGGTAGTATATGGTATTATATCAAATCTGACACTGAATGAGCAGAATAGAGTCCCCCCAGGGATTTCATTCTGAGTCTACTTGTACATTCTGTAATCTAATGAGACTAGTCCAGTGGCGTATTTTAAGATTTCGCGCCCTGGGCCTTTAAGGTTTACCGCCTTATAAATTCACAAAAAAAGGCAAAAATCTTTTAATAATGAAAAAAGGCCATACAAAAGAATAAACACCATTTATTAAATATTTACATTTTTTGCGATTCACAAATTGGTTGACAAATTCGTCAATAAGGCTGTCATAATTAACCGATTGTGTTAAGTCAGCTTCTATATTAAGGATGGTTAAACTGTTCAAACTATAGACATACAGTCCCTGGCCAAATTATTAGATGCACTGCAAGATTTCATGTAAAATATTAATTACCGAGTGATATTGTACCGTTTTATTATTTTAAATTGATTTGTTTTTTATTTTTATATTATCCAATCAATTACCTATTTATTTGACATAAATAAAACAGCATTAATTTAGAAAAGCATAAGTTTATTAAGTTTTAAAGAAAAGTGAAATTAATGTTAGTAAAAGTCAATATTTAGTTGAGCCACCTTTAGCCGCTATCATGCTATCAATGCAAGATTGTACTGTCTCCTACATTTGAGGATGATGATTCCACACATGAATAATCTTTTCTAGGAGCTGGGTTTTGTTGGTAATCACATCTTTAGCCACTTCTCTTTTCATCAGCTCCCACACATTTTCAATGGGGTTCATATCAGGGCCAATCCAACAGAGGGATATTTTTTTCTGCCAAAAAAGCTTTAACAGACCGAGCAGTGTGGCAGGGAGCTCCATCTTGCATGAAAGTGAATGGTTCCCCATTTGGAAACCATTCTCTGAGCTGCGGAATCAACCGATTTTGTAATACTTCTTTGTACTGATCTTGCCTCATTATTCCTTTGACGACGTACAGACGTCCAGTGCCCTTGCCGCTGATGACTGACCAAATCATCACTTTGGTGGGATGTTTAATCGTCGGGACGACACAATCAGGATGAAACTTTTCTCCATGACGACGACGCACATACTGAGCTTTATTCTGCAAAATTTCGAATGTGCTTTCGTCACTGAAGCAGACCTGTCAAAAATAGGAAAAATATATAAACTTCCATGTTTATTTGCTTTATTTAACTGAAAATGATAATAATGTATCAATTATTGATTAAATTGCTGTATCTTACCGATCTCCAGAAGTCCACATCTTTGTCTTGCCATTGTTTGGCCCACTTCAGGCGCTTTGCTTTCATTGCAGCTGTTAACTTGGGCTTCCTGGCGGGGCGGCAGGCCTTAAAATCTAATTCTTTCAATTTTCTTCGAACAGTGCGCTCAGAAGCATTTACGCTAGCATCCTGGAGTTGTGATTTTATTACCTTTGTGGTAGCAAATCTGTTTTCTACACAAATTTTCTTCAAACATCTCTCTGACCATGGAGTGAAAATTGGTTTTCTACCGCATCTTTTCTTTCTTTTCGGGCTTAATTCCTTCCCTGACTCAATTTTCTTTTTTATGCGTCGTACACTAGCTTCAGAAACCTCCAATCTTCGTGATATTTCTCGGTTTGTAAATGTTTTCGCAATCACAAGGGCCTTCACTTCAGCTTTTTTACGTGGTGAAAGATCGCCTTTTCTACCCATAATGAAAATAGTCCAATTACTTTTTTAAAACACTGACTAATAACTGAGTAGTATAAAACTGTTAAACAAACAATCACAGTCCATAAAGCCACAGAAACACGTCCGTACCTGAGTCGATTCCGATCGCGACTGATACAGGTTTGTACTTATTTACGTTCATGTATCACTTTGTCAACACAGTGTTGCCATATGTTAAAAATAAATACAAATATGTAGTCTACAACAATTCTTTTAAATAAAAATCAATAATATTGTAGTTTAAATATACCATTATTGCATAAAAACTCTTAAGAAACATAAAATTACTAAAAAAAATACAGTGCGTCTAATAATTTGGCCAGGGACTGTAGAGGATGGACTGAGTGTTCGGTATCCCGCTGTGCAGTAAATATGGACGCAAAAGTGAAAGAGACAAAGCGAATGAGCGGCCAGTAGCTGTCTCTTTCTAACATGCCGCTAATCTACGGCGCTCTTGAAAATAATATTTCTAAGTGTTCTATTTGAACTAAAATCGAGTGGGGGCTTTTCTTGCCTTGAATTCCGTCCCGGGGTACTGTGCCTTGTTTATTACAGGCCTACAGAATTGAGACAGGTATTGGCCGCACAATCGCCTTGTCTCTTTCTAAAGATGGTCAATTTTGTGAGGTTAATGCTCAGTTCATCCTCTATGTCTATGATTCAAACGTTCTTCCTTTATCCGGGAACGTAGATAATTTCTTATTCTCCAGAGTACGGAAAACGAACGTTCTGCACTGCTTTGTCACTGCAGTGCACAGGAATATACGTAATGCTATTTCCGTGTATGGAAATACTTCCTTCAAATCCTTTTGCTTCATAAATAGGTTAAGTTACCTTAAACTAATTTTGTTTTCATGTGACATCAAGAATTGTTTTAAAAGAACACATTCTTCTTGTAAATCATCCGCAATATCAATCGGGTATAATTTTCGGAGTTTTATGGCATTACCTCTAACTTCAGCTTTCAGACGCTGTATCCAATTTGCATAAGAATACAAAATTGGCGGTTACTGCGTCATACGAAGATTTGCGCTTCCTCAACTCGTCTAACAATTGGTTGCATATTGGAAAGAACGTATTAACCCTGAAATGGTCACGTCCTTGTAACAACACTTCTTCCGCGCGACACTCATCGTCTCGTTTCTTCCTCTTAATAATTCTCTTACGCCGGCCCTCGCAGCCTGCTGCCCCGGGTCATGACCCTCGTGGTAAACACGCCACTGCACTAGTCAGAATATAGTACTCTACACTAATAATACTTCCCTAATTATAAGCGAAAGGATTAAGGGTGAATGTAAAAAAACCGGCCAAGTGCAAATCGGACATAGGAGATATAAAATGATCAATGACTTCACAAAACAAATTCCAAATGAGTTTTCCACAAAGTTTTTTTTCGTTTTTAACTGAAAACTGATAACCTTGAAATTTTTGTTTTTTTTTATATACTAGATAAATTGCATTCTTAATAATTTTCGTTCAATGTACATTCTGTGAAGAATATTCCAGAATTTTTTCAAAATTTTTTGATCAGTACTGTTCGAGATACAATTTTTTTTTCGAGATAGATATTATATATATTTTTTGTTTGTTTGTTTTTACAGGCTTTTGTTTGACACCCCACTCGATGATCTAGTAAAAAATTTTTTTTTTTGACTTCTGATTTCACCCCTTAAGTCAAAATGTAACTTTCAAAACTATACGGCTCTGATGAGGCCGTCAATTCCTATATTAATGCCAAATTTCAACTTTCTATGTCAAATAGTTTCGGAGAACATCGGGTGCGACAGACGGGCAGACAGACGGACAAACACCGAAGTGTGCTTATAAGTGTTCCGTACGGAACACTAAAAATAACTCATTAACATTCATAAAACTTGATTTATAAATTTTAATAAGAAAAATATTATTGACTTCGACTATGAGGCGAAATGGTGAAGTTCTGGCCTTTAGACATGACGGATTTTTTGGCCTCAGTTAACTGCGTTGTGGATATGTTAACCACTGTATTCTTCGTCGGATCACAGGTTTCTTCTGCTTTAGCAAAGTTTTTAACTTTTATTTTCGCTTCTGAGTGACTTGTTCTTGAATTAAATAAAAACAATATTGGACAAGAGATATTATCGTTACCTAACATTTTTTTAGGTAAGCGGGTTCGACCTTATCTCATAGATCTAGAGTCTGCAAACGGTACTTATATTAATAACAAGAGGATTGAGTCAAAGAAATACGTGGAGCTTCTAGAAAAAGACGTAATAAAATTTGGATATAGCTCAAGAGAATATGTTCTGCTGCATGAAAATAGCAAAGATGAAGCTATGGATGATGATGTTATGTTGGAAGATGAAGAAATAAAGGAAGAAATAGATATCAAGATAGAAGGAACTTAAGTATAGTAAGTAGGTTTAGGTTACATCTCTCTTACAAGTCCACATTGTATATATAGTGTAGACATTTCAATTACTATAGACATTGGAATTTCTCCTTTTCATTATAACCAGTTTTCATTTAAAATATATGATTATAGTGAAATTATTCTTGGTTATTTTTCTTCTTATTTGAAAACCAAAGGTATAAATTACCTATAAGATTCGATTCTACTAATAAACCTGACCACCATATCCGATTACACACACGTAATAAATAAAAACACATACTAATTGGATGCGAGAAGCAGCTTTTAACCTTACCAATCGAATGGACTAATGTTCACAGAAACGTGTATAATTTATATTACAACGCAATATTACTGGAGAATTCTCGATCGGTTGCACCTGATATATCCAAGGCATTCGACCGTGTTTGGCACTATAGATTATTGGCTAAGCTATGCTCTTATGATAAGCCTGCAAAGTTTTGTTTATGACTATCGTGTATCGGAGAGCGTTTTTACGAGTGGCAGTCGACGGATTTCTTCCTAACACCTTGACTATCAACGCCGGTGTCCCACGGCTCCATACTGTCTCTTACTCTCTTTCTGATTTAAACTAACGATCTGCTGGTAAGGACCAAGAATCCAATCTGCAGCTTGGCAGATGACAGTACGTTTATTTCTTCATTCCATTCAACCCGACGTAGTTATGTTGGGGCACTTCATTTCTCTAGCATCATCGCTCAATTTGCTGTGCGTTAATTTGGAGCATATATGTCCTGGCATGAACATGTTGCAAGTATAGTAAAGAGAGCTCCTCGTAAGTTGGGAATATTATTTTGAACTAGAAAGCTTTACACTCCACAACAACTGTTAATTCTGTACAAAGTTCAAATTCGACCAACGATGGAATACTGCTCTCATATTTGGGGCTCCGCTCCCAAACATACACTGCATTTGTTGGATTCTATTCAGAAGAGAGCTGTTCGCCTGATGGGAAACCCAGAACTGAGCATCAACCTTGATTTCGTGGCAACAGTTGGCGACTTGAGTCTGTTTTCTACATTAAAAGTTCGATGGATATAATCCGCTTAATTCCTTTTAGAGTGGTGCATGCGTGGAATACACGTCGCGCTAATACTTCACATCTGTATGAAGTTAAGCTTGTTACTTCTCGAACAACCCTTTTTAAGTAGTCTTTTATGTGAAGAACCTCATCCCTTTGAAATGACTTGCGCAGGACTGTGTACAATTTTAGGCGATTCAAGACCAAAGTGAATCGCTTTTTTTGCACACGCGTCGCTCCTTTACTGCTCTAGGAATTTCCCTGCAGCTTGTGTGCTATGCCCGTAAAAAAATTACACACGCCAGTCCTCTTGATCTATTTTTAACCACCAATCCGGAGATTTACACGGTCACCGTAAATCCGCCGCTTTCGACATCGAGTATCCTACCAATCAGTGACAGAGAGGCGTCTAAACCGCGCAAGATTTGGCACTACAAATCTGCTAAATGGGAAGATCTCGTGGAATATTTTCGAACTTCCCCTTGGTTACACGTTTATTTTCGATCCGACGACCCATCTGATCGCGCCAGGGAGGTTTCCAATGTTAAATTGGTTGATATGGAAGCTTATATCCCTTTTTCGAAGAAATGCCCTTCCAACGGCAAGCCTGGGTTTGACCGAAAATGCAAACAAGCTGTTGCTTCTAAATATCTTGCCTACCGACAATTGCGTGAACATCCTAACACCATAAATCGTAACACCTTTGTTCATGCCTGGAACAGATGCAAATAACTTATCTACGAAACCAAGGAGGCACACAATTAACGAATTAGAAACAAACTTCTCGCTTGTCCCAACAATTCCAGGTCCTTTTGGTCAGTCGCTAAGGCAATTAGCCAAATCCACCATACCACCACACACACGGCCAGATAATTCTATTGCAACGAGACCTGTTGAGAAAGTGAACTCGTTGGTTGAACTCTTTGCTTCACATTCTACTGTCGATTTCCACCACCTACTATTCCTATAGTACAGTCAAGGAACTTTCCTGCAGCACGTGTGCTAGACCTATAAAAAAAAAACACATTTCGCGTTCAGCAGTTTAAAAAACCATAGGGATATTAACTATAACGTTTAATTTATCACATTAATAACAAAGTTTGCTTACGTATTTAGTTTTTTTTTGTCATCGTGCGAATCTTCTCGTAAGGTGGTGTACAAAAAATAAAGAAATACATTGTTAACAAACATAATCTTTCGTAGGTCCTTACCTGTATAGCCTTTTACATGTGGCCACCATCCGCTATCTTTAGCGTTAATAGACAACTAGTTTAAGAGGCCTGTTCTAGATGGCTCCATTCTGCACAAAGATAGATATAGGTCGTTTGAAAGGCGAGAATGTTTTAGCTCCTTTGCTCAAATAAACCGGAGTGAGAGTGTTTTATTTGTTTTATGTAGTTTTCAATTTTGTTATCATTTATTTACTGTGATATTTGGACATATTTCAAACTTTATAAAGGACCCCGCACATATCTTATAGAAAATGGCTCTCGGTTAAATTCGCTCAAACTTTGCTATCTTCTAGTTTTTGTTATTCTGAACAAAAGTTCCCATGGTCACAACATGATCTGACGAGCCGCTTTTGCTCTATAAGGTTTCAAGTATTGGTAATAATAGCTCAATCGTATACGTATGTGAAACCATTTTTACTATTTGTAACTACTTTTTTACTAACTTTAACCTTTTTCCCGTTAAGTGTAACAGTATAATGGTGTAATATTGTATGTGTATAAATGTGGCCCCCGCTCTTCTCCCACTATCAGCATCTCCGCGAGTCGCGTCCTCAGGTTGGAAGCATTGTCTCGAGTAGGGCGTCAGGCTATCACAAGGCAGAGCACAAGTCTTGCAATTGCAAAGGTTCGTAAGTTATTGATGCAACGATTCGTTCAATGCAATAACCAGAGCAGAATATATAGAAAGTCATGTACCTGCATTTGCGAACGAATTATACAATCCGACCCCGGAAAATCCAAAAGCAATATCGTACATTGATGGTTCTTATATAATGATTCCAAAAAGTACCAACTTTCGAGTTTTAAGGCAATCATACTGCGTGCATAAAGGTCGCCATCTTCTCAAACCTGCACTAGTTGTAGCCGCAGATGGTTACATTCTTGCTATTCAGGAACCGATTCACGGAACAATGATGCGCAGATGATGATCAATCCCGTTTAGTCACTAAGAAGAGATGAATTGTAGAAGCAAGAAATGGACACATCAAGTCTATATTTAAATTCTTGCGTGACATTCCAAACATTCATGCTCCGAACATCGGCGATTATTATCGCATTGCTGGAGCTATCATAAATAGATATCATCCTCTAATAGAAATGCAAAAGTGCCACCATAGAAACGGCGCCAGCCATGCTAGTAAAGGTACGGACAAGAAATGAGCTTCAAGCACGCGTTGAAGCTGAAGATTTGAAGAGGAGAAACGGTAAATGGGTTTTGATTGATGAAAATTACATATCTGAGTTTCCACGACTGACATTAGATTATTTGAAGAATTTGACTGTAGGCACGTATCCAATAGAGTTGGCACCGTCTTACATTCAAGACAAATTGCTGAAGTTGAAGAACTCCAATTAGATCAACTCATAACATAACCCGACTTACTAAGATTTCGAATTTATTCTCGATTTAGAAATGCCACTAAGCATCAGCTGTGAATTAAATACGAATCAGATCAGAATCGAAGACATAATGAACCTATACTTGTATATATTGTACATGCCAAGTTCGTGCTCGAACCTTCGGTGCTTGTGCTCATGTTACCAGCATTTTGTGATATTTAGGTTACGCGTCATATGGAAATGTAAAATACCCATGGATTATGCTATTGCATGTAATACAAGTTGCCGGTGACCGAAGTAATAGAATAATATTATGGATTATTATATTTCATAACCAATTTTCATAACACACACACACACACACACACACACACACACACACACACCACACACACACGTGTAAAGGGTTAGATTCCCGCCACATCCACGTCGTTGATCCTGGATAATGGTAAAAACGGGGGTCACATTTATACACATACAATAGTACACTATTATACTGTTACACGTAACGTGAAAATATTACAAAGTTAGTAAAAAAGTAGTTACAAATAGTAAAAATAGTTTCACATACGTATACGATTGAGCTATTATTACCAATAGTTGAAAACTTATAGAGCAAAAACGGCACGTCAGATCATGTTCTGACCATGGGAATTTTTGTTCAGAATAACAGAAACTAAAAGATAACAAAGTTTGAGCGAAATTAACCGAAAGCCATTTTCCATAAGATATGTGCGGGGTCCTTTGTTCGCAAATCTTGAAATTAATGGCGATAAAATAGTTATATTTTAATATTAAAAATTAATAAATAAAGCTAAAATAATGTATTATAAGAAAACATTTAATGAAAATGACAAAAACCCTAGGAAAATCTGGCAAAATGTTAAAAGGTTGACAAATCAACACTCACAAAAAAGACAAATAGGGGTGATAATAAATGAAACAAATATAGAAATTACAGACCCAAAAGAAATAGCAGATGACTTTAATACTTATTTTTGCTCAGTAGGAAAAAACTTGTCTAATAAAATCAATGTACCTAAACAGAAAATTACGGAAAGTGTGCAAAACAAAAACTCTTTCCCATCACAAACAATGAATTAATAAAAGTGATCAGCTCTCTGAAAAGTGGGTCAGTTGGGGGTGAGGATGGAGTTCCTGTGAATATTGTTAAACAGAATCACCTTTGTTTGATCGAACCATTAAAACATCTGGTAAATGCTGTATTCAGTGATGCCGTCTTCCCTAAAATATTTAAAGGATCTATAGTAGTACCTATTTATAAAGCAGGCGAGAGAAGGGAAAAGACCAATTACAGACCAATTGCTCTCACAAGCACCTTAAGTAAAATATTGGAAAAATGCATCAAACTAAGGTTGTGTCACTTTCTGGAGACTGAAAACTTACTTTCTAGTTCTCAATATGGATTTAGGGGGGGGCGTAGCACTGAGGATGCCATAGCTGAAGTTACCAATTTTATAAGTGAAAGTTTCAATGAGGGATATAGGCTGCTGTCTGTTTTTCTGGACCTGTCAAAGGCGTTTGATACTGTGGACCACCGCATTCTGCTCACTAAGCTGGAGAAAGTGGGTATTAGAGGCAATGTTCTAAAACTTTTTAAATCATATCTTACAGATCGTAAGCAGAAAACAAGAATACAAGACAAATTTAGTAAAGCTGAGTACATGGAGTGTGGTGTTCCCCAGGGAACAGTGCTTGGTCCGCTTCTCTTTCTTATCTACGTCAATTCACTAACTAATGTTACCAAAGAGGGAAAAGTTGTATGTTTTGCGGATGACACTGTCTTATTGGTTCGAGACAGAACGTGACATGGGGCCTTTGGCGTGTGCGAGCGAGCCATGGCGGAGTTAAAGCACTGGCTTGATTCCAACCTCTTAACACTAAATACCGATAAGACCTTTTTCATTTGCTTCGCCATGGCCGCTCGTGGCTTGCCAAACATGGACAGCTTTATATTGCATAATTATGACTGCCCTCGGGATGCATCTTGCAATTGTACACAAAAAATAATGAAAAAAGATCACATAAAGTATCTAGGTATATTTTTTTTGATGCATGTATGACATGGCAGCACCATGTAGATTATGTTAACAAAAAACTAAGAAAGGTCCTTTATAAATTTTATGAATTAAGACAAGTAGTGCCATACCGTCTGTTGAAAATGATTTATCAGTCTCTAGTTGAGTCCATTTTGTCATATGGTATAACGGCTTGGGGTGCCTCCTGTAAAAATATTATAAAGCCATTGTGTGTAACTCAAAACTATATTATTAGAATTATGCTTTTCAAGGATATAATGTTTCATACCTATCTTTTATACAGAGAAGCTGGATTACTAAACTTAAGACAACTTTATATAAAAAACATAAGATTCAGTTTTAATAATAAGAAATTTAATAACATCATTGAACACCATGAATTGGGAACAAGGTCTAATACAAATCATAATTTAAATCTTCCAAATACTATATTTGCTTCAACTCAGAGGCACATGTCCTACACATTACCAAAAATATATAATATGCTACCGACAAAACTAAGAATGAACTGTGCCTTTGACAAATTGAAACATAACATCCACGATTGGATTATGGCAAACTTTCAGGAGATTTGCAACAAAATTTGTTTTTTATCATAAATATATAATTTCAGCTTGGGCTACTTTGTCTCTCTTTACGACACTCTAAAATTAGAAATTGCTTACCATTCTTGTATTTCTGATAAAAAAAAAGCATGTATAGATGCAATACACTTTTCTGTAATTTTACGCTAATTAAGTATAATTAATGTTTCCGCTTATATAAAAATTTGTTATTGAATTATATTATTATGGTTATATAATTGAACTAGTATTGTACAGTTAAATTATCGATATGTTATTGAATTGTTATTTGTATTAGTAATGGTATTTACATCGAGAGGTAAAATTTTTGGTGCACACGCAGACTTCCTAAAGGTCCATAGTGCTCCTGAACCAGGTTCTATGAATAAAAATTATTGTAATATTTTTTTTCCATTTTGGATAATAATAAACATTTTTTGATTTTGATTTGATATATCTGTCTAACTAATAATTTTGAAATATTTGACTCAACATTATTATTTTTTTTTTTATTTTCAAGTTATTTCATTTGTCAAAGATGATAACCAGTGATATACGCGGTTAATTGGTTCAGACACAATTAGAGTGTATGATATATTTATGGTCAAATAGAAATTTTATTAGGAATACTTGGTATACATTAACTAAGACCACGACAAGTTAAATATTTTATTTTAATTCAGTTTAAGATTTTGTCTTACATTTTTATTTAAAAACCGTCTAGGGGTGGAACAGCATATTTATTATACATGTCGTTCCAAAATGTAATGGCTTCCCATCGAGGATTAGACTTCACCGTTAAATTGGTATTTATGTCTAGATATTCCAAGGTGTTAGTTGAAAAGTTAACTTTTGGCCAAGTTATGTTTTGCAATAAACTATCCGGTTCTGGAGTTGGATTCCTAAAAAAAATGCGAAAACACTTTACATCAGGGATGTCAAAGATACGGCTCGCGGGCCGCATCCGGCCCCCGGGACGTATCAATAAGGCTCGCGATCGCAATGTGTCACAGAAAGAAGAATCATGTTTTTTAGAGCTTTTAGACTTCACTCGATTCCTCTACGGAAGTTTTAAAATACGCACACTACATTTATAAGTAATTTCAAGGGCAGCGCATGCCTTGACAAGCGAGAGAGATAGACAGTAACGCCATCTCTTAGCAACAAGCGGAAATACCCTATTATTTTTGTTGAGAACAATAGAATCTTCCACGCGCTTCGAGTCGAGTCTAGACGTCGGCGCGACGTAGTCAGTTGAGTGTGAGTCGAGTAATCGAAGCGATACGGTCGGAGAAGGATTTTAGTTGTACTGCGAAGTTGTGATTGTGAAGGTATTGTGCATTTGTTTGTGTCGTGTGCGTGCGATATCCATAATTGTTGTGTCGAGTTCCATAATTGTTACGATTTTGGCATAATGTCACAAAAACGTAAAGTTGATAGTGAGTGCAGTTTTTCAGTCTAAATGGGAAATTGCATATTTTTTTCATAGAATGGAAAGGTAAACCACTGTGTTTGATTTGCAATCAAACAGTTGCTGTTTGTAAGGAGTTTAACTTGAAGAGACACTATGATACGAATCATAAATCAAAATTCGATTGTTACACTGAAAAAATCAGATGGACACATTGTCATCTTTAAAATCTAAACTTCAAGGTCAACAATCGATGTTGATCTAATGCTGAGAGCGAAGATGCCCTGAAATCAAGTTTTATTATTGCATTAGAAATCGCGAAGAGATCAAAACCTTTCACTGATGGTGATTTTATTAAAGACTGTATGTTGAAAGTTGCCGATGTTTCATTTCCATTTCAAAAGTCAATAATTACAAATATTTCGCTGTCAAGAAACACTGTTGCTTCAAGAATAAATGATTTGTCTCAAAATTTGGTTCTTCAACTGAAGGAGAAAATTAAGGAATTTACAAACTTTTCACTGGCTGTTGACGAGAGCACTGATACTGTTGATACAGCTCAACTTGCTGTTTTTATACGAGGTATTAATAGTAACTTTGAAATAACTGAAGAACTATTAAAGTGCGTTCCATTGACAGGTACTACAACAGCAAATGATATTTATTCTGGAATTGAGCATTTGATAGCAGAATATGAACTCGACTGGAATATACTTAGTAGCACAACTACGGATGGCGCTCCTGCCATGGCTGGCAAACATTCGGGCGTTGTAACTAAATTAAAACAGAAAACATCAGGGAATTTTGTGGGATTTCACTGTATAATTCATCAGGAATCATTGGCATCCAAACATTTAAAAATGGACCATGTCATGCAACCTATAATTAAAATAGTAAATTTTATAAGGAGCAGAGGACTAAATCACCGACAGTTCAGTTCCTTACTTCACCGAAGTTCGTTGGCTCAGTCGAGGAGTAGTTTTAGAAAAATTTTTTGCATTACGTGACCCTATTCAAGCTTTCATGTTAGAAAAAGGCAACCCAATTGATTATGACAATGACTGGTGGGTTGATTGTGCCTTTTTGGTAGAAATGAATAAACACTAGACTGATCCGAATGTAAAGTTACAGGGTAAAAATCTGATTGTCACTCAAATGTATTCATGTATTCAAGCCTTTGAAACAAAGTTGTGGCTGTGGGAAAATCAGGTAAAAAAAATGAAACTTTGGATCATTTCCCTCATTTAAAATCATTTGGCACAGTGAACCAACAAAAATTGGATCAATATTCTTAACTTCTGCAAAATTTGATCACGGAATTCAACAATCGTTTTGAAGACTTTCACAAAATGAATGAAATGGAATGCCCAATTTTCAACAATCCATTCAATTTTGAAGCTTCACAGGCACCAGTTCATTTGCAAATGGAGTTGATAGATCTTCAATCGGACAGTATTTTAAAAGAAAAATTTAAAGAGATTAACGCTCTTACATTTTATACACAATATTTCAAGAGTTTGGATAACTACCCGGAATTAAAAAAGCATGCAGCACGCATTCTCTGCATGTTTGGTAGCACCTATTTATGTGAGCAGATGTTTTCCGTCATGAAAATAAATAAGAACAAACATCGCACAAGACTTTCGAATGAACATCTCCAATCAATTCTTAAAATAACTACAACGAATATGATACCTGACATCAATGAGCTTGTCAAAAACAAGAGAAGTCAGGTATCTGGATCCTCGAGCTCAAAATAATTACCCTCTTTTATAACTTTGATATAATTTTTAACAACCGTATATTATATACTATATAATTAAATAAATAAAATGTTATAATAATTCAGTACATTTTTTTTATTTGAATCTGGCCCGCCTACACATTCTAAATTTAATATATGGCCTTCTGCAAAATTGAGTTTGACACCTCTGCTTTACATAATTTGTATTATCCCTATCTATAATAAAAATTAAGGGGTTTTTTTTCTAGAAATTATGGGTATTTATTGCGCAAATTGTCACATCGTTAACCCTAGTTAAAATTATGAAATTAACATAAAATTATAATATACTAAACTATAGATATTACTTACAATGTCGTTGCAAAAGTGATCCAAAGTTTCATTAGCCTGTAATGTGTAGTAACATCAGATTTAGGTAATAGATCTAAATCGGTATTATTATTACCAGTCTTTAATAATCTTGCAAAGATATAAGGAAGTTCTTCTCCGTGAGTTATATTGGCAGTTCCTACAAATGTCTGAAATAATTTTTTAACAATTAACTAGATCTGACATTAGCAACGTTGGAAATAAAGAGCGTCGCGATAATGTAAAATTGTGTGAATGCCAATTTATTTTAACACAAATAAAACACTAATAATTTAATAATAATTTTTTTAATTTCCATTATATTATTATTTTTCATGGCAATTGTTTCAGCACACGGTGCTTTCTTCGGATGAATAAGAATTTTAAACTAAATGTAATATTGAATGCATATCCTTAAATATAGTATTTTCGATCTATCTGTTTAAAAATCCTCGGTGTATAGCCTGTCCCAAAAAAAAAAAAGATCCTGATTTTTGCCGTTTTAAGTGGGCAATATAAAAATTCTGACCTTTTGTTTATGATAGGTTGCAGAGATGGACTTAAGAATTTTATTCATTAATGCAAATAAATAAAATTATAAGTGTTTTTTTTATAGATGCATGTAAAAACAAATGGATAAAAGTACAAATATACAGTTTGAATGGATGGGGTTTACAAGAGGGGACATATCGTATAAATAAAAATATATTTTAACTTAAGCCTAATTCGGTTTCACCATCACTGTCATCAGCTAAGGTAATTATCAGTGGTTTTATATTATTTACATAAATATATGAATCTTCAACTTTAACAACGTGCTGAATGGAATTCTTTCAGCTTTCTCAAGGTATATCATTTATAACTTTTTTTGCTAATTCAACCACAGACACGCTTAAAGTAGGAGAAACATTTTGTGCCCTTATTTTTGATTTAACTTGATGCCAAATATGTTTAATTGAATTAAACACACAATAATACGGAGGAAGCCGCAAAACAGTGTGTCCCATTTTCTCAGCCATATTATCACAAATATATTTCTTTTTCAATTTATAGTCTTTCAAAACTTCCGAAAGATCACTTTTTTTATAACTAAGGTCAAAATAAATGTAATTTTTTAACATATATTCCTGTATTTCCGATTTGGTGTTGGCTGCATTAGGAACCTTATTTAGTAGGCGACTATGGTAACCAGCATTGTCCATAACTATAACATTCTATTCGGGAACATTTGGCAAAAGGGAATTTTGAAACCAATTTTCAAAAAGTTCTGCGGTCGTGTCTTCGTGATAATCCAAACTAGAATCTTTTATGTTTTTTGCAGATAATAGTAGACAATTTGAAACACAGCCCTTTTTAGATTGATGGTTATTCGTTTACCTTTATTTGAAGGTGCGTTAGTCTGACATTTTGTACTGCTGTCAACCCACCCTTTTTGCACAGTGTCATGGGTATCGAACCATGTTTCGTCAAGGTAAATTATTGGCCAATTCTCTGATCGATATTTTTTAATTTCTTGTAAATAAGTATGTCGTAAGATTCGTAATCTTTGTGACTCCATCACTACTTGCCTTTTGTTGATTTTTCAGGACGTGAATCCTATTCTTAAGAAAATTCTGTGAAGGGTTGATCGGCCACAATGTATGTATATTAGAGTGACCGGATCTCATAGAGGGGGAAAAAAAATGTCGGAATCTTGTTCGTCTGGACCCCACAAAACGATTCCCCTTTCCAGATATTGAGATAGCCGAAATTTGAGCTCGATTAAACGACGTTAACCCGTGCCGCTCGTCGCTCAAAGTTTGAAAAAATCTAAATTTTTGGCCAAAAAGCTGACATATGGAGCCATAACTCCAGAACGGTAAATAATAGAAACACGCTTAATATCTCAAAAGGAAGCTAATGTTGTTCTTCAAAATTTATATTCTATACATAATTGTTGTTATTTTAAGTCAAACCGAGTTACAACAACCTTTAGCCCCAAAAACGTGACCTGGTACCACTAGGAGCATACTTCGTATATTTTGTTATTAAGTGATAAATTTTGCTTTTTTTTTGGTATATTTTTGAGTTTAAAGTAGAAAATAATAAAAAAAAACAAGTAATACTGATAAGTCTAATGACATTTTTTATTTTAAAATATAAAAATTAGGTATATAATACATACAAAACAGACACAGAAAAGATACAGACGTAGTACCTACATGAGTTGATAATTTTACATAGTTATCTAATCTATTCTAGAGCTTTTGTTAAAGTAGTTTTTGAAACGTCAGGATATAATGCTCGGCATTTACTTACAACTCGCAGGACATATTGTTTTTGGTCTTCATCTTTTGTCAGAAGGTCGTTAAAGTCGGTTATTAATTTAACACCACGCTCAGCCATATCATTAACTACTTTTAATGTTTTGACAATTTTCAATCCTTCTTGGAAGTCATTATTTTGAGGCCAGGTGTTTGGATGTTGTCTTAGGAAATCTGTTTTTTATATTAAATTGGTCAAAGAATGTAAACGTTTCTTTGGTAAGTAAATTTACCAATCCTCCATCAACTACCTCTTTTAAGTTTTCTTTCCTAACTTTTGGATTTACAACCCTAGCGTGCTGTGATGGTTCATCTGTGCTACTGAGCAATTTATTAGCCAACTTTTCATCGTCTGTAATGGTGGGATCAAAAACGATAATCCCACCAACTTTGCATTCAAATACCACAAATGGTTCGAAAATTTGGTCAGGGTTATTTCTGCAATGTCGTTGTCACATTCTTTATAGTCTAACAGATTATGCAAAATACCTAAATCTTGCTTTGGTGCAAGATGAGCTTTTGGAGCATTGAACCAAGCTTTACAATAAATTTTAACTAGGAAAACAGAAATGGCACGCACAGAACTTTCTTCTTCTTTAGACATCTTAAATTGACGACGAAAAATGAACATTTTTAAGCAGTAAATAGCCTTTGCCATCCACATAGCGTGATGAATGGCTCCTGGAGTTCTAAAACCCACAACATTGCCGTCTAGTGATCCAACAAATACGAGAACCAACTGCAATAGCTCCTTGTAGTCATCTCTGGGGTGGCTCTCAGTTAATTTGGTCTCGAATTCAGCAGTAACATTTGCAATTACTTCTGAAGTTAGCTGCTTTTGTATTAGATTGTCACTGATACCTGTGTCGTATTTTCCTTTGTCTATCTTGGGCCACGCAGTGAGGAATCTCTTGAAAATGTCTGGATGAGGTCCAGTGGTTGATCCCAGTTTTGTGTCGAATACGCCTCTTAACAGAATTTCCAAGATATGGTGACGGCAAGCTAGGTATAACAATTCTCTTCCTAACATTTGCTCCAATATGACGCATGCTCCTTTGAGTCTTCCCGTGTTGGATGCTGTAGTGTCGAAGCACATCGCCTTGACGGTGTTGAGAAGACCCCATTCATGTAGGCATTCATATACGGCTACGGCTTGCTCCTCTCCAGAGCTGTTTGCTGTTACAGGAACTCCCAGCCGCTGTTCCTTTTCGCCATATGAAATAGCTATAGCTATTCGCTCACATTGTTCATTTTTTAAAACACCCGGTAAAAGTTTACCGTCCCAATGGACAACCACGGACTCTTTTTCAGGAATGTTTACTTTATCAAAATTTTTTTTATTATATTGTTCTCTGAACATTATCACACATCACATCATGTAATAAAGTTTTCGAGACTTTGTACTCAAGAGGGTCAAGGTTTAGTGCTTCTAGAGTAGCTATTAAAATTCTCGTGGCATTTCTGTCGGATACCTTACATCGATCTAATAAAATGGACAATTTCATGTTTAACATCTCTTTAACGCCCCTTGCAAATGAAACTTCCATCCTCTTGCTCTCAGATGGTCCTGGATCTTCTGCAGCTTCTTCAGGGATGTCCATTTCCTCCAAGCTCTCAAGTTCCTGGTAGATGCTGTCCTCTTCAGTGTCTTCTTCTCCTTCTTCGAACTTGTCTTCATCATCCGTCTCTAAGAAGCAACAAAAGAAAGAGAAAAAAAAAGACTATAAAAATTTGTCGTTTTAGCAGAATAGTAATAATACATAGGTACTAAATTACCTACTTCTAATTATCAAAAGGTATTATTTAAAAAATATAAACTCAATCATAAAGATGCCAAATCATGCTCTCATGTACAATTTTCTTTCAATTATAATGAAACTATTTACTTATTTGTTTATCTATTTTTTAGAATACTACTAATAAAAAAAAACTCACCAATATCAAAAGTTGCTTCTTGGATTTGTCGGTTCATTTTTGCAAGTTCCTTTTGCACCTTGATTTCTTCAGCTCGAGACAACTTGAGATCCACTCCAGTCATGGAACCTGGGCGGCCCTTCTGCCTCTGTTTCACGAGAAACGCCTTATCTTTTTCCGATTTCATCAGAGCCAAGGCATCTTGTTGAGCAATATCAAAGAGATCATCCAACTTTTCAACAAACTGTTTAAATTTGTTCTTGGCCGTTTTCGATGTTTTCTTCCGGTCTTTTTGAAGAGTTCTCCACTCGGCGTGAAGTTTTTCCAGCTTAGTAATTGCATCTTGCTCATGTTTAGTCGGGATTCGAGCTTTCTCCCAAAAAATGAACACTTCTCGTATTGTAAGTTTTGCTGATTCTCTTACAGTTAATTTCACAGTACGTAAATTATAAAATAAAGCACACAAAACTTGACGATTTGAGGGTAGTTTTACAACCGGTGATCTGGTGAATGGGATAGCCCACAAGAAATATTTTATCCTTGGTAGGCCAATAGGTAAATAACAGTTAACTGAAAATGAAACAAAATATATTGCAAACTTTAATTTCAATAAAATGTTTTCAAATGTCTTTTAAAATAATACTATAATAGTTATAAAAACAATAACACGCACACTTGGAAAATTAAAAAAAAAAAACGTTAAAATATCTTCACTAGATAATTGTTCGATCTAACCAGCTCAGAGGCACTTTAGAAACTAAAACTGAATAAATAAAAGGTCGGTTGTAGGCTGAAGTAAAATCACCATCCCTAAAATAGAAATTAGATTCACCCTCCTTTTTACCTGTCAAACGGGTCTTTCTTTGGTAAAGTCAGGTAATCCCCATATAATAAAAGATTAAATTTGAACAAAAGGCTCTTTATGTTTGAAAATTGAGTTCCAAAATACTTTTTAACAAAAAAATGTTAATTCCGAGACACATTATGTAAAAACCCGTAAAATTCTTAGAATACTCCCAAACTGGCTCCTACTGGTACCAGGTCACGTTTTTGGGGCTAAAGGCTGTTGTAACTCGGTTTGACTTAAAATAACAACAATTATGTATAGAATATAAATTTTGAAGAACAATATTAGCTTTCTTTTGAGATATTAAGCGTGTTTCTATTATTTACCGTTCTGGAGTTATGGCTCCATATGTCAGCTTTTTGGCCAAAAATTTGGATTTTTTCAAACTTTGAGCGACGAGCAGCACGGGTTAACGTCGTTTAATCGAGCTCAAATTTCGGCTATCTCAATATCTGGAAAGGGGAATCGTTTTGTGGGGTCCAGACGAACAAAATTCCGACATCGATTTTTTGCGGTCACCCTAATGTATATTGGTCTCTCATAGATAGAATATCTTTTCTCCTGATGACGTCTTTTTCACAATCGTCTACATGATGCATTTGACGTTTTTTCCTGTTCCTGAGTGATGGTTTTCCTACAGCACCCTTAATCTTAGAAATTGGGGTTTTTGTTAGTTCACTGGTTTCTTGCAAAGCACTTTATTATTTAAATTTATTTTTACCAAACTGTCGTAAACGTTTTTCACTATTTGTTTAGCGTCAAGTAAAAAATGTTTTCTCTTGTGATAGCCACTATTGCAATTTTCCCATGGATGTCACATAATTAAAATAGAACCGTTATGTTGTAAGTAAAACTAAAAATAATAAAAAGTATCTTTCGAATCTTAATTGGGACCTGTGGTCATTAGGCCTATATTATCAAATACTTAAAGGGCTCCAAACCGGGTTGCCAGATAGTAAATATATAGGTAAAAATAGATCCAATATGATTGCAAGTGCAAGTGCAGGTAAAATAAAAATACGTTTATCGTAATACCTGGCAACTATGCACAAAACCTTTAATAGGGTCGTTTATTACCCCATTGGAAAAGCAAAAAGGCAGGATCTCTAAATCTATATTATTATGGACTACACTTTTGGTGAGCAAACTGATATGATTTTAGTGTTTGGTTTTTGTAACGGCAACGGTCGCAAAAGTGCTCGCGTATATCACAAAAGATTTCCGTCGGACTTTTGCCAATATTGAGAGGCCACTTCGAGAAATTGAACAATTTAAGCCGGAATAATGCTGGGCGGCCTTCACAAGCTAGAGTATCCGATGTTGAAGAGGAAATCCTTGAAATTGTACACGATAATCCTGGAATCAGCACTCGTTTAATTGAACGTCGAACGGCAATATCAAAAAGTACAACTAACCGGATCATTAGACAACAAATTATTCACCCCTCTCATATACAGTCCTTCCAGGAACTCTTACCTCCAGATCTTGGATCCCGTTTGCATTTTTCACAAATTATTCGAGCACGCATAGCGACTGTTCCGGCTTTTCACAGTAAAATCCTGTTTACAGACGAAGTACGATTCACTCGACGTGGATGCATTACCGCATTTTGCGCGTAATTTGAGAATCTTTTAAACCAAAGTTACCCAGATAAATGGCTCGGAAGAGGTGAATATGCTCCTATTCACTGGCCACCTCGTTCCCCAGACTTAAATCCATGCGATTTTTTCCTTTGGGGTGCATTAAAATCTGAAGTTTATCAAGTTCAAACCGACAACATTGAGCAATTGTGGAATAGGATTCAAAATGCTGCGAACGCTTTACGAGATAAAGACATTTTAAGAAGAGTGCATTTATATTTCCTGCGAAGTATTAACTTATGCATTAACGAAGGTTGCGACCATATTGAACATTTATTGTGAAACCAATACCTTCTCAGTTGACCGATTAAACTTTTTTTGAATTTTGTGGGTAATCTTTTATGCCCTTAGCCAGTTGGCCATTCTTACTGTTGTTGGCCCGTTGGTCTTTAAATTTATTATTGTTGTTAGCCTGTTTGGTTTTAAGCATGCTCCAAATTTCAAAGACTATTCTTTTGGACTTATCCTAAGCCTGGATGAAGTGTGAGGGAACGCATTTACGAATTTGACAATGGAATTAAAAAATGGAAACAAACATCCCATTATCTCAGAAACTGTTGCTCGGAGCAATATTTACCAAGAGAGTTTTTTTAGACAGGAGGAGGCGGAAAATATGAATATTCAATTAAAAATATCATACAGAGTGGTATAAAAAAGTTACGATAATCTAAAAGTATACACAACCCAAATTACATTACCTATATGCTTTGAGTTATTATGAAGAATTATGAAAAGTAACACAAAAATACCTCAAAATAAGCAGTAAAACTACCTAACATGGGTTAATCACAAATTACAATTAAAACACTATCTAGATAATAAATTTTATAAAAATTAATAAAATATATACAAGGCTTCAAATTAAAGACTCATTTTTTGTATCACCCTATACAAAAAAGGTCTTAAGGACAAATTGCATTGTTTTGAGACTTTATAGTGGTTCCATATGAGTTTAAAATATTGAGTCTCTATACATCATATTCCAAGCATTTCCCTTTTTATTGAATTATTACTACTAACACAGGTATACAAAAAAAATCATAAAAAAGAAAAAACACACTTAAAGTTGCCAAAAAAACTATTAAACTGTATAATCATTAAAATTATGGGATAAAACTATTATTTCCGACATTGTTGTGTTCTCGGTGTGACACTTTCAGTCGTCAGCAAAAAGGAAACTCGCGATATTCAAAATGACTACTTAAATAATTAAATAAATTAAAGAGTTTGTTAATATACTTTTCAGTATATTACTGCTCGCGCGCCGCTCTTGTATGGAGACAAAACAATTTTATTTTTTTACACACTGTTATTACTAGATTTGAGATTGAGCTAAATTGATTTATTGGCTATTAGGTAGCTAAGATGATATACCTTTTATACATTATTGACTAAGAAAAAACGTCAAAATACATAATGAATTTTAAGATATATACATGTCAGGGACCTAATTAACTTAGCCTAGGTAAGGTTTTTATTTTATTTTAAAAGCAGTCACCGACTTGCACTTGACAGTTTTTTTTTCTTTTTACTTTTAATCACATTATTACACAAATGTCTTCACACGATGAATAGTTGTAAAGCAAGGGTTAATTTAAAAAGAAAATGCACTAAAAGGACTCTTTTAACAGATTAAAATAAGTATTGTCAGTCAAAATTAGCCAGATGGTAATTCTGTTAACAAACAAAAGAATAACAAGTATGTAAAAAATTTATCTACTAACTTCTGTACTCAAGATAAGTTCTTTTTGTGTATTTTTAAAAGCTGCTTTATGCATTTTTATACTTTTTAATTTTTGTTTATCCTTACCTGATACTGATGTGCCAGAGTTACCCATTATTCCACGATAACTAAATACATAAAAGTAAACGTCACTATATTTCGACTGTAACTTAGCTTGTTTAATTACGGATCTCGCAAAAGACTGATCTGTGAAATACTAAAGAAAAATAATTATTAAAATCCGTCATTTATAAAGCTTAACTAATGAAGAACTTAGAGTCTGAAAGTACAAAAACATTATATTAAAGATTTTAGCGATCACTAATTTGGCAATACTGATGAATACTAGAAATATATCAAAAAATGTATTCTCTAAGCTGCATTGAAATTCAGGAAGAAATGGTAAAGGAAAAGGAACGGAAAGAAAAAAGTGGAAGACATATATAACACAAAAAAGCTCAAGTGTTAGTGAGAAAAAAAATCGAAAAAAGAAAAACCAAACATGGAAAAAGATCTGCTAAGAGATAAACATCTCGCTAGTCTTCCTGAAAAGCTCGGAAAATTGGAAAAATACTAAAGAATACGAGGCTGGTTTGAAAAATCCGTGCAAAAATAAAAACTACTTATGTGTTTGGGGTAAACCTTTTTTATTTTTCGACATAGTCTCCTTTTAGGCTTATACACTTCGTCCAACGATGTTTTAGTTTGTTGATCCCTTCCGAATAATAGGATTTGTCCAAGTCTGCAAAATATCCATTAGTGTCTGCAATCACCTCCTCGTTTGAATAAAATCTTTGTCCCGCCAGCCATTTCTTCAAATTGGGGAACAAATAGTAGTCCGAGGGAGCCAAGTCTGGAGAATAGGGGGGATGTGAAACGAGTTGGAATCCTATTTCCATTAATTTTGCGACCACAACTGCTGAGGTGTGTGCTGGTGCGTTGTCGTGACGGAAAAGGACTTTCTTGTGGGCCAATCGCGGGCGTTTTTCTTGCAGCTCGGTTTTCAAACGGTCCAATAACGATGAATAATATTCACCTGTAATAGTTTTACCCTTTTCCAGATAGTCGATGAGGATTATCCCTTGCGAATCCCAAAAGACAGTCGCCATAACCTTTCCGGCCGAAGGAACGGTCTTCGCCTTTTTCGGTGCAGATTCCTCCTTGGTAACCCATTGTTTAGATTGTTGTTTGGTCTCAGGAGTATAGTAATGTATCCATGTTTCATCCACAGTGACGAAACGACGCTTAAAGTCCTCCGGATTCTTCTGGAACAGCTGCAAACCATCCTTGCAACACTTCACACGATTCCGTTTTTGGTCAAGCGTGAGCAATCCCGGCACCCATCTTGCGGATAGCTTTCTCATGTCCAAATGTTTATGCAAAATATTATGTACCCGTTCAGTCGAGATGCCCACAGCACTAGCAATCTCACGCACCTTAACTCTTCTGTCATCCATCACCATTTATGGATTTGATCAATGATTTCTGGAGTCGTAACCTCCACAGGCCGTCCAGAACGCTCAGCGTCACTTGTGCCCATATGGCCAGTCCGAAAATTTTAAAACCACTTATAAACTGTTCTAATCAAAGGTGCAGAGTCACCATAATGTTTATCAAGCTTCTCTTTAGTCTCCTGAGGCGTTTTGCCTTTCATAAAGTAATGTTTAATCACCACACGAAATTCTTTTTCGTCCATTTCTTGAAAATCACTCGACTTCCTTGATTCACACGAATGCCAAACACAAAGAAATAGACCAATATGGCTGAAACTTGGTGTGCGTTCATTCAAGAGATGCTACTAACTAAACATGACCTCGATACGCGCCGGTGGTGCCATCTCTCGGACTTTGCATGGACTTTTCAAACCAGCCTCGTATGAATGAAACCACAAGAATCAAAAAAAAAATATATTTTAAGAAATTACTAATCGAAAGTAAAGGTGAACATCCAAGTACAGAACGGTAACACCAGAAGAGTGAAATTAAACATACGAGTACGTAATTAGAGTCTATACAATATCAAAAAAAAGACAAATTGAAAACTCTTTATAAGTAGAATATACGGAAGAGTTTTTAAAAAACAAAATAGAACAAGAATACAGAGAAATTTAGACCTGGCAGATCGACAGATGCAGGGGTGCTAAGAATCTCCCGATCAGCTAGAATCAAGTTGGACCCATCGAAAATATATAAGATAGGTACATGGAACGTGAGGAGTATGTGCGATCTTGGAAAAATGTATAACACCATAAGAGAGATGAAGAGATTATAGGTTAGTATCCTCGGAGTGAGTGAAGTGCGTTGGTCTGATTTCGGAAGAACAACAATAAACAATCATGCTGTATTTTATGCAGGAGAAGACAGCCCACAACACAAAAATGGAGTAGCCATAATAGTGTCACATGAAATAGCATCGTTATGGGCGATTTTAACGCCAAGATTGGTGAAGGGAAACAAGAAGGCATTATAGGAGATTACGGCCTTGCTAACCGTGGTGGTAGGCTCTCGACGTTTTGCTTAGAAAGCCAACTAGTAATCACAAATACATTCTATGAGTTTCCAAAATGTCGCTTACATAGATGGAGATTATCTGTAACTTCACCTTAAAAAATCGACAGATCGACTTCATCTGTATCACAGAGAGGTATAGAAACTTTCTATTGTCTGCGAAAACATATCCTAAGGCAAACATCCCAACAGACCAGTCTCCTAGTAGGAAAAATAAAACTGCGGCTTAAAAGGACCGGGAAACCTAACAGAACAACCATATTCAGTAGAGATAAACTGACAGACGAAAGCATCAGATCACATATAACAAATAGTTTAGAAGAGAGTATGAAATCCATAGAGGAGGAACAAAATAATGTGGAAACTATGTGGGATAGATTTAGAAATATACTAAGAGAAACACAAGAGAGTAAGCTAAAAGAGGATAGAGGAAAGAAGAAACAGGGCTGGATGACTGATGGTATTTTAGACTTTATGGATCAGAGACTTAAGTACAAGAATAGAATCGAGGATGAATATAAGAAAATGCATTGTGAAATAAGACGTAGAATAAGACGAGCAAAAGCAGATCGGCACACTAGGAAATGTAAAGAAATTGAACACTATGAGACAAAGCACGACTTATTTAATTTATATAAAAAACTGAAGGAGGTTAACGGCAATACAAGCCCGCTATCTAGAAGATCGAAATAGACACAAAATAATATGTAACACAACAGCTCGCGCTATCAAAGGATTATATCACAGAACTGTTCGATGATGAGAGATCTGAATGTAACTGATGCTACGTCAGGCCAACCAGTTACTAAAGAAGACGTGTCACTAGCAATAAAACTACCAAAAAATAGAAAAGTAGCTGGACCGGACCAAGTGAGCACTGAAATTTTAAAACTGTTGGGTAGTATAGGAATACCAGCCTTGACAAACCTTTTTAATACCATTTACGAGACCGGAATATTGATTGGCTAAAATTAACTTTTATCATGATTCCCAAAAAGAACAGAGCAATCAAATGTAGTGACCATCGAACAATTAGTCCCACGAGCCATGTTTTAAAACTATTTTTGAGAGTGATACATGGCAGGATATATAATAAACTTGAAGAAAGAACTGGAAACAATCAGTTTAGTTTTCGAAACGGATTAGAGACTAGAGAGGCACTGTTTGTTATCTATGTGTTAATCCATAGATGTCGCGATGTCAACCAAAATGTGTTCCTTTGTTCAATTGACTTTGAAAAAGCCTTTGACAAAGCACGTCACGAAATTTTATAAACGACCGGTATAGACGACAAAGACATTCGTATTATCGTCAATTTGTACTGGCAGCAGGCAGCTGAAGTACGGCTGAAGCATCAACTATCGGATCAAATTAAAATCAAGCGGGGAATGTGTCAGGGTTATATTCTATCGCCCTTGCTGTTCCACCTCTACTTCGGACGCATACCACTGAAGGAATCCACATCAACGGCGTTAATATAAATAACATCAGGTACGCCGATGATACATTAATAATCACTAATAACGGAAAGATCTACAAAAAAATTATGAATGCTCAATGCAAAGATGGTGGTATTACAGTCAGTAATGTAAATTAATGTATCTCAGTAGCAATATCAACGACCACTGGGACCCGACCGTGGAAGTCAAAATTAGAATAGAGAAGGCCCGAACCGCATTTATGAAGCAATGCTATGGCTTTCCGATTCCCTTGTACGGTATGAAAGCGTGGACGCTCACTGAAGCAATGTTTAAGCGTCTGGAGGCATGCGAGATGTGGGTGTATCGAGGACTGCTGAAAATCAGTTGGATGGACAGAATTAGTAACAACAGCGTTCTCACTCGCATGGACAAGGACTTGGAAGTGGTCACGACCATCAAGCGACGCAAATTAGAATATTTTGGCCACATTATGAGATATCCAGAAAAATACGAAATCTTGCATCTGATTATAGAGGGAAGGATTCCAGGTAGACATTGTCCAGGGAGAAGTAGAAAATCGTGGTTGAAAAATTTGAGGCAGTGGTACGGAAAGTCTACGGTTGAACTCTTCCGAGCGGCTGTCATTAAAACGATCATCATCAACATGGTAGCTAACATGATAATCAACGATCGTTGAACGGTCATGGCACCCAAAGAAAAAGATCGACAGTAGATCATACATTCACCTTTTCACAACTAATAGAAAAAATGAATAGAAATGAAGAAATATACCTCTTTGTAGACTTGAAAAAGCCTGGAAAAACTTTAGAGCAAAGCAATGTCAAAGTGGAGCTAACTGAAGCCGTAAAAGTTATATACGATTATAATACAATATAAACGAAAGTGGAAGAAGAACTAAGTACACGTTGTATACCATCAAAAGGTCTAAAATAAGATTGTATCTCACGTTATTTAAAATCTATTTGGGTAAAGTGCTCAAAAACTGGAAAGAGAAATGCAAATCAACGGGCATAACATTAAATGAAGACACGTTACACACTGTAAGTTTTACAAACGACCTCGTAATAATACAGAAGACTACGAAGACCTCACGCAACAAGACCTCGAAGCAACAAGACTGGGGCTAGAAGTTAATACCGACAAAATAAATACTTTAGGACAACAACATTGATAGAACATCATACCTGCGAATATAAATCAAGGCGCAATATCAGGCACCACCTAAAAAGGGCATAACTTAGGCAGGAGAAGCATAGCAACTCTTAATAACATTCTATTGTAAAAACAGTTTTCAAAAGAAAATAAAAGAAAGATTGAAGAAAACACTCGTAAAAAGTATTACAATCTACAATGCAGAAATTTGACCACAAAGAGAGCAACCGGAAAAATTGAAATGAACTTTTGAAGCAGAGCGACAGGAAGATTAAGCGGAGAAAGAGTAACTAACGATCGATCGATACAAGAAACAAGCAACTTAACTATTTTGACAAGTTCACCGAATGCGAAACAACAGAATACCGAGGGATATATATATATATATATATATATATATATATATATATATATATATATATATATATAAGTAGGGATTTTACCTTTGTTTTTATATCTTACAGGATGTCGTAATACCTGGCAACATTGTCCAAGTGCCGCAACATACATTTGTGTATTTCACAGCACCTTTTAGACAACGCGGTAGTGCTGCCACAGACTTTATTGCATTTCTGCAAAACAACTACTACCTATGTACGTGGCCAGGCGAAAAATACTAAAATAAATTAATAAATAAAGTATACCGACCTGCCGGGATTGGAACCCGAGAACTTCTGTACCGCTAGCAAATTACTACGCCACGGAGCCACGGACCGCCACATATAGCTCTGACAATAGTATGAAAGGTGGTGAAATAGTGATCTTAGTTTAGATAATGAAGAGGTAAAATTGTTTTATTTGTTAAGAACATTTGGATAGTGACACAATTGACAAATTTTGTTAACCCCTGTACAAATTTAAAATTGCTTACTTTTACTATTCCAGCAGTTTCTTCCACATCAGCTGTTTCGTTTGAAATGTAATACATTTTTCTTATAGCTGTTTTTACTTTATCTTTATTTGGAGTGGTGTCGTCAATATGCATGTTTCGTGGCACCAATAAGCTGCCGTTATTATTCAGTGCCTCACGAACTTGGTCAAAATCCGCTAAGGCAAAAGACTATTAATTATCTAGAAGCAGGTAAACATTTTGTATAAAGTGTTTCATACCGAATAAAAATTTCTTCCGTTACTTCCATTATCTTTAACCTATAACATTTTCTTTTCACCAATATATAGTTCACCACACTCGGACTGAATTGGTCTACACATCATAACATTCGTTGTTCAAAGGAATTATACGTAAATAAAGCTAACGAAATGAAAGAAAGGCAAAAGAAGCTGCTTTCAATAATAACAATTACAAAATTTTCTACAAACGAAGCGTAGACATCAATAACCCTCGTATGGAACCAATATATTGTAAGCATGAACCAGAAGAAATGAGTAAATTTTACCTACTACTCAAAAAATGAGTTTTTCGCACATTTATTACTTACGATTGTATGTTTTCGTCTCTGTAGGCGATAGGAAGGATTTCAAATACATTGTTTAAAGTATAACTTTTAATTAGGTAAATAGGGAAAAAATGAATACAATTATGGTACTTAGATGGAATTTAGACTATATAATAATGAAAAAAACAGACTTATCTAAATCACAGAACGTTTAATTTTTATAATTATGCATATATGTTTATGTTTTTAATACTAGAAACAAAGTGAAAAAACAAAAACATCCACATGGAATTTTAACTGTATAATAAACACACACGCCCATGAAAGGAGTGCATATGTTCTCGTAACATTAACCCCCTTCCACAACCGACTGACAAGAACCTCCTAAGGGGTCGTCCCACCCTCTGCCGCGTTAGTGATAACCTTTAAAACCTACGACCAGGAGGTAAAATTTACTCATTTCTTCGATTCTAGGGATAATATTTGATAAAAGTTAGTTATTATGAACAAGGATGCCAAAATTAATAGACCATAATGAAGGCAGTGTTTCAGCCAAAATATTCAACGGCGGTTTTTTCGTTTAAACAGTGTTTCAGTTGAGATCTGGTTATATATTCTTGAAAATGTATTTAAGCTAGAAATTCTCCTTTGACTCCCATACAGTCTTGTATATTCTCGTCGCGCTTGCTTTTTGTTATAACCTTTTAAAATAAATATTTCCTATATACCCCGTTTTTCACTCTCCGAAAAGTTTATATACGAACATTTATTTTTAATTAGCTACTAACAAAATTCTTAACATGAACATATGTTATTGTCAGTTTGCGTTGTTTTCGCAAAGTTAGAAAACGTGATTTTTCTTCCTTATTTTGTATTATAAAAATATATGTTGGCGTTTATAGAATTAGGAGCTTTATAAAACTGAAAAATAATATTCGGGGTGTTCGATTTCAAAAATAAAAGGTTCGTGTCATATTTCAAAAATGAAACGTGCGATTGTTTCTGTTTTAACTCTAAGAAATGCTGCAACTTTAATTTGCTTTAATATTTTTGCCTTAGTCTTTACATAGTCGAGTTATAGGTGGTTCATTTATACTTAGTAACTAAAACAAATAAAAAAAGACACTGGAAGTCGAAGAATACTTTTTTTCAACTTGCGGCCTTGCGTAAAACCTTGAGGAAAATGTTTTATATTGGTTTTTGGTAGGCTTTCTTGATGCATAAACTTTGTTTTGACAATCTACCGAGGCAAGTCCTATTCGACATCAAGAAAAATGATAAAATTAAGATCCAGAGATCTGTTGCAAAAAGTCATTTCATAAGAGAGTTCGTTTCCTAGACTTAGTAAGTAATATAAGAACCACACTATAAAATTATGTTCAGATACTAACCTAATGCGTAATTGATCCCTTCCTCAGCATTTATTCCCATAATGGTAGGAACTCTATTAAAATCGCCGTTCGCAAACTTTTCAAACATACTCTTTGTCAAAAAAGCATCATGTGATCTGGTTCGATAACTGGGGCAAAGTAAAACCCTTGCTGTATTTCTGTGTCACCTGGTTTCTCCTAAGAATTAGACAGAAACAGGAAATCAAATTACACAAATTTAGAGAAAAGTATTCGTTTTTATTTATTTACAAATTAAATACTAACCAAATTAAAAATCTTTAGAGCACTGTCATGAATATCATCAGCTGATGCATTGAGTAAAAATGTATGTAACTCTTCAGAACTGTTAGTTTTAAAATTTGAATCTATTGTAGACGCAATTTTAAAAGTGTAATATCTTTGATCTCTTTGATATGCCCAAGCGCTCAATGCGGAGCCACTTTCCATGATGGCTGCTCTGAAAAGACCTAAAAGGAAAATTATCAACATTAAAATATTGACTAAGTTGGGAATGTGGAATCTTTGGCACAATGACACTACTCAGTATATATCACCATTACACCAAACACTTTATTTTCGAACTCGCGCGGTTCGCTAACCATGTTAGCTTCATCAGGAGTGATGATTGACTAAAGCTAAACTACAAATCTACCCTATTTATACTTAAAAAAACCCTTGGATTACTCAGGTGGAACTAATGGCATAGGCAAGGCAATCAGTTCCGGTCAAGTAACCAGTAGAGGGGACTATAAGGAGTAAGCCCTCTGCCTTTATTTAATATTTTACATTTTATAATTTCCATACTTTCGTATGCGTTTCAACAATCTCCTATCAGATACATTTTAATTAATCTTAGTTTATCTAATGTTACGATATGATCAGCTTCAAGGGCATGTTCGGCAATGCTAGACTTTTCTGTTCTACTGTATTTTAAGTGTGCTAAATGTTCTTTAAATCGTGTTTTTAATTGACCTTTTAGTTTGTCCAACATACTTTTTGTCACAATCATTACAACTAATTTCATAAATTCCACTTTTCTCACAATTAGGAATCTTATCTTTGGGATTTCCTAAGATATTTCCCAGATTGTCTGATGATTTATAGACTAAGGTGAGACCTACCTTATTAAATACCTTATTGAGTCCCCTGCTATAATTCGGATTATATGGTATGGAGACATACTTGGTGTTATTTTCTTCGCATGTAAAAAAGGTGAAATTCTGAATATTTAACCTGAAGTTATGTATATTTATTAGCTTGTTAATTAAGTCATCGTCATAACCATTAAGTCTAGTTATATTTCTAATACGATTCCTTTCATTATTAAAGTTTACTCTATTCAGAGGAAAAGTGATCAAACGAAGAACTAAAAAATGTAATAAGGCTAATTTGTGTTGTTTACAATGAAATGAATCATTAGGAATATATCTATCTGTTACTGTGTCTTTCCTATAGATATCAAATTCTAATTTATTATTATTTTTAATAATTAAAATATCTAGGAAAGGCAGTTGTCCTTTGTTCTCAACTTCGTAAGTGAATTTAATGGTATCATACCGGCTATTTAATTTGGAAACAAAATCATCAATATTTGCTTTCTTTATATCAAAAAATCGCGAAAATATCATGCACATACCTATACCACATAACCTTGGGAAATATTCAAATTCTTGACTGGCTTCGGTTTCAAACTTACTCATGAATAAATTGGCTATGAAAGGTGATAAGCAATTACTCATAGCTGTGCCTTTTTTTTTGAACATAAAATTAACTGATATATTGAAAATGATTTTGTTCATACAAAGTTTAGATCAGGGGTCGGCAACCTTTTAACTAAGGGGTGCCAGTTTTCAACCATACAACATTTTGCGTGCCGACATAGGTACTTACTACAACTAAAATTAACAAAAATTAACTTAAATTAACTTAAAATATTGCTTTTAGAAGATTTAATTACAAAAAAATTTTAACATTTAACAAATAATTTTATTATACTAGTCCTAGGACCTAGTGTGAAGTTCTTTAGAGAGTTTTCTTATATCCGGTTCATGTCTGGTTATTTTCAGTGTCACACATGCTTCCGAGTTGTCTGTTGTCAGTCTGCTTCGGTACAGGTTTAAAATCACTCTCATATGGGAAAAAAGTTGTTCACAGATATAGGATGATCCAAAAGCTGTAAGCATGGCAAACGCTACTTTCTTAAGACAAATAACTTTCTCTGGTAAACTCATCCAACAACTGAGTATCTCGTTTGAATGGTTCTGGCAGTCACCTTCTAATACCCTTCTTAATTCTACAAATTTCGTGTTCCATAACTCGGAGCTTTTAAATTCAATGTATTGAAGATCAAAATCATTAATGTCCATCCATGAGAAAAGAGATATGTCAAAGCAACTGCTGGAAAAAATCCATTAAATCTGGTTTGATTAAAAAAGCGAACATAGGACCATGTTTATCAAAATCCTGACCCCCTCTCGATAAACTCCTTTTAAATTAGTCATATATTTAAGAATTTCGTCTATTAGTGCACCATCGTCGACACTGGATATATAAGTTTTTAAATTTGGAAAATATTTATATGTGTTTGTAGTAATATCGCTGATAAATAAATCTATTTTTAATTTGAATGATTTCCAGGATTCGTATAAATCCAGAACTGTTTTGCCTGAACCTTATAACTTTAAGTTGAGTTCACTGAGATGGTTTGTAATGTCAGTAAGAAACATTAACATACAGATCCAGTTCTTATCTTCTAGTTCAGGATAAGCATCCACTTGATTTTTTTTCCAACAAGAACGATTTAATTTCGCCCAGACATTGCACAAATCTAGAGAGCACTTTACCACGGCTGAGCCAGCGCACATTATTGTGCAATGGTATATCTGAATATGCACTTTCTAATTCCTGCAGAAACGCCTTAAATTGTCTATGGATCAGTGAAGAACGACGGACAATGTAGTTAACTATTTTAACCACCTTATCCATCACGGATTTTAAACTCTCTTGGTGAATTATGCAATGAAAATTCAAAATTGATCGACCCATGCGTTCAATAAGAAGGGAAACAAATCCTTTATGTCTCCCAATCATAGCAGGAGCGCCATCTGTCGTTACGCAAAATTTTTTATTTAAATCAATGTTCCGCTTTATAAAATGTTTAACAAATTCTGAAAATATATCCTCTCCTCTTGTAGTTCCCTGCAATGGGAGCAGACAAATCAGCTCTTCATACACACTGCCATCATCGAAGTATCGCGCAACGATTGCCAGACGGGCAATATCATTAATATCGACACTTTTATCCAATGCTACACTAAATACAAAACTCCGTTTGATAGCGTCTCTCTGCTGTTTTTGGACATTTTGTGTCATTTCAGTAATTCGTCGTCCCTCGATGGTCCGCGCTGATGCCGGTGTATCCCTAATCCTGGCCAATATTGTATCCTCATTGGCAAGTCGTCGAATAAAATCTCGCTAGTACTCAAAAACGTTTGCTTCATAAATTCTCCGTCAGTGAACGGTCTACCCTTTTGTGCCAACGATTGTGCAATTTTGAAACTGCATTCAGTTACCTGATTTTTTTCCTTGGAAAACTTTGCTAAAGAATGTTGACAGTTTCTCGTATTGTTTACTTGCTCTTTGTATTGCCTTCCTTTTATCAGCGTTATCTTTAAATGACGATTCATGTTTTATCTGGAAATGTCGTTGAACACTAGATGTCCGGAAAACTACGCTTTCCCGACATAGGACACAAATGGCCCGATCGTTTTGCTGTACACAACCGTAATCTGTTGTCCATGAAGTTTGAAATGATCGAACGTCTACTTTCTGTTTTTTTTCGCGGCCATAACGCAACGTAATTTTAATTTTTAAACTTTTCGACGACTATTGACTGGAACGGATGTTACTTCTATACTAAATGATCCAAACGTGTAGCCGCTTGCTATATATAGAAAAATAATGTTTCCAGAAAATTCCAATAATTACGTTTATGAAATTTTTTAGAACAAAAATTATTATCTACAACGCGTCCATTGCAATCAAAGGGCCGCCTAGAAGTGAAATCTAACAAAAACTAAAGTTCGGCAATATAAAAAGAGTTGCGGCGCGCGTCGGAACGATTGAAGTCAAGTCAAACAAAAACCGCCTTATAGCGGCTCTTTTGATCTGAATTAAGGACGTTTATTTGTGTTTTTGCCTAGGCTTATGTTTTGAGGCCTGCCGTCTTTAATACTTGCCGAAATTAAAGCCAAACCAATGCATTCAGTAAAATTATAAATTATAAAATATATATTTGTAGTTTTTGATAATAATACCTAGTGACCTATATAATATATTGTTTTTGTTTGTATCGTTAAAGTAATACTGTCTTCGATTATTTACTTAATTTCGAAACATGTCACAGATTACAGAATTAATGTGTAAACTTTGAATAGGTACGCGTTGCCATTCAAAATTGCTTGGCGTGCCAGAGATGGCACGCGTGCCATAGATTGCCGACCCCTGGTTTAGATAATGTTAAGCATTCATGAATAATTTCGTCCTCAAAGTCATTCATCCTAAGTAATTCTTCGAGATATTGCAAAGTTTGTGGTATTGGCACACATGGGAATAAAGAGCTGACATCAAAAGAAATTAAGATTTCACCTTCATTAAGAACTAGATTTTTTGTTTTATTAATGAATTTTAAAGAATTATTCACTGCGAAAGTATTTAATAGTAAATTCTCAAGTTCTTTTGATAACCATTTGGATATTAAACATGTGGGTGATCCGACCGATGAAACCATGGGTCGCATTGCTTTTCCAGGTTTGTGAATTTTGGGTAAGCAATACAACTTTGGTATGGTCGGATTACTCACACGTAATTTAAATTTTAGCGAAATGGAGATAAGGTTCTTACATTTCTTTAAAGAATTTTTAACCTCTGTTATCATACTGAGTAGTATTAAAATATTGATAAATCTATTTACCTTAATAAATACAGTCCGTCAAGTAAGAACGTGACCGCTCGTATTCTTGAAAAAATGTGTTTCGAGAAAATTGTTGGCCATCAATGTATTCTTTGGTGTGCTAACAACGGCGCAATTACTTTAGTAAGCTGCCCAATTGCCTCTTGCATCAATAATCGCCTGACATCTTCGAGGCATGCTGTCGACGAGATTTTCTGCATACTACTGCAATGATCTACAAATATTTCGAATTTCGCCAGGCAACTGTATCAAAGTCCTCAGAGTCTTTCAATAAGGTTGGCGTCCGGCGATTGTAAGGGTCACTCTAGTATCTTAAAGTGAGCCCAAGCGAGCCGCTTCGCGACGTGATTTTCGCCCAGCAAAGGTTTCTTCAACGTGCTTTGGAATTTGACATCATGAGCATGAAGATGTTGGCGAATGGTCTCATGGGACACATTCAAACCCGATTTTTAAAATTTTGCTGCTCTTTGAGGCAGCGTCAATTTCGGGTCCCGTGAAAACAAAGACACTATCCCTTTTTCGACATTGGGAGTTACTTTGCCTACCAAGCCACGTTTTGGCGAGTCGTCGACATTTTTCGTCTCGTTAAAACGATTTACCCACTTTTTCACAAATGATACCGACTTTTTAATGTATTTAGCGGCCGCGGAATGTGGCGTTTTAAAGCGCTTTTGGATGGGAACCGACGCGCAAACAAGTAACTCATTTGGATCTTACGTGATTTCGACGAAAGTTCGGAATCGACTGATACTTTTACTAAAATGAGTCGTAGATAAAGGTTCCCTCTACCGATTTTTTGTTGAATAGCTAGAATCATATCTACCAAAAATGAATTATCGCGGACACGTTCTTGACAAACTGTACTATTACTAAATAGTTATGAAATAAATGTGTAACGTGCTCATAAAACAAATATCCAGAGGAGTCCTGCCATGTCATAAAGAAAAAGTGTTTATGCATAATCCGAGGACTGACTTAACAAATTATTAAATTCACTTTTAGTCATCAAAAAGCGTAAAACGAGAAGTAACTAGGTGTCTTGTTCAATTTTCAAAAAATGGGGATATCACAAAAAATGTTACGAAAATGCGGCATTTGGGACTCCAAACTGATTGACTTTGAAATTTCTTACCTGTTGATTTATGGCTTAAAATGTGATAAGATACGGAAGCAGATCCGGCGCTCTGTCCAAAAATCATAACGTTTTTTGGATCGCCTCCAAAATATAGTATATTTTCGTGGATCCATTGCAGAGCCATATTTTGATCTTTTAAGCCTGCATTACCAGAAATTACCATATCGTTTGTCGAGGAGAATCCTGCAAAGATATAGAATCTGATAATATGTTTTAAGTTTTAAAGAAACGAAAGGCAATGCAGAAAACAAATATAAAAAATGTTCGTTCATCGTTAGATAACAAGAAAGTCTCATTTCCTACCAGAACTTTGATCTATTCTTTTTTCGATAAAAAAACTTTAATTTTTTTAGTTAATACCACAAACGTCCTTGATATTTATTATTTGTTGCATTTTTAATCTAAATTTCGAGGACGGCTGTAAGCTAATATTTAAGGTTTAAATTATTTTATCCTTATCATGCATATATCGGTGGCGCAGCCAGTTTCACCTGGCGGGAGGTATATGGATACAAATAACGTTTTTTTTTAAGGAAAAAAGGGGGTGCTTAAGGTGAAGCTGTTTATAGGAGGGAGTGCTAAAAGGACAAACTGCGGAGGGGCGTCCAACGACAGTGGGGAGGATCGATGACTTGAGAATAAAAAATTTTTCCTAAAAACAATCTCAAATAAAATAAATTCCCATGTCTAAGGTGACACTATTTCCTACAAGGTGGTACTATTTTTTACATCCATAGAGCAAGGGCATATGCCGATCCCGGACGCTCCTTGTCCTACGCCATATATATATATATATAATATATATATATATATATATATATATATATATATATATGTATATATATATATATATATATATATATATATATATATATATATATATATATATATATATATATATATATATGTATATATATATATATATATATATATATATATATATATATAACTCGTATATTTATATTTATATATATATATATATATATATATATATATATATATATATATATATATGTATATGTATATATATATATATATATATATATATAATATATATATATATATATATATATATATATATGTATATATATATATATATATATATATATATATGTATATATATATATATATATATATATATATATATATATATATATATATATATATATATATGTACATATATATATATATATATATATATATCTATAATATATATAAAATGCAACGTCTCTCTGTCTGTCTGCCTGTTAGTGCACCTATCACTGAAGAACCACTTATCCGATTTACGTACTTTTTTTTTTAAAACATACATATGTTCTCTGGCCAGGTTATACGCTATATTTTATTACGATAGGTAGCATAAGGAATGAGCAGTGACGTAAAATAGTGAATGATGTCGGAAATAAGTTTGCCGCTAGCGCGTGCCTTTGGAATACACAGCCTAAACCATTAAATATGGAACAATATCATGTAGCAAAGAATATCTGTAATCTATAATATATGTAAAATGCAATGTCTCTCTATCTGTCTGTCTGTCCATTAGTGCGTTTATCACGCGGGATCCACTTATCCGATTTACCTGTCTTTTTTTAAATTCATACATATATTCTTTGGCCAGATTATATAATAATAATAATAATAATAATCTATATCTATAATATATATATAAAATGCAATGTTTGTCTGTCTGTCTGTCTGTCCGTTAATGCGCTTATCCCTCGAGAACCACTTATCCGATTTACGTGATTTTTTAAATTCATACATATGTTCTCTGACCAGGTTATAGGTATATATTTTATTACATCTATAATATATATAAAATGCGAGGTATCTCTGTCTGTCTGTCTGTCCGTTAGTGCGCTTATCACTGGAGAACCACTTATCCGATTTTCGTACTTTTTTTTAAAAAACATACATATGTTCTCCGGCCAGGTTATAGGCTATATTTTATTACGATAGGTAGGATAAGGAATGAGCAGTGACAATAATAGTAAATGAAGTCGGACAAAGTTTGCCGCTAGCGCGTTCTCTTGCAATACACAGTCCAAACCATTAAATATGGAACAATATTATGTAGTAGAGAATATCTATAATATATATAAAATGCAATGTCTCTCTGTCCGTATGTCTGTCTGTCTGTCTGTCCGTCCGTTATTGTGCTTATCACTGGAGAACCACTTATCCGATTTACGTGCTTTTTTTTTAAACATACGTATGTTCTCTGGCCAGGTTATAGGATATATATTATTAGACATAAGGAATAAGCAGTGACGATAATAGTGAATCAAGTCGGAGACAAGTTTGCCGCTAGCGCGTTCTCTTGCAATACACTCCCTATAGCATTAAATATGGAACAATATCATGTAGCAAAGAATACAATATATATAAAATGCAACGTCTCTCTGTCTGTCTGTCTGTCCGTTAGTGCGCTTATCACTCGAGAACCACTTATCCGATTTACGTGTTTTTATAAATTTATACATATGTTCTATATAATTCGATATAAGCCTAGATAATGGGAGACAAGGTGAGATAATGAGAGATAAGGAGAAATAATGGGAGATAAGTCGAGATAAGCCTCGATAATGGGAGATAAGGTGAGATAATGGGAGATAAGTATAAATAATGGGAGATAAGGAGAGATAATGGGAGATAAGCAGAGATAAGTCTAGATAATGGGAGTTATGGTGAGATAATGGGAGATAAGGAGAAATAATGGGAGATAAGGAGAAATAATGGGAGATAAGTCGAGATAAGCCTAGATAATGGGAAATAAGGTGAGATAATGGGAGATAAGGAGAAATAATGGTAGATAAGGAGAAATAATGGGAGATGAGCAGAGATAAGCCTAGATAATGGAAATTATGTAGAGATAATGGAAGATAAGGAGAAATAATGGGAGATAAAGAGAAATAATGGAAGATATTTTATTACGTTGGGTAACATAAGGAATAAGCAGTGATGATAGTAGTGAATCAAGTCCACGCGAGCGGAGCCGCGGGCCCGGCTAGTAGTATATATATATATATATATATATATATATATATATATATATATATATATATATATATATCAAAATTTACTATAGATAGATGAAAATACTTTCTTTATCCAGTATATTATATTTTTTCATTCTTACCAAATGCCCCAAGTCTGTAATTAATTGAAACAAATACAACATCATATTCCATAAAAAAGTCTGGTCCGAATCCCCCAACTCTCCCGCCATTTCCTTTACGAAAACCTCCACCGTGAATGAAAAACATTACTGGTAAAGATGCATTGTAAATCTGAAAAAAAGTGTGAAAAAATGGGGTAACTAGTCTATTTCTATAGTAAGCAGCAGATATAAAGATCACCCTTCAGGTGCGTATGTTACGTAATGATCGCTTCCGGGACACTTTTATTTGCAGTGAAATGACGACAACACTTCTCTCAATATCGATGAAAATTATTAAAATAAATGAAAAATACATTTTTGGTTCTTGACAGCCAATTTCCTGTGATTCTAATAAATAATCATACATAAGTTTGTGCTTACATTCGGTGTATCAATGTTTAAAAATAAGCAGTCTTCATTTTGTGTTTCAGTCATATTGTTGGCCTGCAAACATATATATTTTTCATATGTAGCGTCGTATGTACCATTCCAAGGTCCAATTGGTAGTGGGGACTAGATTTTAAAAAAGAAGAAATATACCCATTAGATATTGTAGCGTACGAGTTGAAGATAGATAGATAATTTTTAATAGTTAAGCCTTAAGTTACCATGTATGTAAAGCGTAAGAGATTTGTCTGAACTGTAACTTGAGATAAATGCTAAGTCAGCTAGTTTTGATTTCTGGGGAACTGTTAATCAGCAGCATCAGCAGCATATTAATTCGGGCTTCTTAAATAAAAGAAATTAACCGAGATAACTGAAATGCCCGTCGTTTTTACGGAAAACTTTAAAACTACCTTAAACTTTACTCACCCTGTACAACGTTGTAAAAGTAAGTGTTCTATCATGCAGCCAGTGTTACTCTTTTGATGAGTTACTCCATGAACAGCACTTTTAGTGTATTATATAATTACCTATTTTTCGTTGCCAAGAATTAAGTTATAAATTTTTTTGTTGTCTTAAAAAATGGCCTAGTTTGATGGGGTTAAATTAGGTTAAATTTTAGTTAATTTACCAGAGCTGTAACTAAGTTATCTATTCCCATATCTTATGTCATTATTGTACACTTGCAGGTTGAGTCACGTCTTGTTAGGGATAGCTGCAGATAGTTACCTGTAGCTGATAATCTATGTATGATTTCATACCTTGAATCTTAAGTTACCCACTGGTGGTTGAGCATATCGTACTCCTTTAAATGAATAATAGGTATAGTTTGCCTTTGTTATTTCGGTTGTTCCTTTTATCAGCCCATTCGGTATTCGTATGGTGATATTTTGGCCCAGCTAAAATAATAACGATATAGTAGAAAAAAGATAAATAGAAAAAAGCACTGCAAGACTGGATAAAATGTAATTTAAAAATATCAGTAGAATTATTAACGTTTTCCTTGTTTTTAGTTGTTAAATCTAAGTTGTTAATTGCATCTGATTTTGGGTGCCGAGAAATTTTTAACTTTATTTTATTTCTTCTCTTGTAATACGGATATGAGTACAGATCATTGTTACTAATATATTATTATTACTATTTTATCTATCTGTTTATTTATCTTATATATTATTTCTATTAAAAAAATATTTACTTACCGAAAAAATAACATTTAAAATAAGAGTCGTTAGAGTCACAAAAATCCCGAATTTAGGTACCATCTTATGAGATAAAAGCTATGACATAAATATGTGTTTTTATAGAAAATTTCATTATGTAAAAATATCATATCAGATTTGATAAAGTTAAGTTCATTAGTTCATATCTGGGAAAAAATATTCATATTAAGTGTTCTTGTTGGAGTGGAATTTTTTTTTGAGCAAATGTCTATTTCTATATCAATTTAGGTACTATTTTGTATGATGGAAATTATAATTTAAACAAGTGTTTTATGTATTATAGTTCTAATTATTAAAATTACTTTATTATGCAAAAATATATCAGATTTGATAAAATTAAGTAGTCAACTATTAATAATAATAGTCGGAGTCGGTCGCGTGGTGGATTGTGAGTCTGCGAAGTGACCCGAAGGTTGTTGGTTGGGACCGGCGCTAGCGATTGGGTGTTGGGAGATCCCAGATTTTATATTCATAACCGGTCAAGTGCAAGTTGAACTTGCCCAATTAGTGTTCTGTAACTTCACCAATCAATTAAAGAGAATCCTGAAAAATAAAAATATCGATGATCTAGATATCCGCATCATACGCAATCTATATTGGAACCACACAGCGAGAGTAAAAGTGGAGAACATGATTACGGAAGAGATAGAGATCCGCCGGGGAGTACGTCAGGGCTGCATACTGTCACCCCTTTTGTTTAATATCTATAGCGAGAATGTATGTCAGGAAGCTTTGTCTGACGCGGACGAGGGCATAACGGTAAACAGTGAAACCCTGAATAATGTAAGATACGCCGATGACACAGTTCTGCTAGGAGAAAGTTTAGAAGACCTACAACATCTTGTTGAGCGGTTAAATAACAGCTGCAATAATTTGGTCTAAAGATAAATCTAAAGAAAACAAAATTCATGGTGATGGCAAAATCTCAAAATAACCAGGATCGTCTTCTGGTTAATAACATAAGTGTTGAGAAAGTCAATTGCTACAAATACTTGGGAACATGGCTGAACGAGAACACAGATCAGACAAAGGAGATTAAAACCCGAATAGAGATATCAAGATCAAGCTTTAATAGAATGAGAAAACCATTTTGCAATCGAGATCTAAGCCTGGTACTGCGGTTACGAATGTTGCGTTGTTATGTCTTCTCATCGCTTCTTTATGGAATGGAAGCATGGACAATACTAAAAGTATTGAAGCTTTTGATATGGTGTTATCGGAGCATTCTGAAAGTGTCATGGATTGATAGGGTAACCAATAACGAGATTCTTAAAAGACTAAACAAAGCCCCAGAAATAATGAACACTATTAAAAAAAGGAAGCTGAAATATTTGGGATATGTGTTGAGGGGAGAAAGGTATTCACTGTTGCGGAATATTATGCGGGGCAAAATTAAAGGGAAGAGAAATGTTGGACGAAGAAGAATATCGTGGTTGCGTAACTTGCGCGACTGGTTTGGCTACAGCTCAATTGAACTGTTTAGAAGAGCAGCAAATAAAGTGAGAGTAGCTGTGATGATTTCTAATCGCCGATAGGAGTGGCATTCGAAGGAGAACTTCACAAAACACACCCCAAATGAGTTTTCAACAAAGTTTTTTTCCAGTCTTTACTAAAAACTGATGATCTTGAAATTTTTGGGTTTTTTTATATATCAGATAAATTATTAAAGGACATGCACTCGTGATAATTTTCGTTCAATCTACACCCTGTGGAGAATATTCCATAATTTTTTTAAAATTTTCTGATCAGTACTTTTCGAAATAAGGGGGGAGACAGCGATTTTTCGCGATTTTCTAAAAATAATACAAAGAAAAGTGTGCGCAAGTATTATGTTACATTATATATATTTTTGAACTCGTGTTTTTACAAGCTTTCCCCTACTCGATGACCGGGTAAAAAACTTTTTTTTTCACTTCCGATTTCACTCCCCAAAACTAACCCCTGAAGTAAAAATTTAATTTTCAAAATTACATGGCTCTGATGAGGCCATCAATTCCTGTATTAGTACCAAATTTCAACTTTCTACGTCAAATAGTTTCGGAGAAAATCAGGTGTGACAGATGGACGGACAGACGGACAGACACTGAAGTGATTTTATAAGTGTTCCGTACGGAACACTAAAAATTATCTATAGAAGCTCGAGACTGATATGCTATGTTCGCGAGACCAGTTAAACAGAAAACACATAAGTATTACGTATGTAATATGGAATTTGTTTGACCAGATCCAATCCTTTCTAATATCATAATGACAAGCAAATATCTTGTTTAGATAATTTCTAAACATCAGCAGAGTGATTTACCCAGTACTTTCTTTACAAGCACATTGTTCTAAAATAAGTATTGAATTTCATTTTCTCACACTGAAGAATCCAATCACGGATGGTCGACAATTGAAGCGATCGATTCTTTATGGCCAGGTACAGCAGAGAAAGAATCTCAAGAGATATTTATAGCTTAAAACTACCATTTCCACTACATACCTGATAAAATTGAAAATAATATAAAAAAACCGGTCAACTGAAAGTTGGACTTGCACAGTTAGTGTTCCGTACCGTTATTGCTTTTAAAATAAAATTAAATTAATTAGGTCCCTGACATGTATATATCTTAAGATCCAATATGTATTTTTACTGTTTTTTCTTAGTCAATAATGTATAATAGTTATAGCATCTTAGCTATCTAATAGCCAATAAATCAATCCAGCTCAATCTAGAATCTAGTAATAGCGGTGTAAAACAAATTTTTTCCTATCTAAATATTTGTTTATTTATAAACAAATAAAATAAAATTATGCCTCAGTACAGCGCGAAAGTAATGTACTGAAAAGTATATTAAAAAAACGTCCACCGTATTGTCAAGGCACATAGTTTTAATAGTCTTTTTTTATACCAGATAAATTGTCAAGCGTAATGCATTCGTGATACTTTTCACCTAATCTACACTTTATGGATAATATTCTAGTACTTTTCGAGATAGGGGGGACAGAGATTTTTACCAATTTTTTAAAAACAATACAAAAAAGATGTGCACGAGTATTACATCATATATATTTTTGAACTCGTGTTTTCATAAGCTTTCATTAAACACCTCACTCGATGACCCCTGAAGTCGAAATTTAACTTTCAAAACTACACTCTCTGATTGGGCCATCATTTCCTATATTTGTGCCTAATTTCACCTTTCTATGTCAAATAGTTTCGCAGAAAATCTAGTGTGACAGACAGATAAACAGGCAGATAGTCCGACCTACGGACGGACACCGAAGTGATCCCATAAGTGTTCAGTACGGAACACTAAAAACAACATTAAGCTTGCGTGTAACACGAGTTCAAAAATGTATATGATATAATACTCGCACAAACTTTTCTCTCTCCAAAAATCGCTGCCCCCCCCCCTACCCAGAGTATTAATCAGAAAATTTCGAAAAAATTCTGGAATATACTCCATAAGATATAGATTGTATGAAAATTATCACGAGTACATTACTTTTATTTCGTATATAAAAAAATAATTTTTTCAAAGTCATCGAATGGGGTGTCAAATTGCCAAAAAACGTGGTCGCCCAAACCTATTTCTAAGAGTACTAATCAAAAAATTTCGAAAAAAATCTGGGATATTCTCCATAAAGGGAATTAAAATTAGCACGAGTGCAATACCCTTGATAATTTATCTGGTATACAAGAACAAAGATTGGAAACAGACTTTGTTGAAAGCTCATGGGGAGTGTGTTTTGTGAAATCACTGATCATTTTGTACCTCCATAACAAAAAATGTTATTTTAAAAGCAGTTACCGTATGGAACACTAATTGCGCAAGTCCGACTTGCACGTGGCCGGTTTTTTACTTTAGGTAGTCAGTGGGAAGCTACTCCTAATTCGTATTACATAATTAACGAAGTAATAACGGTCTCGATCGGAGGAAAATTATTCCGAAAAACTGTCACTTTCTCTTAAACCAGCGTTTCTCAACCTTTCAGTATTTGCGACCCAATTTTCAAACATAATTTTCATCGCGTCTCCCCCCCTCTCATACAATAACAATGCGTGCAATAATAATGTATTTTCAGTGTTCTGATGCTAAAGCTACACTATACCCTTAATTACAAACCTTACAAACTACCAAGAATAAGTAAATTTGTTCATATTTGGCAACACATATCTGCTGCGTTGACAAAACTAGAATTGATGCCTCTCTATTGCTCTCTGTCACGTCCACCATATCGGTAGCGGCTTCGTGAAAAGTTCCGAGTTGTCTCGAACATTTGGAAAGTCTGCCCAAAAGTGTATACATGCTGCACCTTTTAATTACAGCCCGTCTCAGTCGAGTTCATCCTTCTACTGCTATCGGATTTATCCTGAATGTGTATGTTGTAACTTACGTGTTAATTGAAATTCAAGGTATTAAGTATTTACGGCAGTAAATGTATACAGAATCATGGATAAATTTTTAAGTGGGCGTAAGCGAGCATTAGACGATAGTGAAGCATCAACAAGTGCACAGACGAGCGTGGTTCCGAAAATAAAATCAAGAAGATATTCTCAAGAATACTTAAATTGAGGGTTTACCAGTACTGAAGTAAATGAAGTGTGTTATTTGCTCAAAAATCTTGGCAGCAGACAGCATGAAACCAAATAAATTTAAACAATCACTTGGAAACGCTTCATAGTGAGTACCTTAACAAACCCCGAGAATTCTTCGAATTAAAATTAAAATCATATGTAAAGCAGAAATCATTTTTTAAAAAAAACTTTGTCTGTGAATGAAAAAGCTTTACTTGCCTTTTATAAAGTTTCATATAAAATAGCCAGATGTAAAAATCCTCACACCATTGGTGAAGAGCTTGTTTTGCCAGCAGCAATTGAGATTGTAGAAACTATGTTTGGAGATAATTTTGCCAAAGAATTGCTATCCATACCTATATCAAATGATACTGTTGCCCGTCGAATTGGTGATATAGCTGAAGATGTACAGCATCACCTTTTCGGGAAGTTGCGTGACAAATTGTTTTCAATTCAGCTTGATGAGGCAACAGATAGCAATAAAGATGCTCGTTTTATTGCCTATGTTCGATTTTGTGATGGTATGTCAGTAGTAGAAGAACTATTTTTCTGCAAACCAATAGAACTCAAAGCAACATCACTCGCATTATTTGCTATCTTAAATGATTTTATAAACGAGGCAAATATGGAGTGGAAAAATTACGTCGGAATATGTACCGATGGTGCTCATTCAATGTCTGGAAGATTTCAAAGTGTACAAGCACTTGTGAAACGCAAATATCCACTGTGTGTGTGTGGATACATTGTATGATCCACAGAGAAGCTCTGGCTCCAAAGAAATGGGTCCTGCTCTAAATATTGTACTCAGTACAGTTGTAACCATAGTAAATTATATTAAAATGAGACCTCTAAAATCTAAATTTTCTGCACTTTGTAAAGACATGGGTGCCGAATATTCAGCGTTACTATTTTATTGCCAGGCAAGATGGTTATCACGTGGGAAATGTTTGCAACGTGTTTATGAATTAAGAAATGAAATCGCCATTTTTCTAGAAGAGTAAAACCGACCGGAAGCCGAGAAGTTTCGAGATAGTTTATTTGTGATGAAATTGAGCTACTTGGTCGATATATTCGAGACACTAAATACCTTAAATCTTAAACTTCAAGACACAGATACACATATATTCGATACAAGTGATAAAATTAATGCTTTTTGTGGAAAATTGGAAATGTGAAGCAGAAATGTAAAGTAAAAAAACCTAGAAATGTTTGCAAATGTGGGTGAATATGTTAAAACATACCAGGCTGAAGAACAACATGGGAAAGTTGTTTTAGTAACCATTGTAAATCATCTAGCCATGTTGACAAAGAATTTTATAAAGTATTTTCTTACTGGCGACAACTTAGTAGCAAGTTACGAGTGGGTTAGGGATCCATTTTAAAGTACTCTCGAAGGACTCTCAACTTCCGAAGAAGAAATCTTCATAGACTTCAGGGCAAGTGGCGAAATTAAAAGACAATTTAATAATAAATCACTCTTTGAATTTTGGGCTGGGGTGAATGATGAGTTTTCTGTACTAAAAACAAGAGCATTTCGTATACTATTATCATTTTCAACATCCTATCTTTGCGAAACCGGATTTTCTGCGGTGGTCGCTTTGAAAACAAAATATAGATGTCAACTAAATATAGAAAAATAACTCAGAGTGTCTATTTCTAATATTAAACCATCCTTCGAAAATCTTTGCTCTGCAAAACAGCCCCAGGGAGTCACTAATAATTATTAAACTTGTTTTTAATTTAGTATTGCTGTGTTAATTATTAGGTAAATACATTGTGCAGTACTAATACAATTCTATTTATAAGTGTATTATATCAGTGTAAATGTGTATTTTATTTTTTATTATGTCAGAATGTATTTTGTTTTGCTTTCCTTTCAATAAATTATATTAAATGCTTTTAATGAATGGTTTTAATAATAATTTCTTTTCGATACGCTCGCGCCTCCCCATTAGTGTAATCACGCCCCCCTAGTGGGGCGCTCCCCACAGATTGAGAAACGCTCTCTTAAACTAAGAAGACGAACCCTGTTTATTGTGAATATCCTTTGACGTTAATTACAAAAAAAAACAAAGATTTATTTATAAACTTTTATTTTTAAAATTTGTACAAACAGCTTACCAATATTGATTTATTTATAAAATAAATAGCAAATTTAAACAATTCCCATTTGTTCTAACTAAAATGGAAACTATATCTAATTAAAAAAAAAACAGCATCACATTCTCATTCATTTCTATTTACAACAAAATGTACAAACATAATTTTTAATAAATAAATACGAGTTGACTCTTCTTCAATTACTCGTATGTTGATTCTCATGTTAAAACGATTATAAACTACTAAAAATAAGGTGGAGTTCCGTGACATTAATGACAAAGTTCATGTGACCTCAACTAAAAATTATAATGAGAGATCACGTGTTTGTTGTCATTCTTGTCATCTTTGGTTGATCAGGTTAGTTCACGGAATGTCATCTAATACATCAGTAGCTGTGTTCAGCAGATTAAAATATATAAAATCGATTTCAGTAGACCACATGTAGTATTTAAGAGGATTGGGTTAGCAGTTTTTTGGTTTAATTCTAAGTTTTCAATGCCTGTTTTCGTTTTCGAACTCTAATGCAAAGTGTGTGTCTATATATTTTAAAGTATGCTTTGATGATGGTCTAATTGGATCGAAACGTGTGGGCTATCATTTTAATATAAATAATTTTCAGGAAAGAAGGAAGAAATACTTATTCTTTATTCATAAATCAACCCCCAAATGACTTCAACATTGTTAAAATTAAATTTGTAAGCAAATTCCCTAGTCCATCGAAGTTGTAGGTTGTGTAAGATTTAAAATTTTTGTCGCTTTGTTCAAAGTACGGGCCTGTGTGTCCAATATAGCTTTTAACAAGAAATTCTCTACACTACCACGGAAAATTCTCTTTCTATCGAATTTTAGTGTTTGTAAAAAATGTTTGTCCCGTTGTGTTTTCATTACTGAAAACCAACATTTGTGAAAGGTGTATAAGGAATTTTGAAGAATTTTATATTAGGTTTACCTAGGTTCTGAGTTTCTTTCAAAAGTATTTTTTTTACTAATAAAGGTGGGTAGTTGTTCTTCAGTAACAAGTTATAAATTAACTTAAAGTTTTTTTCATGATATTCTGAAGAAGATATGTTTAAAGTTTTGCATTTTAAATTATACAAATAAGAATATAATATGTGAAAACTCTGGACCAATCTCCTTAAGCAATTTTTGATTGCTACAAAAAACGAATTTTTTTTTGCTCATCCGCTGAACAGGTCAAACCTCAAACAATTTGTGTAATTAATTTCTAGCAGAACTTGCATTTTGTTTACATTATGAATTCGGTTAAATGACGTAATATAACTCGATATTCAAAGGGCAAGTTTCACAAGTAATTAATCTTCTAGAATAATACAAGTTGTTTGAGGCCATCCTTAACTATTGACAAAATATGTTTTTTTAAATTAATTTGATTAGGTAATCAGGCTTAATCTACGTTGGAAGATATTCCTGATTTTTTAGATATGCGGAATATATTAGGAGTAATTAATTCCAAGCTAAGAAAATACTGTAAATAAGGCACTTCGTATTTTTAAAACTGGGTTTAAAAATACTGGGAATCATATTTTGAGCAAATGTTTGTAAGATGTATATATTCATTTGGAAAGTTTAAATTTAAAATCGATGTAATTTAACATTTAAAATTGTCATAGTAAATATAATTTACAGTTACAGACTTAAATTTTAACTTCCCTGTAACTACTATTTTGCATTATATACATTATATTTTAAAAAGGACATGCATACTATGTGCACTTTTGCGTAGAAACTTTATTAATTATTCTACTAAATGATTCGGATGTACACGAACATAGACACAAGCGACGCAAGCACCATTGTTCTTAAAGGTGCCATCTAAAAATTAGTCGAAATATTTATTAACACTTTGAGTGCCACCGTAATATTAGTAAATTTTCGTCAAAGTTCATATTATAAGTTTTCTCTTACTGTGAAACATTTATTTAGCGATATCAAGGTATTTCACTGTAACTAATGTTAATGGTTTTCACACTCAATTAGAGATTCTAATAATAAAACATATTCTAGGACTTCGTTATTTTTTACAGAATAATCAACACACAGTAAAATGAATCCTAATTAACAAATAGGGTATTATATCGATAATCGACTATATAAGCAACAGCAACATTCATTCTATCACAAATCCTGGACGTTCGAGTCTTAACCTCAGCTAACATGGGTACAGACCATAACCTTGTATTATGCAAAATGATACTAGGACGCCTAAGTAAACCGAAGAAGAAGCCTGTGTATATTCAAAAGTACAACATAGAATCCCTACAAATGGACAGTGTTAAGGACCTGTACCAAAGAAGACTAACGAACAAACTGAAGGAAATAAATCTGACTGACTGTGATGTGGGGAAGTGTTGGGAAAGAAATAAAGAGAGTATACATGGAGCGACCACAGAGACAATAGGGAAAAGGAAAATCAATATAAATGCAAGAAACACCACCAAGCCATGGTTCTGCCTAGAAGTCAAGGAACTAGCTGATTTAAAAAAGAAAAGCTATTTAACATACAAAAGCTTCCCGACACAAGAGCAATATGACAAGTACAAGGCTATAAGGAAGAGGATCAACGCGAGAATTAGGATAATTAAACGGGAACACTGGGCTAAATTTATCAGCGATATGGAGCATGACATATACGGAGCACAGAAAAAAGTATGGAGGATGCTCAAGAACAGGGAGAAACTGGTGAACGAACTCTCGCAGACTAAAGGAGTGACTCTACGACGCACAGGAAATGCAAAAAATCAAGGGGTATTGAACAATAGATAGTACTATCATGACGGAGGACGAAATAACAAAAAGACTGAGGAAGCTGAAAAACCGAAAAGCATCAGGGCCGGACGAAATATTCAACGAATTGCTGAAGTACGACGGTAGAGAAATAGCATGTAATATAACGACACTTTTTAATAAAATTCTCTCAAGCTCCGAAAAGCCAAAAAACTCAACTAGAAAACTAAGGAGGAATATCCCTCTTATGCACCACAATGAAGCTATTCACCAGCCTACTAAAAGAGAAGCTGGAAGCGCAAATTACCAAAAGAGAGGAACAAAAAGGCTTCAGAAGGGGAACGTCTACAATAGATACAATATTCACTATAAAACCAATCAAAGAAAAGGCAATAGAATACAACACGCCCGCGAACATTTGTTTCATAGACCTGATGAAAGCCTTCGACAGGGCTAAACTTGAAGACATAATTGAAACACTAACAAATAGAGAAGTAACAGCTGTCATAGTACAAATAATATACACTCTTAACACCAAAAACCCAACAAAAGTAAAAGTGGACGCGCAAACCACCAAAAGCATACCGATGCCCGGAGGAATTAGACAGGAAGATAGCCTCAGCCTCTTGCTATTCAACATGCTTATGGAGAAAATCATAGAAGAGGTATCATTCTTCAACTTCGGATACAGAATGAACAACAAAAGGATAAGCATGGTGTGTTATGCAGACGATGCTGCTATAGTTGCAGAAACCGAATATGACTTACGAAGACAGCTACATAAATATCATCTGGTCAGTCAGCAGCTCAACATGAACATCTCCATCACAAAAACTAACAGCATGACTTTTACGAGGGAACCAATAAGATGCAAACTTGTAATCGAAGACAAACCCATAGAGCAGGTTTTTCAGTTTGAATATCTCGGAATAGAAATATCAAGTAACCACAACCCAGCGCAGGACCTGAGAACTCAAATCAACAAGGCATCAGTAACATCAGGATGCATGAGGGATGTAGTATGGGCCAACAAATACATGAGAACAGACAGTAAAGTGAAAATCTATAAAACATGCATTAGATCTGTCATGACATATGGGATAAAACAAGAGAGGACATCAATAAAACAAAAAATCTACTGCGAGTTGCGGAAATGAAGACCCTGAGAGCAATCTTTCATAAGTCCAGGAGAGACCACATGAGAAATACAGAAGTAAGGAAACAATGCGACGTCCAAAACATAGTTAAGTGAGGAAGACAGAGAAGAAGAGAATGGTACGTTCACGTAGGGAGAATAGAGGAGGACAGGCAGCTTCGAATCGCAATGGAGGGAAGACCGGCAGGAAATCGACTACCCGGGAGACCACTGAAGAGATAGGATAGCCAATTATCCTCTATAGAAGGCACATAAATAGAACTTCAGGAAATACTGGTCGTCAGATCTCTAAAAAGGAGAAGAAGAAGAGGTATTATATCAATCATGGTGACGTATCAGGTATAAATAGAACAAGGATGTGTCACAACGAATAAGAAAAAACTGCCATACATTTTTACGACTAATTAACCTACTTATTGGTATTCACAGGTTGTCCCTCTCATACGTAAAGCAATTACTTGACATCCATGATGTTAACTTTATCAATTGCAAAAATTTAGTTTATTAAAGTAAATAAATTTATTCGGCTTACACAGAATAAAATTCTGTAAGGGTTAGTAGTTCTAGAAATGCAAATATATCGTAAGAAATACTCAGAATACGCCTTATGCCCTTTTTAGAGTAATAAAAACAAATTCTGTAGTGTAAAATTTGGATCTCGCACAGGTATTATAAACTGAGAGGTGCTCCCCCATAGGTTAGACCATTCTATGGTTTAATATCATAAAATAAAAGTTATTTAACTTAGACTACACCATACCGCATTGTTGCTTAAGATATTGTTCTGCCGTTTAGCCCTGAAATTCTTAAAAAAATTTCCTTTTCACTTTGTAACAACACATTTATACCACAGTAAACCCAATACAGTAGCGAAAGTCAGGGGTAACCGCATAAGAAAATCAGGTGTCAGTTTTCAAGAGGTCACGTGGCACTCCGCCATGTTTAAAAGGGGACTAGCGGAAGATTTTAAATAGAAATAATGTTTCTGTGGAAAGTTTTATCATTCCAAATCATAGATATTATACAAATGTTTGAAAATTTTTGATTTAATAAAATATCAAGTTAATGCAGCACGAGTAATATAAAAAAAAAAAGAAAAAAAAATGGAGCGTTTTGTTAGAAAAGAGATGAATACAAGTGAAAAACTTGACAGGCATGCATTTTTAGAAAAAATGTTGCAGACAAAAGTTTTAGCATTTTCTTCAGGGAATTGAATAGGCATATCAGATTTTGGGCCCAACGTTTTGTTGAAACTCTGTAAGGTCCAAAAGTGAAAACTGAAACTGGAACCCAAATTTTTAAATACATATTTAAATTCAGCAAAGAATTTTATGTCCGAATACACACTGAATGTTTCTGGGGCTAATTGGGCCTCATTGCAGCTACAATAAAATCCGACTCTTATAAGGATCTGTACCTGTGTTATTAACCTTTGACACAGGGAGTATTCTTTTCTCACAGGTAGAATTATATTCAAGCTAAACCCGACGTATTTGAAAAAAAATAATTTTTTTTTGACCACTCTAATAAATATGTTTTGAAATGTGCTTTATCAGTGCAATTTAAATACCCTCCGTAATCTAGAAGCCTCCAGAGAGTGCACAGCTTCTCAGAATTATTCAATTTATCCATGTACAATTTCTTACGTAATTGATATTCTTTAATTACTTTACAACATCTTTGAGGAAGAAGAAGAAACTCACTCCCGGCTTACTTTTTGAATTATTTTTATAATTACCAACGGCACAACAATAACTTCCTTTCCTCATGATTATATAAATTGTTTGTCAACCTTTTCGACTCTCTTCACTTACAAACGTTTTTAATTATCTTTTTATACAAATTCTCTCGCTCTGTCTTTAAATTCATATAAACTGCAGCCACATCAACAAACGATCGACAATACATTTCAAAATACACATTCCGAGATCAGATGTGAATATTGAGCGGCCATTTTGAAACAGGGACTCGTCGACCTACGCGCTGTCAAAATCTCGTCATCAACTTGGAACTCACTTTCGCTACTGTATTGGGTTTACTGTGTTCGTACTGTTGTCGATGTCTGTTATTAAATATAAGTACGAAATGAAATTAATTTATAATATTTATATTATTAAATAATAATTTTTTCAAATTTATTTATCAAAAATATTATTAAATTTGAATTTTTAGATTTTTGTAACACTCTTTGACAAGCATATTACTTGATATCAAAACATAAGTTGGGTAAACTTCTGATATGTTCAAATTCATTGGTCCATGACTCGAGGGACTGTCTTATGTTTTGCTGTTCTGTCCAAACTAAAATTTAACCAAAAAGTCATTCCTCTAAACAAAGTATACGATAACATTTTCCAGGAGGCTACCATATTAGATTGCTTATTCAAATTCATTGTCATCCACATAAGTTAGATGTGGATTAGTATAAAGTTTTGTCCGCCATCTATCTTTGAGAGCTGTGGCCTCCTGGAATACATGTTATTAGTATGTGAATATGGCACGCAATGTGTTAATCAATCAATGTCAAATCCGCAATTCTCGGTTTGAAAATGTACGTTTGTATAAAACTCAAAATTAGAAAATCATTATTCAAATAAGAACTTTTAACGATGCGAGCTACGACAAATCTCATGATCATATTGCTTGTACGTTGCTTCGGCCTTTATCTTAGTTGCACCTATGTTTGTAATCATCGACATCGCATTGTATAGCAAAATAACTTACTCTAATTTATCCTTAAATATTATAGGAACAATATTTTATACTACTGGCAACATTATGAGTATTTTTTAATCCTATACTAGCTGCATAATATGTTTATGTGATTCGACTTATTTAGTAAAATAAGGCAGTACCAAATTTCACTGGGATAAAAGACTATGAATCCATTTAAGATGATACGCGTAATTACCGTTAAATCTTAAGAAGGCTAGACGATTATTTGAAGTACCCAGTGTCCATATCAGAATGAGTAAAAAAGTGATAGAGAGGACCCGACATTTTTGATAACTAAAAACTTTTTAAAGATTTCCTTTAAGGCTTAATATTGAACTGTATCATAGCCAAACCTTTTAACAGATCTTTTATTAAGAAGCAGGTACGGAGATTCAGATCTTAGTTTTAAATTTTTCGAATTAACGTCACAGAAAATATCTCTCCGCTCTTGTGTTTATAGCGTTGTAAAATGGTGTTTCCTTTAATTACAAATTGGAATTGTTATTTTTGGGTCACCTCTTCGAGCTTTAAGTTTTGGGGATCATTTTCAGACCTAAGTGAAATGATCAAAAGGGATTTTAGTTTTTAAAGGATCAAAAATTTTTTGTTCAGTAAATGTTATTATACTGTTTGCGTATCAACGTCTTATATTGAACCATTAGAATTGTTTTTTCCTAGGAGTATCAATTCATTCAAGGTACTTTTAGTTTTCGAGATCTAATTATTTTATTTTGTTAGGGTATAAAAGCAATGGGCTTTCAAACTATGTAGCGACCAGCAAAATTGTTTTCAGACCTGCAAAAGACTTAAAGTTTGTTTAAAGTGCTTAAAAACCTTGATAACACATTGAAGTCCTTTAAGGATATTTAAAGCCTTCAGTCATATTTTTTGCAGAAGATTTGAGGTACCACAGAAATATGTTATTGAATATTACTGTACCCAACGTCTGAATTTTCATTTTTTATGTCGTCCTCATTAACATGTTCTGCTTGTTCGTTCTTAATTATTTTTTCAGATTTTGGTAATAACTTTGGCGATATAGAACTAGCTAACTCTTCTGGAGGCAGCATATGGTTCGGAATTTCATATCCATCGTTTTCCAATGATACTGTTTCTTGTTCAGGCTCATAGAGTAATTCTAGATATTTAGGTATTTCTTTTACCGGTGCGTCTTCCTCGGAAGGTAAGAAAGGAGTTTGTTCTTTACTTCCCTCGTCTTCGTTGTCACTTTTCCATGCTGCACCTACTGAATAAAAAAAGGTATGAGTTTTTCCTATACTCACTTTTAGACATATTATATAACACATGGGCTGAAAAGTCCCGGGCCTAACAAAGAAAACACGGTTTTTTTGGTTCAAAATTAGCTTTATTCATCAACGTAATCTCCATCAAGAGCAACGCAATCATTCCAGCGCCGCTCTAACATTTCAATACCACTTTTGTAGAACGATTTATCTTTTGCCTCAAAATAGGCCTCAGTTTCAGCGATAACCTCTTCATTCGTGCGAAATTTCTTACCGGCGAGCATTTTTTTTTCAGGTCTGCGAACAGCCAGTAGTCGCTGGGAGCCAAATCTGGCGAATACGGTGGATGTGGAAGCAATTCGAAGTTCAATTCATGTAGTTTTGCCATTGTTTTGATTGACTTGTGACACGGTGCGTTGTCTTGATGAAACAAAATTTTTTTCTTTGCCATATGCGGTCGTTTTTCTTTGCAATTTCGGCCTTCAAACGCTCCAATAACGCTATATAATATTCACTGTTGATGGTATTTCCTTTCTTAAGATAGTCGATGAATATTACACCACGCACATCCTAAAATACCGAGGCCATAACCTTTCCAGCCGATTGTTGTGCTTTCGGGCGCTTTGGATGAGGTTCACCAGTTGCTGTCCACTCAGATGACGATCGTTTTGATTCCGGAGTGAAGTGATGGATCCATGTTTCATCCATTGTCACATATCGACGCAAAAATTCCGGTTTGTTACGTTTAAACATGGCCAAACACTGCTCAGAATCATCAACACGTTCTTGTTTTTGATCAACAGTGAGCAAACGCGGCACCCACTTTGAACAGAGCTTTCTCATAGTCAAATGCTCATGCAATATAAAGCCAACACGTTCTTTTGATATCTTTACGATGTCAGCTAACTCACGCAACTTCACTTTTCGATCATTCAAAACGATTTTATGGATTTTTTTGATGTTTTCTGGTGTTACCGCCTCATTTGGACGTCCACTGCGTTCTGCATCATCGGTGTCTCTACGACCACGTTTGAAGTCAGCAAACCAACGTTTTATTGTTGTTTCTGATGGAGCGGAGTCCCCATAACACTTTTCAAGCCATTGCTTCGCTTGAACGGTATTTTTTCCCATCAAGAAGCAGTGTAAAATTAAAACACGAAATTGTTTTTGATCCATTGTTTTGAAAATAACAAAAGTAGCGTCACTCTTAGCACAATAACTCATAAACTAATGAATAGAATATCATGAAATTTTAACAGCTGTCTTTTGAAGGTTAGTATTAACTGAAAAAAAGGTGACTGCAATAAAACTAGCGCCATCTATGTGTTAGGCCCGGGACTTTTCAGCCCATGTGTTAAGTTGTTTATTAAATGATTAAGTTGGGAATGTGGAATCTTTGGCACAATGACACTACTCAGTATATATCACCACTACACCAAACACTTTATTTTTGCACTCGACGCGCGTTTCGCTAACCATGTTAGCTTCATCAGGAGCGATGATTGACTCAAGTCAAGTTTGGTGTAGTGGTGATATATACTGAGTAGTATTAAATGATACTAAAATTAATTCTTTCACCAAATATCTTCAAGGAAAAAAGGTAACTAACTTCAATATTCAATGTCAATTTGTTTTGACAAACTCTCGGTACTATGTTAATAAGACAGTTTCCCTTTATATAGTATTTTTTCAGTGAAAAGTCATTTTATACAACAGACGTGTCCTATACAAAATGTTTCATTTTAAAACATTTATAGTGAAAAAAATGAGAAATTGAATGAAAAAAACAACATTATTGTCGGGCGATATGGAGGTTACCTCTTTTAGAAATTAATTTATTTGAGAAAATTTTCTCGAGTGACGTTCGAAGTACACTGAAACCAGGTACTTTGGTTGTCAAGCAGGTAAGACGAACTTCCCATTCATCAATTGACGGTTGTTGGGCGGCTTCTGTCATCTTCAAAAAAGTAAGGACAAATTATTTCATGTGCCGAGAGTACGGCCGATACCGTCACTCGAGGGGACTGTAAAAGCTTTAGTTATAAATTTGTCTGACTCCACTAGCAGTAATTATGTTTATTGACGGGGAGGTTTTTGTGGGGACCCGAATTAGAATGGGTTTTTAAAATATTTATGTAAACTTTAATATAGGTTATCCTTAGTAAAGTGATTTATTTTCTGAATACAATAGCCCATTACAAGAAAATCTCCAATTTAATAAATAATAATACTATGAGTGCACAATAAAGTTGACAAAAAGGTAACTAATAATAACAAAAAAATTAACAATTGAGCCGCTGCGCCAGTGTTTTAAAAAGGATTTCTTTCTAATAAATCATCATGGAATTGTTTCTGATAAATTGTCACAGTTCTTACTAAGGCTAAAGTTGTCGAATAGCACATATTTGAATTTACCAGGAAATGTCTACTTAGTGGTTTCTCTGAATATAACACGTAGGCGGAAAAGTTTTTGGTCTAGCTACTTAAAACACATTTTATTTGCAAAACTCAACTTTATTCATCAACATAGTCTCCTTCAAGAGCGATACAATCAGTCCAACGCTTTTCTAAACATTTCTATACCTTTCTTGTAGAATGATTTGTCTTTACCTTCAAAATAGGCCTCAGTTTGGCGATAACTTCTTTATTGGAGGCAAATCTCTTTTTCGCGAGCATTTTTTTGAGGTCTGCGAATAGATAATAGTCGCTGGGGGCCATACCTGAAGAATACGATGGATGGGAGCAATTCGAACAATTCGTGCAATTTTGCAATCGTAACCATTGACTTGTGATACGGTGCATTATCTTGATGAAAGAGTACTTTTTTCTTGTTCATTTGAGGGCGTTTCTTTGCGATTTTTGCCTTCAAACGTACCAATAACTTTATATAATATTCGCTTTCTCAGCTAAGTCGATGAAAATTATTCCATGCTCATCCTAAAATACAGAGGCCAAAACCTTCCAAGCCGACTGTTGTGTCTTTGGTCGCTTCGGGCGGCTTTCTTCGGCTGCTGTCCAGTCAGTTGACTGCCGGTGTAGTAGTGGATCAATGTTTCATCCACTGTCATATATTTCATGAAAAAATCCTTTTTATTGCGCTTAAACAAGTCCAAACAGCGCTCAGAATCATCAACACGTTCTTTTTGGTCCATCGTGAGCAAACGCGGGACCCATTTCGAATAGAGCTTTCTCATGCCCAAATGTCCATGCAAAATATGACCAGCACCTTCTTTTGATATCTTTAGGGTGTCAGCTATCTCACGCAATTTCACTTTACGGTCATCCAAAACAATTTTGTGGATTTTCTTGATATTTTCCGGTGTAACCACCTCATTTGGGCGTCCGGAGCGTTCAGCATCATTTGTGTCTGTACGGCCGCGTTTAAATTCAGCATACCAGTAAATCATGAGTGATTTTCCAGGGGTAGAGTCCCCGTAACTCTTATCAAGCCATTGCTTTGCTTAAACGGTATTTTTTTCTATAAAAAATAGTGTTAAATCAACACACGAAATTCGATTTTTTTTCATTGTTTTGAAAATATCAAAAGTAGTGTCGCTAAAACCACGGTAACTTGTAAACTAATTGTTGAAAGGTCATAAAATTTTGACACTTATTGTTTGAAGGTTGATACTTCCTAAAAATCATATGGATATCTTTTCAGCCTACGTGTTAAACTGACTCGACGAAGAATAAATACAATTGCTCCATAACATTGAAAAAAAAAAAACCGAGAGTGAAAATTTCCTACTGATTTATGGGCCGATTTTTGATTTTTCGTCTTAGATAAGTATATAGCATTAAAACTTCTCAAGTATTTTCAAATAACTAAGTTAATTATTATAGTTAACAAAATATTAATTTTTTAAATTGGTTAGCACCTGTTTGGTGATATTAAACCCATTTTTATGACAAACTCTTTAGTGTTAAGATTAAAAAAGGTTTTAGAAAAATGGAAATGGTTGTTAAAACAATGTGTTGTTTTTGGTGGGAATTCATCATTCAAAATGCTCAAAGGAGTTTATGCGAAAAAGGTCCGATAAAGTATCGTCATCCCTCATTTACTGATTGTAAGATACACGAAATATTACGAAAAATAAGATTCAGAGAACAATTTTTCACAAATGGAAGAATATATTTTTTGCCTGCTAAATCGATTTTATTCAGTGAAATGTCCTAAAATCATCTTTCTTTAGTTTTATACGCTTATATGGTAGAATGTATGAATATGTAAAAAGTCTTTTCATCCTTTTGTTAGAAATCATTCATTCTGAATGATGAATCGTTATTACAACGTTAAAATATATTTTTAAACTTGCTGGATCTGCTAGAGATTTTACTTCTATATAATGTACTACGAAGTAATGAAAATAACATTTACCTGAACCATTCTCATTCTCGTCAAGAAAATATGCAGCATTCGAGATCCCAGCAAAAACTGCAAAGCATGACATAACAAATATGTTAGCACACATGCACAAGCTTAAAATATTGTATAGGGTTTCTTGCTTTCTCCCTTCCTCAAAATTATGACGCCCTAGATTAACCTAAAAAAATCTAAAAATACGCGGATTCATCGGTTTTTAATATAAATTTGATTCTAAATAAGAGTTAAAATATTGATAATACTTTTAATATAACACAGGTATTGTTTTAAAGTTATTTTATAACAAAAATAAATAGAAAATCTTTAAAATTTTAACATTTGTAGTTTTAACAGAATCTCTAATGACTGTCACATTTGTAACTACAGTTTCTTCTTCTTCGTTTTTGTATAATTGTTCATACAAGTAGGCGTTAGCCTGTGTTTTTCCCTATGCCTCCTCTGATGTTGACGTCCAGCATTCCCTCCATTTCTTGGGAGGTCTTTCTTGAGTTCTTGTTCCCGTTGGTTTGTTATCTCTAGCTGCTTTTACTAATCTGTTGTTGTTCATTCTGTTCATATGTTTATTCCAGTATTTTCTTCTCTGTCTTACTATTTTTGTCATGTTTTGGACTTTGCTCATGTTTCTTATGTCTTCATTTCTTATTCTATCGTGTAGCGTTTTTCCTTGTATAGTTTTTAATATTTTCATTTCAGCCGTTGTCATCATTTGTTTTGTAACAGCTGTGTCTGGTCTGGTTTCTGCAGCGTAGGTAATAATTGGTCTAACAATTGTTTTATATATTCTCGTCTTGCTGTCTGTATTCAGGTATTTATTTCTCCATATTATATCTTTTAGGCAGCCTGATATCTGCGCTGCTTTCATTGTTTGTTTTCTAACCTCTTGCTGAAGATTGCCATTGCCAGTTATTTCCACCCCTAGTTCATTACTTGTTCCATTATCTTCGCATTGATTTCGAGTTTACACCTCAATGGTTCTTTCGCTGCTACCATACATTTTGTTTTTTCTATATTTATTTCCATGTTGTTTTGATATGCTTTTTGATGGAATGCATATAATAGTCTCTGTAGATCATTTTCCGAGTCGGCGATGAGAGCGGCGTCATCTGCATAGCATAGCGCTCTAAAGCAAACATTTCCTATTTTGTACCCTGTATTTCTAGGATGGTTATCTACGATGTCGTCCATAATCAAATTGAATAGGAAGGGGCTAAGGGAATAGCCTTGTCTTATTCCTCTACTAATGTTAATTTCTTTACTTAAGGTTTGTCCTACCCTTAGTGTTGTTTTGCAGTTACTGTTAATGTCCTGTATTAATTGTATCAAACTGTTATTTACTCCTTTATTCCGTAGGATTTCAATAATGTCTCTGAGCCGCACTTTGTCAAATGCTTTAGTCATGCCTACAAAGCATATGTATACGGGTCGATTATATTCTAATGCCTTTTCTATTAGTTGTCTCAAAATGTCAATGGTTGATCTGTTTCTTCTAAATCCCTGCTGCTCTTCTTTTAGTTGTATTTCTGTTCTAAACATTTCCAAGATTAGTTTTGTTAATATCTTTAGTGTGCTATTTATTAATGTTATACCTCGGTAGTTCTTTGGTAATGTTTTTTGTCCTTTTTTAAAGATGGGTATTAGAATATCACTTTTCCATTCTGAGGGTATTTTCTTTTGCTTTAGTATGCTTTTAAATAGTGTTTCTAATTCTTCCTGTAATGCTTGTCCCCCGTATTTTAGCATCTCGTTAGGGATATTGTCTACTACAGTTAAGTAGTTAAAAAAATAATAAAGAGTCTTTAATATAATATGTGAGATATTTGAGAGTGTTTTTTCAATTATCTACTTAGCTGTGCAGGAAAAAAATGAAAGAGAAATATATTTTCTACCGTCTACACTATTATATTAAGTCTAGCGTTTCACGGGTTATTTTATTCCATCCAGAAAAATTCTTTTGTTTCCGTCTTAGAAAACGACTCTACAGTGGATTTCAACTCATTATCTGAAGAAAATTTGCGGCTACTGAGGTCTTTTTTAAGGTGTTTGGCAAAAAATTCGTAGGCCGCTAAATCACGGCTGTAGGGTGGATATTGCAACTCGGTGAAAACACAGCTTTTAATAATGACTGTTTTTGCTGCTTAGTTTGGGGAGCCATCGTGCAGAAATTTTTTCCATCCCTAAATCTTCGTGCAGAAGTTTGAAAACTACAGAGGTGGATTGAAAAGTCTTGGTAGTCAAGGTAAATAACTTTTTTGCAAAAACATAAATTTAATTCTTAACATAATCTTCATTGTGCTCAATACATTTGGTACAGCGAGATTCAAATTTTTTTATTTCCTCAGAAAAAATTTGAGTCGTACTGTGCATAAAACTCTTCATTCGACGAAAATTTTGCTCCTTAAGCCAATTTTTGAGGTATTTTTGAGGTTAGGAAACAGAAAAGTCTCTTGGGGTTAAATCTGGGGAGTAGGGTGGATATGAAACTATATCGAAGCTCAGCTCGTGCACCTTTGCCATTGCAGTTGCACGAGCGGATTGTCCTGGTGAAGGAACACTTTTTTGCGCAAACGGCACAATAACGTTGCGTAATAAAAACCAGTCGCAGTTTTACCCTTTTCGAAACAGTGATCATGATCATATCCTATGAGTCCCAAAAAACAGTTGCCATCATTTTTCCCGCCGATAAACTGTTCGCTTTTTCGGATGCATTTTTATCTTCACTAACCGACTGTTTTGAATGCCGTTTTGTCTCCGGGGTGTAATGGTGGATCCACGTTTCATCTAGTCACAAAACGACGCCAAAAGTCCTTCGGATTATGTTGCAACTTTGCCATATCCGATTTAAAAATATGCTTCTTAGTGCATTTTGATCTGTAGTCAACAAATGTGGCATATATCGCGCACGTAGCTTTCTCCTTCTTAGAATATCATGCAGGATATTATGTACGCGTTCATATGAGATGCCTATAATGTCAGCAATTTCACGCATCTTAATGTGACTATTTTCCATCACGATACCATGAATTTTATCGACGATTTCTCCATAGGAAACCTCTATTTGAAGATGCAGCATCTGCAGTCCTCGCACGGCCACGTTTAAATTCATTTATCCAGTAATAAATCGTCTGGAGTGCTGGTGCAGAGTCCCCATGAACTTCCTTCAGTTCAGTCTATCTGAGCCGCAGTCCACTCTTTGAAATATAAATGTTTTATCCCTGCATGATGCTTGGCTCTATCGATTCCTACAAAACTTGTAACACCGATTACTTACGAAAGCGGCCAACAAATAAATTGTGCGTTGCATTTGTTTGAAACTTTGAACATAACCATTACAAGAATCACGCTTACAGGCATGTCGCCTAATAAAATTTCCCGCCATTTCGTAGAAGACTTATCAATCAACCCTCGTATAGTTTCGGCACTCTACCAGCATCTTCATTTATCGATCTCACAACAGCAAATTCTCAGCAAGCTTGATGATTGCCACAGTTCTAGCCGCAACTAATTTGCCTGACCAGGGATCTGTATGACAAGGGACCATTACTTGAAAATAAGATGGGTCGTCATTGTTTTACATCTGGTATATTCTTTCATGAATAAGTTTTAATTCAGTTCTCCGTTTAATAAGAAAATTTATCATTGTGCGGCCCTCTAAATTACTGTTACACATCTTTCTATTATTATTTATGTTTTAATTACTTTAATGATTTTCTTATATTTTAGTTGCGTTATAACTTTATTCGAAAATGGTGTCGTTCTCCTCATATACGCATTCTCGAAGAGAATTATAAAGTAAGAAGTTGAACCAAACACGAATGACCTGTATTAGCGATATATGTATTCCTAGCATGTTTTGCTCTAAGAGAAATCAATTACGAAAAAAAAAAAACAGAAAACTTAAGTAGTATTTTTTCAATATTCCATACAAAGTGAGTTTTAGAAGAACATATTATCTAATCTACGTTTTTTTCTTTAACTCAGTAAATGCTTCGGTAAGTTTTTAAAAATATTATAGTGTTTCATAATTTTGCTAGAGGAAGGCAATAAACCCATTACAAACTACGCCTCTATTTTTTTTTTAATTTTTTTTTTATTGTAGTATGTTAAATTTTATGCAAATAGATAATATTATAGAAAGCATAACAAAAATCAATACCAATAATTTTATTTTTAATTTTCAGCCCAGTTTTAACTTTTGTACAAAATGCAGTTGGAAATTTAGTCAACAAAAAATACTTACGGTCAGGTACAGTGCTTATGTACTGCGAGTGAGCGGCAGTTGTGGGGTTTCGTAGATGTTCCCTGTGAGCATAATCGAGAACTTCCAGACAATATTTAAAGGTTGGTCTTTTGTCTGGCACAAATTCCCAACATTTTAGCATCAGTTTATACCTAAAAATACCATAAATTTTAATGCGGTAGATTACATTTTTCCGTACGATTTTAGCACGTTTGATCTGCCATGCAAATTTAGACAATAAATAATTTTAATAATAATATTAAAGTTTATTATTGTTTATATTCGTTTATGCAAATGCATATATTTTTAGATTTTATCAAACAATTTACACTACTTTAGATATATAAGTTCCTAAGACACAAAAGACAAATAAATATTATCCGCCTTGATTTACTAATGAAATTATACAAAATATCAGAACTAAATACAGCTCTTGGAAAAAATTTAAAAGAACGGGGAATTCATCCGAACTAGAAAAGTTTAAAAATCTGCGGCGAATCATTAAAAATGACACAAAAGCTTCCTACAAAACATATTCTTTAAATATTAAAAACAAAATAAAAACTGATCCTAAAAAATTCTGGCGCTATATTAATGACAAGAAGAACTCTCATGTTATACCAACCACTATGTCTTATAACAACATCCTTAATAATCCTAGACATTGCATTCTTTTTTCAAGACTCTTACGTAATGTCTTCTCAGAAACAAAGAAACGTGGAGAATAATTTATTCCCATCACAGAATCCGATTAACATGGAGAAAAAAACGGAACAACTTGTTTTTAAAGTATTAAAAAAGTTAAAACCTACAGCTACTGTTGGTCCAGATAAAATTCCTGCTTTCTTGTTAAAAGACTGCCCCTTTGTTTTTGCTCATCCTCTTACAATATTATTCAATTTATCACTTGACACATCTCTGTTTCCAGACACTGGAAACGCCTGTTTTTAGAAAAGGTGACAAGAGTTGTGTAACAAACTATAGACCGATAAGCATTATTAATAACTTTTCAAAAGTCTTCGAAATCATATTATATGATTATTTATATAATTCAATTAGATATCACTGCAACAACACGGTTTTGTGAAGGGCCGTTAAACGGTTTCAAATTTATTTTGTCTTACGTAAAACCTTGCGGAATCACTTGATGGGGGTGAGCAGACCGATGTGATTTACACTGATTGCTCTAAGGCCTTCGATCGGCTGGATCATGGGATTCTGTTGGACAAGTTATTCGCAATTGGCTTTTCGGGTAAGTTATTATCTTTTTTTAAATCATACTTGATAAACCGCTTGCAGTTTGTACAGTGTCTTGGTCAGAATTCTTCTAGCTTTGTTGCCACATCGGGAGTGCCGCAGGGATCACATTTGGGGCCACTTCTTTTCAATATATTTATAAATGATCTTACTCAGAGAGCGGGAGTTGAATACCTACTTTATGCTGGTGACGTAAAGCTATATTGCAGAATCAGATACCTGAACAACTGCATAAGACTACAGGATGGCTTTAATCTTATAAACAATTGGTGTAGTAACAACAAACTCCTTTTGAATGTATCCAAGTGCAATGTAATCAACTTTACAAAAAAATTTAGTCCCATACAATTCAATTACAGTATGAACGGTCAGGTCCTAGAGCGATGTCAGTCGGTGTCTGATTTGGGTGTTTTGCTGGATACTTCTTGGTCTTTTCGTGGCCATATTGCCACCATACGTAATAGTGCTGACTTTATTGAATATGATATTCTAAAATTGATTTTTAATAGTTTCGTGAGATCACGGCTTGAATACCAACTTGTTGTTTGGTGCTCCTTTTATCAGGCGCACATTCAAAATATTGGAAAAATTCAAAAGCGTTTTTTACAGTACGCCAGTTTTAAACTCGATGGAGTATATCCCGAGATAGGTTATCCCTATGAAAGTCTCTTGGATAGACTTTCGATGGAAAGTTTAGAGGCACCCCGAAACAAAGCCCAAATTATATTTTTACATAAGATAATATCAAACAAAATTGATGCAAACAAAATCTTGGAGTGTCTGCCTTTTCATGTACCTAGACCCGCGGCACGTAGTCTGCAAACTTTTAATTTACCAATCTCAAGAACAAATGTCCTAAAATTTTTCTCCCCTTTTTCAAATTTGCGAGAAATATAATCAAATGCGGAACCAGTTTGATATTTTCAACTGCAGCGTGACAAAAATAAAAAAAATGTAGTTTTTAAAATATGTTGTTAAAAAGCTATTTAATTTTAATTATGTGTAGTACATTTCATTATGTTATTTTCCCATTCCGTATTTGGAATACTGTAGAATGTGGTAAATAAATAATAATAATAATAAATTTTTGTAGACGTCTCTCATCGAAGCTGGTCAGCTAGTTGTAGGTGAAGCTATTAACCATCGATTCTCACAACATAATCACGGCAACGGCCACTTGATAACCATATCCCAAAGGATTTTCAGAAGAAATAGGTTTCAGCGCCACAAGTCGTAAAAGCTTCTCGATAAAGACGATAACTGTTTGTATTGATTGACGATGATTTTGAATAAAGAATTGATTTTAACAGGAGCTGTGGTTGACTCAGCACAGAATTTAATACTTCACCCCAGTACGAAAGTTCCAAAAATGTGGAATAATAATGCTAATATACAGTCTGTCAAGTAAGAACGTGTCTGCGATTATTCATTTTTGGTAGATGCGATTCTAGTGACTCAACTAAAAATCGGTAGAAGGAACCTTTGTCTACTTCGCATTGCAATAACAGCGTAAGTCGATTCCGAACATTCGTCGGAATCACGTGAAATCCAAAATGAGTCACTTGTTTGCGAGTCGGTTCGAGGCAGTCTTTGTTTGTTCCCATCCAAAACGGCCTAAAATAACACATTCCGCTGCCGCTAAATATATTAAAAACCCGGTGTCGTTTTTGAAGAAGTGGGTAAATCATTTTAACTAAACGAAAAATGTCAACAACTTGCTAAGCGTGGCTCGGTAGGCAAAGTTGAAAAACGAATCGTATCTTTTTTTTCACGGGACCCGAAATTGAAGCTGCGTGAAGGAGCGTCAAAATTAAGAAAATCGAATGTGTCCCATGAGACCTTCGGCAACATCTTCGTGCTTATGATGTCAAATTCCGAAGCACGTTGAAGAAACTTTTACTGGGCGAAAAATGGCCGCGAAGCGGCTTGCTTGGGCCCACGATAAAAGACTAGAGTGGCCCTTACGCCGGACGCCAATCCTATTGAAAGCGTTTGGTCCCTTATAAAGAGAAAGCTCAGGGGAAAGAATCTGAGGACTTTCACGTCGACAGCATGCCTCGAAGATGCCAGGCGATTATTGATGCAGGAAACGATTGGACAACGTGTTAGCACACGAAAGAATACGTTGTTGGCAAAAAATGTTTTCGAAACATATTTTTTCAAGAATACGCGCGGTCACGTTCTTACTTGACAGATTGTAATTTTTTTTGTAATATAAATGGTTTTAATAGTAAATAACTACGAAACGCTTGCCTGCATATATTTTGAGTTGATACCGCATGCCAGCAAAACATATTTAATTTGCTATCTAAGCCTGTAATAAAGACCTATTTTCCATGCAATTTTAGTACGAAGATAAAGAAGATGATACGAGGAATAACAAGTTAGCTCTCATATGGATGTGCTACGTAACCACTACTTCATTTGATAACAATTTCTTAATAATTTTAAAATGTTGACTTCATAGAATGAAAATAAACTTACAAGTCTTCAGGACAATCTGTTGGTTTTCCCAGTCGTCCTCCGCCTCTTACGTAATGTAATACTTCTAAATTGCTTCTGGCCTGGTAGGGCTGTTGTCCTAATGTCATTATTTCCCACAAAAGTACCCCAAAAGCCCATACATCTGATTGGCAAGTAAAGACACCATCCAGTAATGATTCTGGAGCCATCCACCTGAAAATATATGATATACAGGGTTTCAGTGTAAATTGAAGCAAAATTAAATGAGTGAGTTTTTTTTTTAAAGGCCCATATTTATTGATATTTGCTTGTTACATTCCGGGTGAAATTTTGGGGGCGTTACGCTCAGATCTCACTTGACATTCTCAATGCTGGCTCGTCGAAGTTACTTACTGAGCTTATGTTGCAGCCGGGTGTGTTTTATATCTGCGCCACAGGTTGTAATGGCATTGATTGGTCATAGTTGTGGCCGCCCCCTTGACGAGCTTCAGCGGCTTCAATTCTTGGCATTAGTGAGGATTATTTCTTTTTAAATATCGTTTTTTTACGAGTTGAGCAAGTTTAATGCATTGTTTTTGCTATTCGAGGGTCCCGCTTTGTGATTTCGATGACCTCTCGGATTGTTGCTCTCTGTTTTCTATGTATTTGCTACCATTAAAATCTATTTTGTGGCCTATCTATGTTGGAGTCTAAACAGGGCAAATATGGTTTGTTTATTTTTAACAGCCAATTTATACTTTTCCAGTCTGGCCGATATTTTTCTGTTAGTTTCCAACTTATATATTGCTGGGGTTTCCATATAATATACTATAACCAGCCTGGTTTTCCGATCGGATTTTTTTTTGGAATATCATATATTAGACGATGTAGAAGGTGCCCAACCCTATCGTTGGCTCCTCCGATAGAATAATTTTTTATCTGTTGTCCGAGTCTCTTCTTGGATCTTGTTTTTAAGCAAAACGGCTCCGATTGCTGTTCTGTAATTATCAACTTCCAAGTACACCAAATTTAATTCATGTTTAGGTTATTTATAGCGAAATGTGTCTAAAATGTACCAAATAATTCAAATATCAACAAATAATCAGGAAGTGCTATTTTAAAAAAATCATCTTTATGCTATTGCTTAACCATCAAGTTAAGAATAAAACATGTAAAAATATGAGTGAGCAACTTGTATACGACTTGAATTACTTCATGTGGTACTTTTAGAGGAAACTATATAAGATAATGTTGAAAATTTGAAAATTCAGTTAAAACTCTTATTTAATTTTAATTGCGATAATTTACCTTACAGGCAGCAATCCCTCGCCTTCTTTTCTATAATAATCATTTTTATAAATATCTCTTGCTAATCCAAAATCTCCAATTTTAACTATCCTATTTTCACTTTCTACACAGGATACTAAACAATTCCTACAAGCTAAGTCTCTATGTACAAAATGCATTTCTTCTAGGTACCTACAGCCTTTCGTAACGTCTAGGCACATTTTTAATAGTTCTATTAGCGTCAACGACGGTGTGTTATTCTAAAAATAAAAAATACAATTTTCAACTTTTATAATATAATTCTTAATCAAATTGTCGCAAAACCCTTTGCCAAATAATAAAAATCTAAAATTAAGGATACGTTTGAAATACCAAGATCTCGTAGTCGACTATGTTGGATCTGCCATCTAAAATTTATAAAACTGAATTTTATATTTGTTATCTGTCTCCCTGAACAACATACGTATAAATTTTGGTCTAATTTAGCTAAAAATGTCGATTAATTAACTTTTACACAACCATATTTTTCTTCTCACCCTAATAAATATATAATGTAATACTTGTGCACATTTTTCTTTGTATTATTTTTAAAAAATTGTAGAAAATCACCCTTATTTCGAAAAGTGCTGATCAAAAAATTTTGAAATAATACTGGAATATTCCCCACAGCGTGTACATTGAACGCAAATTATCACGAGTGCATTTCCTTTAATAAGTTGTCTGGTATATAAAAAAAACCTTTAAAGATTTAAAGGTTATCAGTTTTCAGTAAAAGTCAGAAAAAAACTTTGGGCGTGTTTTGTGAATTCATTGATCATTTTATACCTCCGTAAAGCAATCAACATACGGAACATTAATTGTGCAAGTCCGACTTGCACTTGGCCGGATATTTTTAAAATTAAATAACATAATGGTAATTTAAGATGAAATAGATGATCGTTATATTCGGGTTCCATTTAAAAAAATCCACTTCAAGTAATAAAAAAAAAGAAATTTTTTACGAAACAGGAGATCTTCTATATCTAACATATGAAGGACAAAAGATATAGTGAATTATATCCCTCTCTCTCCTACAATGAATATGATTGATCGTAATTTTGGAGTCGTTCAACATTTACAACAATTAGTCTGGGCGGCGGTAACACCAAAGTGCTACCCCACCGATTTAATGGAAATTTCACTTTTGTAGGCATAGTTGACTAATAATAAATACAAGAACGCGTGGTCGTCCAACCCCTAACCTGGTGCGAATGGCGTGAGAGAGTAATTCCACCTCTCTTTGAGACTGCACTATGACCCATGTAGTTAATGAAAAAAATTATGCTTATCTTATCGCATTTAAGTCGTGTTACGAAATAAAAATGGTTCGTTCGCGTGATAGCTTTTATAAAATATAATGATTATTTATTTTTTAAATTTCAAACAGAAAACTTTCAAAGTGAAAGCCACATAAAAGTTTATATGGCGTTGATTTTGAGAGTTTTCTTTTCTAAAAAAAAATTGAAATAGTCATTTTGGGAATTAAAAAATGGTTTTACTTACCAATCGACTTCGAGAATCTCGTAAGTAAGTTAACAAATCTCCTCCTTCCATAAGTTCCATAATAATAAACTGAGGATCATTATCTAAGCAAACTCCGAGCAATTGAAGGATATGTTCGTGCTTAAAATGACTCATTAATTGAGCTTCTTGCAAAAATTCACTTTTTTCTTGGTCCGAAGCACCTTTTTTCAAAGTTTTTACGGCAACTTTTGTCTCGATGGCTTCGCTATCGAGTCCTTTAGCTTTACCCTCGAAAACTTCCCCGAAAGCACCACTGCCCAAAAATTTAGTTAAGGTTATTTGGTCCCTTCGTATATGTGGCAACATAGTTATATCTTCGGAGTTAGGTGCAGCCGATACATAAAGTATATTGGTACTGTGAACACCGCGACGTGGTAATTCCCTGAGTGTTGCTAATTCTACATCTGGACCTCTTGGCACAGTGACAATATGCTCGACTTTCTTTTGTTTTCCACATTTTCGGGAATACGTCACTAAAAAGAAATGTACCTATTATGACAGGATAAGGTAAAATTCTTCTGGATTTCTGCTGTGTTGATAGAATAAGCGAGCTGACATTTTGCCTATCATCCTGATACTACCTTATTTTCGTTTTTCCATTAAACATTTTCCAGTACTAAGATATAAAACGATCCATTCAAAAACATACATTTCCTTAGGTGTCTCCAAATACTAGAAGTCAAGCAGATCTTGGGATTATAGTCCTTTCACGCATTAAGAATGTCACAGATCGGATTCCGAAAATTTGACTGTAACATAAAACGATAACACGATTCTCTAGGTGAATTAAACCGTCCTAATATCCCAGCTCTGGCAAAGATAAGATTCCCCTTAAAAATTGAAGAGTCTACAGTATCCATGTAGCTGTGGTAAAACCCATATCGGCAAAACGATTATAATAATAATAATAATAATAATAATAATAGCTTTATTACCCTACAGTTTCCCATTAATAGGGTAAATATTTAGACATTTCTATATTCAATGACAGTCTGTAGCAGTTGCTTCTTAGTACAACAATATATGTTACAAACATTACAAATATGATCAAAATTAGTACACATTACATGAATAGGTGGATTCAATAACAAATTAGTATTAGGTCTGTTACATATAAAAAACATATTTGATCGTGAGTGTATCCGTGGCACATTGATGTTAATACGAGATAGTATATCCCTACAATCAATCATATTGTGCAATACTCTATATAGGAATAATATTGAGGCACAAACTCTCCTGATTCCCAGGCTAAGAATATTGGTCTGTTCACACAAATAATCGCTGTTGATCCCCCTTCAGGATACATTCCATTAATCTTAAACAACATAAATTTCAGAAATCTCCTCTGCACTTTTTCAAGTGAAACTCTATGCATCTCGTACCTTGGACTCCAGACAATACTTGCATATTCTAGTTTCGAGCGAACAAAGGAGAAATACAAAACCTTCGGTGATGCAATATTAGTGAAACCCCTACAATTCCTAATGATGAACCCGTAAGACTTCATTGCTTCAGAAACTTTCAATGCTATATGCTGAACAAATGTTAGTTTTGCATCAAAAACAACTTCCAAATCCTTAGCTGTGCTACACCTACTTAAATTATGATCTTGAATTCTATATTGAAACTCTATTGACGCTACCCTCCTAGTATATGTTAGAACTTTGCATAACACCAAGAATGTACGAATGTACGAAATTCAACTGGCTCTATAGATAGGAACAATCCTCAGTTTTTTTCTATTGGCATAAGCATTTTTAGATCATCAGTATAAATTAGTCTGTTACATTTTAAATCCTCGCAAAGGTCATTTATGAACATAATGAAGAGTAAGGGTCCCAAATTTGAACCTTGTGGAACGCCTGAGGAAGCTACAAATCTTTCTGATTTGAATCCGTTGTAGGCTACAAACTGAGTTCGATTAAATAAGTAAAAACTTACAAGAGCCCTCGCACCATCAGTGAAACCAAAGAAAGACAACTTAAGACAAGACCTGATTAGAAAAATATGTGGTAGAATTAAGGAACATCAAAGGGCAGCACGCTTTTGTAACATTCTCACTTCAGCACTTGCAGAACACCAGCATGAAACACGACAGCAGGTTCTCTTGGACCAATCAAAGATCTTTGTAACAAATTCCTGTTTCTGTCCTAGGAAGTCCATCGAATTAACTAAACACCCTTCGTGACACGGGTCGTTGCCTTTTACCAATTTGAGAACAGATCATTTATGAAGCCCCGCTCTCCCCAAACTCCCGTCCATTAATATAAGAAGGCGTAAGTAAGCAGATTTATATCAGTTTCGTGCTCCATTCCGAAGAAGTTAGCTTTCCGAACAAGATCTGAAGAAGCCGGCAGGATGATCGGCAAAACGACAGCATCACTTATTTAATTAACACAGGAGAAATTCAGAAGAATTATACCTATAAGCTCAGTTACCTGTGGAAGTTTATGAAAATTAATGTTAATTTCATTTATTTTCAATACTGCATTCTGTTATACGCTTAGATAAGTGTACTCTATTTACTATATTAAAATAACTTACTATAAATGAAGCAAAGTATTATTGTGATGCAAATCGAAATGGGAACAAAGGTTGCGATAAAAATTAAGTTCATTGGGTTTTTCTGAGATATTCTTTCAGCTTCACTTATGTCAAACTCTGTACTTTCTGCGCTTGGATCGCTCCAACCATATGCGTTTAGAGCCGAAACCCTAAACGTGTACTTATATTTTTCATCTAGGTTTGTTATAATCCACGAATTATCTAGAACAAAACAAATACAATTAAAATAAGCTTGTGAAACGAGCCCATCCCTCATATACTAGTTACCATTATTTCTTCCATCGGTTAAAGAAATATAGATCTTTAGCTCTGGTAAATAAACAAGTGTCTCTTAAATAAAAAAATAAAAATAATATAATATTTTACCTGTCCCATTATAAACTTGTTCCCAATCAAATTCTTCTTCCTCAACAGATGGCGCACTATAAAACCAAGCCGTTCGATTATTAGTAGTACTTCTTTTGCTTCTAAATGATATTAATTTGATAGACTCTAACGAATATAACTCAATAGGTGCTCCGTTATCCTGCGATGCTTCCCAAACCACTTTGTAAACATTAGAACCAAAAAATTGTATTCCAGGTGTGCCCGGAGGACTTGGTTTATCACCTAAAGTAAAATTACTACTTTGAGTACATACTATTGAGGAAAATGGCTTCAAATAAGTAGCCTGTGGGAATAATTAATAACATAATTTCATAAAACTATGTATTATAGAGAGAGAGAGAGAGAGAGAGAGAAAGAGGGAGAAATGTATGGAAGTGTTAATAGTTTGTTACAACCCAAGTTGAATTTTGCATAGGTCTCGCCAAGGTCTCATTTGGCATTTTCAATGTTGACTCGCTTTAAAATTTAAGGTTAAAATCACTTTATTCATCATCTTATGAACAAATTAAAATTCAATAAATACCTATTTCATGACAAGAAAATGGCAAAAGTATTAAAAAACTACGAACTTTTTTACTTCGTGATTTCGGGCATAGAATGTCACCGTAATTTCCTGGAAGTTGGTTATGTCCAGCATAGCCCTATGATAAGATTTGGGATTTAATTGGACAAGTCTCTTTGTTATTTATATCTCATTTTGTTCCACAGTTATCGCGACAAAAGAATAACGGAAAATCGAAACTGTTTTTGAAACTGTTTTTGTAGTCTAGTGATTATCAAACTCAAAAGTTGATTTTTCATTAATACAATACCTCCCTTAGCGAAGGAAAAAAAATTGAGGTGTATTCAATATTTAAAACAACTTTAATTTAATTGACTTACCTAGAGTCTCAAAAGTAAATCTCGAATCAGACGGCCAAATATACCATTCTGGATACTTATCATACAATAGGGACAATCTAAATTTATACTGGGTCTTTGGTTTTAAATCCTTTACTGTAACTTCTACCATTTCTTCATTTGTATCGCCCAACTCTGCTTGAATCCATATATTGGTGGAAGTTATTGGTGCGTATTCAACCACATATTCTTGAATATGCGGCGTTATCTCCCAAGTAATCACTAGAGTCTGGGAAGTTTCATTAATCAATTGAAACGCTGCAGGCTCTGGATAAGTAGTGATTTGAACCCTATCGCTGTCAGAAGATATATTGGTTTCACTATAAGCCCTGATCCATACTGTGTAAGTTTCATTTGGGCTAAGTTTTTTAAGTAGAGTTGTCAGAATGTTGCTGCTATTATCCAAAGTTTTTAAATCACTTACCGGCTGTTCTCCTTTTTGTCTTACCCCGGTTAGGGAACCTTCGGTAAGCCAGTGAATTTCATAGTTGACAATTTCACCGTTTAATTGTTGAGGTGGTAACCAATTGACTTGAGCTAGAGTGGGATGTAGTACGGACGCTGATATATTCTGTGGTTTGGATGGAGCTGAAATTAATATGCATTACTAAATACAGAGATTAAATTAAATTAAAAAAATAATATAAATAAAACATAATAAATTAAAGTGATATATACGAAACAGAAATAAAATAAATTACAATATAAAATATAACATATAGAAAAGTAACATAAATAAAAAATACAAATAATATAACATAAACAGAAAAATTTACGGTAAGTAATGATTATATTGTAAACAATCAGCAAGCCATATAAACTGAAAATATTTACGAATTAAAGAAATCCGAAATATAGCAGGGGAATCAATAAGGTATTTAATAAGGTAGGACTCACTTTATTCTATAAGTATCAGACAATTTGAGGAATATCTTAGGAAGTCACAAAGGCAAGATTCCTAATTGTGAGAAAGGTGGCATTTATGAAGTTAGTTGCAATGATTGCGACAAGAAGTATGTTGGACAAACTAGAAGCACAATTAAAACACGATTTAAAGAACATATAGCCCATTTAAAATACTGTAGAACAGAAAAGTCTAGCATTGCCGAACATGCCCTTGAAGCTGATCATACTGTAACATTAGATAATCTAAGATTAATTAAAGATGTATCTAATAGAGATTGTTGAACGCATACGAAAGTATAGAAATTATAAATTGTAAAAGTAGTTTAAATAAAGACAGAGGGCCTATTCCTTATAGTCCTCTCTACTGGACCAGAACTGACGGACGGGCCTGTGTAATTAGTTCCGCTTGAGTTATTCAGATGCTAGACTAAGTATAAATAAGGTAGATTTGTAGTTTAACTTTAGTCAATTATCGCTCTTGCTGAAGCTAACATGGTTAGCGAAACGCGCGTCAAGCGCAAGAATAAAGTGTTTGGTGTAGGTGATATATACTGAGTAGAGTTAAAGAAGTCAATGCTCATTAAATATTAAATCTTTAATTTATATATATTTACTTACATTGTGATACGCTGAGAAAATTTTTGGTTTAATTTTGGATCTTAGTAAAATTGCTCAGAAAATTTTTTTAAAAATATTTTAGAGATGATGGCGGCTGGTTTTTGAGACGGTGAAGAAGTTTTACTTATAAGAAATATGGAAAAGAGTCCACAATTCGTAAAGAAGATTATGGAAGGACAATCTAAAACTTAGAGAAAAATTCCAGAATTTATGGCGATCGAAAATTGTTGTACGTTTGCCGAATCCACCAGGCCAGCACAGTTCAAACCTCTACCGAAAGCTGTTGATTTTGGCTACAGCTTTGACATGACGCCCTGCGACTTTTTGCTAAAACATCTGAGGGAGAAAGATGACATCAGGAGCCGAAAATTGTCCTTAAATGATGAGTTGAAAGTCTCTGTAGTGTCGTTTTTGAAAGCGCAAACAAAAGAGTTATTTTGAATAAAATGAAACAACTCCAGAAACGCTGGAATATTCGTATAGACGGTATAGAAAAATATATGTACTTTTTCAGTTCTGCAGGTTTTTCTCGTAATATAAGGGCGTAGAGTTTTTAAAAAGAAGTATTTATGGTAAAACATTGACATGGGAAAGGTGGCATTTGAGACTCTGGCGTGAAATGCCTAAGCGATGCAGATAATATCTTGTATATTCCTCTTGTGATGTTTCAGTCCTTACTGAAAAATGTCAACTTTTCAGTTAACCGGAAGAAAATAATCTGACCGGAGGTAACACGAAATCATTATTTGTTCTAGTTAAACCTTTTTTTTTTTGGTTAGTCGATGAAAAGTTAGGGTGGTAATATAAAAAGCATCTTGCCACAAACTGTCAAAGGTGTAAAAAATATCAATTTTCGAATGTCAATACCTTGAAAACTACAAGGGTGGTTTTTAAGTTAACCTAGCTATGAAGGAAAGCGAATAGAGCTTAAAAAATGTATATCTTTCTATATAACCACCGACAACACTAATAGACAGTTCAGCGTTTCTTGAGTTATTTCATTCCATTCAAAAAACGACATTACAACGGCTTGTAACTCATCACCTGAGGTCTTTCTTCAGATATTAGAACAAAAAAATGATGTAACTCGGAGACTCTACAGTGGTAATGGCTTGAACTGTACAAGCTTTTTAGATCTTGCAGTTTTCCCGCAGCAGCAAACATTTGGTCCTCCAAGAAGTCGGACGTTTTTTTCTAATGGTCAGATTCAGGTTTTGAAACGTCGTTTCGTAAAACTTTCCATAAATTGTGAGCCCTTTTTCTATATGTTCGATAAGCAAAATCTCTTCGCAGTTTCAAAAAAGGCCACCATCAACTCTACAGAAGACGACTAAGTTTTTGCTCTCTTTGGAGGTGTCCCTTAGGGACCCATTGTATTGCCTCCTGCGTCCTGGAGGAACTTCAATGGAACACCCAAGTTTCTTGTAAAAATTCGCGAAAAATAACTCTCATCGTTCTCTAAAGCGGTCAAATATTTTAACCATTTACAGCTGTGGTGTAAGGAATTTGGATATCCACCGTGTAGATACATTTTCATTCATTAATCTTCGTACATACCTGTGGTTTCAAATACTCAAGCTTCTTTAACAGGCACTGCGATTTTCAATCGTCTTGTTAATTACTTCCAAGGTTAACTGGCAGTTTAGACATCACACTGCGCATATTTGTATGCAACCTTAAGTTTTCCGGTGATTCGAGTTCGAATCTCGTTTAGGAAAAAAATAAATTTAAAAAAAATTTACAACGTGACGGTCGCCTCTTTTGAGAAGGCATTGACAAACCACCAGTAGTTTTATGCCTAGTCAAGACCTCTCATTTTGGCTATTCGGAATCCAAATCTCGGATTTGTTAATACTTAAAAAAACGCATCAACCACAGGCAAAGGCGAGAGGGTTGCCTACGTCCGGATCGGATATGGCACTTCTAGAATATACAGGGTGTCCCAGTATTACATGTACATAGAGTTACTGTGGATTTCTGGGATGATGACCATTTAATCCAACTTACCTTAGTCCAAAAATTCGTAAGATACGGGGTGTCAAAGTTATACTTTTATTTTAGTTTTTCTTAATAATTGTCCTATTTGTAGAAGATTCAGTGCTAAGGGGTTTTCTGAGATGAAAAATCGAAATCAACTTACAGTTTTGTTGTAAATTGTAGGGAGCGCCACTTATTACACTGTGTATACTTTTAAATTGTCATAACTTGTTTATACCACTCTGTATGACATTTTTAATTAAATATTCGTATTCTTCGCCTTCTCCTGTCTAAAAAAGCTCTCTTGGTAAATGTTGCTCCGAGCAACAGTTTTCTGAGATAGTGGGATGTTTGTTTCCTTTTTTAATTCCATTGTCAAATTCGCAAATGCGTTCCTTCTTATATATATCTTATTATTGTTGTTAGCCTTATATATATATATATATATATATATATATATATATATATATATATATATATATATATATATATATATATATATATATATATATATATATCTTATTATTGTTGATAGCTATTTGCCTTTAAGCATGTTCCAAATTTTAAAGACTATTCTTTTAGATCTGTCCTAAGCCTGAATGAAGTGTGAAGGAACGCATTTGCGAATTTGACGGTAGAATTAAAAAATGGGAACAATAAGTGGCGCCTCCTACTATTTACAACAAAACTGTGAGCTGATTTGGATTTCTCATCTCAGAAAACCCCTTAGCACCGAATCTTGTATAAATAGTGCAATTATTAAGAAAGCTACTTTAGAAAAACTAAAATAAAAGTATAACTTTGACACCCTGTATATACATATATATATATATATATATATATATATATATGGCATTGGTGAAGCAACTAAAGGCGAGGCAAAAGATACGCACTTCAGAAGTTCTCCAAAGTGTTCTTTGTATTTGCCGGACAATCCCTAGACGCATTTTGCCGTGTCACGGCTCATCAGTTGGGCTAGGTTCAGTAAACACAATTTTCAGTCCTTATCCAGGTACTAACGGAAAACAATGACAAAATAGATACTTATACTGCACTGCAGTCTTTCCAAACAAAGCGGCCAGCACGGCTGTGTTGGCCGCTTTGTATTCTTGAATTTACTGAACCTAGCCCAACTGATGCGCCGTGATACGGCGAAACGCGTCTTGGGATGGTCCGGCAAATACAAAGAACACTTTGGGGAAATTCTGAAGTGCGGATCTTTCGAGTCGCCTTTAGTTGCTTCATCAACGCCGTCTATGCCTTCGAGCGGGAAGCTCGAGAAGGTGCGCTTCTGCAATTAAGTGTCAGTCGTGCTGATGGCTTTGTTTGGAAAGACTTTAAATAAGACACCGACAGAGTGCAGTATAAGCATCTATTTTGTCATATATATATATATATATATATATATATATATATATATATATATATATATATACACGTATATATTTATGAAAAAGAGTTAATCCGAGAATACATCCGTTAGGTCAGGTTAGTACAGTGTCTCAGTGTCTGACAGTAAGAATTGGAGGTTCTATTGGGATCCTCTCACGACACAGACTCCGATGCAGTGGGTTGGTAAGTGAAACTTCCAAAGAAAGCAAAAACTTGTCGTCTTCCGCAGAGTTGATGGCGACTGCGAAGGAATTTTGCTTATTGAGTACCAGGAAAAAGAGTATATATATACTACACATTACATACCTCCAGGAGATGTTCTAAATATGACTGGTTCGCCAAATATAACTTCTTCATCCTTGGTGAAATGATTGCTAGCAGCAATAGAAACAGAATATTTGGTAAACGGTTTCAAATTATTCAACTCAAAAATATTGTCGAAAGTTGTAACTTGCAGTGGCGATGCTTCAGAATGTAGCAGCTCCTTGCACATTATAGTATACATTACTGTAGGCGTAGACGTTTTAGCACAGTTTGGGTTAAATATCACTTCAGGCATTCTGAGGTTTAAGAAATTAAATGATTTTTTACTTATCGTAGGGGTGAAATTTGCTTGCTGTCTGGGGCTTAAGCATTCTTTTGGTGGATATGGTTGCATGTGTTTACCATAAATGATTACATCTTTCGCTTTAATTGCTTTGCTAAGTAAGTTGGCGTCCCTTCGTTTTAAAGCGTAAAGTACACCATCAGGACTAGTCCAGTATAACGACTCAAAATCAGATTTAATTCTTTTTAGTGGAAATGTTCTGCTGACAATTGTATTATTTGCAATAACGTTGCAGGCACAACCGTCTTTATCGCTAGCAAGAATGTCCTTATTGCTGGAATCAATAAAAATAAGTAGTGGTTGGTTTCCATATCCGGAATGATCAATTGTAAAGGTTGATTCTATGTTTATACCGTACGGACAGTTGCATTTGTTTTCATCAGTAAAATATCCATCAAAAATGCTTCTCTTCCTCCGGTTATACTTTGTGAAAAACTCTTGAATATTTGAACCATCCAGGTTACTGTACATTATTTTATAAGTTTCTCCATCTACAGTTTCAACCCAATATATTTTTTTAGTATATGGAGATATTTCTATTTTAGTTATGTCTGCCGAGGTGGAAAATATTTCCGTGCTTTTGATAACGTTTTTGTCGAGATGATTTAAATTTATTTTGTAGATAACAGAACCCGAGGTATCGTTTATTTCTTCAACGTAGTAAAGACTCCTTTCCAGCCAGTCGAGTGCCAAACCTTTAGGTTTTCCTTTGAGATCAAAAATTTTTGTTTTGTTGGCAGAGTGATAGTGATACATAAGCAACTCTTGCATCTCGTTCACCCAAAATATTTTGTCTTCTCGCATTAAGTAAGTAATTTCTAGAGGTGTGTTTATTCCGTTTAATAATGAGTAGTTGTGATTAGTATCAATATCGTCTATAAAAATGGAATCTGTCGATGCAATCAGTAAAGTTGGTAAAGGAGCTTCATGACTAGAATTTACTGAGATTGCAGGCGAAATTGTACCGGTTCCAATTTCTGTAAATGCCTGAACCTAAAAAAGAAATAAATTGTAAAACTAATTTATAACTATAATTTTGGTACTACTCAGTATATATCACCACTACACCAAACAGTTTATTTTTGCACTCGACGCTCGTTTCGCTAACCATGTTAGCCTCATCAGGAGCGATGACTGACTAAAGCTAAACTACAAATCTACCCTATTTATACTTAGCTTAACCCTTGAATTACTCAAGCGGAACTAATGACATAGGCAAGGTCGTCAGTTCCGGTCAAGTAACCAGTAGAGGGGACTATAAGGAATAGGCCCTCTGTCTTTATTTAAAGTACTTTTACATTTTATGATTTTCATACTTTCGTATGCGTTCAACAATCTCCTATCAGATACAATTATTTTTAATTTAATTTAAAATTATTATTAATCTTAGATTATCTAATGTTACAGTATGATCAGCCTCAAGGGCATGTTCGGCAATGCTAGACTTTTCTGTTCTACTGTATTTTAAGTGTGCTAAATGTTCTTTAAATCGTGTTTTAATTGACCTTTTAGTTTGCCCAACATACTTTTTGTCACAATCATTACGACTAATTTCATAAATTCCACTTTTCTCACAATTAGGGATTTTATCTTTGGGATTTCTTAAGATAATCCTCAGATTGTCTGATGACTTATAGACTAAGGTGAGGCCTACCTAATTAAATACCTTATTGAATCCCTTGCTATATTTCGGATTATATGGTATGGAGACATACTTGGTGTTATTTTCTTCGCGTGTACAAAAGGCGGAATTCTGAATATTAAACCTAAACTTATGTCTATTTATTAGCTTATTTACTAAGTCATCGTCATAACCATTAACTCTAGTTATATTTCTAATACGATTCCTTTCTTTATTAAAGTTTACTCTATTCAGAGGGAAAGTTACCAAACGATGAACTAAAAAATGTAATGAGGCTAATTTGTGTTGTTTGCAATGAAATGAATCATTAGGAATATATCTATCTGTTACTGTGTCCTTCCTATAGATATCAAATTCTAATCTATTATTATTTTTAATAATTAAGATATCTAGAAAAGGCAATTGTCCTTTGTTCTCAACTTCGTAAGTGAATTTAATGGAATCATACCGGCGAAGAAAATAACACCAAGTATGTCTCCATACCATATAATCCGAAATATAGCAAGGGACTCAATAAGGCATTTAATAAGGTAGGCCTCACCTTAGTCTATAAGTCATCAGACAATCTGAGGAATATCTTAGGAAATCCCAAAGATAAGATTCCTAATTGTGAGAAAAGTGGAATTTATGAAATTAGTTGTAATAATTGTGACAAAAAGTATGTTGGGCAAACTAAAAGGTCAATCAAAACACGATTTAAAGAACATTTAGCATACTTAAAATACAGTAGAATAGAAAAGACTAGCATTACCGAACATTCCCTTGAAGCTGATCATACTGTAACATTAGATAATCTAAGATTAATAAAAAATGTATCTGATAGGAGATTGTTGAACGCATATGAAAGTATGGAAATCATAAAATGTAAAAGTAGTTTAAATAAAGACAGAGGGCCTATTCCTTATAGTCCCCTCTACTGGTTACTTGACCGGAACTGATGGCCTTGCCTATGTCATTAGTTCCGCTTGAGTAATTCAAGGGTTAAGCTAAGTGTAAATAGGGTAGATTTGTAGTTTAGCTTTAGTCAATCATCGCTCCTGATGAAGCTAACATGGTTAGCGAAACGCGCGTCGAGTGCAAAAATAAAGTGTTTGGTGTAGTGGTGATATATACTGAGTAGTATCATTGTACCAAAGATTCCACATTCCCAACTTAGTATAATTTTGGTTACAAAGATATTAATTTCGATAGCTAGTTTAATGAATAATAATATTTAAAAAAAAACAAATAACAAGCAAAAGTTTTTACTACTAAAAGGAAAGTATTTTTAGACTTACAAACTTACACGAAAAAAATATACAGCTGGTTATCAGGAATTATTTTAATTCTAATACATGAATGAATTTTAAACTGACCCTACATTCTACGTATACAACTAAAGTGACGAAATCAAAACTCTATATTTATATAGTGCAGTAAAAAAGCATATGAAATTGCATAGTTTAGGTATAGCAATATCATGATTTTATTCTCTCTGAGGTATCACAAGGAGTATTGTTGAGTTTTGGACCTCGAAAAACTTGTGCTCTTTTGTTTATAAACAATTGAGGTTTACAAAACGCGTGTTTTGAGCTTATAATGCGAATAACTCCGGTTATATATATCGGATCGAGACAAAAAAAAAACGAACTCTTGGTAATGAAATTTGTAACAAATCCTCGTTAGTCTTAAGTCACTCAAATGTGTACATAACCTACTAAACTACTAAAATTGAAAAAGACCAACAAAAAACTGTTTTTATTCATTTTACTGTACAGGCCGACTAAGTAAACCGATCGGCTTGAAACTTTCAGAAAAAATGCCTTTTGTTATAATAAAAATACCCTGAAATTTTGGTTCAAAAATATTGAACCCAGTGGGCACAATTGAATTCGTTATTTGAAATTTGAATTGCCCGCCATTTTATGCCATTTGGTCCAAAATGGATCTTCTGAAAATTTCTATCTAGGGTTAAGGTCGGTTAGAAATCTTCCTTCACTGCGCTTAATCTCTCTTAACAAGGTTCTTATCTCGGTTTTGATTTTGATAATTCTTTTTTATGAAATGACTGTCATACTATTGCCCTCATCTCCTGCAAATGATCACTCTTTAATTCCCCTGCAAGAATTCAGTCTCCTATCAACCTGATAGTAAAAACAAAAAAGCAACGTTATAGGTCTATGAGCCTAAGGAAAATAAAATCAGAGAAAAATACTTAAAGGTAACGTTGGTACGATCCTGAAAAATATAAAAAGGAAAGCACCCTCAGCTAGTTGGTTCAGAAGAAGGTCTAAATAAATAAAAAATAATTCAAGTTTCAGACTTACATTCCCTATAGATTAGAAGTACGGTTAGTAACGAGAATCGATCTAGTTTTTTCTAACTTTTTACTGGATGAGAATTTTCACCAGCCGACTAGATGATTACGAATCCGTTTCTGAGTGTTTTAAAAATAAATGTTCTGATAACAGAATTGTTGACCAAGTATATTCAATTACATGTAGCAAAAGATTCTTCTGTCTCGTCGCTTTTAGTATTCTAAAGGAAGCTTAATGCTAAAATGTGATTGCGCAAGTAGGACACATTCTTGAGCACCTCCACTACGTGTAATTTTATTAATGTGAAACTGAACTGAAATTCTTATTTTCTTAATCGTTTTCTGGTAAATGAACATCAGCTATTTGTTACTTTAATTATTACTGGTTTAACAGATTATTTCATATTATAAATCATAAGTAAAAGGTAAAAAAGTAAAAGCAATACCTTTACCTGAAAAAAATATATTTGGTTTTCATTTAGTTTGGATATAATAATTTCGGTTTCATTAGCTGGTCTCTTGGCATTCTCACAAATGTTTACTTCAATGCTATCTTCAATATACCAACATCTAAAAAAAATCACGTATTTAACAAACAAACAAACTAAAGGTTAAGAATTATGACACATATGACAATTCTTAATCTTTAAATTTACAGTCAATTATCGATCAATAAGCATCGATAATGTCTAATGAGAGTGTGGCGAAACGTGTGGCAACTACCAAGTTAAAACAACAATACAAATACTAAAAATCCATACACATACACACACACACACAAACACACATATATATATATATATATATATATATATATATATATATATATATATATATATATATATATACTAGCCGGCCCGCCGCTCCGCTCGCATGGACTTGATTCACTACTATCGTCACTGCTTATTCTCTATGTTACCCAGCGTAATAAAATATCTCCCATTATTTCTTCTTATCTCCCAATATTTCTCCCTTATCTCCCATTATTTTTACATAATTTCCATTATCTAGGCTTATCTCTGCTCATCTCCCATTATTTCTCCTTATCTCCCATTATTTCTCCTTATCTCCCGTTATCTCACCTTATTTCCCATTATCTAGGCTTATCTCGACTTATCTTCCATTATTTCTCCTTATCTCCCATTATTTCTCCTTAACTCCCATTATCTCACCATAACTCCCATTATCTATACTTATCTCTGCTTATCTCCCATTATCTCTCCTTATCTCCCATTATTTATACTTATCTCCCATTATCTCACCTGATCTCCCATTATCGAGGCTTATCTTGACTTATCTCCCATTATTTCTCCTTATCTCTGATTATCTCACCTTGTCTCCCATTATCTAGGCTTATATCGAATTATATAGAACATATGTATAAATTTATAAAAACACGTAAATCGGATAAGTGGTTCTCGAGTGATAAGCGCACTAACGGACAGACAGAGAGACGTTGCATTTTATATATATTGTATTCTTTGCTACATGATATTGTTCCATATTTAATGCTTTAGGGAGTGTATTGCAAGATAACGCGCTAGCGGCAAACTTGTCTCCGACTTGATTCACTATTATCGTCACTGCTTATTCCTTATGTCTAATAATATATATCCTATAACGTGGCCAGAGAACATACGTATGTTTAAAAAAAAGCACGTAAATCGGATAAGTGGTTCTCCAGTGATAAGCACACTAACGGACGGACGGACAGACAGACAGACAGACAGACAGACAGACAGACAGACGGACAGAGAGACATTGCATTTTATATATATTATAGATATTCTCTGCTACATAATATTGTTCCATACTTAATGGTTTGGACTGTGTGTTGCAAGAGAACGCGCTAGCGGCAAACTTTGTCCGACTTCATTTACTATTATTGTCACTGCTCATTCCTTATGCTACCTATCGTAATAAAATATAGCCTATAACCTGGCCGGAGAACATATGTATGTTTTAAAAAAAAAAAGTACGAAAATCGGATAAGTGGTTCTCCAGTGATAAGCGCACCAACGGACAGACAGACAGACAGAGATACGTTGCATTTTTATATATATTATAGATGTAATAAAATATATACCTATAACCTGGTCAGAGAACATATGTATGAATTTAAAAAATCACGTAAATCGGATAAGTGGTTCTCGAGGGATAAGCGCATTAACGGACAGACAGACAGACAAAGATTGCATTTTATATATATTATAGATATAGATTATTATTATTATTATTATTATATAACCTGGCCAAAGAATATATGTATGAATTTAAAAAAAGACAGGTAAATCGGATAAGTGGTTCCCGCGTGATAAACGCACTAATGGACAGACAGACAGACAGAGAGACATTGCATTTTATATATATTATAGATTATAGATATTCTTTGCTACATAATAGTGTTCCATATTTAATGGTTTAGGCTGTGTATTGCAAAGGCACGCGCTAGCGGCAAACTTATTTCCGACACATTCATTCACTATTTTACGTCACTGCTCATTTCTTATGCTACCTATCGTAATAAAATATAGCCTATAACCTGGCCAGAGAACATATGTTTGTTTTAAAAAAAAAAGTACTTAAGTCGGATAAGTGGTTCTTCAGTGATAGGCGCACCAACGGACAGACAGACAGACAGACAGACAGACAGAGAGACGTTGCATTTTTATATATATTATAGATATATATATATATATATATATATATATATATATATATATATATATATATATATATATACATATATATATATATATATATATATATATATATATATATATATATATATATATATATATATATATATATATATATATATATATATGACAGTTTTATGCAATGCAATGCATGAAAAATGCCTCCTACGGCATCTTTACTGTCAGGTATCTAATAAGTCCATTAAAAAATACAATGAATAACTGCTTTACTCTTTTTTTTAGAATATTAATTAATCAACTGATTAATTTACCACTTCTTTAAAAAAAGTACAAACAAATTTTTAAATGTTGATTTTTCTCTCAGAATGATTAACTACATTATGGATAAATTAGCAAAATTAATTCCTGGAAAAACAATATTCTATGTTAAAAATATAAAAAAGGAATTTTTATCAGAAATTTTCAATTGTGCAAGATGCAGAAACTCAGCTCCAATCCAAGCAACATGCCGTATATGTATATATATATATATATATATATATATATATATATATATATATATATCTATATGGGGTGTTACGGAAATCACTACATATATTGGAACTGGCATCTCCTTGCAGCAAGATCGGTTGCAGAAAATTCACCTTAAATGGCAGATCTCAATAATAAAGTAAAAAATGATGAAATGAAGATATTGTTTTCGCTCTGCAACTGGCAAACAAAATAACTAAACAATATGGCCGATTGTTAACAAGAACGTGACAGTTACGGTGTTGATGAGATTTAATTCAGCACAGGCGCATTGTATGAACAGCAACAATGCGCCTGTGCGAATTTGAAAAAAAAAATTGAATGCGTTTCTACATGACCCCATGAGTCACCTATTTCAATATATTTAGTAATTTCAATAACATCCTATATATATATATATATATATATATATATATATATATATATATAACTTACCTAACTTTATATCCTTGCAATACTCCATTTGGATATAAAGGTGAGTCCCATCTAAACGTCACCGAAACATAGTTTTCTCCATCAAGTGAGTTATTATGCTCATAAACGACATAAGTTCTAAGATTTCTCGGAACAGATGGTGTCGATGGTGGTGAAAGAAGTTCAGCTCTGATTTGAGGTGATGTGGCCCAGTAAGTAAAGGCACGAATAGTAACGTAGAGTCGTGTAAAAGGAGTGACCCTCTTCCAGTACCTTACGGTGGATTCAGTTGTAATCATCTTAAAATAATAGTGTGATCAGGGATTCATTCTGATATAAATGTTATAGGTAAGGTTTTATAAAGACAATGAAAATTATGAGACTAAGCTCTTATTTTTGTTGAGATTTTGTTTAAAATCTTCAGAAAAACATTAAATATGAATACAGAAAAGGAAAGAATAAATCGTTCAATGTTATGGATTAACCGGAAATGCCAGCTATGGATCGCCAAAACAAGACATGAATTTTTCGCTCCATATCAGAGCTCGTGAGTCAACGTGGGTGACGAGACAAATCATAAACACATAGCAACAGCAGGAGAGATTTAAAAAGCATATACCTTAAAGTGCTAATAACCAACAATCCTAAGCACTATTCGGTGTGTAACCATCAAAACTTTTAATTCAAGAGCAACACATATGGGAAACATGAGATTTAGTACTTTTATAAAGCAAACAGGGTACTAATACCGCCATTGAATGAATAGCAGTAACTGTTGTGTTATAGGTAACGCCACAGTGCAGATATCTGCTTACCCGGTATAAGGACCACAACTCTTCGCTTAGTCGATATATTATTTTCTCTTCTGTATATTTTTCACGGATGATAAATCTTCACTTCTTTATGAAATTTTCTGGCTCCGAATTACACGGCCTTCAATGGGAGGAAAAGTGCGATCCTTGCAAAAATAGCAAAATCATTAAGAGAGGGAAGTACTAAAGAGATCTCTATACCGGGGTTAATAGTATTCCCGTTTATATTGATCTATATTTTGTGTGTTTACGAATTGTCTCGTCACCTAAGCTGGCTGACGTGCTCTGAGCGAAACATGCATATCTTAGTTTAGTGATTCATAGATGGCACGCCTGGATGGTTCATAACATTGGGCTCTCGTACTTTAGATGCAAGAATAAAGGCATTTATTTAGGGATTATGGCCTGTTCTTTTCTTTTCTGTATATTTTTCACGAGGGATAAATTTAAATTATTATGTTATTAAAAACAATTAAATACAAAAATTATTATTACTAAAAATCTTACCGTTGAATTGTTTCTAGGCATACCATCAATCTGAACTTCATAAAATACAATTCCATAATTTACATTTTGTATGGGTTTCCATGTAATATTGAACATCTCTGAAGAACCTACTACTTTTACGTAATTTACGTTTACTATTTCGGGAATTACATTAATTTCTTCGCCATTGTTTATATTATCTAAAATTAATGAATTCTTATTAGTGCAATGGTGATCTAAGACACGTTTATTTTTAGGGAAAATTTAAGCTCCTCAAAAGGAAAAACTGTTTGATGATAAAGTTATATAACCACATTATTTTAAGTTAGTGGCGGCTCCTCTATAGAAGCACATGAGCACGTGAACCCCTGTCAACAACAAGGCAAAATGCAAATTATTTTGTATTACACCTTAGTCATATAAACGTCAAAGAACAATTTATAACAACTCTAATACTTTACGTACCGTTAAACCTCGAGTTGTCACTGAAGCTCTCTAAGCGCACAAACTACAAGAACTGGATGTAAAGCAAGGCGGTATACGGCGCTGTCTCGTTTTATACGTTTTTGCGTTCTGACAAACTGTGTTATTCTTTAATACGAAAATGTAAATTCGTTGTTTTTGTCTCTTCATGGTTCACAATTACTTGGTGATCTTGCGGATTTGGATTGGGATAGAAGCGTCGCACAGTGGGGGAAAAACGAAAAATCGTGTTTCAAAATTGTCTAGAGCCTTCAATTTTGGTTCGATTTGGGCGATCTGACTGCCACAGTCTAAATGCCACAGAGAAACTTTCTTGCTCGATTCAATTTTGGCATCCGCCATATTTGATTTGTCATTTTAAGTCAATTGTTGAAACATATTTATAATTAACAACCTTAAAGAAATTATTTATGCAAATGTTATGGATATAAAATAATAATGGTACGTTTATTCATATTTATAATACTTTTATTGTTCATGGCAGCCATTTTGGGTTCATTATTATTAATCTTGTAATTGTGATATTAGATATATTATCTGCGACATAAAAAAAACATACATACACGCATTTTAGCACAACTTGGTTTGAAACTGTAAGCGTTTTCTGTGTCTCAGTCGCTATATAATCAGAAACCAACGTCCGCCATTTTGAAACAAAAGTTTAATTGAAAAATCGGCTCCAACAACTTTGTTCGGAATTTAATAAGCTTCAATTTAAAAAAAAAATCGTCCAAATCGAACCAAAATAGAAGGCTCTAGACAATTTTGAAACACGATTTTTCGTTTTTTTTTCCCCACTGTGCGTCGTGTTGATTCGTTTATATTTTACATCTAATCTAAGCGGTTTTAGCCAGAGTAGTTAAATTTGGTTTTGGTGCTCAATATTTTACAACAAATGGTTTATTGTTAGTATTAAGTCGTGAATGCAATTACATTCAGGCATAAACTGATTATAATTGATGTAATGAACGAAAAAATGAGATCACAGTGTAGTAAATTATTAGGCGTTAAAAGAAACTTTGAATATACAGTGAATTATTTAAAACAAAATTTGATATAAAACAACAACTGGATAGTGCCTGCAGAAGAGGTGTCGAAAAACATAATGACAAGGTATTGAAAAATAGATACGTGTTGTCGGAAATTATAAATTGTATAAAGTGCTGTGGATGTTTCGAATTAGGTTTGCGAGGACACGATGAAAGGGACGGTTCGCAAAATCCGGACATTTTCATAGGTCTAATCAATTTTAGTACAGAGTTGGATCTGGCTTTAAAAGAGCATTTTGAAAAATCTATGGTCTTCAAAGTTACTTCAAAAATAATTCAGAACGAATTATTAGATTGCATGCTACAAGTTTGCCATGAATATATAAAGAATGAAATAGCAGACGTCCAATTCATCTCAGTTATAGCAGATAAGATCACAGATATTTCTTGTAAGTTTCAAATGGTAGTAGTTTTCAGATACATTTTAAAAGACGGTACTCCAACTGAACGATTTTGGACTTTTTTGAATCCACAAGATCATAATGCAATTAGTTTAGTAAATTGTATTAAAGATGTTTTGCTCAAAGTTGCAGATACACCAAATAAATTAATTTCACAAAGCTATTATGGAGCAAATGTTATGAGTGGTCGCCATGGTGGCGTAAACAGAATTATTCAAGATGATTATAAATACGTTCACTGTTATGCTCATCAATTAAATTTAATTTTAGCTCATGCAACTAGCCAGAATGCAGAAGTACGTATTTTCTTTTTTAATATAACGAATATTACGATTTTTTTTTTCAAATTCTCCTCAGCGTGTTGAAATATTAAATGAAGTTGTACCCTGCCATATTCCAAGAACTTCTACAACACGGCGGCTTTTTAAAAGTAGAGTTATAAATATTATTTTTGAGAACAGAGAAGCATTTATTGAATGTATGGAGAAGGTAGAAAATAATTCGAAACAATCTACCACAATTAATCAAGCCTCTGCGATGCGTAGAATGTTATACGACGCATAATTTGTATTCTGGCTAACATTTTTTCATAAAATTATACCAAACGCCGATATCCTATATAACAGGTAGCCACAGCAATTAATATATTTGAAAAATATATAGCGACTGAAAGACAAAATGCTGAAAAAATTCCTACTTTTACTGAAGATGTAGTTCAGGTTAGTATTTAACGAAAGTAGTTGCAGCAAAAGAAGTATGTGATTATATATTAATTCAAATTAAGGAAAGGTTTTTATTTAATAGTCATCGCTTCTGTTTATGTCTTCTAAGTTTGAAAATAAATTCCCATCGCATTATTTAAATGATATAGTTCAGGCATATCCATTTTTGGACAAAATTAGATTACAAACTTAACTTGACCTTATTTATAAACGGCCAGATTTTGGAAATTTACCAGGAGGGGTGCATGGTTAGCGATTTATAATCGAAAATAATGTACAAAATGTATTTTCTGCAACGTACACTATACTGCAGCTAATTATTACCATTCCGATGACAACTGCTGAAGCTGAAAGAAATTTCTCCACTTTAAAAAGAATTAAGTCGTTTTTGAGAAGTACCATAAATGAAGAAAGACTTTCAGCACTGGGAATGTTGTCAATAGAAAAAAAAAAAGATAGAAGATATTAGTGATTTTAATCAATTAGTGATTGACAAATTTGCAAATTTAAAAAATCGCCGTATGGACTTTTCGTTTAAACATTGTGTTTAAAATGTTCAGCTTATAGTTAGATGTTTTAAACAGAACAATAAATTTTGCTATATTTCTAATATGGACTGCATTTTCTTTCATCAAGTGTTGTATATTATTATGTTCGCGTTTATACGTATATGTCAATACACCGCGCCCATTTGCGTGTTATAGTTGGGCCTTGTATATTGGTTAGTGATTTTATATTTGATATTATGTTTAACTTATTACCATTTAACATTTCCAATTAATATTAGGTAAAGTATTTTCATTTGTGACCATGGACCTTAAAAAATTTTAAAATGTCTTCTAGGTATGAATAGATACATAAAATTTAAAATTAAGTAGGTATCTGGAAATCGTGTTTTCACGCTCTTATTGGCTCATAATGCTACATGCAACATAGCCTTGTGAGGTATGTGAACCTCCACCAAATTCCATCACGAGCCGCCACTGCTTTAAGTGGTTTATGTTATACAGGACATAAATAAAGATAACCCTAAAGGTGCGGGTTTCTGGTTTAGGTCAATATTGCAATGAGACGTTCAATTATATTTGTTAGAGTTGATATGTGCAATGGAATCACTTGTTTAGAGTAAATTTATATATACGTACTTTTATTTACGTAGTAAGGTTATAAATTTTCTGATCTAGGGGTTTTAATGAGATAATAGTATTAAACCATGACTTATATATTTCTTAGAATGACTAATTACCTTTTCTATACCCCTAAAACAATCCGAATTTTATCCTTAAAATGATCTAAAACTGCCAAAATGACTTTTTCATGACTTGTAAATTTTCTTGCACGCAGGTCAGACTAGTCGCTAGGGGCTAGATCGAGACTAAAAAGTAGCCTTCACAACAACTGCAGTGTGTACTGGCGCATTGTCGTAATAAGCTCACTTTCGCTATATTTCTGTTTTATAACATCATTCAATTCACTAAAGACTCCTAATATCCACCAGTAACTGCAGTATTTCGTTCCTTTAATTCGGCTATCAGAACTCTTGAGAATCTCACAAGATGATGGCCGTGATCTTTTTTTAGGATTTTGTCACTTTTTGTTGCCGTGGGGTTCCAGAATGACGCCACTCCATTACCTCTCGTACACAAACATGGTTCATAACAACATGGGACCCTCGAAACAAAATAAAATAAAAAATTACCTGGAAAAGTATGCAACGATTCATCCACTACGGATACTAAATTCAATCCCCATATAGATTTTCCATTAACAGTGGCCATATTTTTCCCCTCCAAGTCACTTATGACAGCGTTTCTCTCGTCTTGTAGCCATAGTAAACGCTGACTAAAATAAGAAAGAGGTCCTTGCATGTTCGGTCGTTGTAATAGAGCCACGGTAGTTTTTTCTATCATGTTGAGGCCAGCGTAACCAGCCATAGGAGCTCGAAAAAGATGTGATCCATCTGAGCCTCTGACAATCCAGTAAATTTGTTTTTCGTTTATATCCAAAGTTAAACCCATGACTAAAAATAATACATTTTTAAATAATGTTTCTATTGGAAAGAAAAATATTACATTCGTAGAAACATCACGCTCGGTGTTTTTTGAATTTTTTTAACGTTTCAGGATCTCTAGATCCCGAAAAGCATAATTCTAAATCTTCCTTTTTACCTTGTTTTCCTGAAAATGGCTCTAGATGATCGTATTCCATTTTATCTTCCCCATTTAAATGGGCACATTCAACCACATATTCCCTGGACCAGTATAGATACGCCTTAACTGAATCGATGTTTATCTCTTTGGCTAGAGTAAGTATGGGTAGTGGTTCTTGTTGGGTTCCGTTAAGATTACTACGAATAATCTAAAATCATGGTATCTATTTAGAAATACACGTCTTTTCTGTTGTAATGTTAACGGTGGTTCAATCAAACGTAAACGAAGGTTTGCTCGCATTTTATAAAATATTAAGAAAAAGTTTTACAGTAAGAATTATAGCTTCTCATGGTTTCGGTAAATTTTATAATTTATGTGGCGGCTCGAAAAGGTGTAACATACTGAAAGTTCATTTAATTCAATGATACATTATCTATATATATATATATATATATATATATATATATATATATATATATATATATATATATATATATATATAATAAAGACAGAAAGCAAAAGTTGCCGTATCTAACAAAATCCTCAAATATGAAATTAATTGGGGAACTCGGCAAAGGGCATAACAGATGTTCACACAATGTTCATTTAGCCTATATTTCGGTCCTTGGTTGGGACCTTCATCAGGGCACAAAATGAGGAGTGCGACATTAAGTTAATATGAATGGCCGTAAATAATCTATAACATAAAGGCGACTAACAATTAGGTAAATCAATCTTCTTCTTCTTCTTCTTCCTACGTTAGGACCATGTCCTGTGTTCACTTCAAAGGTTCTCCAGAAACAATTGCGATGATGAAGACCAGCTCTCATACCATCTTATTGGTGGTCTTCCAAGCGGTCAAGGTGTGTTTGGTCGCTTCTCTTTTGCAACCTTAGGCAACCGGTCATTTGGCATTCTGTCCACATGGTCTCTCCATTCTCTTCTCCTATTCCTTACCCATCTCACCACATCCTGTATTTCACACATTTCCCTTATTTCTTCACATCTCTTCCGGTCAAATAAGGTATGTCCTGTTATCGAGTGTTGGCATTTCTGTTGTTCTTAGGAGTTGTTTTGTTGTTGTGTTCTCCGCTCTGGTTTCTATGGCGTACGTCATGATCGGTCTTACGTATGTTTTGTATATTCTTACTTTGCTCCTGGTGCTCATATATTTGTTTCTCCAAATTATATCTCTTAAGTATCCTGATATTAATGATGCCTTTGTTGTTTGAGTTTTTACTTCCTTCTTAAGGTTCCTGGTACTTGTTATGTTTGCCCCTAGATATCTGAAAGACATCACTTGTTCTACACTCTGATCATAAATCGCGAGTTTGTATCTTTTCGGTTCTTTAGATATTGTAAGGGATTTTGTTTTCTTTACAGATATTTGCATATTAAATACTTTTGCTGTTTGTTGGAACTTATGTTGGAGTCTCTGTAAGTTATCTTCGTCTTCTGATATGATTACTGCATCATCGGCGCAGCATATTATTTTTATTTCTTTGTCTCCTAATCGATATCCTCTCCCAGTTTTCTTTAGTCCGTTTATTATTTCATCCATTATGATGTTAAATAAGATTGGACTTAGGCTATCTCCTTGTCTGATTCCGGTTGTCGTAGGTATTTTAGTGCTTAATTTATTTACCACTCTTACATATGTGTGGTTGTTGATGTTCAACTCTTCGATAGTTTTTATTATATTCGGGTGAATTCCCCTTTTTTGTAGTAGGGTTATGACATCAATTAACCGTACCCTATCGAATGCCTGAGTAAGATCAATGAAACACATAAAGGCTATCTTATTAAACTCTATAGCTTTTTCGGTAATTTGGCGGATTATAAATATGGCGTCTATAGTAGACCTGTTCTTTCTGAACCCTTGCTGTTCTTCACAGATTCCGGTTAACATTATTTCTTTTGCCAAAATTTTAGTGACCAATTTTAGTACCGCACTCATTAAGCTGATACCTCGATAGTTTTTTGGATCTGTTCTTTCTCCTTTTTTGAAAATAGGTATCAAGATGCTTTCTTTCCATTCGGATGGTATAATCTTGGCTGTGAGTATTTTGTTAAAGAAAATCTGTAATTCTTCTAGTAATTTATCACCTCCATATTTGATCATTTCGTCCGTGCCCGGGGCTTTTCTGTTTTTTAGTTTCGCTGCCATGTGCTGTATTTGATTCAAGGAAATGGTCCTATTTGGTTGTGCAACATTTTCATCTTTATGCTGTATTTCCTGTGTTAATGAATTGGTTTCTGATGGACTATAGAGTTTTTCGAAATATCTTTCCCATTCTTCCATCGTAATTTTTGTATTTTGTATATACTCATTTATTGTTTTTTTTTTCTATTTCTCAGTAGATTCCATATTTTTTTTTTCACTATACACTAATACATTAAGTTAAAAGGATAGCATTTACAAGAAGAATGCCATTGAACACCCTGGATGCTGAAAACAATTCTTTACTATAATTCACCACTTGTGACAGGCAAATGCATGACATGGTTGACACAACGCTGACAGAAAACCTTGCATTTGCCGGTCACAAGTGGTGAATTATAATAAAGCAGTTTGAATGCTTGAATTCATATATGTATATGTATATATATATATATATATATATATATATATATATATATATATATATATATATATATATATATATTTATATGTTATATATACTGGTGACCAAATTGCTTCATTTAACACCGATCCTTGAATTTAATTTTCAGACAGTGGTATTATTTTTGGTATCATTAGAATGCTGATTTCCTACTGTTTCCAATAATATCAAAAAGATTTGTATTTCTAAAAAGTTTTACTGACTAAAACATGCAACTGCATTTTCGCTGTGTAACTGCACCTGAGTCAGTCAGCGGTCTCTAGAGTCTACAGACGTTATCAAGAGACTAACGCATTTATACGGAGACCAGGATCAGGAAGAAGAAGGTGTACCTCGGAACGAGACGACTGCTTCATTTTCAACACAACTCTAAGAAATCGTCACTTGACCGGCGTTGAAGTCCAGCAGGAGCTCAGACAAGTTCGTGTTCGGGCTGTCAGTCATTGGACAGTCAGAAGAAGACTTAAAGAAGCTAACCTAAGTCCGAAGAGACCAGCTAACGGACCCAAATGGACAGCAGCCCATCGAGAAGCGCGACTCAGATTTACCCGAGAACACGTCGACTGGACCTTAGAGCAATTGCGCTCCGTTTTATTATCCGACGAGTCCCGAATGTGCACACATGAAAATCATGGAAGAAGACAAGTCTATAGGAGGCCTAAGGAGCGCTATGTATAGTGTAATTTTAAAGCCCGTATTGCTTTTTTTTTTTCATAGACATAGTCTTCATCAGTTCAAAAAATGTAGTTTCGAGAAAAATGCAAAAGAAAAAAATATCGCGTCATCGTTTTATAATCCACGCTCACTTCAAATTGCTATAACTCAGGTTATATTTCGAATATTGGCATGGTTGAACACCTAAAAATATTCTTAAAGGTATAATTAATAAATCTGAGTAAAAAAAATGATTTTTTAAAAATCTCAGGGTTGTATAGTCCTTTAAATAGATAAAAAATAAAAAATTAAAGTTTAAAAAAACTAAAAATAAATATAAACAATTGAAAAAAAGTAATGTGGGCTCTAAAATTGCATTTAAAGACAGTCTCAACCTTGTTAAATACAGAGAGCTTTTTTTGAAAACATTATATTTATAAATATGGACCTTCAGTACCTAAAATAGGAAATTGCAGATAGTTGAAAAATTTTTTTCTTGGAATCTATGCATTTTACTGAAAAATTACTAGAGACCTTTATCATTGAAAATTTCATGTAGAATACGAATATATTTTTTTTTATTTAAAAAATTTTTAATTGTTTAGATCGACGTCTGCCATATTGGATCCGACATCTTGAATTTTTAAAATCTGACTTTAGATTCGTGATCAGTAACCATCGACAACTTTTGAATTACAAACAATTTTATATCAGAAATACTTAAAATCTCCAACCGGAAAAAGGGTTAAGGCATACCTCACTTGCAGCCGCCATATTGGATTAGCCTTTTTAGGAGATGAAGTCTTACCATTAAAAAGATAAACATATTTTAAAAATATAAGTTTATAATCGCACTTCAGAGGCCTCAAAAATACACAATATATCAAGTTCTATGAGAAACGGAGATCTAATCGATTTTGAGGTCCGCCATGTCAGATCCGCCATTTTGAATTTCTCAACAGTATTGCAAATGCACGAAAGTAAATAGGTAAAATTTATAAATAGCAATCTGAAGGCTGTTTTTAAAATTTAAATTAATTTTTGCGACGCATATCTTACTTGTAGTCACCAAATTAGACCCGCCATTTTGAGTGATTATGTTTCGCCACTCAGCATTCGCATAATTCGAATAATTTGAGCTGTCAAACATTATTTTTCGTCGCCTACAATTTTGGGCAGAGGTTTGTCCCGGATAACGTGAAACGTCCCTTATATATCATAAATATATGTATGTATATATATATATATATATATATATATATATATATATATATATATATATATATATGTATATATAATATATATATATATATATATATATATATATATATATATATATATATATATATATATATATATATATATATATATATATATGATATATATATATATATATATATATATATATATATATATATATATATATATATATATATATATATATATATATATATATATATGTATATATAATATATATATATATATATATATATATATATATATATATATATATATATATATATTTTCAGTTATATTTATTGAAATACTTGGACCTGGAATTCCATTATTTCGAAGGCTGATGTTTGAAAATTAATATTTTTTACACTTCAGCAAACTATAGCCATAGACGAAAGATCCGATTATACAACTCCGTGTAAATTTTAGATGACCAAAAGTGGGAGGTAAACTTTTTACAGCAATAAAGATAGCGCGGACACGAGGTAAGACTTCGTATACAAGATTTTCAAAATAATACAATGTACAGGGCGTGCTATGTAAAGAATGCATATTTATTTTAGTATCCTCTTGTGAGCCACCCTGTGTATACTAAAATATTGTTAAATCTGGAAGCCTTATAACTCATATTAATAAACTTTTACTCTTTTATAAAATCCGGAAAATCCTTTATCAATTTAAAGATCACGCAATTTACATGAGTTTAAAAAACTAAATTTACCAGTTGTTGTTTCAAATTGGACCAATACAGTTTCTTTCCGATCCAATCGACGGCAATGCTTCCAACTGAATCCATGTCTGTTAATTTTCCTTGTCTGTGGGAGGTTAAATTGTACCAATATACGTGGCTGCTGTTTGTCACCTTAAAAAAACAAACCTTTTTAATATAACATTTGTCAAAGCTGACAAGATTCAAATACGCTTAGAAAGATGATTATATACGAGGATGGATTGAAAAATTCGCGGCCTCACCAAAAAATAATTATAATATGGTAGCACCCTCAATTAGTTCATACTTACTTTGGTTGTCACAGTGTAAAATTTTGGTTGCTGTGGAATTTGTGGTTTTTAGGTTAGAACGAGTTTAATGAGACCAACAGTAGCGTTTTTGGAAAAATGGAAAAAATTGAACAACGTGCGGCCATCAAGTACCTGTTTAAGAAAAGATAACACCAAGGGAGATCCACGATGATATGAAAACAACACTAGGGGAATCTACTCTGTCATATACATCGAGAGAGCATCGAAGATGACCCTCGCTTCGAACGGCCCACGACATCTACGACTGAAGAAAACATTGGCAAAGTGTGTGATCTCAGATTGAAAGACCGTAGATTAACTATCAGGGAGATTGCAGACACTATAGGCATCTTGTATGAACGAACACAAAACATCATTGCCAACGAACTTGGATTTTCTAAGGTTTCCGCTAGGTGGGTCCCCAGACTGCTTTCGACTTGAATTCGACTCACGATTTCTCGCGACTGTTTGGAGATATTTGAGGCTGATCTGCAAGATTTTCTTAACAGGTTTATGACAATGGACGAAACCTTTGTTCACCATTATACTCCAGAGTCAAAAGAACAATCCAAGCAGTGGAAAAAATCTGGCGAACCGACCCCAAAGAAAGCGAAGGCAATTCTGTCGGCTGGAAAAATGATGGCGTCAGTTTTTTGGGATGCTAAAGGTATTATTATGGTGGACTACCTTCTGAAAGGCGAAACAATAAACTCGACTTACTCTTGCACCCTTTTGCGTCGTTTACGTCAAGAAATTAAAGTGAAACGCCCAGGATTACTGAGAAAGAAAGTTTTGTTCCATCAGGACAACGGTCGCGTTCACACGTCTGTTGAGTCTATGGCTCAAATTCGTGTTTGTGGTTTCGAATTGCTGCCCCACCTGGTTTATTCTCCTGTTTTGGCACCTTCGGACTTTTATCTGTTTTCAAACTTAAAAGAACACTTCGGGGGCCAGAAATTTTCATCAAATGAAGAACTCGAAGCTGTAGTTAACCAGTATTTTGAAGACCTTGAGGAATCTTTTTTTCAAATAGGCTTTGGAAAGCATGTGTACGTATTTTATTTTGTTTTCTTGACTAGGCCGCGAACTTTTCAATCCATCCTCGTAGGTAGTAAAAAGCTAAGATATTACAAAGGAACCCTGCGGGACTCCAGTTGGAACTTATAAGACAGGCGCTCGACTACCATGGACGACAGTCTATGGGCTCCCCGTTAAAAATTTCGACAATTTACTCACAGCCGACCCTGATGAACCTATATAGTGAAGAATCGCTTTCGACACTTGATGCCTTCAGGTATCGAAGGCTCATTAGAAGGACAGTTTTGAAATTAAATTCGTTCAATACAAGGCAACTGATATCTGTTCTTTATAGTTCAATTTGGTGGTTTAGAAGAAAAACAGATGGCGACCCTTACTCCCGGTGAGCTTGGTTCTATCTAAAACTGCTTGCGGTTGTGTAGTTAAAGTTACTACTAAAACAAGACTCTTACACTAATCAGAATCTAAATCAACAAAAAAAAAAAAAGTAATTTGAAATAGCTTAGACTCAAAAAAAAAGCATACCATATAAATCTGATCACGGTACCATGACATTCCAGTAAACCCAATTTTCTTCATATTACTCTTGTGTATCAGCGTTTCGACATTTTCAATTGCTGCATCAGATTTAAAGAAACCTTCAGTGCCGGACCATAAAATAGATGGAGTTTTTTCTTTTTCCAGAGAACTTCCTTTAAATTCAGATGACCAAGGCCCTTTACCAGACTGACTGTAAGCCGCCACTTTAAGTAAATACGGAGTATTTTCCGTAAGATTTTTTATGCTAAACGATGAAGTATTTGTCCTGAACGTATTGCTAACGTTGGTTAGTAAGTTTTTTGCAGAAATTTCGTAGGACCAGTTTTGCCACGCCCCTTTCCCTGCAAGTAAACACATCGCATGTTAAAACTCAAATATATTCTTAAAGCGACTATAATAGTATATGGTCAGAAATAGTATATAGTGGAGACTAGAATGTAATTACAAAAAAATTAATGCCATTATTCGACATTTTCGATTAATTTTCAACATATGACTGGGGAGGTAGTGAGATACAGTCTGTCAAGTAAGAATGTATCCGCGATAATTCATTTTTGGTAGCTGAGATTCTAGCGATTCGACAACAAATCGGTAGAGGGAACCTTTGTCTACGACGCATTTTAGTAAAAATATCAGTCGATCCCGAACTTTCGTCGAAATCACGTAAAATCCATATTGAGTCACTTGTTTAGATGTTGGTTCGAAGCAGTCTTCCTTTGTTCCCATCCAAAGGGGCCTAAAATGACACATTCATTAGCCGTTAAATATATTAAAAAGTTGGTGTCGTTTGTGAAGAAATGGATAAATCGTTTTAACGAGACGAAAACTGTCGACAACTTGCCATAATGTGGCTCGGTAAGCAGTCACTTCGAATCGTGTCTTTGTTTTCGCGGGACCCGAAATTGACGCTGCGTCAAGAAGCGGCAAAATTAAGAAAATCGGGTTTGAATGTGTCCCATAAGACCATTCGACAACGTCCTCGTGCTCATGACGTCAAATTCCGAAGCACGTTGTTGGGCGAAAATCACGTCGCGAAGCGGTTCGCTTGGGTCCAGATACTAGATAAGATACTAGAGTGGCCCTTACAATCAAATAGTTATAATTTAGTTAATTTAATATAGATTCTATTATACTTTTTTTAGAGGCCCCCCCGGCCCTGCGAAGGAGCCACTGACTTGACTATACGAGGGCTCTCGAAACATTCTTTCCACTCAGAAGTTGGTACCTCGAAAACATGGTTTTGGAAGGATTCAATAGCTTCTTGAGGTGATGAAAATCGCTGTACAAGCATTTTTGTTTGACATTTCGGAACAAAAAGAAGTTGATAAATCAGGTGAATTTGAACAATTCGATGTTTTTCTCCGACGTACTGTGTGAGACCTGACATTGTCATGATGAAACGTTTTCGGTTGTTTTTCCTGATTTCATCGATAGCTTCTGACAAACAAATTGTTGTATGCCATTTAGCATTAACTGTTTTTTCGATCCTGTAAAGCAATGATTGACACATGTCCAGTATAACCAAAGAAACAAGCGATCATCTTCTTGGAAGTGCTTTGCGAACGTACCACTTTTGTTGGATTCAGTACATCTTGGAACACCCAAACCGTCGAATGTTGCTTAGTTTTCGGCTCATACGAATATATGCGGTCGAATTTTTTGAGTATTTCCTTACACCAGTTGAGACGAGCCTGTTTTTGAGTTTCGGTCAAATTATGCTGAATTCATCGGGAAAAGATCTTTTTCACAGCTAAATATTCATGCAAAATCGAATGTACTCCAGTCTTCGATATGTCAAAGGATGCCTCTTTCTCACAGTAAGTCACATGCCGATCCTTCTCAATCACATTGCGCACAGCACCAATGTTTTTTGGAACAACCGATTTTGGTTGACCTTCACGAAATTCATCGCTGACGGAAGCACGACCATGACGAAATTCTGCAAACCAATTATAAACAGTCTTTTCTGTTGGTGATTCATTACCAAAAGTTAAACAGAGCAATTCGAGACATTATTGTTGAGTTAGACCTTTTCTAAAATCGTAAAAAATCATTCAAGGAAAACCTTCACGTGAAATTTCGATTTAGTTCACAAAACTGATTTTTTTTTAAACGCTCACTGTAAACAGACTACACAGTCAATTTTTGAGTTGCCACTGTTTTAATAATAACAAATGTCAAATTTTACAACAATGGGAATGTTACATCCCAATAGCGCCACCTAGTGGTCGTTTGTAAAAACGGCAGCCCTCGTAGAAAGGCGATTGATGCAATATTTGGAACCTCTCGATAAAGATTCCATTAGAGAATTAAAACGTCGCGAAACAACTTGATCATTTTTTACTGTGTAACATCCATTTTTTCCTAGATTTTAAGATCATGTTACGACACTGTTTTTCTCCTATAATTTATATTTTTTCTCCATTTTTATATTTATTGCAGTGATTTCCACTTTTGAGTAGTGTAGCTTAAAACAGTGTTTTAAATTGTTGAGCAGTTTAATTTAAATTTTACAGTGTACATTGCGGGTTGACTACTGGACTCCTTAATTTGCATCGAATTTGTCTGATTGGCTATAGATTTGTATCCGGGAAGGAAGCCATTTTAAAGACGTTACTTTAAGGAAGGGAAAAAAATATTTAAGCGTGCGGATGGCATTATTCTAGGCTTTTTTCCAGCCGAGTTGAGTACAGGCCTTTTTCCATCATAGAGCCGCAGTGAGCTCTCCTTTTGATCATATAGCCAGAGAGGGCTTTTCCCTCAATAAGCCGCCCAGTAGGCTTTTTTATCACGTTGTCGTACTCGTTTTTATTAGTGATGTAGTAGTGCAGAAACGGTTTTAGTTTTCAAGTTCAAGGCCTTTTCCTTGAAATATCCTGTTTATTCCCAGACCTTTAGGAGTCAAGAAATGTTTAGCAGCCCAAAGGGAACTGGGGTAGCCAAGGTGGAGACATCAGTGTTATGAATATCTCACCAGGACAGGCCAAAAAACTCATAGAAAAACCGTAGGTCATCAGTATATCAATCCATAGATCTTGCTTCCTGCTGACAAGTGCGTTTACATCGTCTATTCAGCACGTGTAACTCGTCAAGTTAATTCCACGAACTTTTAACATCGTGTTTAGCTAAGCCTTAATTAGAGTCCCAATTTAAAGACTCTATATAATCGTACCACCTACTAGATTAAGGGATTTTATTAAGTGAAAGTTAGAACTTTTAATTTTGTCATTAATAAACCTTTTTCTTTATTTAAATCTAGCGTTTCACTGAATCACCCGTTTTACTATATCTTTCAGGACACAACGGTTGTACCATATTACATTTTTTTTAACAACTACATAACCCTTCAGTATTTTTTCATTTTTTGAGCTGAAGTTAGATTCCTTTTATTTTAAAATGAATGGTGCCCAAAATCTGTATGACCAAAATTTTAAACAACTATAGAGACTATTTTCAAAAGACGTACAAAAATTATCTCTTATCCATATTTCTCTACCAAAAAACAGAGCTAGTATATGTCTAATTTCTTTAGTTCTTTCAGTATTAATATCCACTCAATCCATTCTCAGAAATTAAGATATACGTAAGAGGCAAATAACGACTTCTATTTAATAAATAATATATTTATTAAAAGCAAAAAAGTTAAGACGTTTCAAAATTGCGCCTCAACGTGCGAGCAATACGAAGAGGGTACAAAATTACGCCCCAACGGGAGGGCAATTTTTATTCACACCTTACAAATTTGCGCCCAAACGAGAGGCAAATTTTTTAACACGGTACAACTATCAACCTCATTCTCATTAGTTTTTACCAAGTATATCCACGTAAGGATGCTATTCACCATGAATTTCGTTTAAATTTGTTAAGCTCTAATAACGAAAACTACAATAACTAAAATAAAACAGGGACATTACTTCCTTCTTACCTTGTAACCCAAATAAATGAGGTGGTAACCATTTGACCTTTGCAATAGTATTACCGAAAACAGCCTGCAAATTAGTTGGTGGATTTAACGGTAGGGGCCAAGGTTGACTACTATTCAAGTTTATAAGAATTTTCTTATAATGGGTTTTCCCCAAATGGGAAATTTTGTTATGATAATATTTCTTCTTGCCTTGATGATATTCTTCGTTATAAACGGTACTTCCATCGGTCCAGTAGAACTTCTGATTCACTCTTGCCAATGAAACAACGCTTTGTAAGTTCGCAACGACCGTATTGTTCCGTATATTTTTAGTATTTTGACTGAAAAAGTAGATAATTTTTAAAAAATATACATAATGATCTATTAGTGCGTGGGATATCTCGATCTTTAAAAAAGATAGAAAAAAGTTTGTTATACTCTATTTATTTGAAAGTGATAGCAATAAATCATCTAAACTTATGCAAATTAGCATCAAGCAGTAGTCAGGGCCTCAGAGTTTTATCTACATTTTACCTATAATGCAGCAGCTCAGGTTATTGGAATACCATCTGACATCGGTCTCATATTCACAATCTCTTATGTTTGAAAACGAAGCCCTACTGTGCCACTCAAATTACCATACAGGTTTTAATTTTGAAGTAATCGGAAATATATTATTCATTTTTTCATGACCAATCGATCTGTCGACCTAGATTTTAGGTTTTTTTCCACAATTTTCCAGAATTTTTAGAAGAAGTATTAATTGTTATGAAAAACGGTGTTTTCCGCGGGAAAATCACTCTATAGATCGTAATTTTCACTTAATCATGACCCATTTTTTTTTAAATTTTCATTTTTTTATTGCCAATCGATCGGTTGGGCTGGATTTTTTCATTTTCTCCCCGTGTTTTTTACAAATTTGAGAAAAAATTTGTATTTCCATGGAAGTACGGTTTTTCCGCAAATGGCTATTCATAGATGAATTCCTTTCATATTCAGGACAGATTTTTCTCAAAAATCAATTCTTTTGATGGACAATCAGTCTACCGACCTCGGATTATTATTTTTGCCCCAAGTTTTTCAAGAATTGCAGACATTTTTGGTGTTACCCAGGATACACCACATGGAGGTAGTGTCTGCTGGTATCACTTTGTGCATGTGTATGTGAAAAATTTTGTAGTAACGAATTTTAGGATCATTTTTTTTTCAAGATTATTGAAGAAGTATAAGCAATGAACATGAAATTTGATAGAAATGAAGACGTCCTAATCTTGCGAAATCAGCAAAGAACTGCTGCGAATTTTGTGGTATGGAAAATTTCAAAATTTAGGTAATGATTACAAAATCTAATATCAATATCTTTTTAGTGTTCCTTAGGGAACACTTATAAGATGACTTCGGTGTCTGTCTGTCCGCCCGTCTGTCTGTCTGTCTGTCACACCCGATTTTCTCCGAAACTATTTATCATAGAAAGTTATATAGGAATTGATGGCCTCATCAAAGCCGTATAGTTTTGAAAGTTAAATTTTGACTTAAGGGGTTAGTTTTGGGGGGTGAAATCGGAAGTGGAAAAAAAAATTTTTTACTAGGTCATCGAGTGTGGTGTCAAATGAAAGCTTGTGAAAACACGAGTAAAAAAAATATATATAATGTAATACTTGAGCTCACTTTTCTTCGTATTATTTTTAAAAAATCGCGAAAAATCGCTGTCCCCCCACCTTATCTCGAAAAGTACTGATCAAAAAATTTTGAAAAAATTCTGGAATATTCTCCACAGGGTGTAGATTGAACGAAAATTATCACGAGTGCATTACGTTTAATAATTTATTTGGTGTATAAAAAAAAACAAAAATTTCAAGGTCATCAGTATTCAGTAAAGATTGGAAACAAACTTTGTTGAAAACTCCTTTGGGGTGTGTTTTGTGAAGTCACTGGTCATTTTACACCACCGTAACAATTTTTTTTTATTTTAAAAGCAATCAACGTACGGAACACTAATTGTGCAAGTTCAACTTGCATTTGACCGGTTATTTTCATTTCAAACACTTTAATCACTAAATTCGTAAAACGTATTGAAATTAAGAAATTATGTAAAATATTAATATAAATAAAGTTGTTCCATATTGACTATACAAAAAAATTTTATGATTTTTTTTTGAATAAAAAAAAATTTAAAAATTATATAATAATCTTGAATTAAATTAATGGGAATTTCAGCGAATTCAAATTTAAATCTCCACAGAATTATTCAATAATCATTGAAATAATTCAAATTTTCAGTGGTTAGCAGGATTTGTAACTTTGTTTAAATTAGTAGCGATTAGCAAAAATCAGCAAAAATTTTACTAAATTTATCTAAAATTTGTCCAAATTTAATCGAAACTACTTGAATTTGCTCAGTCAGAAAATTTTTCTGATAAATTTAAGTAAATTTATTTAATAAGCTAGCAATTTCTTTAAGTCGCAAGTTATTCCTTCGATTCAATAATAATGAAATCATTTAGAATTAACGGGATTCTTCGGCATTGGAAATGTCCTGAAATAAATTGGCGGCAATTTTCGCTGATCTAATACCCAAAATATTTCTAAATTCATTCATGATTATTTCTCGACATCCTGACAATGAATATTGTAGTAAAAATTGAAAAATTCGCATGCGTTCTTTTAAAGTTTAAAACTAAAAACAGCAGTATTTGTAGGTACTTGAGTTATCGTAGGCAATACACACACACGCACGCGCATGCATAAGCACACGCACACACACGCACACACACACACAAACACACAAACACACACATACACACACACATAGGGATACCAACAGACACTACCTCCATGCGGTGTATTCTTGGTAACGCCAAAGATGCTTGCAATTTTTGAAAAACCTGGGGCAAAAATGGTAATCTGAGGTATGGAGATTGATTATCCATCAAAAGAATTGATTTTTAAGAAAAATCTGTCTGAATATCTATCTACGAATAGTTATTTGCGGAGGGAAAAAAAAAACCGTACTTCCATGCAAATATAGATTTGTTCTCAAATTTTTGCAAAACACGGGGGGGGGGGGGGGGGGGAAATCAAAAATCCAGCCCGATCGATCGATTGACAAATAAAAAAACGAATATTTAAAAAAAAAATAACCGGTCAAGTGCAAGTTGAACTTGCGCAATTAGTGTTTTGAAAAAAAAAAATTTGTTACGGAGGTATAAAATGATCAATCAAAAAACACACCCCAAATGGGTTTTCAACAAAGTTTGTTTCCAATCTTTACTGAAAACTTATGACCTTGAAGTTTTTTTTTTTTATATACCAGATAAATTATTAAAGGTAATGCACGCCTGATAATTTTCGTTCAATCTACACCACGTGGAGAATATTCCAGAATTTTTTCAAAATTTTTTGATCAGTACTTTTCGAGATAAGGGGGGGAGACAGCAATTTTTCGCCATTTTTTAAAAATAATACAAAAAGAAAAGTGTGCCCAAGTATATATTATATATATATATATATATATATATATATAATATATATATATATATTATATATATATATATATATATATATATATATATATATATATATATATATATATATATATATATATATATATATATATATATATATATATATATACGAGGCTGGTTTGAAAAGTCCGTGCAAAAATAAAAATACTTATGTGTTTGGGGTAAACCTTTTTTATTTTTCGACATAGTCTCCTTTTAGGCTTATACACTTCGTCCAACGTTGTTCTAGTTTGTTGATCCCTTCCGAATAATAGGATTTGTCCAAGTCTGCAAAATATCCATTAGGTCTGCAATCACCTCTTCGTTTGAATAAAATCTTTGTCCCGCCAGCCATTTCCTCAAATTGGGGAACAAATAGTAGTCCGAAGGAGCCAAGTCTGGAGAATAGGGGGGATGTGAAACGAGTTGGAATCCTACTTCCATTAATTTTGCGACCACAACTGCTGAGGTGTGTGCTGGTGCGTTGTCGTGATGGAAAAGGACTTTCTTGTGGGCCAATCGCGGGCGTTTTTCTTGCAGCTCGGTTTTCAAACGGTCCAATAACGATGAATAATATTCACCTGTAATAGTTTTACCCTTTTCCGATAGTCGATAGGTCGATCCCAAAAGACAGGACCTTTACGGTCTTCCTTTTTTGTGAATCCCCCAAAAGACTGATTCTTTGGTCTCAGGAGTATAGTAATGTATCCATGTTTCATACACAGTGACGAAACCACGCTTAAACCTCTCCGGATTCTTCTGGAACAGCTGCAAAACCATCCTTGCAACACTTCATACGATTCCGTTTTTGGTCAAGCGTGAGCAATCGCGGCACCCATCTTGCGGATAGCTTTCTCATGTCCAAATGTTTATGCAAAATATTATGTACCCGTTCAGTCGAGATGCCCACAGCACTAGCAATCTCACGCACCTTAACTCTTCTGTCATCCATCACCATATCATGGATTTGATCAATGATTTCTGGAGTTGTAACCTCCACAGGCCGTCCAGAACGTTCAGCGTCACTTGTACTCATATGGCCAGTCCGAAAATTTTGAAACCACTTATAAACTGTTCTAATCGAAGGTGCAGAGTCACCATAATGTTTATCAAGCTTCTCTTTAGTCTCCTGAGGCGTTTTGCCTTTCATAAAGTAATGTTTAATCACCACACGAAATACTTTTTCGTCCATTTCTTGAAAATCACTCGACTTCCTTGATTCACACGAATGCCAAACACAAAGAAATAGACCAATATGGCTGAAACTTGGTGTGCGTTCATTCAAGAGATGCTACCAACTAAACATGACCTCGATACGCGCCGGTGGTGCCATCTCTCGGACTTTGCACGGACTTTTCAAACCAGCCTCGTATATATATATATATATATATATATATATATATATATATATATATATATATATATATTTACATTTACTCACGTTTTCCCAAGCTTTCATTTGACACCACACATGCTGATCTAGTAAAAAAACTTGTTTTTCACTTCCGATTTCACCCCCCAAAACTAACCCCTTAAGTCAACATTTAACTTTCAAAACTACATGGCTTTGATGAGGCCATCAATTCCTATATTATTACCAAATGTCAAGTTTCTATGACAAATAGTTTCGGAGAAAATTGGGTGTTCAAAGACAGATAGACGGACAGACACCGAAGTAATCTTATAAGTATTCCGTACAGAACACTAAAAATATGTAATGATTAAGTGAAAATTACGATCTATAAAGTGATTTTCTCGCGAAAAAAAAACGCCGTTTTTTTCATAAAAATTAATACTTCTTCTGAAAATTCCGGAAAACTGTGAAAATAAAAAAAAAAAAAACCCTAAAATCTGGGTCGACAGATCGATTGATGAGCAAGAAAAAGCGAATAATTAAAAAAAAAATCTTTCCAATTACTTAAAAATTAAGACCTGTAGGGTAATTTGAGTGGCACAGTGGGGCTTCGTCACTCTGTGCATCTAATATTAAGTATTTATCATCTGCGAAAATCAATCTTCAAATACATCGGAATTCATATCTTCGTGATAATCTCCTGTTTTCGTGGATGAGAATGTTAAAAGACCATCGTCTACAAAACCACTTCCGCTACCAGTATGCGTAATAATTAACCTATATCCTTTACCAGATGACGGTTTAAGACCAGTAGAGAGATTTTCATTGAATGTTTGGCGAACATTTCCGATATTCCCATCTTGCCAAAATTCCTTGACTGTGTACTCTTCATTTATCCACGTCTCATCTAAGTAATATTTTCTTTTTCCTTCAGAGCGAATTTTCCTAACTTTCCTTAAATAGTCTCTTCTTCACTTTCTTTCAATAAAGATTTTCTTTCACACTCTTTTCAATAAAAATTCATGCCTTTTAAAACACTCCATAGTTTTTACTGTACTCATTTTCGGTATTTCCCGACGGCTTGTCGCAGCCTGCAGATCATATCCAAAGTTAGAATTTTCTTTTTCCATAAAAAAGTGATGAACAATACGCCTTACTGCTTGTTTTGTGTTGTCTATGAGCTGAGGTTCTTTTCTGCCTGGTCTCTTTTTTGGAGAGTCCTTATCTTTCCATAAAATTCTGTAAACTGTGGTTTTACCAACTCCGGTCATTAAGGAACATTCTTTCACACAATCGTCCACACTTAAATCACACTTTTGAACGTTGTTAACGTAGTCAAATACATCTTTAACTATACGCTTTACATTATGGGTTATCTGCCCGACTTTTGGCATTTCGCTGGAGATGGCACTTTGTTAATACATTAACTGGCTTGACACTTGGGCATACTTCTTTAAATATATATTTATAGTTAGGGCGACAGGAAGGTATGTAAATAAAATGATTTGATCGGCAAGAAAACTTCGTTACAAAAGAGCATTGTTACCTGAAAAATACCTGGGAGTAGACAGCACGCCTCTGTTATAGGACCATCGGTCAGTCCACTGGCATCTTTATTACTATCAGTTTCAAATAGAGTATAACAAGAGCTGTAGGGTTTTGAGAGATAATTAACGAAAAAATTTGAAGAAATGTTTGTTCTAAAAAATCTAGAAAATTAAACATGTCTTTTTAATGATACTGTATATATAAACTTACCCATCAAAAGGAACCTCCAGCATGTTATTGGCTTTTTGATTTGGAACATAGAGTACGAAGTTTTTATAATCGACAACAAAAGCTCCTACGTTAGGCTCGTTTAATATTTTATCTAGTTTAACTTCATGTTTAATTCCATTACTAATGTCGGATATATCTAGCCTATATACCCCGCCAGTACTATAGTAATCTCTAATCGCCCAAAATATGTATCCATTACATGGATCTACTTCCATTGCTATTGGTCTCTTACTTAGTCCTGCGTAGGCTACTGTTAGACCAGTGCCATCGAGATTACACCTGAGAGAGAAAAGAAATGATATAATTTTTCTAAGAGTGACTGACAATTACGTCATAATGCTAATTTACGTTCATTTGAGAGAACGTGAAGAAATGGCAGGTCTGTTTATTTACGAAAGTGACGATTGAAAAAGTTTTTTACATGGACAGATCCTGTTATTCGATTTAGTTTATAAGAAGATTAATTGCAAAAAGAATTGCCTGCTATTTACGCAGTACTTCTCATACGTTATAGATACAAATTATTGTATCCTACTGATATATTGCGTTACTGTTTGTTTTTTTCTGGAAAAGTTAACGGTACTCAACCTGACATAGTTATGTCGGGGTACTCATTCTGCTAGGCGTTAATGTGAGAACAAATATGTCTTGGCAGGATTGATAGTTGAACTTGGAATTGACTACTTACTCTTTTTATCGATTTCTCAACATATAGCCTACACAACGGTAATACAAAACCATCAATACCAGTTGCTTATTCAGTGTTGATGAAAGAAACATACGCTAACATGGCTGTTGTACCAAATGCTATTAGGTACAAGGAGTCTAAGTGGCAAATATGTGCTGATTTGAAGGTATTTGTTATGTTAATGGGTCTACAAGGAGGTTATACGAAATAATGCTGGTTTTTATGTCTTTGGGATAGTAGAGTAATCACAAAACAATTTTTGCAGAAAGTCTGACAGAAGAGATCAGCTTACGATCCGGGAGATAAAAATGTCCTAAATACACCCTTAGTAGATCCTGAGAAAATCCTTCTTCCTCCGGTGCACATTAGCTAGATAATGAAGAATTTTGTGGAAGCGATGGATAGAGAAGGAAACGGGTTCGGCTATTTATCAACTTCTTTCATCGTCTGAGTGAAGCTAAGGAATTTTTACTGGTCTTGACATAAGAACAGTCATTAGCGATAGTAACATCGAAAATGTGCCCAATCCGAAATAACTGGCAGCATGCCAGGCGTTTGCGAAAGTAGTAAAAGATTTCCTGGGCAAGAAAAAAGAAAGTAACTACAAAACTTTGGTTATAAATCTTCTGAAAGTCTATAAAGCCATGGGTTGCCTAATGCCACTGAAAATCCATTCACATATGGACTGTTTCCCGGAGAACTTGGGGGCAGTAAGTGACGAGCAGGGCGAGACATTCCATCAGGATATCAGAACTATTGAGAAGATATCAAGGTCGCTGCAGTGATGGGCGATTATTGCTGATTCTTGGAGAGAGAAAATTTTACTCCATATAAGAGAAAAAAATGAATGAAAAAATTAACTAAACGTCAAACCTAAGTTGCAAAAGTGTTTTGTTATTCAATATTGATTAATATTTGTATGTTAAATAATTTTTCTTCAATAATGTTATACATTTTGTTCGTAAATTGAAAGATGTTTTACTTTCTCAATAATTCTCAACAATTTTCTTTAAGATTTTAAAATGTCATATAAGAAAAAAACCTTACGTCCTACATATTTTATGTAATTTTTTTTTTCAGATTCAGCAGTACAAAATACATTCAAAACACCTATTTTAATTCATGTTACACAAAAAAGAATTGAAGTGTGTTATTATACACGTGGGTAGACTTATCGTAATTGTGCTGTCTAGAGATGATTTTTAGCAACTATGAGGAAATCTTTGCTAGGAATTCCTCTGACTGTGTGTAGCTTGAAAGGGCCATGATAGAGGGCAAGTATACTTTGAATATTGGGCTTCCATCAGTCAAAGTTATAAATGTTTGTATCTTACTAATTAGTTAAAATTTTATATTTACCTCGTAATGAGATATCGCCCTGGGCTTTTTCTTGGCTTTACTTCACCCAAAATATACAGTTGATCGTTAAGCCAATCCACTGATATATCTAAAGGATAAAAATCTATCTGGTCTGGTGATAAAATTTCCGTTCGGTTGCCAGTTTCTTGTGCAGTTGGTATTCTCCATACCGAACCATTCGTGTCTGATATAAATAAAAGCTGTTTACTTATGTGAATACCGATTCCTGCAACAAAGAAAATGTATTAAATAATGTTGTTGTACTGTAATTGTATAGACTATGTACAGATTGGATATTCAAAAAGTATATTTATATTAAGTATAGTTCATACCTTGAATAATAGTATCTTCTGAATAAAATAGCTGTATTGAATCCCCAAAAAGAGATTCCAATTCGAAAATACCATGTTGTGTCCCCAAAATTAGAATCGGTTGTTGATTTTCTGAAACTATAAATAATAACGATAAAACACTACATAACACTTATCAGCATTACACCAAACACGTTATCTTTGTACTCGCCTAACCCAAGAGCTGCTTTTAGTCAACTGACGTTCCTGATGATGGTGATAACTTGTGCAGTGTCGTCATTGTGCCAAAAAATTGAAAACCCAACGTAGTAATGATAAAACAGCACTTTGTGTAAAAATATATTTCCTTGCACAAAATATTGTCCATATTATAGTGCAATAAAAAAGGTCAAAATAATGAGATAGGTATAGTTTAGATACAGCAATATTATGATTTTATCCTTTCTAGAGTTTGACCAGGAGTATTGTCCTGAGTTTTAGACCTCGAAAAACTTGTGCTCTTTTGTTTATAAACAATTAAAGTTTTCAAAACGCGTTTTTTGAGCTTAAAATGTGAATAAGTCCCGTTATATCAGTCGGATCGAGACAAACATAGAACTAAACTCTTCGTAATAAAATCTCTAACAAATCCTCGTTGATTTTAAGTCGCTCAAATATGTACATAACCTGCAAAATTTGTAAAATATCTGTTTTTTTTTTTTTTTTTTAAATTTTATTGTACAGGTCGACTAAGTGAACCGTTCGGCTTGAAACTAGAAACAGAAAATATTCCTTTTGTTATAGCAAAAATACCCGTGAAATATTGGTACGAATGTATTGAACCTAGTGGACATAATTGAAATTGTTTTTTTTTTTTTTAATTTGAATTGCCCGCCATTTTATGCCATTTAGTCCAAAATAGATCTTTTTTTTTTAAAAAAAAATTAGGTCTTGACGTCAGCTTTCCGATACCATTAAAAAATTTTTTTTGGAGTCATTTTGACCGTTTTTTTTTTACATTTGTTTATTAATCAAATACCAACAATTAACATTTTGAAACGAAATATAATTTTTTTTTTAAATAAAAGTGGCGCGATTCTCTACCAGCTGTGATAAAAAATTTTCAATTTTTTTTCAAAATGACCGAAAAAACCCATTTGTTTTTATTTGATTAAACAACAAATGTAAAAAAAAAACGGTTAAAATGACTCGAAAAAAAAAAAATTTTTAATGGCATCGGAAAGTTGGCGTCAAGACCTAAATTTTGAAAAAAAAAGATCCATTGGCATAAAATGGAGGGCAATTCAAATTTTAAATAACAAATTCAATTGTGCCCACTGAATTCAATATTTCTGAACCAAAATTTTAGGGTATTTTTGCTATAACAAAAGGCATATTGTCTGAAAGTTTCAAGCGGATCGGTTCACTTAGTTGGCCTGTTGGTCGGTTTTTTCAATTTTGTAGCTTATGTACATATTTGAGCGACTTAAAATTAACGTGGATTTGTTGGAAATTTAATTGCGAAGAGTTTGGTTTTTTTTGTCTCGATCCGACATATATAACCGGACTTATTCGCATTTTAAATTCAAAAAACGCGTTTTGAAAACTTCAATTGTTTATAAACAAAAGAGCACAAGTTTTCCGAGGTACAAAACTCAGGACAATACTCCTGGTGATACCCCAGAGAGAATATAATCATAATATTGCTGTATCTAAACTGTCGAATTTCAAATGTTTTTTTTTACTGCACTATTATGTTTTGAAATTAAATAGACAACATAATCCAATTATTTTTTGAACCAATGACTAACTAACAAATTCAAATTGTAGTATGTGATATATTTATATAAGTGCTAAAGTTTTTTCAATTTTTAGTGTTCCATATGGAACACTTACAGGATCACTTCGGTGTTTGTCTGACACACCCGAATTTCTCCAAAACTATTTGACATATAAAGTTGAAATTTGGCAGAAATTTAGGAGCCGTATAGTTTTGAAAGTTAAATTTTGAGTTATGGGGTTAGTTTTGGGGGTGAAATCGGAAGTGAAAAAAAATCAAAGAAAGCTTCTGAAAACACGGGTTCAATATATATATATATATATATATATATATATATATATATATATATATATATATATATATATATATATATATATATATACATATATATATATATATATATATATATATATATATATATATATATATATATATATATATATATATATATATCTCTATAATATATATAAAATGCAACGTCTCTCTGTCTGTCTGTCTGTCTGTTTGTCTGTCTGTCCGTTAGTGCGCTTATCACTGGAGAACCACTTATCCGATTCACGTACTCTTTTTTTTAAAACATACATATGTTCTCTGGCCAGGTTATAGGCTATATTTTATTACGATAGGTAGCATAAGGAATGAGTAGTGACGTAAAATAGTGAATGATGTCGGAAAAAAGTTTGCCGCTAGCGCGTTGCCTTGCAATACAACCGCCTAAACCATTAAATATGGAACAATATTATGTAGCAGAGAATATCTATAATCTATAATCTATAATATATATAAAATGCAATGTCTCTCTGTCTGTTCATTAGTGTGTTTTATCACGCGAAAACCACTTATCCGATTTATGTGTCTTTTTTTTAAATTCATGCATATATTCTTTGGCCAGGTTACATAATAATAATAATAATCTATATCTATAATATATATAAAATGCAATGTCTCTCTGTCTGTCTGTCTGTCCATTAGTGCGCTTATCCCTCGAGATCCACTTATCCGTTTTACGTGATTTTTTAAATTCATGCATATGCTCTCTGACCAGGTTATAGATATGTATTTTATTACATCTATAATAAATATAAAATGTAACGTATATCTGTCTATTTGTCCGTTTGTGCGCTTATCACTGGAGAACCACTTATCCGATTTACGTGGTGGAACAATATCATGTAGCAAAGAATATCTATAATATATATAAAATGCAACGTCTCTCTGTCTGTCTGTCTGTCCGTTAGTGCGCTTATCACTGGAGAACCACTTATCCGATTTACGTGTTTTTTTGTTAAACATACATATGTTCTCTGGCCGGGTTATAGGATATATTTTATTACGTTAGGTGACATAAGGAATAAGCAGTGACGATAATAGTGAATCAAGTCGGAGAAAAGTTTGCCGCTAGCGCGTTCTCTTGCAATACACTGCCTAAAGCATTAAATATGGAACAATATCATGTAGCAAAGAATATAATATATATATAAAATGCAATGTCTCTCTATCTCTGTGTCTGTCCGTTAGTGCGCTTATCACTCGAGAACCCCTTATCCGATTTACGTGTTTTTTTTTTTAATTCATACATTTGTTCTCTGGCCAGGTTATCTATAATCTAGAATTTATAAAATGCAACGTCTTTCTGTCTGTCTGTCTGTCCGTTAGTGCGCTTATTACTTGAGAACCACTTATCCGATTTACGTGTTTTTATAAATTTAAACATATGTTCTATATAATTCGATATAAGCCTAGATAATGGGAGATAAGGAGAAATAATGGGAGATAAGTCGAGATAAGGCTCGATAATGGGAGATAAGGTGAGTTAATGGGAGATAAATATAAATAATGGGAGATAAGGAGAAATAATGGGAGATGAGCAGAGTTAAGGCTAGATAATCGAATTATGTAGAGATAATGGGCGATAAGGAGAAATATTGAGAGATAAGGGGAAATAATGGGAGATATTTTATTACGTTGGGTAAATTAAGGAATAAGCAGTGACGATAGTGGTGATTCAAGTCCACGCGAGCGGAGCCGCGGGCCCGGCTAGTATATATAATATAGTATATATATAATATATATATATATATATATATATATATATATATATATATATATATATATATATATATATATATATATATTTATATATATATATATATATATATATATATATTTATAATGTAATACTTGCGCACACTTTCCTTTACATTATTTGTAAAAAATGGCCAAAAATCGCTACCCCAACCTGTCACTAAGAGCACTGATCAAAAAATTTCGAAAAAATTCTGGATTGAGCCAAAATCATTACGAGTGCATTACGTTTGATAATTTATCTGGTATAAAAAAACTGTTTGACTTGACAATATGGTGGAGATTTTTTCATGGAAAGTTGTGAATTTAACCGGGACTAAGAGCCATGAAATATCAACATATATTCGGTGCAATCAGTAATATACTCATATACTTTTAAGTACATTACTGCCTTACAAGTATTTGACCAATCACAGATAAAATAAATTTCCATAATTACTGATGATCAACGCATATGTATCGAGACAAAATAATTTTATTTAATTTGTTTATAATTAAACAAATATTTAGGTAGTAAATATTTGTTTTAAACATTTACTACAAATATGTCTCGTTTTTTATATATCTACACTTGGTAATTTTTGGTATTGAAGATGAATGTGTGACTGAATTTCACAGAATACTTCACCAATCACGGTACGGAACACTAATTATGCAACTTGGCCGGTTTTTGAAATTTAGATCACCCATCTTAAAAGTAATGTTCAAGCCTATACTTACTTTGTACTTCTCTAGGTGTAGACACTTGTGTGGTTGCAGCAGGTCCATCACCGTAAAGATTTCTCATTTGTATAGATACTGTATAATTTCTATTTGGTTGAAGATTACGATAAACATAATAGGAACTTGTAGCATGTACATCCTAAACAATTAAAATAGAAATACTAGTTAAAAATTGTTGTTATTAGGTTCTTTTCATATTTTATTTCAACCTTATATTCTTTAATAACAGGACTTTTAGTCTAAGAGCTGCTAAATGCCTTATTCAAAGTTCAAATTTTCTTCTTTCAGGAAGATGATTTTACGCTGTTCTTCATCGACGAGAGGCATGCTGTCGACAAGATTTTTTGCATTCTACGACAATGATCTCCAAATTTTTTGAATCCCGGGAGACAATTGAGTCAAAGTCCTCAGAGTCTTTCCTTTGAGCTTTCTCTTTACAAGGGACCAAACGTTTTCAATAGGGTTGGCGTCCGGCGATTGTGAGGGCCACTCTAGTATCTTCTCGTGGGCTCAAGCGAGCCGTTTCGCGACGTAAAGGTTTCTCCAACGCACTTCAGAATTTGACATCATGAGCACAAAGGTGTTGTCGAATGGTCTCATGGGACACACTCAAACGTGATTTTCTTTATTTTTCCGCTCCTTCACGCAGCATCAATTTCGGGTCCCGTGAAAACAAAGACACGAATCGACTTTTCGAGTGACTTTCGAGTAAGTTTTGGCAAATCGTCGACATTTTTCGTCTAGTTAAAACGATTTACTCACTTTTTCACAAATGATACGCCAACCACAATATCGAAATAAATTCTTTTGTAAAGACAAAAATTATTATATATATATATATATATATATATATATATATATATATATATATATATATATATATATATATGTATTATATATGTATTATGTATTATATATATATATATATATTATATATATATATATATATATATATATATATATATATATATATGTACACATATGGTGGTGTAGTACCTTGCTACTGTGCAGAAGGTCGAGGGTTCAATTCCGCAGTAGTAGTTGTTTACATAAATGCAATAACGCCCGAGGCAGCACTACCGCGTTGTCTAAAAGGTGCTGTGGAATACAGAAATGTATGTTTAGGCACTTGGAGAACGTTGACGGGTATTACGACATTCTCGCCGATATCCCTAGATTATGAAAAAGGATAAAATGAAATATATATATATATATATATATATATATATATATATATATATATATATATATAATATATATATATATATATATATATATATATATATATATATATATATATACATATATATATATATATATATATATATATATATATATATATATATATAATATATATATATATATATATATATATATATATATATATATATATATATATATATATATATATATCTTTATAATATATATATATATATATATATATATATATATATATATATATAATATATATATAAATATATATATATATATATATATATATATATATATATATATATATATATATATATATATATATATATATATATATAAATATATTATAAAATATATATATATATATACAGGTATGGTCAAAAATGAAGGATCTAGTAGATTGAACCAAAATAAGATCAGAAGTTCCTATAAAAAAGTCTCCTATCTCCCCCCGTTAGGCAGCTACAGCCACCCAAATTGGGAGCCTGAAGATGGGTTGTCATTGAATATTTCAGAAACTGTTAAAGATAAAACCATGAAATTCAGGTTCTAAAGTACAGTTTATGTGGTGAATCGGAATTTCACCTTATAATTGTAGATAATTCAACCGTCAAAAGTAGGGGAGGGCGTTGTAAAAATGGACTTAACTTTTTTTACAATAACTTTTATTGCATTTTCGCGTCGGATTAGGGAAGCTTGAGATCTTCGGCGAAAAAAAGGTACTCTTAGTTTAACACGATTAGACGCACCAATCCCGAGTTAAAATCGATAAAGAATTTCCATGTCAGAAAAAGAGCCTATTACCTAATATTATTACGGACACAATAAACTAAATAATAATTAAAGAAAACATAATTAACAAATGAAATAAAAAACATAGTTATCAAATCAAGAAAACAATCACAAAACACCGCTAAAAAAATCGGAAATGTTAATTTAAAGGAAAAATAAAATCCATACGTAATTTCAACTAGGGAATATGTTCGATATGGGCACCTTGTACAGTTATGCATTTCCTTAAGTTAGTGAGGAAAGCCCTTTGAACTCTAAATAACATGCCGGGAGTGTGCTGGAGACGCTATATTATTTATAAGGGCAACGTACTTACACGTGTGTAAAAGGACGAAAAAGATACTTTTTTTATACCTGAAAGCAGTTTCGAGAATGGCAACTTCAATTTGAAGAGCCCATATTACTACTTTTTAACTATAACACGATATGAATTTTGTTTTATTTTAGGGACAAATACTCTTCATTTAATTTTAATATGTTATTTTCAACCAAGAATAAAGTAAATTTTTAACTACTTGGAATAATTTTCACATTGAGCGGGTGATTTGCAATTCTCAATAGCTAAACATTGGCTAGTTGAGAACTGAAATGTAAAGTAATAAGAGAAAAATATTTTATTTTTGATTTAAAAAAAAAATTAACCTTCGTACAAAATTTCAACCGGACACCAAATACTTTGAATTACATTTATCAGCTCTCTACTACTAGCATACTGATTTATTATTGCATCATTTTTGTTATTTTTTTCTCGGATTGGAGGCTAAATTCTTTCGGTATTGATGATTAATAAGAACACCCAAATATGCAAAGCGCATATATTGCATATTATATGCATTTTTCTAAATATTTGCATAAATGCTTTAAAAATAGCATATATGTGCATATTTGAAGGAATTTATAATAATGTAGGTCTTTGGCAGGCATTTTCATTCATTTTTCGGAATAAGGGTCAATGTTTAGGCCGCCGCGGCCGCGCCGGTGGTTTTCCCCAAATAAATTTTATTATTTTATGGTCACTAAAAACCAGTCAGTAAACCCCAGACGGCCATCAGAGCATACTTGTATTATTAATTTATTGGATTTCATTTTCGGTTGTACTTTTAAAGTGGTTACGTCGATTTGTGCTTTTTATCTTGTGAGTCGTATTTTCCTACAGTGAAATGCCCAAAGCCAGTAGTGTGTCAGTGTGGATTAAACCATACAAAGAACTAAGAATAGATATGGAAAAATCTACTGTTCTGCATGTGTTGAAATTGTAAGTATAATTTTTGAATACCTATTGAATATACAGGGTATTTCATTTTCGTTTAATATTTAAACATAACGAAATTTTTGTCAGGATTTTGCCGTTGATGCTATTTTCAATGTTATGATGATGATCAATGATTTCTTTTACTGCATATTTACAACATGTATGTGCATATTTTGAAAAAATTATTTGCATATTTATGCGCATATTTTAAAGTTTTTCACTTGCATTTGGGTTTCCTTAATGATTAATTATCATAATATATTTTTTTTAAGTTGCAAAGTGGCAAAAAACCAATAAAAATCAGTCTACAACCGTAACTCAAGATCTATTTTTTTATTCGATTAAGAATTCTAGTGAAAAATATTGTTTCAAAATTCGATAAAACTAGTCAAAATTGGTCAAAGTTTCTCAATAACACTAGATTTATTAAATTTGAAAATAGCTTGGTTAGTTGTTATAGCAGTGGTTGTAGTAAAGATATTAAACATTCATATGACAAAATGTTTTAGATATAGAAGATCGAAGAATTATATACAGAAAAAAAAAGGATAAGAGTTAACAAGAAATTTTTAGAAAAGAAATGCAGACGTGAACAATCCGTTTCAGTATTAATGTCACACATTATATACAACTCTGTATACATACTATACAATCCAATAAAGATAATTAAGCAGTAAGGTCATTCCAGTTCCCAGGAAAATAGGCTGATATCGGGAATTTTTTTGAAGAGTGTAATAAAAGCAGCTGAAAATTGATGTATTCTCAGGCCTCGCATGAAAGGTGCCTTGCCGTCTTGGATTCTAAAGCGGCCATGTTGAATTAAAATGATAAAGAAAAAAAATTTATACAATTAAATATTTGTTTAATAAAATACTTCAAATAAATTTTCAACTGCTTTTATTATACTTTTGAAAAAAAATCCCGAAATTAACCTTTTTTTCTGGGACCTGAAACGGCCTTATTTTTTAATTAGATAAGATATGTCGGGATAAATGCCATTTTAACCTAAGTATGTTGAGTACTAGGTTAGTGCCTTATAAGTAGAAGGTGACATTTACCATATATTTAACTTTACTCGGTGAAGTGCGTTGTTATAAACAAACTTTAAGGTGCGCTTCCGAGCAATATTCACATATCAGCAGGAATTCTTCAACTTTATTGATAATTTCGTGATGTAGTTATATCCTCCATTTAGACAGGTTTTTGTTGCTTTTGGAGTTTAATGACTTTTAATTCCAACTTTATAATCTTAATATCGATTTAGGTTGATCTGCTGATCTATTATGATCCAATGCCAGGGGACAGTTCCAACTCATCCTACGCATCCGAGATGTCCTTTCCAGTTACTATTCATTATTTTACTTCATCGGTTGGAATTCAAAGCAATGCTTTCCTTGCCACGACTGACTGTGCTATTCTGGTGAATCAGAGTGTTGGCAGTGGGGATGCTACATCCCTATTTCCTAGAGGAGGAAGTTTTCCTGTAGGTCAAAACTTTTTTCTGTTGGGGGTTTAGTTGTGAAAAATGTTCATTTCCCTGTCATTGGTTTTTAAATTGGGTGGAAGTTGTTAGAGGTCCACTGTAAATAAGGGTTCCTTTTTTGGAGATAATTTTTAGAGTACCAAGATATGAAAGGGTTTTTTTTTTTGTGAAAAATCCCCCGGTTTTTTATTTACTATGTTGGAAAGTTTCTATGCTTTTAAAGTTCTAGGTGCAAGAAAATCTTTTTTTTGGCAGTGGGTTTCAACCCATCTTTTTGTCACTTAAGGTTTAAGAGAGCAATTGGTAAAGCATCTTAGTAAGTGTAGATATCAAGTATTTCCTAATACTCCGACGAGGCATATGCCTGGCAACCCTACCGTTGCGCGATGTATAGAGGAGTTCGAATGATGTTGTTCAATAGTTTTTGGTTACTATAACCTGATCCCACATAGTTCATAAGAAGCGTTTCGTTTCTGAAAACATCGGTTCCGCTGTCAACCGACATACAGTGCGAGGTAGCTTCGTAAACACCTTCCTGCCTGACCTCATTTGGCTGTAAGCCCCTGTTAGTTGAAGGTGAGTGCGTCGTTTTAAGAGTAGCACTCCGAGAGTGATTTTCCTAGGCCTTGGCTAGGAGTGTTCTATTTTTTCTCTGCAAATTTTCGATGTCTTGTTCCAGTTAAAAATTCCAAATGAGTAACTGACTTTAAACCCTGTATATGGGTTCAGTATCTTAAATAAATTTTTGCTTTTAACTTAGGTCCCAACATACACTTTGCTCTTATTCATATTTTTAATTTTATTAGATATAATTGTTGATACTCTTCTAGAAAAGTATAGAATATATGAGTGTGTAACTTTACAGAATCATAACGTTAGCTATAGTAAAAAAAAACATGCCCGGACCCCGACACATCTTAGGAATTTTATCCTTCACTCTATTTATTCTTGTAAGTTTGAAAGTAAAGATAAACATGCAGAATGTTAGTATTGTTAGTTAAACGTAGAATGTTAAAAAACAAAATGGTACAGAAGGGAACTACATAAAAAAAGTAGAGCCGCAGACTAAGCATTTACAAAGCAAACTAAAAAGATAAGATGCTAGCTAAATAGCGGTTAAACATTAAATAGTTTTTTAAGGAGAATCTACTAAGGATACAATAGTATAAGAATACATTTCGCATTTTGATAAGCATCTGGCAAAAGTAAAATAGGTTCAGTGGCGGTTCCGATAAAAACTTTAACTAAGGACTGACAGAAAAGAATAATAATACGAGTCGCAGTTTCATAATTAAAATAGTAAAAATCATATCTCTAAAACTAGATGATTCTTTTCCGCAATAGGCAAAGGTACCACGTAGTTCATAAGGAACAAAATGAGACTAGGTTCTATTTACCTATAGTTTCTATTATTAGTCAAAATGGATTTTAAACTTCAACTTTGACATAATCGAAGCTTCAAATATCTAGACCAGGGCTGTCAAGGTCATGCACAGTTCGAGCCAATTTCGGAGGTAACGCCTCCCGCTGCCCCCACCACTGCTGCTGCCGCCGTTCGCGCACTCTCAGGAGCGGCAATGAGAGACATAGGAGGAGCGCATTGTGTTTGGTAAGCGGCCGAGCCGCGATCGGCGGCGACTTCATTTATCAAGCTAATTTTATTTTGAGATGAAAATTGATTGCATTGAATGCAATTTTAATATTTTTCGTTATGACCAACTTTATTGACAGTTAAACAACACATTATTGTTTGAATACTTTGTTATTTAAATTATATTATAATTTTAAGATATTTTGTATATTTTTTATTAAAAGTGAAAAAATGTATAGTTTTAATTCTTTTTCTTGAATTGCCATATCCTGTCGCCTTTGCCTATGGTAGGTACCTTTTTAAGTATTTTCACAGACAAGGGAGACCTGCAGTTTAATGCCGGTTCCGAACGGTTAAAGTGAGAGGGCTTTATTATGTATGAGACTGGCAATGGTTTGCCATTGCCTTCCCGAGAGAGGCGATCGTCAAGTTGTAAATTTTATTTTATTTTATTTTTTTTTATCTTTTTTTTATTATTATTTCCCAAGCCGAGATATGAACTCGGGTCGCTGGCGTAGAAAGCAGAGACCTTAACCACTACGCTATGGCCGCCTCTATATATAGTTTTAATAGAGAACAAAAAATCAGTAACGTGAACTTACTTTCCCTGCAAACACTCCGTTATAATATAAGTACTGAATTTGACTGTCTTCCACTATAGTAAGCTACGATACCCAGACGATATTATAATAATCGCAGACAATGGAAACGAGCTTAAAGAAATGCTGGAAAGCCTAGAAAGAGAATCGGCCAAGGTCGGATTAAAAATGAATCTCTAAAAAAACAAAAGTAATGTGTGACACTAATCCGCAAATAAAAATCTCCAATCAAGATATATATGTCAAAAGTTATGGATATCTGGGCCATGAAATTAACTTAGGCACAGAAGACCAGATCACCGAAATATTAATACGAAGAAGACTAGGCTGGGCCGCGTGCGGGAAGCTATCTAAGGAACTACAAAGCAAGAATATCCCCATTAGACTTAAATCTCGGGTGTTTGACCAGTGTATGCGGCCGGTGCTGCACGTCTAGGCTCAGACATGAACACTTACAAGACTTAACATTGAAAAAATTACGTATCACACAGAGAGCAATGGAACGACAAATGCTCAACATATTTCTAAGAAATTAGAAAACCAACAGTCGATACGGAACATTACAAAACTGAAAGGTGTCGCTGAAGAAATAGCTGACCTGAAGTAGTGTTTTGCTGGGCATGTGGCGAGAGGTACGGACAGATGATAGAACAATATCATTCTAAAATGGAGACCGTATGGGGCAAGTGTGGCAGAGAGCGGCCACAGATGAGATGGACGAATGATATTAAGATGACGGCCGGTCTATCATGGATGTGAGAAGTTCAAAACAGAAGCCGGCGGTTTGACATGAAAGAGGGCTATGTTCAGAAATGGACTTAAACGTCTTAGATAGCTAGATAGATACTATAGGATTACGTAATCCAAGCATTATAACTCGATATTTTAAATAATAGGTATTTTTGGAAAGATATTAATTCCCAAAAAAAATGAGCATATCTCGGCTCGGGAGATATTTATTACTGATACCCTACATTTTCTTCTACTACTTCTATATCTGTGAAAATTAAAAATAATGAAAAAAATAATAAAATTATATATAATACCTCATATGTTTGACTACAAATTATTATACTTAAAATTTGTTCAGTACCTTAACCAGAAACAACCAAAAATCAAGAAAAAAAATCATAATGGTATTGAATGTATATATAATACATGATATTGAATATTATATATTGGCTCCCGCCCCTTTTGCCCTCTTCCCCTAAAGAAATGTCGCTAAAAAATTATATTATTATTTTTGGAGATTCCCGTATCCTGAAGTATGAAAAATTTCGGAGGGCTATTTTTTTCACATATATAATACTTCTTCCCTATGAAGGGATGTAGTAATTGTGATTTGATAAATAAATTGAATTATCATAAAGTAAGTTAACAATTTATGAGTAATTACTTACTGAATAAAATAAATGAATATGAGGAATATTTGAATTACAGTATTAACATTGACATACTTTTTTCAAATTACCGGTAATTAGTAATTATTATTTTTAATTACTTTTGGAAGTAATTGGTAATTACAATTGAACCACATTTTAGTTGAAGTAGTTGACTACAACTTTGTCAATAACTAATGTGTTTTTGCCATTATATTTCTGTTCTTTCAAGTCCAGCTGAGTTTCATCAAAACTGAAATACTTAAAACTGAAAAACTACTGAAATGTTTATAACCCGCCACTGATCACAAAGAAAACAAGCGTTTTTTCAAATACAATCGAATCTACAGACAGATCTATATACACGAGGTCAAAAGGGCAACTGAAACGTCGCCTCTTTTTCATTATGCTCGTTAGCGGCCCACCTTGAATTCGGAACGGGTCTCGTGCCCTTCTGAAGGATTGTTGTCATTTATCTGGAGCACATAGGAAAGGAGAGGGCCGTGCGGGAAAGGACCGGGTTCCCAATTGACGCTGACCGAATGGGCATCCACAGGAGCAGCTCGAACATGGGTTGGCGGTGATGCTGGTATACCTGATGCCAACGTAGCAATAACTACGCTTTGTTCTGAGAAGATAGGTTCGCCATGTCCGTGGCCCAAGTTTAAAGCAATGCGAAACTGTAAAAAAAAACAATTAAATTAAATAAAGTACAAGGCTACGTAATATTAATAAATGGTTAGACCATTTTTTTTACGAATTAACAGTAAAAAATTTACAAATACGAAGGGTGTGCTTTAAGCTATCTAACACGTAGACCGAAGAGTTTTTGGTCTAGTTACTTAAAAAACACTTTTTTGCAAAATTCAAGAGCGATACAATCAGTCCAATGCTTTTCTAACATTTTTATACCTTTCTTGTAGAAGGATTTGTCTTTGCCTTCGAAATAGGCTTCAGTTCAGGCGATAACTTCTTCATTGGAGCCAAATCTCTTTCTCTCGAGCATTTTCTTGAGATCTGCGAATAGATAATAGTCGCTGGGTGCCAAATCTGGAAAATACGGTGGATGAGGAAATAATTCGAACTTCAATTCATGCAATTTTGCCATTGCAACCATTGACTTGTGATACGGGCATTGTCTTGATGAAAGAGCACTCTTTTCTTGTTCATTTGGGGCTGTTTCTTTGCGATTTCTGCCTTCAAACGCATCAATAACTTTACATAGTATTCGCTATTGACTGTTTTCCCTTCTCAGCATAGTCGATCAAAATTATTCCATGCGCATTCCCAAATACAGACGCCAAAACCCTCCCAGTCGACTGTTGTGCCTTTGGTCGCTCCAGGCGGCTTTCACAGACTGCTGTCTACTCAGCTGACTGCCGATTTGATTCCGGTGTGTAGTGGTGGATCTATGTTTCATCCATTGTCACATATGACTTAAAAAAATCCTTTTTAATGCGTTTAAACAGGTCCAAACGGCGCTCAGAATCATCAACAGGATGTTGTTTTTGGTCCACTATGAGCAAACGCGGTACCCCTTTCGAACAGAGTTTTCTCATGCCCAAATTTTTACGCAAAATATGACCAACACGTTCTTTTGATATCTTTAGGATGTCAGGTATCTCACGCAATTTCACTTTACGGTCATCCAAAACAATTTTGTGGGTTTTTTGATGTTTTCCGGTGTAACCACCTCATTTGGGCGTCCAGAGTGTTCAGCATCATTTGTGTTTGTACGACTGCGTTTAAATTCAGCTTACCAGTAAATGATGAGTGATTTTTCAGGGCCAGAGTCTCCGTAACACTTGTCAAGCCATTGCTTTGCTTGAACGGTATTTTTTCCCATCAAAAAACAGTCTTACATTAACACACGAAATTCGATTTTTTCTATTGTTTCGAAAATATCAAAAGTAACGTCACTAAAATCACTATAACTTGTAAACTAATCGTCCAAATGGCATGAAATCTTCACAGGTATCGTTTGAAGGTTGGTACTTCATAAAAATCATATGGATTGTTTTGAAAAGGGCGACATCTATGTGTCAGACCAAGAACTTTTCAGCCTATGTGTTACCTACCACGAAAATGACGTCATACAAAAATTTACTTCGTTGTCAAATTACTGTTGCTATTTTAACTACTCAAGTAGTTTAGACAGATCACTTTTAGATCAGGAAAGGAGGCAAGATTTGATAAAGTCATCAGGCTTGTTGAGGATTTGCTGCTATCAGATGCATGAATGAGGATTCCAGTGCTTGTTAAAGATGCTGAAGTACCTGAATCTACAGTTTTTAGGATTGTGCATAAAGATTTAAGGGTAAAATGTTTCTGCACGATAGATTCCTGGGCTCCTTTCAGTTACGCAGATATTGTCGAGGAAAAAAATCTCTGAAGAACACTTGGCAGCTTTAGAGAACGACGGCAGTTTTTTTTGGGGAATTGTCGCAGTCAGATTGAGGTTCTCAAGCAAGAATCGATGTAATGGGTTCTTTACGACTCTCACCCTTTCAGGGAAATTACAACTTCTGAAAAGCGATGGCTAGTTTTGTAAAAGTAAAGGAATGATGGGCGAGAGATGTCTTTTTTTGAAGCGAAAACAAAATAATTTCTTTGGATTGAATGACAAAACTCGAGAAACGCTGGACTAAGTATATTAGTGTACATGGTAGTTCTGCGAGTTTTCATAGGTAGGTAGATAACTTGAAGTGATTTTATAAAATTAATAAATCTACTTATTATTTTTACAACTCTAGCGCCACTCGAGCAAGATCATCGCCACTTCAGAAAAATATTAAAGGAGGACTAAAGAACACAAAGAGTTTTTTTAACACCCATAGTCGCCTAGCGGAGTGTAGGTGATTTATTAAAAGTACGGAGAGTCCAAGATAACAAACATCCTTCTCTAATTTACGTTATACATATTCTAAAATTTTTTGTATAACGTTTTAAAAGTATATTTTTATTTCCTTCTCTTGTCAAGGGCAAAAATGATTATTATATTCTCATGAATAAAATTAGTTTGTTTAGTAAGTAATATAATATAATAATGGTGTTTGGGCGCATAATAGATCTAACAATAATTTTCCATTTGATATTTCTGTTCATATGTTATGTTAGTAGATACAGCCTGCAATTATGATATTATTCCTCTTCACTTTTTAGCATTTTAAGCTGCTTTTTTTCATCTGTTATACATCAACATAGGATAAGCGTGAAAGGTAATCTAGCAAATAAACTCATTACTATGGAACAACCAAATATCTAGGAGGACAAAATTAATCATATACGTATATCTTTTAAAGTATTTGCACTTATGGTGCGGAGAAACGACAAAAAGAGATAAAGATCGAATGATGGCCCTCGAAATGGTTAAAACATGTCCCAAATGATGCCATTCGACAAATGATGAATGTAGAAGGAACTCTTTTGGACACCATAGACGGGAAACATCTCGCGTGGTTCGGTCGCCTTCAGCGAATGAGAGACGACAGATGGCCAAAAAAAATAGAATGGAACTGGATCCCACTAGAGAGGAGAAAACGTGGAAGGCCACTCAGATGTTGGAAGAAAGATGTCGACGAAGCCATGACAAACCGAGAACTCCAGGAGGACGATCGTTGGAACCGAAAGCTGTGGAACTCGAGAAGCGGGGAAACGTCGATAGCTGTAATAACCATATATATATATATATATATATATATATATATATATATATATATATATATATATATATATATATATATATATGTATATATAGGGCGTCCAAAGTTTTCTTCAGCGTAAACATGATTATTATGTATATTTGTTATACTACGTCGAGTGAAGCGTGCTTCGTCTGTAACCAGGGTTTTAGTGTGAAACGCCGGAACAACCGCTATGCATTCTCAAATAATTTGTGAAAAATTCAAACGGGATCCAAGATTTGGAGATAAGAGTTCCTGGGCGGACTGTATATGAAAGGGATGAATAATTTGTTGTCTAATGATCCGGTTAGTTTTACTTTTTGATATTCCCGTTTGACGATCAATTAAACGAGTGCTGATTCCAGGATTATCGTGTACAATTTCAAGGATTTCCTTTTCAACATCGGGTGCTCTAGCTTGCAAAGGCCGCCCTTCATTATTCCTGATTAAATTATCCGATTTCTCGAAGTCGCCTTTCCATATTGGCAAAAGTCTGATGGTTAGGAGTCCGGCGATGCGGAAATCTTTCGTGATATACGCGAGCACTTTTGTGACCGTTGTCGTTACAAAAACGAAACACTAAAATCATATCAGTTTGCTCACCAAAAGTGAACTCCATAATAATCTAGATTTAAAACACTGTTGAGCTTGAGAAGGGATTAATTCTCGTTGATACACGTAAAACTTGGTCGATATCTGTCAAAAATTACTTTCTGTCAGTATTACTACAAGCCAGTTAAGTTATAGAACATATGATATCTTACATCATTGCCAGAGTGATTTTTGAGCGTTGCCAAGTAACTATACAATGTGAAGAAACGTGTGAAGGAACACATTTGCGAATTTGATAATGGCATTAAAAAATGGAAACGAAATCGCACTATCTCAGAAACTGTTAGTCGGGAGCAACATTTACCACGAGAGCTTCTTTAGACAGGAGAAGGCGGAGAATACGAATATTTAATTAAAAATATCATACAGAGTGGTATAAAAAAGTTGTGATAGTTAAAAGTATATATAGTGCAATAAGTGGCGCCCTCTATAATTTATAACAAAACTGAGCTGATTTCGATTTCTCATCTCAGAAAAACCCTTCGCACCGAATCTTGTACAAATAATACAATTATTAAGAAAGCTACTTAAGAAAAACTAAAATAAAAGTATAACTTTCACACCATGTATTTCAAAAATCACGAATTTTTGGATTAAAGTAAGTTGGGTTAAATGGTTATATTTTCATCCCAGAAATTCACAGTAACTCTATGTACGCGGAATACTGGAATACCCTGTATATATATATATATATATATATATATATATATATATATATATATATATATATATATATATATATATATATATATATATATATATATATATATATATATATATATATATATATATATATATATATATACCAGGTGTACAAGTATGAAATGCGGATTTTTTTTCTAAAAAAACTTGTTAAATTCGGGAGAATGATAAAAAGTGCTTTATTCAAAGTATGCTCCATCGCTTGTTATACATTTTTCCCATCTTTCCCTTTTGCTGCGAACCATTCATCGAGCCATTTTTTCACATCTTCGTACGAACCAAAGCGCTGTTCAGCAAGTGCGTGACCCATCGATGCAAACAAGTGGTAATCGGAAGGAGCCAAGTCTGGTGAGTAAGCCGCATGGGGTAGAACTTCCCAGCTGAGTTCTTCCAACGTGTCGCGAACTGGTTTTGCCTTATGTGATGGAGCACTGTCATGAAGAAAAATGACTTTGTGTTGCCTCTTTCGGTATTCTGGCCTTCTTTCAAGGAACGAACGGTTTAAATCGGTCAATTGTTGTTGGTAACGTTTAATATTAACCGTTTTCCCCAGGTTTTAAACAGCTCATAATAGACCACGCCCCTCTGGTTCCACCAAACACAGAGCATCGTCTTTCTGCCAAAGGAAACAGCTTGTTGACTAACGCCCAATTGCTCAGCGAGTTGTTTTTGTGTTTGCGAATCATCTTCGTCCAACAATGCTTGCAATTCCACATCTTCGTATTTTTTTGGCGGTTTTCCACGTTCCTTGTCGGCAACATCGAAGTTACCACTTTTGAAACCATCGTTCACACGTATCTTGCGATGGAGCATGTTCACCATAAGCTTCTCGAAGTAATCGGTATGATTCAACAGCAGTTTTCTTCAAATGAAAACAAAAAATTAATGCTGTCCGCGAATGCTCTTTGTTCGGTATAAATTTCGACATATTGAACACAACAACACAACACTATGCACACACTTTTCCAATTTATCATTCGTGCGCGTCTGACACTTGTTGATGACACAACAAAATGGCGCAGTGTCAAATCTTTATAGCACAAACTGCATTGGTGAACCATCTGTTGTCTGAAATCCGCATTTTATACTATATATATATTCATAAATAAATAACAAATCAATTTATTAATTCATATTTTGTAATAGTTATGAATAAACGTACCCTATATCTGGTGTAGGGTTGTAATCCCTCTACTAAAAAGTCACTATTTGTTGGGTTCCACGTAGCGTTTCTGCAATACTGCCAGGTAGGTGCTATTTCCTCGTATCGCCATTGGACGTGGTAACTCAGTCTTGCCCCAGAAGCTTCTAGAAATCTAAAAAATGAAACCTTAATTTTTCAGTTATGTAATGTTTATGCGAATAAATGAAAACGTGTCTACAATGGATAATTAACGCGGGGTGTTCAATGCCTCAAAAATGGCCAGAGATAGAAAAACTTCCTTACAAAAGTTAACTGATTAACTTCGTAAAAGTTTCTTTCCTTTTCCTGGTTTTGCACGCTTGCAAAATTACGCGACCGAGTTCAATTTGAACTTAGCTAATTACTAACTTAGCAAAGGTTAACAAAGTTAGATAAAAATTACGTAGACTTAGCCTAAGTAACGCAACATTTTCTTAGATTAACTGAAGATTATCTGATTTTCTTTGCAGAAATAAGTATCAGTTAGATCAGTCTAGGTTAACTTAGCTAAGACAGGTGTACGAATAAGGAAACTAATACCATATTATACTATAGTAAGTAACAAAAAAATATATAGTGCATTTACCTCCATTCCAGTCTTAGGGATGTAGCTGCTAGGGAATTATCCAACAGTGCTGGTGCTGGTGGAACTCCCAATAGCAGTCGTACTTGTGAAAAGTATTTTCCGATTGCGTCGTTGCATCCCATAACGCAGTACAGTTCTCTGTGGCTAAGACGGTCGGAAGTTCCATTCTACAACAATATATTTTTTTCAAATATCAAAGTTGAGTTTGAGCATATTAATCTGCACGTACCTTAGACTTTATGAACAAAGATTTTTATAAACAGTTGTAGACTAACAATAGAAAACAATTTCTTTTAAATTAAACTAAAATGTTTTAAGCTTTTTCTTCCTCTACGTAACTGCTACAGTACTAAACAATTTATACGAAACTTTAGGAAAAAATGATTGTTAAAACTTGAGACCCATTGAATACGAAGGACAAACTGAAAAAATAACTGCAACTATTCTTCCTTCGGAGACTTAGTTTATACTGCTATATTACTGGAACATTAAAAGTAATTTGTTTTCGAATCTAATCCATATCTCGATCTAGAAAAACATTCCACCCCTGGCGAATTTTCTCTCTGAAAAAAAGTGGTTTTGACTCGAACAATTATTTAACGCTTTTTTTGACGAAGTGCCTTTTCTAGAACTTGCTTTTTAAGGGGCGCGGTATGTATTATAGCGAAAAATACATTAAACTTTAACAAAGTAAACTTTGTGAAGAAAAAATCTTTAAAATATGTTGCACAAAATTTTATTTTTAATTAACTAAATTTTACATTTTCTCAATATACAGATCACCTTGTTTCCTCAAATAAAGAGGTAGAGTATCATGCAGAGCACGAAACAATGTTTTTTTGAGGGAATAAAAAAATTGAAATCTAGCTAGACCAAATGTATAATGGAGACTATATTGAGAAATACATTTTTGTTTCTGCAAAAAAGAGTTTTTACCTTGTTTGATTTTTTCAATACATACATACATACATTGTTATCGTAGGTTCCGTATTGGCAGTGGTGAAATATGCCCCTCTAACCGAGGGGCATATTTTCCCCTCCCTCCTTTTAAGTCTAGAAAAAGTGACCCCACATTATTATAGTTCATTAATATTTTCTAGATTCCCTAAAAAAGGTTCTCTGGATTCATCGGCCTCCATCCTGGCTACGACTATTAGGAAAATAATTGTAGTAATTTTATTTTTGGTTGAATTTTTTTAACTACCCGGTAGAAAGAGATCATTATGTACATAGATACTTACACAAACTTTTTGGCATGACGATGAAAGAGCATCTTTCCATAGGTGACAACCTTTCGTACACTGTAACAATAAGCAAAGTTAGTATGGTTCCAGACAGAGCAATTCGTGCAAAGATACTGACTGCAAGACTGCATTTTTTCCTCTTGGTCATATGAATTAAAAATAACCGGTCAAGTGCAAGTTGGACTTGCGCAATTAGTGTTCCGTACGTTAATTGCTTTTAAAATGAATTTAATTTTTTTTTACGGAAGTATAAAATGATCAGTGACTTCACAAAACACATCCTAAATGAGTTTTCAACAAAGTTTTTTTCCGATCTTTAGTGAAAACTGATGACCTTGAAATTGTTTTTTTTGATATACCAGATATTTATTAAAGTATTATGTGCATGGAAAAATCACTTTACGAGATTGTTTTTATTTCTTGACGTTTCAAGGTCCCTATATCAAGAAAAACATAGTCCCCCAGTTCTATGGGTCTGTCTGCTTGTCGATCTGTTAGTACGATAACACTCAAACGAATTGAGATATCTATAATATACATAAAATGCAACGTCTCTCTGTCTGTCTGTCCGTTAGTGCGCTTATCACTTGAGAACCATTTATACAATTTACGTGCTTTTTTTAAACATTCATATGTTCTCTGGCCAGGTTATAGGACATATTTTATCGCGTTAGGTAACATAAGGAATAAGCAGTGATGATAATGGCGAATCAAGTCGGAAAAAAGTTTGCCGCTAGCGCGTTCTCTTGCAATAAACTACCTAAACCATTAAATATGCAACAATATCATATATCAAAGAATATAATATATATATATATATATATATATATATATATATATATATATATATATATAATGTAACGTCTCTCTATCTGTATGTCTGTTTGTCCGTTAGTGCGCTTATCATTCGAGAACCACTTATCCTATTTACGTGTTTTTTTTTTAATTCATACATTTGTTCTCTGGCCAGGTTATCTATAATCTTCTATAATATATATAAAATACAACGTCTCTGTCTGTCTGTTCATTACTGCGCTTATCAATCGGGAACCACTTATCTGATTTCCTTTTTTTTTTTTTAATTCATACATTTTTTTCTCGGGCCAGGTTATCTATAATCTTCTATAATATGTATAAAATGCAACATCTCTCTGTCTCTCTCTGTTTGTCCGTTAGTGCGCTTATCACTCAAGAACCACTTATCCGATTCACGTGCTTTTTTAAATTCATACATATATTCTCTGGCCAGGTTTTAGTATATATTTTGTTACGTTAGGTAACATAAGAAATAAGCAGTGATGATAATAGTGAATCAAGTGGGAAAAAAGCTTGCCGCTAGCGCGTTCTCTTGCAATACACTGCCTAAACCATTAAATATTGAACAATATCATGTAGCAAAGAATATAATATATATAAAATGCAACGTCTCTCTGTCTGTCTGTCTGTTCGTTAGTGCGCTTATCACTCGAGAACCACATCCGATTTAGGTGTTTTTTCTTTGGATTTATACATATGTTCTCTGGCCAGGTTATAGGATATATTTTATTACGTTAAGTAATATAAGCAATAAGCAGTAACGATAATAGTGAATCAAGTTGGAAAAAAATTTGCCGTAGCGCATTCTCTTGCAATATGCTGCCTAAACCATTAAATATGGAACAATATCATGTAACAAAGAATACAATATATATAACAAATAAATGCAACGTCTCTCTGTCTGTATGTTTGTATGTAAGTGCGCTTATCACTCGAGAACCACTTTCTCTGGCCAGGTTATATATTAATAATAATAAAAATCTATATAATATATATAAAACGCAATGACTCTCTGTCTGTCTGTCTATCCGTTAGTGTGCTTATCATTCGAGAACCACTTATCCGATTTACTTGTTTTTAACTTAATATTTATAAAAAAAAACTATAATATATAACAAATAGATGCTTATACTGCACTCTGTCGGCGACTTACTAAGTCTATTCAAGCAGAGCGGCACAGCACGGCTGGCACTTATTGTAGAAACGCACCTTTCTCGAGCTTACTGCTCGAAGGCATAGATGGCAGCATTGGTATAACAACTTCAAAACGAAACGAAAAGAATCGTATTTTTAGAAGTTACCAAAAGTGTTCTTCGTATTTTCTGAACCATCCCAAGACGCGTTTCGCCGTATCACGGCTCATCAGCTGGGCTAGGTTCAGCAAATACGAGAATATATTTTTAGTCCTTTATCCAAGTAACTAACGGAAAACTATAACAAATAGATGCTTATACTGCACTTTGTCGGCGACTTACTAAGTCTATTTGGTAACTTCTAAAAATACGATTCTTTTCGTTTCGTTTTTTAGGTGTTATACCAATGCTTCCAACTATAATATATATAAAACTCAACGTTTCTCTGTCTATCTGTTTATCTGTCTGTCTGTCTGTCTGTTAGTGCGTCTAGCACTCAAGAATTACTTTTTCGATTTACGTTTTTTTTTTTTTTTTCATAAAATACATATGTTCTCTAGCCAGGTTGTAGGATATATTTTATTGTGTTAGGTAACATAAGGAATAAGCAGTGACGATAATAGCACGTGAGCGGAGCCGCGGGCACTGCCTGTTCAATATATATATATATATATATATATATATATATATATATATATATATATATATATATATATAATTTTAGACTATTTTAAAGCTAAGATAACTAATAAAATCAAACCTTAATGTATACCAACATTATTATAAAGAAGTTTATCAGACAGGAACTTGGAATATACAAAAATGTAAAAAATATCAAACATTTTTACAAATCAGGGTTCTGTTCCACTGAAATAACGAAACTGATCTGGCCACATTTAGTTTTGCACATATCTATCCCCTTTTGTTTTAGTAACCTTATACAGACTTTCACATGAGTTCGCACACAGGATGTCCGACTGTCTAAACGGATACAATGATGTATATGCTCGTTTCTTTATTGAAGTGATTATTTTTTAAAACTTATGGCCATCGAATTGAGTCTATAAGCGTGCGACTTCGTTTACATGAGAGTCAAGAGCGGAAGCCTCAATTAAGGAGCGTACAGTAGCATTTTAATTGTCAGTAAAAATAGATGTATAATGCCCTTTTTCTCATGGACCTAATTATCAGTAATAATAAACAAAAACATTACATTTGTATTTATAATTCGTAATACGTTCATACAGAAATAATATTTTTTTACGTCACTTTGTAAAGAGCAGTATTGTATTCGTAAATAATCTACCACATAGATTTTTGCATTTCTTCACTTTTAAAGGATCCCAGATTACAAAAAAACATAGTCCACCTTTTCCTTCGCACTGTATTTTTTTTTATGGGTCTAGCGCACGTACTGCAGGGAAGTCCCTAAAGTGCTACAGGAGCCACACGTGTGAGGAAAAAGCGATTCACGTTGTTCTTGAATCGCTGTAAATTGTACTCAGTGACAAACACAGTCCTGGGCAAATTATTCCAAAGGGATGATGTTCTCCATATAAAAGACTGCTTGAAAAGCGTTTGTACAAGGAGTAACAAGCTGAACGGATGTGAAGTATTAGCGCGACGTGTATTTCTAACATGCACCGCTCTGGGAGGAATTAAGCGGGCTACATCCTTCGAACATTTGCCATGAAAATACTTGTAGAATAGGCTCAAGTCGCCAACTGTTCTTCGATGTTCCAGCGAATCAAGGCCGCCGGTCAGTTCCGGGTCTCCAATCAGACGAACAGCTCTTCTCTGAATAGAATCCAACAAATGCAATAACATATATGTTTGGGAGCGGAGCCCCAAACATGGGAGTAGTATTCCATAGTTGGTCGAATTTGAGCTTTGTAAAGAATTAACAGTTGTTGTGAAATGTAAAACTTTTTGGTACGAAATAATATTCCCAATTTTTGAGAAGTTCTCCTTGCTATGCCCGCGACATGTTCACGCCAGGACATATTTGCTCCCAAATTAACTCCCAACAAATTGAGTGACGATTTTAGAGGAATGGAGTGCCCTGCCATAACTATGTCGGGTTCAGCAACGTTAACTTTTTTAGAAAAAACTGCGGCCTGGGTTTTTGTTGCGTTAAATTCCACTTGGTTACTGTCACCCCAAGATAGAATTTCTTCCAGGTCTTTGTTAAGTTGAACGACTTCCTGCTGTCTGCGGATATTCGTCTGAGTAGCCGATGTCTGAGCGTTCAAAGTGAATGAAGAGATAAGCGTACTGTCATCTGCAAAGCTATAGATTGGGTTTCCGGTCTTTTTCAGCAGATCGTTAATGTAAATTAGAAAGAGAGTAGGAGATAGTATGGAGCCTTGGGGCACCCCGGCGTTGATAATGAAGGTGTTAGAAAGAAATCCGTCGACTGCCCCTCGTAAAGAACTCTCTCTGAGGAAACATGAGAGCGACAAACAGAACTCTTCAGACATACCATAAGATCGTAGCTTAGCCAAAATTCCATCATGCCAAACACGGTCGAATGCCTTGTATATGTCAAGAGCAACCGCTCGAGATTCTCCAAAGTGTTCAATTGCGTTGTTCCAAACATGTGTTACATAAGTCAGAAGCCATATTGGTGATCGCTAATAATGTTGAATCCTTCAAGATATTTTAGAAGATGCTGATTGATAGCCTTTTCCATGACTTTCGATATTATTGAAAGCAGTGCGACTGGTCGGTAGTTATTTGGCAAGGTCTTCTTGCCTTTTGTAGGTATCGGCTGAACTGTGGCACATTTCCAGCAGGAAGGAAATATTCCCTTTTCGTAGGATAGGTTAAAAAGTCTACAGAAAACTGGTGTTAGTTCCCTCGCACAGTTTTTGAGAACTATGGCAGGTATTCTGTCAGCGCCAGAAGCTTTTTTGGTGTCTAGCTTCATTAAAATACTTTTAATGATACGCTGTCTCAAGACAGTATCGGGCATTCTTTACTGCACTATGGGAACACTAGGTGGTGTTTTTCCTTAAAAATCGACAGTAGAATGTGAAGCAAAGAGTTCAGCTAACAAGTTCGCTCGTGGCAAGATAACTCTCGAAACAAATTTGTTACACACCTATAGTTGCTGAGTGATATCATTTTAGAGAAAGGGATTGAAAAAGCTGGGAGATCGACGAATTTTCTATATTTTCAATATCATTTTGACCTTTTTTTTTTGATTTTTGACTAAAATAATAAAAACGTTATTATAATTCTTTATATTTGTATAGTGTACATCGAGTGTTCTCTGGATCCTAGGAATGTAAAAATATGAAAATTATGTTATTTTTCATCATTACCAATTAAATAAGATCTAACATATACGGAGTTAATGAGGTGGGGTAAAGAGTTAGAGAGGTTCCTATATACATGTTATTATACGTCGGTTTTGGTCTTATTGAAGTTTAGCTGATGTGTGTGAAAGTATCCAAACCATTGTGAACCATCCTAATCAAAGGTATATATTCTTCAGAGTGCTTGTCAAGCTTCGGCTTAGTGTCCCTTACTGCCTCTTTTTTGAAAAAATAATATAATAACGACACGAAATTTTTTTTGTCCATATTGACCAAGTGGCATAACTTGGGAGATTCAAGAACACACTGCTTGCAGAGGTATAACCCTAACAAGAGAACATTTGTTCAGTTGCTATTAAAAGACCTACAATTAGAAGGAACTGGTATTGACAGGTGGCGCCATCTTTCGGATTTTGTACGGTGTTTACGAACGTCCCTTCTCATACTAGAGATAGGAAAGAAACAAACCTACTTTTTGAGCAATATCTATTTCTCGTCATTTTAATTAGCTTTTCGTACTGAACACTAATGGGATCACTTCGGTGTCTGTCTTCCCTCCGTCGGTAACACCGGATTATCTCCGAAACTATTTGACATAGAAAGTTGAAATCTGGCACAAATATAGGAAATAATGGCCCAGTTAGAGCCGTGTAGTTTTGAAATAAGGGATAGTTTTAGGGAGTGAAATCGGAAGCGAAAAAAGAATGTTTTATCTGATATAAGAAAAAACTATGACAACTATGTTTCTTGCCGAGATATAATTTTATTTTATTTAAAAAGCAATCACCGTACGGAACACTAATTGCGCAAGTCCGACTTGCCCTTGGCCCGTTTTTTAGTGTTCCGTACGGAACACTTATAAGATCACTTCGGTGTTTGTCTGTCTGTCTGTCTGTCCGTCTGTCACACCCGATTTTCTCCGAAACTATTTGACGTAGAAAGTTGAAATTTGGTAATAATATAGAAATTAATGTTTTGGGGGGTGAAATCGGAAGTGAAAAAAAAAATTTACTAGGTCATCGGGGTGTCAAATGAAAGCTTGTAAAAACACGAGTTTAAAAATATATATAATGTCTTATATGCGCACACTTTTCTTTGTATTATTTTGAAGAAATTGCGAAAAATCGCTGTCCCCCCCTCTATCTCGAAAAGCACTGATCCAAAAATTTTGAAAAAATTCGGGAATATTCTCCACGGGGTGTAGATTGAACGAAAATTATAACGAGTGCATTACCTTTAATAATTTATCTGGTATATAAAAAAAAATTTCAAGGTCATCAGTTTTTAGTAAAGATCGGATACAAACTTTGTTGAAACTCATTTGGGGTGTGTTTTGTGAAGTTACTGATCATTTTATACCTCTGTAACAAAAATTTTTATTTCAGAAGCAATCGACGTATGGAACACAAATTGCGCAAGTTTAAGTTGCATTTGACCGGTTATTTAGTTAAAGTAATGAACAAATTTTAACAATATATCATATTATATATCCTTGTAATGGTTCAACGTCAAATGTACTGTTTATTTTACAGTTGGTTGTTTACGGGGGAAATACTGGGTAAATTACAAAATTCTTATATAAATTGTATTTTATTATTATTATTATCATTTTTTTTTTTCCTTGAGAACATTTTTTATTATTAATTATATAATATTGCTATCTATTTAAGTCTATGTTTTTTTAGTTGGTAGAACTATTATTAACATTTGTTTTATGATTAGGTTAGACGTAAAACAATGTTTTGTAGTTGCAATTGTTTCCTGTTATTAATTTTTAAGATCAAACATTTTTAAATGGTATAAATCGTTTAAAAAGGGGTAGAGAATCAGTTGAAGACGAATTGCGTTCCGAAAGACAATCCACCGCAACCACAGAAAAAATAACCGGTCAAGTGCAAGTTCAACTTGCGCAATTAGTGTTCCGTACGTGGATTGCTTCTGAAATAAAATTTTTTGTTACGGAGGTATAAAATGATCAGTAATTTCACCAAACACACCCCAGATAAGTTTTCAACAAAGTTTGTTTTCGATTTTTACTGAAAACTGATAACCTCGAAATTTTTAATAAATTATTAAATTACTCATGATAATTTTCGTTCAATCTACACCCCGTGGAGAATATTCTAGAATTTTTTCAAAATTTTTAGATCGGTACTTTTCGAGATAGAGGGGGGGGGGGGGGGGAGCAATTTTTCTCGATTTTTTCAAAATAAACAAAGGAAAGTGTGCGCATGTAAGACATTATATATATTTTTGAACTCGTGTTTTTACAAGATTTCATTTGACACCCCACTCGATGACCTAGTAAATTTTTTTTTTCACTTCAGATTTCGCCCCCCAAAACTAACCCCTTAAGTCAAAATTTAACTTTCAAAACTACACGGCTCTGATGCGGCCATCAATTTCTATGTTAGTACCAAATTTCAACTTTCTACGTCAAATAGTTTCGGAGAAAATCGGGTGTGATAGACCGACAGACAAACAGACATCGAAGTGATCTTATAAGTGTTTCGTACGGAACACTAAATATCAACAAAATCATGGATCTCGTACTCAGTAAATGCCACTTAAGTGTTAGAGATCTTTTAGACAACAATACAATTGATTTCGAAGTGTTATTTCGTCTTGTTCGTCGAGTAGATAGATGATCCACTGTTAAATAAAAGAATGCGTCTCTATATTAAAAAGAAAAGTGAAACTGGTCTTGTTAAAATACAATAAAATTCGAAACAAACCTACCACACGTTGATTATTTACGGGATGTAATGAGGAAGTGGTAAATTAGGCTAACGCTAACAGTCCATAGTTTAACTCTTTAATTTGTGTGCTTTATTAACGCAGCAGGGTTAGTTAATGATATTTTTTTAGGAAACAATAGATCCCTAAATTGCGTTACTTAATATTATATCTTAAAAGAAATTAAAAATAACATATTTAAAACAAATTATGTGTAAGTTAAAAATCCTTATTTCAGTTTAATGTAACGCCAATATCTGGACATTAGCGTTTTAACTACGTTAGGGTTTTGGAATCTTTCGCATAAAGACCCTGCATAACAGTTCTCATCACTATACCTAACATCATATTTTTGTTCTTGAAGCGTGTTCCCCTAAACATATTAATGTCATCACTAGCGATGATTGACTGCCAATCAGTCGTGGCTCCTGATTATGTTAGCGAGATGCGCGTCCAGGCCAAAAATAAAATGTTTGGTTTAGTGGTGATAACTGCTGTAGATTGCCGATTTTAGACACACGGCATAAATAATATGTTGGAGATTATACAGAATTTTTTGCACAAAAGTTATGATTATAAAAAATTGCTTATAAAAATCTGTTGTATATTTGTTTGAAGTTGATAGCAGAATTCCCTCATTGTAGATGCAAATATATGTTGGGGAGCCCGAAAAAAAAAGAGATTTCTTATGCATTTTACTGGATTTAGCTACCTGTTTTGAATTAATTTTAAGGAGTTGATTGAGTGGTCCGTTACTTTGTGACAGTACATTTTAACAATAAAACTACTTAATTACTTTGTTTTTTTTTTTGTCTTAGTTAAGCGTTTCACAATGTAGTTGTACTACGAAATCGCGATAACGCAATTGTAAAATCTTTACAAATATATTTAGTGACAGTTAACAAAGTAATTAAGTAGTTTTATTGTTAATTTCAAGGGTTCACCCTATTTTAGGCAGAAAACCTCTGCTATACAATAGAGCCATAAAACGTAAATGAGGATTCATCGGTAGCATAGCTGTCAGAGCGTAACTTGCTTTTAGTGTTTAATAAATAAAATTATCTTAGAAATAAAGTTATAGAAATATATGATTTATTACCAAAAATTCTATATATATATAAATATATATATATATATATATATATATATATATATATATATATATATATATATATATATATATATATATATATATATATATATATATATATATATATATATATATATATATATATATATATATATATATATATATATATATATATATATATATATATATATATATATATATATATATATATATATATATATTATATATATATATATATATATATATATATTATATATATATATATATATATATATATATATATATATATATATATATATATATATATATATATATATATATATATATATATATAAATATATATATATATATATATATATATATATATATATATATATATATATATATATATATATATATATATATATATATACAAATTCACAATATATAAGTACTTTATCAATCAAAAACAATCATCATCTTCAAGATCTGAAGACTCGACTTCTCTTAAATTGATAATTAAGGGTTCTATTTCCACATTTTCTTCGATGTATTCGTCAAGTTTCCACATTTTATTTTCTTCGTCTAAAACATGTCGAATGGCTTTTTCAAATTAATCCTCTTCGATCCTCTCTATTCCGAGTAATAATTGCCTTACGTCTTCAAGTTTGAATGTGGCGTTTTCCCTTGCAAGGAAGGGAATTTGGGCCCAAATTAGCTCTATGAGATTCAATTCGTAATGATATAGAAGTAATCTAAGCACTGTGATATTCCGTTCCTTTGCCATCTCATCGATTGCGTATTTCTTGAACTGTACCTTATTTTGTTTCGCAATTTTGAGAAATTCCACTTTTAACATATCATCTTTATGTTTGAGATTTTTGTCTCTAATCCACCGAAGAATATCAGCTTTCTTCCATGAATTTGTCGTGAGTCGTTCTAATAATCGAGAATGGTATGGGGCATTGTCTAATACTATAACTGATTCTGCGGGTATACATTTAGTCATTTGTTGGAAGTACTCCTCAAAAACATCGGCCATCATCTCCTCATAGTAATCTTTAGTTGACTTTGAATCGAATTCCAACAAGCCACCGTCACTACCGATATGTACTATTATTAGCCTAGCTTGTTTGGCACTCCTAATGTTTTGGTCAATCGAGAATTTTTTCACTGTGTGACCCTCATTAACCTAAGTCTCATCTAAATAAAAAATATTTCTTTCTTCTGCTCGAAATTTTCTGATTGCTCGTAAATATTCTCTTCTCCAACAAATTATTTCTGTTTTATCGATAAGAACAGATTTTCTATTCTGTTTTTTTTTCCCAACGAAAATTCAGGTTATGAAGGATTTTCCATAATTTCCATTTCTTTTTTTTTAAATCTGGTAAGTTCTGGTCTTCTCTGATTTCTTGCAAAACACCGACCTCTAAGGGCTCCTTTCCTTTGTGATTCTGAGGTTCGTTAGAAGGACCGCGTTTTCTTTCTTTTAGAAATCTATAAATAGTTTCTGATCCAACTCCCGTCATGTTGGCAGGGGTTTCCACAATTTCACGCACTTGGTGTTGGCTGTTGATGCACTAGAGCATCCGCGAAGTTTGACCGGGGCAAAATTGAAAGTTAAAGCCATCGCTGTTCTGATTTGAACTAAGCATATTATAGATTTTTGCTTTATTTTTTTATACTTACACAGAATATTTTTTATTGCATACTTAGGTACTTAGGCACCGACCTACCGGTAAGTACTTTGGCCAATTATATTCCAATAACTGCTAAAATCCCAAATAATTTTATTGTATTTATTATCATTAAGCTTTATAACACTGTAGATTTCTAATTCTTAAGAATCGTAAATTGCACTCGTTTAGGCCTTTATCATACAAATAAGATTCATAGTTTCATCATTTACTTATTAAAATAAACTTTGAAATAGGTTGATTTATATAGTTTTGATTTATTAGCTATTGTAAAGTTTAGAAGGCAAGTAATAAAATATTTTTTAGAAAAAGTTCGCACTGTTGTATAGAGATAAAAAGTAAAGGTGATAAAAACTAAAAATGCAAATAATTGGTAGAGATATTTCGGACGCTTATGGTTTATGACATTTTAAAGTTTATATCCCATGTTGTGTGCTATCAACTCCAAACAAACGGACTTTAGAATTCTAAATTAAATAAAATAAACTTTGAATTGTGGCTGTTACTTGATGGAAATTCACAACGAATGTAATGAAAGACTGGTTTTGTTAATTTCCACTTTATTTATGTTTTACAAAAATATAAGTTCAGTTCAGCCTCTACAACGATAATTGGCAGCTTATCATAGTATAATACTTATACTTGTAACTGCCCCCTTATCTGTAGATGATTTTAATAAAGAATTAAATCTAATAAAACAAGTTGCTGTTATCAATGGCTATTCTCCTGATACTATAGATTCGATACTGAACAAAAAATTAAAAAATAAAGCTATTTCTTTAGTATACCCAAAGGAAGAAAATATGGATAAAAACTATCAAGTCTCTCTATTTTGGTAACACATAAGAAAAAATTAAGAATCAATTAAATAAATATAATATTTAACATAGTTTTTAGAAAAAATAACTCGTTAGGAAAATTCATTAAAAATGCAAAAAGAATACAAAATAGAACAAAAAAATCTGGAGTGTATCAGTTAAATTGTGGTTCTTGTCCTAAAAGTTACATACGTCAGACAGGTCGTTCTTTCGAAGTTCGGATGTTAGAGCATAAAAGAAGTTATTTAAAAATAAGCGATCAAGTGCAAGTTGAACTTACACAATTAGTGTTCCGTACGTTGATTGCTTCTAAAATAAAAAAAATTGTTACGGTGGTATAAAATGATCAGTGACTTCACAAATACACCCCAAATGAATTTTCAACAAAGTTTGTTTCCAGTCTTTACTGAAAACTGATGACCTTAAAATTTTTGTTTTTTTTTATTTACCACATAAATTATTAAAGGTATCTGCACCCCGTGGAGAATATTTCAGAACTTTTTCAAAATTTTTTGATCAGTACTTTTCGAGATAAGGTGGGGGACAGCGATTTTTCGCGATTTGTTAAAAATAATGCAGAGAAAAGTGTGCCCAAGTATTACATTATATATATATTTTTTTACTCGTGTTTTCACAAGCTTTCATTTGACACCACACTCGATGACCTAGTAAAAAATTTTTTTTTCACTTCCGATTTCACCCTTCAAAACTAACCCCTTAAGTCAAAATTTAACTTTCAAAACTACACGGCTCTGATGAGGCCATCAATCCCTATATTATTACCAAATTTCAACTTTCTATGACAAATAGTTTCGGAGAAAATCGGGTGTGACAGACAGACAGACAGACATACACCGAAGTCATCTTATAAGTGTTCCGTCCGGAACACTAAAAAAAAACCGATTCAGCTTATAGTAATCATTTAACAGAATCCAATCATCTTTTTTGACGACAAATTTAAAACATACAAAACAAAGGAGTCCAATTAAACTTGTTAAAAAATTTAGAAATGAATAGAATTAAAAATTCCGATATCATCTTAAATGAACAGAAAGATACGTACCTAACCCATGGTTTTGCTTAATTTATACAATTAAAGTTCAGAATGGATTTCCCATCAATATTCATTTGTACGTAGGAATAATTTTTATTACGTACTTACCTTAGGGTATTTATTAAAACGTAACAACATCCTATTTAGCTATCATTTGTATTAGACGCAGCTATAGTGATAGCGAAACGCGTTTATACAGTTTTTGTAAGACAAAAAAAAGTGGAAATTAACAAAACCAGTCTTTCAGTACATTAAATAGAATAACACGTAGGCTGAAAAGTTTTTGGTCTAGCTACTTAAAACACATTTTTTTTTGCAAAATTCGACTTTGTTCATCAATATAGTCTCCTTCAAGAGCGATACAATTAGTCCAACGCCTTTCTAACATTTCTATACCTTTCTTGCAGAAGGATTTGTGTTTGCTTTAAAATAGGACTCAGTTTGGCGATAACTTCTTCATTGGAGCCAAATCTCTTTCCCGCGAGCATTTTTTTTGAGGTCTCCGAATAGATAATAGTCGCTGGGGGGGCCAAATCTGCAGAATACGGTGGATGAGAAAGCAATTCGAACTTCAATTCATGCAATTTTGCCATTATAACCATTGACTTGTGATACGATGCATTGTCTTGAAGAAAGAGCACTTTTTTCTTGTTCATTTGGGGCCGTTTCTTTGCGATTTCTGCCTTCAAACGCACCAATAACTTTATATAATATTCGCTATTGATGGTTTTGCCCTTCTCAGCATAGTCGATGAAAATTATTCAATGCGCATCCCACAATACAGAGGCCAAAACCTTTCCAGCCGACTGTTGTGTCTTTGGTCGCTTCGGGCGGTTTTCACAGGCTGCTGTCCTCTCAGCTGACTGCCGATTTGATTCCGGTGTATAGTGGTAGATCCATGTTTCAACCATTGTCACATATCGCATGAAAAACCCTTTTTATTAAGCTTAAACAGGTCCAAACAGCGCTTAGAATTATCAACGCGTTGTTGTTTTTGGTCCACTGTGAGCAAATGCGGTACCCATTTCGAACAGAGCTTTCTCATGTCCAAATGTTCATGCAAAATATGACCAACACGTTCTTTTGATACCTTTAGGGTATCAGCTCTCTCACACAATTTCAGTTTACGGTTATCCAAAATAATTTGTGTGTGTAACCACCTCATGTGGGCGTTCAGAGCGTTCAGCATCATTAGTATCTGTACGACCGCGTTTAAATTCAGCATACCAGTAAATGATGAGTGATTTTCCAGGGGCAGAGTCCCCGTAATATTCATCAAGCCATTGCTTTGCTTGAACGGTATTTTTTCACATCAAAAACAGTGTATAATCAACACACGAAATTCGATTTTTTCATTGTTTTGAAAATATCAAAAGTAGCGTCTCTAAAACCATGTAACTTGTAAACTAATCGTCGAAATGTCATGAAATTTGGACACGTATCGTTTGAAGGTTGACACTTCCTAAAAATCATATGGATTTTTTTGAAAAGGGCGACATCTATGTCTCATACCAAAAACTTTTCAGCCTACGTGTTAGTAAATTTTTACTAAAACGGTCATAATAAACACTATTTTTATAAGGTTTTAGAATATTCTATATTTCTTAATTGGTTCGGTATGGTACGTACCAATTAAGAAACTCTGGTAAACTCTGAGATTATCACAATACAGCAATCCCCTCTTTTAGGAACACATTAATCATTCCTAAAGGAATTTCAGATTCAGTCTATTTCCTTAGAAGATCACAGAAACATGACTAGGCTTTAGAAGATTCTGGAGAAAATAGCAAAAGAGCACATACTTACTGCTAGAAGAAGAATAAACCATTACAAATTGTACTGAGATTTTGAAACTCTATCAAGAATTAAAGGAAAACCTTGTAGGAAAAAACTTTACCCCTATGAAAATTGCTTGTTGGTAATGTAAGACTGTCAGTAGTAATGGTTCTACTATTTAGAACTGAAAAAGAAACTCTGCTTAGTCACAAAGACCTTACATAAAATGTGGGCTGGACCAAAATTAAAAGAAAGTCCAGTATGTCATTTGTAGCGAGAACACCCAGCTAACTACAGTAGATATCCTGTACTTCCTAGTGAATACAAGGATAACAAAAGTGCTCGATTACTAAGACTACAATTTGTGCATGAGATGATATAAGGATCAGTCAAAACATAAGTATGTGCTACGGGCTCTTAAATCGAATACAATAAATATATTTTTATAATTTTTTACTCCGCGTACAACGCTTTTCAAGCAGTCTTTTATATGGAGAACATCATCCCTTTGGAATAATTTGCCCAGGGCTGTGTTTACCACCGAGTACAATTTACCGCAATTCAAGAACAACGTGACTCGCTTTTTCCGCACACGTGCCGCTCCTGGAGCGCTTTAGGGATTGTTCCTGTAGCATGTGTGCTAGACCCATAAAAAAAAAAAGATCTAGAACATGCTACATTGCATTGATATCTAAGTTGACCTACTTCATTTTATTTGCAAAATAAGATATTTCACATCACATTTACAGTATCCGCAAACATATGTAACGACAGGTAATTTAAGATGCAAACATATTTTGGACCTGCTGTACAGTTTTGTACTCGATCTTTCTTTAATCCCATATTATGGCCACTAACAGTCATTGTCAAGACCCTCAAACATTTTCCAAAAAATTGGTATACAGGTATATACTGGTGAGCAAAAAGTCGCTTCAACGAGGAATTTTAGAATTTAGTGTTCATATATTTTTACGGATTTTAGTATCATTTGAAAGCCCATTCTATTCTCCTTCTAATGATAGCAAATTCCATAGCATACCTTATGCTTTTACTGATTAAAATGATTGAAAGTGGAAACAAGGAGAACAAGGATTGAAAATAGGGTTAAGAGAAAGGAAAAATTAAACAAATTTCCGGGGTGGTATCCATTTTCTGTTAACATAATTAGTGAGCAGGTATAGCAGAGATGTTGACGGTTCAAGTTCCGATAAAGGAATGGTAGGAAAATGCAGTTGCAAGTGTTTTTATAGGGATGAATAGCGGGCAACGAGTACGTTGCTGAGCGCGCAAAAACGGTTCTATTGAGTAAAACCGTTTTAATCAGTAAAACTTTTTGAAAATCCAAATGTGTTTGGTATTATTGGAAAGAGTAGAAAATCAGCATTCTAATGATACCAAAAATAATACCACCGTTAGAAAATTAAATTCAAGAATCGGTGTTAAATGAAGCAATATCGTTTAAGTCGTTTTTTTGCTTATCAGTGTAAATATGTTTCCATCTAGTCGTCTAATTTTTCTTTCTAATGAAATTTCATTTCATTCTAAACAATTTTTATGAATTGCGGAAATGCATCTCGACTGAGTGTTTTAATTCGATGAATTGAGGTTACGCAAACTTGTTATTTTTGTACTACAATTAGCTAATTAAGATCAGTCCTGGCAATTCTAAAGTGATATTAATTAAATGTATTGTAACTGCTTCTATTATATCACTAATCTAACTAAAAAATCACGAATAATACGTATTGAAACAAAATAGAATAGTTTTATAAAATACGTCAATATTTTTGAGGAAAATAGCATTTTTTGAACTAGTTAAGACAGTTCAGTTTTTCATAATACTCCAACCATGAGATGTGTTTGGCAGTATTTCATGTTTATCATAACTAATTATTATTTCTGTTGCTAGAGGGAAGATTTATATTTGAAAAAAACTCACACTCCGAAATTTTTACATTTCTTCGCTAGATCACGAAAAACATAGTCAATCATTTCAGTTAGTTGTCTATCTATTGGCACGGTATAGTAAATCCAATAGATAAGCCTTTTGCTTTTTCAATGGGGCAATAAACGACCCTATTAGGGTTTTGTGCATAGTTGCCAGGTATTACGATAAACGTATTTTTATTTTACCTGCTTTGTATATCGCCCTCACTTGCACTTGCAATCATACTGGATCTATTTTTACCTCTATATTTACTACCTGGCAACCCGGTTTGGAGCCCTTTAAGTATTTGATAATATAGGCCTAATGACCACAGTTCCCCATTAAGATTCGAAAGATACTTTTTATTATTTTTATTTTTAGTTTTATTTACAACTTACAACGTAACGGTTCTATTTTAATTATGTGGAATCTGTGGGAAAATTGCAATAGTGGCTATCGCAAGGGAAAACATTTATCACTTGACGTTAAACAAATAGTGAAAAAAGTTTGGTAAAAATAAATTTGAATAAACAAAGTGCTTTGCAAGAAACCAGTGAACGAATACAAACCCCAATTTCTACGATTAAGGGTATTGTAGGAAAACCATCACTCGGGAACAGGAAAAAAAAACGGAAAGATTTTCAAATGCATGATGTAGACGATTGTGAAAAAGACGTCATCACGAGAAAAATATGTTCTATGTATGAAGAGCAGTTGGTGCCGACACTAGACAAAATAAAATTAAAACTGGTGCAGGACGGGACCAATATACATTGTGGCTGAACCTTTCACAGAGTTCTCTTAAGAAAGGCAATTAGTGATGTAGTCACAAAGATTACGAATCTTGCGACATACTTATTTACAATAAATTAAAAAGTATCGATCAGAGAACTGGCCAATAATTTACCTTGACGAAACATGGTTCGATACCCATGACACTGTGTAAAAAGGATGGGTTGACAGCAGTACAAACTGTCAGACTAACGCATCTTTTAATACTGGATCTGAAAAATGAAGGTACTATTATCGGCAAAAAACAAAAAAAGACAGTTTGGACTATCACGAAGACCCGACCGCAGAACTTTGGTTGCAAAATTCCCTTTTGCCAAGTGTTCCCGAACAGAGGGTTATAGTTATGGACAATGCAAGTTACCATAGTCGCCTACTAAATAAAGTTCCTAATGCAGCCAACATCAAATCGGAAATACAGGAATAAACGTTAAAAAATGACATTTATTTTGAGTTTAGTTATAAAAAAAGTGATCTTTTGGAAGTTTTGAAATAGTACAAATTGAAAAAGAAATATGAGTACGGCTGAGAAAATGAGACACACTGTTTTGCGGCTTTCTACTTATTATTGTGTGTTTAATCCAATTGAACATATTTGGCATCAAGTTAAATTAAAAATAAAAAAATGTTTCTCCTACTTTAAGCGTGTCAGGGGTTGAATTAGTAAAAAAAGTTATAAATAATATACCTTGTGAAAGGTCCCCTCTTGTAAACCCCATCAATTCAAACTGTATATTTGTACTTCTGATACATATGTTTTTACATGCCTCTATAAATAAACATCTCCAAAAACACTTATAATTTTATTTATTTGCATTAATGAATAAAATTCTTAAGTCCATCTCTGCAACCTATCATAAACAAAAGGTCAGAATTTTTATATTGTCCACTTAAAACGGCAAAAATGAGGATCTTATATTTTAGGACAGGCTATACCTCTCGAACGAAGTGAGATTAAAAATTTAATACACATATAATACTTGTCGTAGGGATGGGACTTATAGTTTTTGAATAATATATAAACGCTAAACGGGAAGGGAGAGGGCCAAAAATTTTGTTTATTTTCTAAATAATTATCAAAATTTTTCCTTGTTTTTGTTAATTTGATGAGCACATTTTAACCGTTATTATCTATTATCAAACATATAAGGGGTTAAAACAGTCAGCGAGGGCGTTGGAGGGATTGTTTTGAATATATCGTATTATACGTCCTTTCCATGGTTCTCGAAGTCAATAATTCTGAAAATTGTGTTATTTGTTCTCTAGTTTTAATTCTTTGTGATAATACAAACAAGAGGTTAATCAGGTAGGACTTGTTTCGTATTTTCGGGGTTTTTTGCAGTCGGGAATTCTGAAAATCCTATTATTTTTTTCATTCCTTTTAATTATTTATGATTAAACATCACTATGAGTGGTTAACAAGCTGGGGGAGGGGGTCAGAAGATCGTTTTGTATAAATAGAGTTACACGTCCTTATTCTCCGGGTTCCTAGAGTGTAGAATTTTTGAAAATTTTCATTGTCATTTTTTCACTATTTTTTTATCAACATACATAAAAGGAAGGGAAAATAGTATTTTCAGGGTTTCTGGGTAACAGAATCTGAAAATTATGTTAATTTTCTAATTATTTTTACCCAACTGAAAATATAAGGAGTTAATGAGCAATCGGAGGGTGATAGACGAGTTTCCTAGAATTTACTGTATTATAGCTCCATTTCAGGATGCTTAGAGACAACGAATCTAAAAACTTTTTTTAATAGTTTCAATAGGACAATCAGGTAAAGGGTTAATAAGATGGGGGAGAGGGTTAGAGGCATTGCTTCGTATATATAGTATTATACGTCTTTTTCTAGGTTCTCAAAATCTTAAAATTGTATTAATTTTTTATTTTTTTCAGGGCTTTTTCAGTCGAAGAATGAGAAAATTGTGTTATTTTTTTAATGTTTCCAATTTTAACAGAATTGTAGAGGAAAATGTAAAATTCCAGTCGTGCCTAATGTCTATCTGTAACCTACCTATTATATCGACGTGTAGTGTTTGAAATATGTCATTTTTAGTGTTCCGTACGGAACACTTACAAGATCTCTTATGTGCCTGTCCCGTCTGTCTATCTGTCACATCCGATTTTCTCCGAAACTATTCGACACAGAAAGTTAAAATTTCGCATTAATATAGGAACTGATGGCCTCATCAGGCCGTGTAGTTTTAAAAGTTAAATTTTGACTTAAGGGGTTAGTTTTGAGGGTGAAATCGGAAGTTAAAAAAAAATTGTCACGTTATTTAGTGGGGTATTAAATGAAAGCTTGTAAAAACACGAGTTCAAAAATGTATACAGTGCGTCCCAAAAAGTTTTATACAAATGAAGAAGTTCATCTTACATATTACAAAAAAATTTATTCTTGATAAAAAAGTTCTGCATCACATGAAAATCCATAATCAAGCATCAAAATTTAAAATATTTCATGGTACACAGGGAAAATAAAAAATAATGATTTTATATTGAGGAGTAAAGTGTGTTTAAATTTAAATACAGAGTAAAATATTAATCGAAAATGCTCATTTAGATATGATACAATCAAAATCAGTGCACTTAATGAATTTCGTTTTCCTTTACTCAATAAATAATCGACAATTACTGACGTGTTTGCTGGAGTTTTTTTTTGAATTTTCAACTAAGAAGACCCCAAATCTAAAGGTGAGTATAATTTTTTAGTTCCTATTAATATTTTCAATTAATATTTTGCTCTGTATTTAAGTTTAAACACACTTTACTCTTAATTATAAATCATTATTTTTTATTTTCCCTGTATACCATCAAAGATGGATGCTTGATTATGGATTTCCATGTGATGCAGAATTTTTTTTGTAAAGAATAAATTTTTTTTGTAATATGTAAGATGAAACTTTTTCTCCAATTGAATACAATTTTTTGGAACATACTGTATAATGTAATACTTGCGCACACTTTTCTTTGTATTATTTTTAGAAAATTGCCAAAAATCGCTGCCCCCCTTATCTCGAAAAGTACTGATCAAAAAATTTTGAAAAAAAATTCTGGAAATATCCTCCACAGGTTGTAGATTGAAAACTCATTTGGGGTGTTTTGTGAAGTCATGGATCATTTTATACCACCGTAAGAGAAATTTTTATTTTAAAAGTCTAACTTGCACTTGGCCGGTTATTTTTTACTGTGAGAAAGTAAAATTCAGTACGTATTCGACAACTATGCGTGGCAAGGGTAAATCACTTTACCAATTTTTTTTTAAGATTTTATACTGATAGGGCTCTCATCCTATGTTATAGTGGTAGTGCTCTTTTCTTCAAACTTACTTATCCCACAAAATAGCATTTTCCAAACTTGACATGTACATATCAATTTTTCCTGCATTTGTGGTTAAAATATTTAACAGTTTTTTCTTTATAGTAAAAAATATGTGTGAACATATCCAACAATATCTCATAAAAGTGATTTTTTTTTAACATAAATTTTATTTTCTTAAGCTCTTGTTCTTATCTGTGAACTTTTAAAAGGAGTTGTTTACTTTTTCGTTTCCAATAAAATTTAAGATCCATAAACAGTGTTTTATTTGAGGTAATAAAATACAATACTAAATGTTTTCATTGTTTTAATAACCGCACATATGTATCTTAATATTCACTTTAGGATATAATTAAGTTAACAAGATTTAGATTTAAAATTAAGACGAAACATAATAAAAACATAAACCAAAGTTTTTTTACATTTTTGTGTGTCATGCACTTTTTAAAAGTTAACTTCACATAGTTTTGGACGGCTCGATTTATCGTCATGCCCAAGGGTCTCACACCTCTAGGATACACCACTCGTACCATAATTATAGCATTCATTATCGTATACTTTTGAGAGGTTTCACAAGGTCCAATTTTTAAGTTTAACAAGTCAGTTCTTTGTCTGAAACTCATTTTCCGACTCTTCGTCAAAATATGCTGTACCTCTTACCACTATAACTAGGTATATAATGAAATAAATTCGCTGATACAATAGTAATGAAGTTTGCCGCTATTGACAACATAATTATACAATTGGGCCCTGTATTTTCACTTAATTGCGAACAGTTCGGTTGCTTGTAAGCAGAAGGTGGCATAGTTTTTATTAAACTGTACTATGATTTGGTACCTTCTTATACTATATCATAGTACATGAAGGTTTTTAGTTATAAATGAGTCAACACTCTCTTTTATAATCGACTTAAAACAAGTTAACACAAATAAAACACTAATAATATTTTTTAATTTCCACTATATTATAATGTAGTGGAAATTAAAAAAAAAGACATTATTAGTGTTTCCTTCGTGTTAAATTACAATGAATTTCCATCAAGTAACGGCTAATTCAGTAAATGACTTAAAACAAGGTTCAATACAATAATTTATTTTTTATTGGACTACATATATATATATATATATATATATATATATATATATATATATATATATGTATATATATATATATATATATATATATATATATATGTATATATATATATATATATATATATATATATATATATATATATATATATATATTAATGGTTCTCCGAAGTAATAACATAACAAAAAAAATAGGTGGACAACCTGTTAATTGTATTACAAATCACAACAGAATAAACATCAAGTTTATAAAGGAAATAAAAAAACTTGAGGTATACCTTATTATTTGTACTATACGAGGCTGGTTTGAAAAGTCCGTGCAAAAATAAAAACTACTTATGTGTTTGGGGTAAACCTTTTTTATTTTTCGACATAGTCTCCTTTTAGGCTCATACACTTCGTCCAACGATGTTCTAGTTTGTTGATCCCTTCCGAATAATAGAATTTGTCCAAGTCTGCAAAATATCCATTAGTGTCTGCAATCACCTCCTCGTTTGAATAAAATCTTTGTCCCGCCAGCCATTTCTTCAAATTGGGGAACAAATAGTAGTCCGAGGGAGCCAAGTCTGGAGAATAGGGGGGATGTGAAACGAGTTGGAATCCTATTTCCATTAATTTTGCGACCACAACTGCTGAGGGTGTGTGCTGGTGCGTTGTCGTGATGGAAAACGACTTTCTTGTGGGCCAATCGCGGGCGTTTTTCTTGCAGCTCGGTTTTCAAACGGTCCAATAACGATGAATAATATTCACCTGTAATAGTTTTACCCTTTTCCAGATAGTCGATGAGGATTATCCCTTGCGAATCCCAAAAGACAGTCGCCATAACCTTTCCGGCCGGTCTTCGCCTTTTTTGGTGCAGATTCTCCCTTGATAACCCATTGTTTAGATTGTTGTTTGGTCTCAGGAATATAGTAATGTATCCATGTTTCATTCACAGTGATGAAACGACGCTTAAAGTCCTCCGGATTCTTCTGGAACAGCTGCAAAGCATCCTTGCAACACTTCACACGATTCCGTTTTTGGTCAAGCGTGAGCAATCGCGGCACCCATCTTGCGGATAGCTTTCTCATGTCCAAATGTTTATGCAAAATATTATGTATCCGTTCAGTCGAGATGCCCACAGCACTAGCAATCTCACGCACCTTAACTCTTTTGTCATCCATCACCATATCATGGATTTGATTAATGATTTCTGGAGTCGTAACCTCCACAGGCCGTCCATATGGCCAGTCCGAAAATTTTGAAACCACTTATAAACTGTTCTAATCGAAGGTGCAGAGTCACCATAATGTTTATCAAGCTTCTCTTTAGTCTCCTGAGGCGTTTTGCCTTTCATAAAGTAATGTTTAATCACCACACGAAATTCTTTTTCGTCCATTTCTTGAAAATCACTCGACTTCCTTGATTCACACGAATGCCAAACACAAAGAAATAGACCAATATGGCTGAAACTTGGTGTGCGTTCATTCAAGAGATGCTACTAACTAAACATGACTGCGATACGCGGCGGTGGTGCCATCTCTCGGACTTTGCACGGACTTTTCAAACCAGCCTCGTATATATTTTATGAAGACTGTCTTATCTTTTTTTTTTTCAGGTGCATTCTCCGCTGTGGAGTCTGGTAGTCATCATTGCTACTTGTATTTTTGAAGCTGCTACTCTAAACAATTGAGTAGATACACATTGAAAAACTACTCTCTCAGGTTAAAAAGCCAAGAGAGATGCCGTCGTCCAACACGTCTTCTGCCCTCAACCATTACAGTCCCAGATATTTGATCGTTCGCCATTTAATATTTAATCCTTGTTCATTCTATGGAATACTTCACCGTTCGTAATTTTATCAATCCAAGGCAGTATCCTTCTATACACCCACATTTCGAATGCCTCCAGTTTATTAATGTTATTTTTGTTTAGCGTCCACGCCTCTACCTCGTATATCAGAGCCGAGAAAACGTAGTATTTAACTAATCTCATTTTAATAAGTTTATATCGCGGCTTGAGAAGAAGTTTTTCGTCTTTAAAAACGTAGCCTGTGCTTTCTCAATTCTCGTTCGAATTATTTCTGACACTTGTTCCCAACTAATCATATTTATTTACCCGTACCACGGGATCATTATAAATGAGAAGTCTTCCACTTTCTGTTTGATTGTTTGTTATTATCATAAATTTGGTTTTCTTTATTTTAAGTCTGAATTCTCTTTCTTCACTGGTTTCAAAAACCTTTGGTTTGCTTTCCATTTATTCTTAGTCCAATCTCGTATATATATATATATATATATATATATATATATATATATATATATATGTATATATATATATATATATATATATGTATATATATATATATATATATATATATATATATATATATATATATATATATATATATATATATATATAAGAAGGGCTGTCTATTATAACCTATAATAATTAATATAAATTAAAAAGATTGATGGATTAATTTAATTTTCTCAAGTTTTTTTGGTAATCGAAATTAAACGAATGAAAAAAAAAAAAACGGTCAACTACAAGTTGGACTTGCGCAATTAGTGGTCTGTAACATTTAAAATAAAATAAAATCCTTACCTGGGCTAAGTTAGTTAGATCCCTGACATGTATATATTTTAAGATCAATAATGTATAATAGTTATAGCATCTTAGCTACCTAATAGCCAATAAATCAATCCAGCTCAGTCTAGAATCTAGTAATAAAAGTGTAAACTAAATATTTACTACCTAAATATTTGTTTAATTATAAATAAATAAAATAAAATTATTTTCTCTCGGTACCCTTCTGTGCGTGTACTGGAAAGTATATTAACAAAGCTTCCACCATATTATCACGAAACATAGGTTTCATAGCTTTTTTTGTACCAGATAAATTATCAAATGTAATGCTTTCGTGATAATTTTCAATCTACACTTTATGGAGAATATTCCAGAATTTTTTTAAAAGTGTTCGATCAGTATTTTTCGAGGGGTGGACAGAGCTTTTTGGCCATTTTTTCTTTAAATAATTCAAAGAAAAGTGTGTGCATGTATTAGTTCATATATATTTTTGAACTCGTGTTTTCACAAGCTTTCATTTGACACCCCACTCGATGATCTGGCAAAAAAATTTCTTTTCGCTTCCGATTTAACCCCCCCAAAACTAACCTTTAAGTCAAAATTTAACTTTTAAAACTACACGGCTCTGGCTGGACCATCAATTCCTAAATTTGTGCCACACCGAATTGATCCCATAAGTATTCAATACTGAAAAATATGATTCACGAATCCTTATAGCTATTCCTGATTATCAGATATCAGTATGGAACATTGAAAAATATGATTCACGAATCCTTATAGCTATTCCTGATTATCAGATATCAGTATGGAACATTGAAAAATATGATTCACGAATCCTTAGAGTTATTTCTGATTATCAGGCTGTGTTTCCTCTGGTCACACACGAACATCAAGAAATTGATTCAACATCAGAATTTTATGAGGCAAAGCTGTAAAAGTATCATTAGACACGAATTGTGGAAATATTTAATTTATTATTATTAATTAATATACTTTTTTTTTCTAAAGTAAATAATAATGGTATCAGGGGAGGGAATCGACAACCCTGTACATACGAGGAACGTCTTGGATATTTTCTGCTAAAAAATTGTGAAAGTTAAAAGCCACTTATGTAACTAAAATATTTAGAATACTTCAATAAATTATAGTAATATAAACAGACAGATCCCATTTTTGAACACGTCTCCTCTATGGGACTGTTTATAGAAAAAAAATTGTTTATGAAATATTTACCTATCAAATTCAAAGATAGATAGTAATAAGAAGGTGGTTTTTTAAGTTAGATACTTAAAAAATTATTTTTCTTCTTATCTATTGTCGACACTAATATATTTAGCCTAGAGCTTTCAACTTATGATCTGAGGAAAACTTTGCGCCTGAGATCTTTTTTCAGATATTTAAACAAACCGAAATCAGAGGGTGTCAATGTAGTTGTTGTTTAGGTGAGTAGGTGTTTGGTTGGGAACAAAGAAAGACTGCTTCGAACCGACGCGCAGACAAGTGACTTAATTTCACTAAAATGCGCCGTAGACAAAGGTTCCCCCTACCGATTTTTTGTTGAATCGCTGGAATCGCATCTACCAAAAATGAATTATTGCGGCCACGTTTTTCCTTGACCAACTTTAACATAAATAAGATTGCACTAATATGTACTTCTATGATCAAAAATTAAGTGAGCTAGTGCTATCTGTTAAAGTATTTTTTTTAATGTTAGTAGAACTGGTAATAATATCTGACAAAAATTTCCGCGACTTTTGCTTTATTAGGCTAGAAATAAACGTGTGTCTTGTAATTGTGAAAATTTCTTGTTGACGATTTCTGGAATGAATAAATTTATTGAGCAAAGAATTTGGAGTACAGTTTGTTTTCTAAAGGCAAAATTTCTTATACTGATATGTTAAAAATGTTAGAACAGTGATAATGAACGTCCAGCATCATCAAATATTTTCAAGTGTTACAAATCATTTAAAGACACACGTGGTTGAAAACACGCCATATACCGTAACTACAGAAGAAAACATGAACAAAACCGTACTCATTAATTGCCTTTCGGGTATTAAAAATCTTGTAGACTCTACTGAAATATCAATGGGATCAATGCATAATTGATTGGGAGGATTTAAGCGTTATTTTATCTGGTTCCAAAATAACTACATTTTCTTAAAAAACTTGGTCGTGTTCAGGTCGCTCAAGATACTTTGGCTTCGAGGCTGAGGGAATTAAAATGGTTGCGTATTAAGGATAGAGAAAGGCTACATCCGGGTTGCTTTCTGTATAGACTGTTGAGGACCGGGGTGCCGGAATATCTGTGTGGAAGGCTGCATTATCGAAGCTCGGTACATCAGCGTAATGTTAGGTACAACGACCACTTTCGAATACTTAGGCAGCTGTCTAAGTGCGTTGAAACAGTCTTTCGGCTACACGTCTGCTAAACTTCTGAACGAGATTCCTGAAGGTTTGCTTGCTCTGCTGAATTTTCTTTCAGAAGACAGCTAAAGGAAATTTTATTTCCGAGTTACTGATTGTTGTTATTATTATGACTTTTTGATTGTTATTATTATGTTTTTTTATAGGGTGTGGGGATCACGGTTTGTTTGTATATGGTATTAATATCAATTCATGTGGAATTACAACGTTTTTTTTTTTTCTCCTTCCTTAGTTTAGAATAAGTAGAGTTAAGTTATGATTGTCACTTCTTGACTTGTATTTGAGTTGTATTTCTTTTCTTTGTTTTTTTGGGTATTGTTATATATATATATATATATATATATATATATATATATATATATATATATATATATATATATATATATATACAAAAATGTTCGTCCTGATGTATTCAGGTGTGCATATGTTGATTATTGTTCTGTTGACTGGTGATTCGGATATGTTTCACCAAAATCTCTTTTGGCATTATCAATGTTTACCGTTGACTAGCGGCCAATAAGCATTGGTAATTCCAAATGAGAATTTGGCAAAATGTCTGCGACTCACCAGTTAAAACAACACTAGTCAACACACACTCTTTTACATCAGGAAACATATATACATACATATTCGTACAAAAATGCCTGCTTTGTGGCAGAACAATTCATGGATTTTGCATCATAATAACACACCATCGTAAAATAAAAGTAAAAATGAACCCAAGGCTGTTTCACAAGCACTGTATTCACCAGATATAGCTACATGTGACTTTTTTTTATTCGCCAAGCTTAAATTATTACTACTTGGAAACCGTCATAGAATATATAACAGCTCTGAATGAGAATTTGCTGGTCTCCTTGAAAACAATACCGGCAATCGCGTATAACAAATCTTTTGGAGATGCGAAATAATATTGACTGTGTGTTGCAGTGGAAGGAGATTATTTTCATGGAAATTAAATAGATTTGGATAAATCAATTAATAGTTTGTATTGTATTTAATCTGTTCCCTTAATTTTTAACAAAATAGTTCATATTTTCTACGATTAAGTAGGGATTACATCTGAAATCTCTATAGGAGAATGTTTTTAATAGAATAATGTATTGATTGAAAATAGCATTTCGTAGAACTGTACCACAATCTATCGTACGAGGCTAAAATGAAGCATTTTTAGTGCTTAAATATTTGTAAAACTTATCAAAATTTCTTATTCCAAGCCTCATCATCCTGGTAGCAATACTTCAAGCTCTAGTAGTGAGAAAATAAAACGATAGCTTGAGAGTCAAAGACTTAGATAATAGGTTATTAAATTCAAGAATTTCTAACTTATTTGTAAATGTCGTCAAAAGGGTTATTAATTGAATTATTTGAATACCTAGGTCACTCTGTATGGTATACATAGTTATTTATATTATGTAACTCCTTGAAAATTTTTGAATCGTCGGCAAAAAGCAAAACTATACTAAACGTATTATTACTAACACTTTACCGATATTTAAGTAGAGCTGTCTATTTTACATTATATTATCGAATCAAAAAGCGTGTTGTATTTAATTTGATTTTCGAAAATATGAAAATGTAAAAAATTATGATTCACAAAACCTGGTAGCTACTCTTGATTATCAGGGTGTATTTCCTCTGGTCACACACGAACATCAAGAAAATGATTCAACATCAAAATTTTATGACTCAAAGCTGCAAAGGTACCATTAGACACGCATTATGGAAATATTTAATTTCATATTATTATTTAAAATAAAAATTCAAAATTATAGGATGTGATACTCTTCACATATATCTCTCATGTTTCCCAATTTTAGCGGACATGATCTTCTTATTTCTCCTATACGTACCATCCGAACAGGAATCCCCTTCAGTTTGTAAAGGCACTGTCTTTTGGTGATCTCAAGTATTCTTAAATTTTCTTAAAAGTGTTGAAAATTATGCGAATATTTAATCTTTTAAGTTTTTGCCACTTTATCTATAGTTAAAAAAAACTAACCAAGTGCAAGTTGGACCTGCACAATTAGTATTCCGTATGATGATTGCTTTTAGAGTAAAATAAAATCCTTACCTAGGCTAAGTTAGTTAGGTCCCTGACATGTATGTCTTAATATACTGTATATTTTTTCACGTTTTTCCTTAGTCAATAATGTATAATAGTTGTAGTATCTTAGCTACATAGTAGTTAATAAATCAATCTAGCTCAATCAAGAATCTAGTAATAAAAATGTAAAACAAATATTTACTGTCTAAACACACACCTAGGTGTACTGAAAAGTATATTAAAAAAACCTCCACCATATTGTCAAGCTAAATAGTTTTTTATATCAGATAAGTTATCAAACTTAATGCACTCGTGATAATTTTTGCTCAATCTACACTTTATGGAGAATGATTCAGAATTTTTCAAAATTTTTTGCATGTATTACAACATATATACTTTTGAACTCGTGTTTTTACAAGCTTTCATTTGACACCTCATTCGATGACCTTTTTTTTTACTTCCTCCTAATTCCACGTTTAACTCTCAAAACTACACGGCTCTGTTTGGGTCATGAATTCCTATATTTGTGTCAAATTTCAACTTTCTCTGTCAAATAGTTTCGGAGAAAATCGGGTGTACCAGACAGACAGACGGACATCGGAGTGATTCCATAAGTGTTCCATAAGGAACACTAAAAAATATATTATTTAATCCTTTAGGTAAACATTTTCTTGGATTTCACGACCTATTCTTACCCGGGAAATTAAAATAGAAATTAAATGGCGAGAGCGAATTGTGAGCGGTCTTTTCTTATTTTCCTATTCTATTAAAGCTACATATTTTAGGATGTTCTTAAAATCAAAATAAATACAATAACATGAGCAGAATATCGTGGCATTACACGAATTAAAAATAAACGATATGGCATTGAAAACAATACAATAATAAAATTACACGCTTTCGAGTTATTATAAAAATGGTTTTTAACATTACTATGTAGGTTCTAAAAATTAATTTTTAATTAAGGAAAAACCACAAAATGGGATAACAATGCTAATGTTAAACTTGTGTATTTCAATTGAATGCGTCAAAATATTTCTTGATTTTCTATAATTTCTAGAATTTGAAAACATACAGTATTTAACAAATATTATTATATTATATCCCATAATCAACAAAGGCAAATTTTAGTGCAATATTTTTACTTTGCAAATTTAAAGACGATATAATGAATAATTGGAATTTATGTTTATTCGTTTATATGTATTAGTTGATAGAGTTTTCCATGGTATAGTTAAAGTTGACATTATTGGCGGAACTTAAATGTATTGGCTTTAGTCTAAAGGCATGCCAGTGGTTTGCTAATAAATCAAATTACAATAATTTCAAACGAATATGTAGTCGATATATCTACCATTAGAAGGTATTCCTGAAGGATCTATTACTATTTTTTAGTGTTCCGTACGGAACACTTATAAGATCACTTCGGTGTCTGTCCGTCTGTCTGTCTGTCTGTCCGTCTGTCACACCCGATTTTCTCCGAAACTGTTTGTCATAGAAAGTTGAAATTTGGTAGTAATATAGGAATTGATGGTCTCATCAGAGCCATGTAGTTTTGAAAGTTAAATTTTAACTTAAGGGGTTAGTTTTGGGGGATGAAATTGGAAGAGAAAAAAAAATTTTTTTACTAGGTAATCGAGTGTGGTGTCAAATGAAAGCTTGTGAAAACACGAGTAAAAAATATATATATAATGTAATACTTGGGCGCACTTTTCTTTGTATTATTCTTAAAAAATCGCGAAAAATCGCTGTCCACCCGCCTTATCTCGGAAAGTACTTATCAAAAAATTTTGAAAAAATTCTGGAATATTCTCCACGGGGTGTAGATTGAACGAAAATTATCACGAGTGCATTACCTGTAATAATTTATCTGGTATATAAAAAAACAGAAATTTCAAGGTCATCAATTTTCAGTAAAGAGTGGAAATAAACTTTGTTGAAAACTTATTTGGGGTGTGCTTTGTGAAGTCACTGATCATTTTATATCACCGTAACATAAATTTTGACTTAAGGGATTCGTTCTGAGGGGAAAATCGGAAGTGAAAAAAAAATTTTTTTACTAGGTCATCGAGTGTGGTGTCAAATGAAAGCTTGTGAAAACACGAGTAAAATATATATATATATATATATATATATATATATATATATATATATATATATATATATAATGTAATACTTGCGCATACTTTTCTTCGTATTACTTTTAAAAAATAGTGAAAAATCGCTCTCCCCTACCTTATCTCGAAAAGTACTGATCAAAAAATTTTGAAAAAATCCTGGAATATTCTCCACGGGGTATAGATTGAACGAAAATTATCATTACCTTTAATAATCTACCTGGTATAAAAAAAACCAGTTTTCAGTAAAGATTGGAAACAAACTTTGTTGAATACTCATTTGGGGTGTGTTTTGTGAAGTCACTGATCATTTTATACCACCCTAACAAAATTTTTTATTTTAAAAACAATCAACGTACGGAACACTAATTGTGCAAGTTCAACTCGCACTTGACCGGTTATTTTTATATATTTTTGACATTCATCTATCAAACATCGAAATCTTTTAACTTTTGTTGACGACAGTCAAATTTAGTATCCAATCAAGGATGAGGATGTGCTTAGTATTTGTAAAATTATAGATCTGGGGGGAGCTTTCTAGTGTTCCGTATGGAATACTTATAAGATCACTTCGGTGTCTGCCGGTCTGTCTGACTGTCCGGCTGTCTGTGTGTTTGTCCGTGTGTCACATCTGATTTCTTCGAAACTATTTGTCGTGTTGTGTAGTCTTGAAAGTTAAATATTGTCTTAAAGGGTTAGTTTTGGGGGGGTGAAATCGAAAGTAATTTTTCTTTTCTAGGTCAGGTTTTTTTTTATTTTATGGGTCTAGCACACGTGCTGCAGAGAAGTCCCTAAAGCTCTACAGGAGGGAAACGTGCACGGAAAAAGCGATTCAAGTTGTTCTTGAATCGCTGTAAATTGTACTCGGTGGGAAACACAGTCCTTGGTAAATTATTCTAAAGGGATAATGTTCTCCATATAAAAGACTGCTTGAAAAGCGTTGTACGAGGAGTAAGAAGCTGAACCACATGTGAAGTATTAGCGCGACGTGTATTTCTAACATGCATCGCTCTGAGAGGAATTAAGCGGGCCACATCCTTCGAACACTTTCCACGAACATACTTGTAGAATAGGTTCAAGTCGCCAACCGTTCTTCGATGTTCCAGCGAATCAAGGCCGCCGGTCAATTCCGGGTCTCCAATCAGACGAACAGCTCTTCCCTGAATAGAATCCAACAAATGCAGTGTATGTTTGGGAGCTGAGCCCCAAACATGGGACCAGTACTTCCATAGTTGATCGAATTTGAGCTTTGTAGAGAATTAACAGTTGTTGTTGAGTGTCAAGCTTTCTGGTTCGAAATAATATTCACAATTTTTGAGAAGCTCTCCTTGCTATGAATGCAACATGGTCATGCTAGGACATATTTACTCTCAAATTAACGTACAACAAATTGAGTGACGATATTAGAGGAATGGAGTGCCCCGACATAACTACATATGTCGGGCTCAGCAACGTTAACTTTTAAAAAAAAACTGCCGCCAACGACCAACGAATTTTCTAAGACCGATTCGTCCGCATGCTATCCAATTAGCTATTTTTCAGGCCAGGTTATGCGGCACTTGGTTTATTCGTATATTTATTATTGTTGTGGGCACCAATAAAGTTTATTATTATCAAAATAATTCAAATTACCGTTTGTAAGTGAAATTATTGTTATTTAAGATTACGTTCATGTTCTGTTCTTATTTGTTTAATATTGTTTTGATTATATTTACACACTATTACATTTTTTGTAAAAAAATATTAACGCGTTGAAGAGATAACGTTGCTAGTCAAAATAAATTGTCTAATTCTTGAATCTTAAGGCGCCAAATTAAATAATCACTTTTGGTTTGTATAAATACAAATGTATAATTGCTTTTTCTCTAATTAACATATCAACTACAATGAAAACAATCAAATTTTGCAGAGATTTATAAAGTAGTAGAACGAAAAATGTAATTAATTTGTAACTATCACCATTGTATACTCGTCATAAGATAAAAACATGGATGCATGGCAACAATTTTAAAACTAAGTCCACAGTGAGCGTTTTGAGAGCGAGTTAAATTTCTGATGTGGCATTTTCAAGATAGGAATTAAGACTTGATGGTCGTAGTATTCTTTATTTTCTTTCAGTTTTTTTCTCCTCAATGTCCCATTTATATTCTCTTCCTTCGATTACGATTTTTTGTATCCCATTTTCACCCTTTTTCCATTCTTTCTCTCATTCTCTGCTATATGCTTCAATGTCTTGTAAAATTCTCGTTCATGTTTTGTTAAATCGTTGTTTATGTAAACTCTGTCTTAGGTCTCTCAGTTTGTTTTTATTTTTCATTACAACTTCTTTGTCTCCCGTGTTTCCAAGTTTTATCTTGTATATAGTCGTTTCTATTTTTATCACATCTTTAATCTGTACTTTTGTGTCCACACTGCTCTCCATAAAATATTCTACATCTATTTCCAGATCTGGTTGGCTATTCGCTTAAATTTTATTCCCGATATTACAATATTATTCCTTACGTTTATATTTTTTTCCAGTCTACTCATCTGCAAATCCATAATTATATTATTTTCCTCTTTCAATACTTCATTTTTCTTTTTTAGTTCCTTCAACTCTTGTTGGTATCTCTTCTGATCTTGTTTGATATCCTTTATATCTGACATTAACTCTCTGATCATTTCTATCAAATTGTCTATCTTATCTACTCTTTCGTTTTTCTCTTTCTGTGGTGTTCTTATCAGCTTTTTACTCTTCTTGAATAATCCCATTGGCTCTTCTTTTTTTTCGACTCTTCCTCTTTTCGAGCTTCCTAAGGTATAATCATCGCTATCCATTGTTCTTTCTGTTATAAAAACTTTACGTGTGTTCCTCATATAAGCCATTTTCAATCACAGGAGAAAGAAAAAAAAAACTGTTGTTTATATTTCTTATCACTGTAAACAGTAAAACGATTAAGGACGTCGTTTATCGTTTCGTTAGCTTCATACAATTTTACAGAATTATTCTCATAAAGCTCCAAATTTTTTTACTTATTGTCTTAATTCTAGTACTACACTCTGCTTTATTTCTAATCCCTCTCGTTTGCAATCGACACAATAATTAAATAGATCGAAACACTACTATAAGAATGCTCGTTGAACGAGTTGACTATTGCCGGGCGTTCAATTCACATGTACACACTTCGCGATCCGAAACTCTCTCTCTCTTTCTATATATATATATATATATATATATATATATATATATATATATATATATATATATATATATATATATTACTATTATATATAATAGTTCATTAGTTCATACATATATATATATATATATATATATATATATATATATATATATATATATATATATATATATATATATATGAACTATTTACACTGGAACTCTTGAAACTAGACGTTTCACAAGAAAAGAACCCTTTTATATAGTGGAACTTTAAAAACTTACAACCAATTTAAAAATCGATGACTGGGGAGCGAATATTTTTCACAAAATACACTTTCACTAAACCTCTCTTTCTATCGGACGGGAGTGTGTAGTTTCCATCTCTTGGCTCAGAGACCTATTTATGTATATACTTATATATATATATATATATATACATATATATATATATATATATATATATATATATATATATATACATATATATATATATATATATATATATATATATATATATATATATATATATATATATATATATATATATATATATATATATATATATATATATATATATATATATATATATATATATATATATATATAAATATAATATATATATATATATATATATATATATATATATATATATATATATATATATATATATATATATATATATAATAAATATATACATATGTACAAAGTTAAATGAAATTCACTATATATTAGAACTGGCGCCTCCTTATAGCAATGATAATTATTTTTTCACGGCACTAGCGAACCATAAAACCTCACAATATTGTCGAGCGTTAACTAGATTGTAAGATTTACAGCGTTTTTCACATTTGAATAGGTTTTTCATGAACTAATTTAATAAAAAAAAAAATATTAGAAAATTGGTACCTTTTAAAATAATTACTTCGTGACATTAACAAATTAATCACAAGTTTTATATTTGAATATTTTATTATAATAAGTAAAAATTTTAACATTGATAATTCACAGAAATTTTATTTATTTCATTGTAAAAATGATAAATGCCGAAAAAGGATCTTTTGTCGGTAGCCGAGGCTAACAACAAAGGATTTGGCTTTCTTTATGAGTACGTTTTTAGTGGCTCTCTGGTTGGCGGTGGTGATAACGCCCTCTATCAGAATGTCAAATTCAGGTTTAGTTTTTTTATTTACAGCAGACGTTTACAAATTTTGTAATAGGTAAAAGTGGTGTTAATTAAGAGATTTGTAGAAAGTGTAGGTATAGCAGCAAGTGTGATAGTTCTTGTCGTTCGGTACAGTTGGTTTAATTATAATCTTTCACTCTCTCAAATTAGGATATTTTATATGGAGATCGATCACACATTTAAGGTACATAAAAATAATAAAAAAATACAAATTTTTCACTTTAACACTAAAAAAATTTTACATTTCTTACGAGAAAATCGTTTACCCTTTCGATATTCGGTATTGGAAAAGTTAAGAGAAAAACCTATTTGAGATTCTGTTTCTATTTTCGCCCAGCTGTTAACCTAAAAGTCAAAATCAGCTGTTAAGGAGCAATGATCCAATTGTTCTCGCGTATTACCAAAGAATTATTTCTTTTCAAATAATACATAAAAAAAATTCTTAATTATGGTTAAATATAATTTTTAGTAGGTGTTTTCTATTATTATTTTCATTTATCATTAGATTAATTTCACCTGAAATTTGAAAATCACTAATTGTTGTAGAAAATCGGATGTTTGGCAACACAGGCCTGCAACTGAGCTACTTCGTACAATGGCGGCCTTTCAGATTAATTTTGTAAATGATTTGATAAAGGTCAGTTTTGCTCCTTTATTAAAGTTTTTAAAAAATTTTCGAATTTGAAAAAAGTATTGAATCTAAATTTCTTAACACCCTATATATATATATATATATATATATATATACATATATATATATATATATATATATATATATATATATATATATATATATATATATATATATATATATATATATATATATATATATATATATACATATATATATATATATATATATATATATATATATATATATATATATATATATATATACATATATATATATATATATATATATATATATATATATATATATATATATATATATATATATATATATATACCAAAAAAAACAAAATTTCGTTAACTGGAACTGTTTTATCTTGTTTCAAATAATCTTAACCACATGAATGGCATTCTATATTTATCCCAATTTGAATAATTATTTTTTCTACTAGCATATTTATAGATTCAAAAGCCTCGCCTAAAAATACAAAAAAAAAGTTTTTCTGATGTCACAGGTCAAACGAAAGATCGTGTTTGCGTCGCGACCTTGATGATAATCTCGTGTAAAGTTAGTGTCGTTGAGGTTATAAATTCCATTTTTACGATTTGTTTTACTGATTGGAGAAATAAGTTGTTGATAACAAGACAACCGTCTGATACCACTAAGAAACGTATTAAAATTAACGCTGCGGTAAGATACAACAAATCGTATATTTAACTTGTAAAAGCTTAAAATTTAAAAGCATACCTTTCTTTTGTCGGGGACTGTTAGAGTCCTCAGACCGAAAGGCGCTAGGCCGCTCAGTCGTTACAAATACAATTTTAAAACTAATAATAAAGATAACAAAAAAGACACTCAACGGACACGTTCCAATCTCAGAGGAACAAACCCCTGTTTAGGTCAGGAAGGTCTTTCATCATAAGGCCAATCAAAAAATCAATAAAATACAATAAGGCGGCGTCCTCGTGTTTGAAAAAACCTTCGATTGAGTACAATAAGAAGAAATAGTATATTTCCCTTACGAAATGCACGTACGTCTAATATCAAAACCATAGGAAATATTTGTTCAAAAAATCAAGTTAAAATAAATAGCGAATTCACAAAGCCAATACTGGTAAAGAGCTCAAATCCACAAAGAGCCTCTGTGCCCATTTATTTTTCAATGTATGTTTGAAAATTTAAAGAGGCTGGTTAAATAAAACCCAAAATATTAATTTAGTCATCTAAAATATATTTAATCTCCTTTAAAGTAATCTCCTCTCACTACAACCCACTTATGTCAACGTTTTTTCCAATCTTCAAAATATTTGTTATACCCAATGTTGGTATTGCCTAAGGCGTCCAGCGAATTATTTTTTATAGCTTCTACAGAGTTACAACAATACACAGATTGATGATTTCAGTTTGTGGAACACAAAAAAGTTCCACGGTACTATATCTGGTGAATACGATATTCGTTTCATTTTTCTTAAGAAGTTATGAATAATTTTACATTCGTGCGATCGTGATGAAAAATCAATTCGAACCTTTTTTTCATAAAATAACTCCCATAAATGACGTATAGTACTTAAATAATACTCCTATTTAGCAGTTTGACTAACTGGATGAAACTTATTATGAAGAATAGCAAAGCAATCAAAGAAAACAGTTCTGGAAGACCATACGGCGCAATCACAGATGAACACATCAACACACTCAAGGATCTTCTCTGTACTTAGTAAGCACCATTTAAGTATTAGCGATCTTCAAGATCTTAGTGAAATATAAACTGGATCAATACAATCAATTTGAAAATCATCGCCTGGTTGAAGTCGCTCAAGAGATGGATTCTTTGAAGGACATCTCTCCCATCACTGTTATAGTACCGTGCAATAATTATTCGTAATTTTTTAAGTAAAAATAAAACGATGACCGTTCTCCAAGCATTATATTCATAAAATCTGGCAACGTGTGAATTGGTCCTGTTCACGAAGCTGAAATTACCATTGCGTGAACATCGTTTTGAAATCTATAGAAGCTATAAAAAAGAATTCGCTGGACGCCTTGAAAACAATACTGAAAACCGAGTAAGACAAGTGTTTTGAAGATCGAAAAAAAGTTGGCATAAGCATGTTGCAGCACGAGGAGATTACTTTGAAGGAGATCAAATGCAGTTGGATGTATAATGAATGAAATGTGCAATAAAAATATAAAAATCTCACTTTGCTAATTGGATATCATATAGAGGGCAGAAGGAGAAATAAATTAACTAATTTTATACTTAACAATTTCGATTCAGTCGCAGAAATTTGCTTATGCACCTCTTATTACAAACATGTACACTACCGTCAGAAAGTATTTGCCCACCTAGTTATTTCAGTCCCAAGACAACAAAAACCCAGATAATATATATATTTTTTTAAATTTTAATGAATTATTATTTATTTTCACATAATTTACAGTCCAGAAAATTAGAAAAATATTCATGATTTTCCAGGATTTTTCTCATCTATCTGACCCGCTTTACAGAGTTTCGGCATGCTGTCCAGTCCTTCAGAGTTTCTTCGGTTATTTTAACCCATTCTGCTTGTAAAAGTTCCTGATGTTGGATTGAGTTTTCAAACACACCTGTCCAAATGGGCCCACAGCAATTCGATGGGGTTCAAGTCGGGTGAATGTGGAAGTCATCACTTCCAGGACATCATCGGATTTCCATTGGTCCAAAAGTTCTCTAATTTGTTTAGCAGAATGTTTAGGGTCGTTGTCATGCTGGAAAATAAATTTCCCCTGAAAAATATCTCTTTCAGACGGAGGCATTTGAGTTAGCAAAATTTCTTAATACCGTTCTTTTCGCATGATTCCCTCTATCCTAAAGATTTTTCCGACTTTACCGTTGCCAAAACAACCCCAAACCATTACTGAACCTCCACCATGTTTTACTGTAGTCAACTGATAGGTTTCCAACATCCTCTCTCCAGCTGACCGCCGCACGTAAATTCGTCGATTTGAACCGAAAATTTCGAATTTAGATTCGTCGCTCCAAAGGACGGAATTACATTGCTCGGAGGTCCAATTTTCATGTTCAATCCACCTTCTTCTAACCTGTTCTTCACGGTTGTCACGCTGATGGGGATGGGCCGCTCTAGGTTTACTTGAGCCGTGATCTCTGGTAGGGTTAGGCGGCGATTACGTCTGCTGGACATTGTTATAACTCTGTCTTCAGTAGGAGTCGTTTTGAACGTTTTTGGTTGTGAATTTCATGTCCCGCAGAAAATTTTTTTACGACGTAGTCCACCGTTCTCCTTGGCATCCGCATATTACTCGCGATTTGTCGACTCCAGGGACCATTTTGATGTCTCGCAATTATCAGAGCCCGATTTTCAACGGAAACTTCTTTCGTTTTTCACAAAACAATTGAGCCTGTATCAATTTCAAAGTACTGTTTACGAATGGTTAATTTCCAAAAGAGCAATGGTATTTATAGCATAGTTTTTATCGTAAAATGTCACTAGGAATTTCCATAATCCCTAGAAACTTGAAATGAACTCCTACTTCCACTGGAAGTCTCAGAAATCGCCTCAAAACGATTACCATGCAAAACTTGGAAATTTGTTCTAATTGGTTTTTAATTTGTGATTTCACCAAAAAGGTTTATCGAAACAATTTTATAATGGACACTTGTTAAGAACAATTAAATTTACCTAATATAATAAAAGGGTTTAATTAGTTATTAACTTTTGGCAGTTACATTGAAATTTCTAGGTGGGCAAATACGTTCTGACGGTAGTGTATACATGAGGCGCCACGAGATTAGTTTGTGCTAGTCATAGATGATCTGGCTCATGTCCTTTATAACTTCAATAAAACAAATTGTCCAATATATGTGGTAAAGAACCTTAATGCAATAGCTTCATTATCAACTATACCAACACATACCCATAGGCCGTTTTCGATAATTTTGCTCTTTACTGATATTTTTACACTTATAATGTACTTTCCTGCCTACTACAATTCAGTTTAAAATAAAAATAACACCACAACAAGTTCCATGTGTTAATAACTTATTTATTGTGCAGGGAATTGCCTCCATTTAGTTCAATCAATTCATCAGCTTGTTGTCTGTCGGTGATGTCACCATTTTACTTTGCTAAATTGAAGACTGTGCTATAAAAATATTAGTACGCCAAAATAAAAAGATTGTTGATATGTAATTTTAATTAACTAATTCAAGTTAATTAAAATTTGTCAATTTTTTAAACGATTTGCGCCGCCAAATTTGTTTTTATTTATTAACCGACCAAAAATGAGGTTCTCAATTCGACGCGTTTGTATTTGTTTTTTTAATGTATGTTTCTATGTTCCCACCTAACTCTGGCAAATATGTACCGATTTGGATGATTCTTTTTTTTATTCGAGAGACTACACATTCGAGATATTCTCATATAAATCTTATTGAAATTGGTTATGCAGTTTCTGAAAAAATCCTGAAAAACTTAAATTTTTGTGATAAAACACCGATAACTCTGGCAAATATGTACTGATTTGGATGATTATTTTTTTATTCGAGAAAGTACAGATTCCAGATATTCTCATATAAATCTTATTGAAATTGGTTACGCAGTTTCTGAAAAAAACCCTGAAAAACTTAAATTTTTGTAATAAAACACCAACTCTGGCAAATATGTACCGATTTGGATGATTATTTTATATTTTATTCGAGAAAGTACAGATTCGAGATATTCTCATATAAATCTTATTGAAATTGGTTACGCAGCTTCTGAAAAAAATCCTGAAAAACTTAAATTTTTGTAATAAAACACCGATAACTCTGGCAAATAGGTACCGATTTGGATGATTATTTTTTTATTCGAGAGAGTACACATTCGAGATATTCTCATATAAATCTTATTAAAATTGGTTATGCAGTTTCTGAAAAAATCCTGAAAAACTTAAATTTTTGTGTTAAAACACCGATAACTCTGGCAAATATGTACCGATTTGGATGATTCTTTTTAGTGCTCCGTATGGAACACTTAAGGGATCACTTCGGTTGCTGTCTGTTTGTCACACTCCGTTTTTTTTGATACTATTTGACATAGAAAATTAAAATGCGGCACATGTGGAATTTATGGCCGAATCAGAGCCGTGTAGTTTTGAAAGTTAAATTTTGGCTTCGGTGGTTAGTTTTAGGGGTGAAATTGGAAGCGGAAAAAAAAATTTGACCAGGAAAGCTTGTGAAAATACGAGTTCAAAAATATACATGATGTAATACTCGCGCAAATTTTTCTTCAAAATATTTTTAAAAAACTGCCAAAAATCGATGTCCCTTATCTTGAAAAGGACTGATCAAAAAATTTTGAAAAAACTCTCCATAAAGTGTGAAAATTATCACGAGTGCGTTACCTTTGATAATTTATCGGGTATATATAAAAAATGGGAAACAAACTTTGTTGAAAACTCATTTAGGGTATGTTTTGTGAAATCACTGTAAGCCTATATTCATATTCTGCAGAAGTTTCTTGTCTGAAACGTGACCGATTGTACTTTGACATTTCGCGTAAACAAACGTCACGAGCTTGTTGAGTTTCTTCGGAGGGTGAAATTGCGTTCCGACTAGCATTCTTATCAAGCCGAAGCTTTCTTTGTTTTTCGGTTTCCTTAGAGCGATATTCTCTTTGGCGAGCAGCACGCTTCGTTAGTCTACCCTTGATTAATTTCGTAATCTTCAAGAAATTTAACTGAAAACAAAATAATCGCGGTATTTACCTATAAAGAACGTAGATATATAAGAGACTTAAATAGGAGAATTAGTTCTTAAAACTAATAGTTAACAAAATTATGCGCTAACTTTACCTTGAAAAAATTACTATTAAAAAAGTTAAAAACAAAAACTTTTTATTGAAAGGAAAACCAGCTTCAAAAAACCAGCACACAAAATTTTACCACTATAAAGTAAATAACTGGTCAAGTGCAAGTTGAACTTGCGCAATTAGTGTTCCGTACGTTGATTGCTTTTAAAATAAAAATGTTTGTTACGGAGGTATAAAATGATCAGTGACTTCACAAAACACACCCCAAATGAGTTTTCAACAAAGTTTATTTCCGATTTTTACTGAAAACTGATGACCTTGAAATTTTTGTTATTTTTTTTAAATACCAGATAAATTAACGAAGGTAATGCACTCGTGATAAGTTTCGTTCAATCTACACCCCGTGAAGAATACTCCAGAGTTTTTTCAAAATCTTTTGATCAGTACTTTGCGAGATTAGTGGGGGGACAGCGATTTTTCGCGATTTTTTAAAAAATAATACGAAGAAAAGTGTGCGCAAATATTACATTATATATATTTTTGAACTCGTATTTTTAGAAGCTTTCATTTGACACCCTACTCGATGACCTAGTAATGTCAAAATTTAACTTTCACGGCTCTGATGAGGCCATCAATTCCTATATTAGTACCAAATTTCAACTTTCTATGTCAAATAGTTTCGGAGAAAATCGGGTGTGACAGACGGACGCCACATTGGGACCAAAACCCGAAAAGGTCGCCAAAATATGAAGGTGTTATTCGAATTATATTAAAATTTGCATATCTGGTTTTTTGAGGTCGCTGATTAAGAATCTGACATAAAAAATATAAATAACAAAATGGCGGCTCCAATATGGTGGACAAAATTGATAAAAATTATCATATTTTCATGAAATTTCGTTAAAAATGTTAAAAACAAAATGGCGGATATGCGGACAAAAATGATAATTTTTGTCATATTTTCATGAAATTTTGACTATAGAGCTTTTCGGTGTCGCTGATAAGAATCTAAAATTAAAAAAGTGAAAAGCAAAATGGAGGATCCAATATGGCGGTTTGAAAAAATAAGGTAATGTTTTAAAGTGAAACTGTTTGTTATTAATATATAATGACAATGTAAACTATATAAAAATGTTATTACAAGAAAACATCAATATTCTTCGTCTGTGTTGACTCATCATCATTGCTCTGAATCTCAGAACTGGGAGCTTTTAGCAGTTGTACAGCTTCGGAGTCCAACTTTTTCAATTTTTTCGCTGGTAAGTTCCGCAGGCGGTCCTGCCGATATTTTTTTATAAATTTGTTACAAGATTCTTGGGTCTCTTCAGACATTTGTCCGATTGGTAAAATCGAAGCTCGAATAATGCGTCCGCTGTGAATCAAAATCTTGTGAACTGTCGTTGGCATGTAAAACTAGAGATATAAACTTACATATAAACGAGCTGTTTCTAGGCAGTATTCCTCATATCTCGGAACATCAATGTCGAAGCCGCAAGTAATAACTTGTAATACAACGTAAAATCCCTTATTTAACGTCTCGTCTAGTCCAGTTATTGTTGCCGTAATTGTCGAATTTTCGAAGAAACGACGCGCTGTATTTCCGTCACTTGTACTTCCGTATCCCTGTTTCGGTTGATCTTTTTGACACAAAATTTATTTTAAAAAAATGTGCAAGTGCGGGCAGCTGATTTTGCTTCTATATTATTAAAAAATAGTTAGAAAACACGATAAAATTGGTTTGACAGTGAGATGTCGTGGGACTTTTAACTTATGTACATTTTAATTTTGACGTTTCAAACTAAAAGTTGTAAAAAAATGATATTTTAAACGTTACAATAATTAAATGATAATCAAATTTTATTGTAATCAATTTATATCGTTTAAATGTACTCACTTTTATTCGGAGAATCCATTTCACGAAATTAAATTTACTTCAAATACAAACCATTTGAGCGCAATTGAATCTGCCTGTCTAACTCAAACAGAACAAGCTCAGAATCTGGCCTGCTCGACGCTCTAACAACAATAGGTGTTAAGAGCCACGTGTGTACACTTGATTATTATAACCAGTCGTTTCGAATAGCGCAGATACCAACCCACATACCTAGAGCCTGAAACGTCCCTCAATCGAACATTCATTTTAGGGACTTATGGCCACCTTTTCGGCATTCGGTCCCAATGTGGGACGGACGGACGGACGGATGGACGGACACCGAAGTGATTTTAGAAGTGTTCCGTACGGAATATTAAAAATAATGTTTTTGAAAGACTTGTAAAATACCTCTAAGAAAAGATATTGCCTTAATTTGACAATTCAGTTATTAATTCGGTATAAAAAAATCCTACAAATGTTAAAAACAGCTATTATTTATTATTATGATTTCTTTATAAAAGATAAGTTTTGAAGTCGGCGTCAATTTTTTTGTGTCAATGTAACCAATTATAAACCTTACTAATAATATTAACACCTAATTAGATAATAAAATACACATGAAGTCCGTTAAAAAGTTGGCGCCGACTTCAAAAGTTATCTTTTTATAAAGAAATCATAATAATAATAGATCAAGAGGGCGACCCAAAATTTTGAACTGTCGACTAACCGTCTGCCTAGTTGTTTATTCTATCGGGCGAGTCAACTAAAAGTCTTTAACGTTAATGCAAAAATGGACCATTGTTTAACCACTTGAATCAAGTACCATAACATTTGTTAACATCTAAAATGTCGAGCGCCTCAAAGGGCAGATGCCGCCAAGACCGGACCCAGCTTTAGTGCCGAAAAAACGTCGATCCAAAAATGGACTCATTTAACCATATAAAATCAATAAATTTAGTTTGTTCTTGATAAAATAAGAGGGAATCTGCAAAAGGTAGACGCCGCCAATACCGGAGGACGAAGCTGGATCCGCTTTTTCCAGCCAATTTATAATTTATTCATAAAATATTCCAGCCAAAAACGATCGTTTTTGATTGAAAAAAACGGGTCCAGCTTCGTCTTCCAGTATTGGCGGTGTCTGCCTTTTGCGGGTTCCCTCTTATTTTATCAAGAACAAACAAACTAAATTTATTGATTTTATATGGTTCAATTTTTAGACCCTGAAGGTGGGTTCGGTCTCGACGGCATCAACCCTTTGGGACGTTCGATTTTTAGCAGTTTTTTAAAAATATTTTGAAGAAAAATTTGCGCGAGTATTACATCATATATATTTTTGTTTTCCCAAGCTTTCCTGGTCAATTTTTTTTTTTTTTTTCCGCTTCCAATTTCACCCCTGAAACTAACCCCTTACGTCAAAATTTAACTTGCAAAACTACACGGCTCTGATGAGGCCATCAATTCCTATATTAGTACCAAATTTCAACTTTCTATGTCAAATAGTTTCGGAGAAAATCGGGTGTGACAGACGGACGGACGGACACCGAAGTGATCTTATAAGTGTTCCGTACGGAATATTAAAAATAATGTTTTTGAAAGAATCATAAAATACCTCTAAGATAAGATATTGCTTTAAATTGACAATTCAGTTATTAATTCGATATAAAAAAATCCTGCAAATGTTAAAAACAGCTATTATTATGATTTCTTTATAAAAGATAACTTTTAAAGTCGGCGTCAAGTTTTTGTGTCAATGTAACCAATTATAAGCTTTACTAATAATATTAACACCTAATTAGATAACAAAATATACATGAAGTCCGTTAAAAAGTTGGCGCCGACTTCAAAAGTTATCTTTTAATAAAGAAATCATAACACAGGTTTACAAATTTTTAATTTGGAAAAATACCAAGAACGCCACATGCCTAGATAAGTTAATTGGGACCTCCTGAACACGAAAAACGCTATAATTTTTTTTTTTTAAGTACCGTTTTTTAGATAACGGTACTTTTGTGTTTTTCGGTGTATGGTCCCACTCAAACCCTTATGGAGCCCAACCGAAAAGTCCGATCGAGATAAATGTCATACCGTTGGAAAGGCAACTAAATGCCTTTTCCGGCGGTATACTATAAATTTCTATGTGACAAGAAGTGGCTGAGTTATAACACCTCAAAGTTCAAAATTTGCCTATTTTTTACGTTTTTTTTTTTTTTTTCAAAATTTTTCATTTTTATTTGGTTTTTTTTTCTACGTTATTGTAAAGATCTGGAATGTTTTATTTTTTTACCAAGTAGTTTATTTAATAACCAACATTTTAAACGTAATTTGAAAAAAAAAGGATGAAAAATAAAGTTTTTATTAAGGATTTTGTGGAACGACAATATTTTCATTTTCATTGCTCACACGCTATATTCGGCGTCCATCAGAATTTGAATCACTGTATACGTTGGTAGCCATGACACACGCTATATTCGGCGTCCATCAGAATTTGAATCACTATATACGTTGGTAGCCCTGACACACGCTATATTCGGCGTCCATCAGAATTTGAATCTGATCACAGTAAACAGTTTGGCTTTGTACGTGCAAAAAATAAAATGTGTTCAATCGATCCCAACGAATTTTGTTATGTTTGTGGAGTTCTTGTGAAAAAGAAATCACAGCATTTGATGCGAAAAATGAATACGAAAAATTTATCTGAAGCGTATAAGAAGTATTTCGGCTTTCGACCTGCGTCTCTGGACAAACCGTGAACACCGAATAATGCATGTAACAACTGCCGAACAATATTAAATAAAATTGGTAAGGGTCCAGAGTGTTTCTTCACATTTGGAAAGCCAATGCAATGGAGAAACCCGATCAGTCATACAACAGATTGTTATTTCTGTTTAACGGAAAAGGCTGTCGGACGTAGAATTGAACCAGTTTATCCAGTTGTTAGCTCGGTGACGCTGCCAGTGCCGCACTCAGTATCGTGCCCCAAACCGCAGCTGATTGTAGCAGAGCCCACAAAAATACGAAAAAGAACAACAATAAGTGATTCATCAGATGAGTGCAGTGAATCAGAAATGCAATCAAATAAGAAACCCCATTTACTTACTCAGGCCGAGCTTAATGATTTGTGCCGAGATTTGTATTTGCCGAAATCGAAATCTGAATTACTTGCATCGCGATTGCAACAGTGGGGATATTGTGCTCCTGAGACACGTGTTACATATTACCGTGATCGTAGCAAACAACTTGCAGTTTTTTTCGCAAAAACGGGAAACTTTTGTTTTTGTGCCAACATACGTGGTCTTTTCAATGCTCTCCAACAAAGTTATGACCCAGTGGAATGGCGTCTTTTTCTGGATGGAGGCAAGGATAGTTTGAAGGCAGTCTTGCTTCATAAAGGGAATACGAAACCATCAATTCCAATCGGATATGGAAAATACATAAAGGAAACATATGAAGCAATGAAAGAACTTCTCGCTCTCATACAATATGACCAACATCAATGGAAAGTTTGCTCTGATTTTAAATTAGTTGCCATACTATCTGGATTGCAAGGGGGCAATACGAAGTTTCCCTGTTTTCTATGTCTATGGGACAGCCGTGACCGTCAGAATCACTACATCCGAAAAGTTTGGCCCGAACGAAGTGGGCGTACGCACGGAGAGTACAATATTAAAAATGACCCACTCATTCCTCAGGAGAAGATAATACTTCCTCCACTACATATTAAGCTTGGGTTATTTACAAATATTGTGAAAACGTTGCCAAAAGACAGTCTTGCCATGAATTACCTTAAACAAAAATTTCCGAGAGCCACAGCGAGCAAAATTGAAGCTGGTATATTTGATGGACCTCAAATTCGGGCTCTGTACGGTGACCAAGCATTTAATGAGTGTTTAGGTCCAGCTCATTTGGAGGCATGGGAAGCATTCCAGGACATCGTTTACAACTTTTTGGGAAACTACAGAAGTCCTGATTACGCTGAGAAGATCGATACATTACTGTAAAAATTCAATGCCATTGGTAAGCGTTGAGTGAAAGCATCTATATCAAAAAGGCCGTTATCATTTGAAAATTATTTGAAATTTATTCTTTTTTTAACTTTTAGGTTCAAATATGACACCTAAACTACACTTTTTATTCAGTCATTTGGATATTTTCCCCATGAACTTGGGATCCGAAAGTGATGAGCAGGGTGAAAGATTTCACCAGGAAATGCAAGAAATCGAGAGACGTTACAAGGGCTGGTGGGATGAACAAATGATGGCAGACTATTGTTGGTTCCTCATTCGCGAAGATACATCCGAAAAAAAACGGAAAAAATTCAAGTCACTCGTCATTTTAATTTAAATTTTTTTAATTTACGCCGAATATAGCGTGTGAGCAATGAAAATGAAAATATTGTCGTTCCACAAAATCCTTAATAAAAACTTTATTTTTCATCCTTTTTTTTTCAAATTACGTTTAAAATGTTGGTTATTAAATAAACTACTTGGTAAAAAAATAAAACATTCCAGATCTTTACAATAACGTAGAAAAAAAAAACCAAATAAAAATGAAAAATTTTGAAAAAAAAACGTAAAAAATAGGCAAATTTTGAACTTTGAGGTGTTATAACTCAGCCACTTCTTGTCACATAGAAATTTATACTATACCGCCGGAAAAGGCATTTAGTTGCCTTTCCAACGGTATGACATTTATCTCGATCGGACTTTTCGGTTGGGCTCCATAAGGGTTTGAGTGGGACCATACACCGAAAAACACAAAAGTACCGTTATCTAAAAAACGGTACGTAAAAAAAAAAATTATAGCGTTTTTTCGTGTTCAGGAGGTCCCAATTAACTTATCTAGGCATGTGGCGTTCTTGGTATTTTTTGGCTGTAAACCAGTGTAATAGATCAAGAGGGCGACTCAAAATTTTGAACTGTCGACTAACCGTCTGCCTAGTTGTTTATTCTATCGAGCGAGTCAACTAAAAGCCTTTAACGTTAATGCAAAAATGGACTATCGTTTAACCACTTGAATCAAGTACCATAATATTTGTTAACACCCAGCGAGCGCCTCAAAGGCAGATGCTGCCGAGACCGGACCCACCTTTAGTGCCGAAAAAACGTGGATCCAAAAATGGACTGTCATTTAACCATATAAAATCAATAAATTTAGTTTGTTCTTGATAAAATAAGAGAGAATCTGCAAAAGGGAGACGCCGCCAATACCGGAAGACGAAGCTGGATCCGCTTTTTCCAGCCAATTCATGATTTATTCATAAAATATTCCAGCCAAAAACGACCGTTTTTGGTTGGAAAAAGCGGGTCCAGCTTCATCTTCCAATATTGGCGGTGTCTGCCTTTTGCGGGTTCCCTCTTATTTTATCAAGAACAAACTAAATTTATTGATTTTATATGGTTCTATTTTTGGATCGACGTTTTTTAGACCCTAAAGGTGGGTCCGGTCTCGACGGCATCAACTCTTTGGAACGCTCGATTTTTAGCAGTTTTTTAAAAATATTTTGAAGAAAAATTTGCGCGAGTATTACATCATATACATTTTTGTTTTCACAAGCTTTCCTGGTCAAATTTTTTTTCCGCTTCCAATTTCACCCCTGAAACTAACCCCTTACGCCGAAATTTAACTTTCCAAACTGCACGGCTCTGATGAGTCCATCAATTCCTATATTAGTACCAAATTTCAACTTTCTGTGTCAAATAGTTTCGGAGAAAATCGGGTGTGACAGACGGACAGAAGGACACCGAAGTAATCTTATAAGTGTTCCGTACGGAATACTAAAAATAATGTTTTTGAAAGAATCGTAAAATACCTCTAAGATAAGATATTGCTTTAATTTGACAATTCAGTTATTAATTCGGTATAAAAAAATCCTGCAAATGTTAAAAACAGCTATTATTTATTATTATGATTTCTTTATAAAAGATAAGTTTTGAAGTCGGCGTCAATTTTTTGTGTCAATGTAACCAATTATAAACCTTACTAATAATATTAACACCGAATTAGATAACAAAATACACATGAAGTCCGTTTAAAAAATTGGCGCCGACTTCAAATGATATCTTTTTAAAAAGAAATCATAATAATAAATCAAGAGGGAGACCCAAAAATTTTTAACAGTCGACTAATCGTCTGCCTAGTTGTTCATTCTATCGGGCGAGTCAACTAAAAGCCTTTAACATTAATGCAAAAATGGACTATCGTTTAACCACTTCAATCAAGTACCATAACATTTGTTAACATCTAAAATGTCGACCGTCTCAAGGGGCAGACGCCGCCGAGTCCGGACCGAGCTTTAGTGCCGAAAAAAAAAAACGTCGATCCAAAAATGGACTGTCATTTAATCATATAAAATCAATAAATTTAGTTTGTTCTTGATAAAATAAGAGGGAATCTGCAATAAGCAGACGCCGCCAATACCGCTTTTTCCAGCCAATTCATGATTTATTCGTAAAATATTCCAGCCAAAAACGACCGTTTTTGGTTGGAAAAAGCGGGTCCAGCTTCGTCTTCCAGTATTGGCGGTGTCTGCCTTTTGCGGGTTCCCTCTTATTTTATCAAGAACAAACTAAATTTATTGATTTTATATAGTTCCATTTTTGGATCGACGTTTTTTGAACCCTAAAGGTGGGTCCGGTCTCGATGGCATCAACCCTTTCGGACGCTCGATTTTTAGTAATTTTTTAAAAATATTTCGAAGAAAAATTTGCGCCAGTATTACATCATATATATTTTTATTTTCACAAGCTTTCCCGGTCAAATTTTTTTTTTCGCTTCCAATTTCACTCCTGAAACTAACCCCTTACGCCAAAATTTAACTTTCAAAACTACACGGCTCTGATGAGGCTATCAATTCCTATATTAGTACCAAATTTCAACTTTCTATGCCAAATAGTCGGGTGTGACAGACGGACGGACGGACGGATGGACATCGAAGTGATCTTATAAGTGTTCCGTACGGAATATTAAAAATAATGTTTTTGAAAGAATCATAAAATACCTCTAAGATAAGATATTGCTTAATTTGACAATTCAGTTATTAATTCGGTAGAAAAAAATCCTGCAAATGTTAAAAACAGCTATTATTTGTTATCATGATTTCTTTATAAAAGATAACTTTTGAAGTCGGCCTCAATTTTTTATGTCAATGTAACCAATTATAAACCTTACTAATAATATTAACACGGAATTTGATAACAAAATACATATGAAGTCCGTTAAAAAATTGGCGCCGACTTCAAAAGTTATCTTTTTATAAAGAAATCATAATAATAAACCAAGAAGGCGACCCAAAATTTTGAACTGTCGACTAACCGTTTGCCTAGTTGTTCATTCTATCGGGCGAGTCAGCTAAAAGCCTTTAATTTTGCCGCCCCCATGCCCTGAAAGGCCCAAAATGCTATATCTAAAAATGGGCTATCGTTTAACCACTTGAATCAAGTACCACAACAGTCGTTGTCATTAAAAAAGACGAGCGCCCCAAAGAGCAGACGCCGCCGAGACCGGACCCAGCTTTAGGGCTGAAAAAACGTCATCATTTAACCATATAAAATTAATAAATTTAGTTTGTTCTTGATAAAATAAGAAGGAATCTGCAAAAGGCAGAAGCAGCCAATACCGGAGGACGAAGCTGGACCTGCTTTTACTAGCCCATTGATGATTTTTTCATAAAATGTTCCAGCCAAAGATAACCGTTTTTGGATGGAAAAAGAGGGTCCAGCTTCATCATCCAGTATTGGCGGCAGACGCCGCAGGTTCCTTCTTATATTATCAAGAACAAACTAAATTTATTGATTTTATATGATTAAATGACAGTCCATTTTTGGATCGACGTTTTTTGGGCCTTAAAGCTGAGTCCGGTCTCGGCGGCATCAGCCCTTTGGGACGCTCGACTTTTTTAGTGTTAGTTTTAGTTAGTGCTTAATTCAAGTGGTTAAACGACAGTCCATTTTTGAATGTAGCATTTTGGGCCTCATCTGGGCATCCAGTGTTTCAAAAACATTTTTTTTTTCTTATAGTGGCAAAATGCCGTGTGCTTGATTTTTGAAGTCGGTTTTTCTTTTGTTAAAAAGTTTTTTTTAGGACCATTTCTAATTTGTATGCGTAATATAGTTTTTTAGTGATACTTTTTCTTTAATTCTCTTTTTAATGGAGTAGATACGAAAGGGGGGCACCGGATTGCAGAACTGCCTCTACGCGTGATTCCTGTTTGCCTAGTAGGCAGAACGCTGTGAACACGTCGATCGACGGACAAAATCAATTTTTTTTTATTTTCATTTTAAATTCGAAATTATACATGGAACAAAGAGCTGTAGTTAAGTTTCATACAAAATTTGCTAAAAAATGTCACGGAAACATTTATATGATGAAAAAGTGTTCTGAACACAAGGTTTCGAAGGGCATGACTTCTTTTATTGAAAGCTTGAAGATGACAAATACACGGAAAGAATAAAATTAATTTGATCACCGCAAATGATTCAAAGAGTTCGTGGCAGATGAACGTAATTTTAATTTTTACGAGGTTAGTTCAGAAAATTAGTTATCGCGCTGTATATGTACTTTATCGAGTTTTTATTAATTAAAATTTTGTGCTTATTTGGTATTATATATTATACAAAAAGAATATCAGTTATTATTATTATTATTATTATTATTTAGGATGTGTCGATGACCATAAATTGTTACAGGCTAAAATACTATCTCAAAATCCGATAATTTGGAGTTAAATTTAACTTCTTGTTTAATGTTATTGGGATCTTATTTAATTAAATTGATGTAAAATGTAATTTAAACTTTATGAACCGTAAATATTTGATCTGCATAAATATTTTTAATTAATTTTTGAATAAATCTGAGGTATGTATGTACATATACATGTCTAAGAATTTCTTCACTTTACATAATCATTGTTTTTATTTTAGTTTTATCAAACTGGCTCACAACCTTATAAACTTTACACAAATAAACTATATGATAAGAGTCAAAATAGTTTCCTTTAATGTCTTTTAGGTGTTTAATTTTGATTTAACATTAATTTGTACATCGTCGTCTCAATAAACTGTTTATAAAATATGCCGTCAAAACAATCGGACTTAACAGCATATTTTGTGTCTTAAAAGGAGTAATATAAAATACAGTCGTACGAAGATGGTTTTTGTAGATATATATGTATATATGTATATATGTATATATATATATATATATATATATATATATATATATATATATATATATATATATAATATATATATATATATATATATATATATATATATATATATATATATATATATATATATATATAAACAGCCTTGGCCAAAAGTATTAGGCACCCCTAATAACGTGAAACTCATAAAATATTTAAAAAAAAGACTAATTGTTTTAACAATACTATGGGCGGCGCTGTCAAAAGCTAACTTAAACAATAGACCATCTCTTTTACAGGTCCATAAAACACCTGGCCCACAAAATTGCGATAATGAGGTTTTTTGAAAAATATTTTTAATGTTTTATCAGTCTCTTTTTACTACTTGTAGTGTCAAGAAGCTTCCATGCATGTTTTATTTGTGAACTGGACATTCTTATATTTGAGAAAGGCCTAAGAAAAGTGAGTTTGGTATCGAAAAACGAATTAAAATTCAAACCTTACATGAACAAGGCAAGTCCCAAGTAGAAATAACCAAGTTAGTGAAATGTTCTGCGTACGCAGTGCAATGTGCTATTAAAAGGTTTGTGGAGACTGGCTCCCATGCCAACAAAATGAGAACGGGCAAAAAACGTAAGGCTAATGAGCGACAGGACAGAAAACTCATCCGCAGGTCTATTAAAAATCGAAAAAAAAAAACATCATTTGAGCTCGCTGCAACTCTGTCGGAAGAGATTGGGATGCCGATTAGTTTTCGAACGGCAAGATGAAGACTGGCAGAAGCTGGATTAAGAGGGTGCAAAGCTAGAAAGAAGACTTGGCTTTCAGAGACCAATAGGAAGAAACGCTTAGAGTGGGCTCTGAAGCACCAACATTTTAGCGAAGTGGATTGGTCTAATCCGACGAATCCAACTTTGAGGTAAGTTTTTATATGATTTATTTTAACAAATAACTACATACAATTACTTTTGATTGAATCCGTTTCAGTCGAAATAATAACTAATTTTTTAATTGAGTATTTTTTCTATTCTCACAGTTATTCGGAATGTCAGGTGTGACATTCGTGAGGCGGCGTGTCGGCGAGGAATACCATCCAGATTACGTGGTACCAACTGTAAAACACGGAGGAGGCAGCGTTATGATCTGGGGTTGCATGGCTACTAAAGATGTCGACGAAATGTTCGTTTGTGAAGGCCACATAAACAGCCAAAAGTACATAAATGTACTACAAACTGTACTGATGCCTTCGCTAACGCGCATGTTTGGCGACACTAATTTAGATGACGTCAAATTCCAGCAAGATAATGCACCTTGTCAGAAATCAGCGGCTATGATGCGCTGGTTTAGAGACAATAACATTGTCTTGTTGGATTGGCCGGAGCAGTCTCCAGATCTAAACCCTATCGAGCATCTTTGGAGTATTCTGAAGCGCAAGATATGGGAGCACAGCATAACATCAAAAAGCACTTTGATGGATGAGTAGAATGCCATAAGTAGAACTGAATGTACTACGCTTGCACCCAGCATGCCCCAAAGAATTGCTGCTGTAATTAAAGCTAAAGGCGGATATACCAAACATTAAGTTTACCTCAGTATAGGATTTTACAAAACATACGAATTTAATTTTTTACCCTGAAACACAAGAAATAGAGTAAATTGTATGGTGCCTAATACTTTTGGTCAAGGCTGTATATATACGAGTATATATATATATATATATATATATATATATATATATATACATACAATGAAGTCAGTTTATAACGAACTCCAAAAAATCACTAAAAATGGTTCGCTATATCCGAAGGTCGTTGCATTTTTCATTACTTTTTTATTTAGATTAGGCGCTAATGCTTAGAAAAATGAATAATAATCATTATTAAATTAAAAGAAAACGTTCCAAGGAAAATAAAACAAGTCACACTAAAGTTATTTTTATGTATGTTGGGACATATACGAGTATAAACTAAAACATTAAAATACGTAATTTTCGTTTGTACAATTTTACTTGAAAAAGAAATGGTGTTTATATAATTGTCAAGGTCACAAAAACCATATATGTTCAGGAAAATCTTTCCAGAAGTCACTGATGCCACAATTTGATCATCAGTTAATATTTCTCTCATCATTAATTCATTATCAGCACATACATATTCTTCAAAATTAAAGTGATTAAACATCATTTTAATCTCGATTTCCACTGTACTTTGTTGAATGTCAGCATCGTAAACAAATTCTAGACAATCAGTAGGATCTTTTCAATGTGTTTTAATCCACTGAGTCAACGGTAGCTCATCATCCGAGTCATATCTACATGCCTTCCTTAAAAATTCGGCACGCTTAAAACAGTTTGTAATGGTTTTTCTACTGATTCTTGCCAAGTCATATGGATAAAGTTTATAGCGTCCAAGAGAGTTACAGAAAAAAATGTTACCTTTATCGATCGTCTCTAACATTTTCATAAGTAAAAACTTTCTATAAGACCATTTTAAAGAATGTATCACACCTTTATCCATAGGATCCATTTGTGTTTGGAGGCATACAAACCAATTTTATATGCTGTAGATCAACTTCAGGGTGCGCTGGACAGTTGTCAATCAAAAGTAATATTTTCCTGTTTGTGAATTTTAATTCTCTGTCCCATTGGATCAGTTCATTTTTAAAAATTTCTCATATCATCCAGGCTTTACTGTTTGATTTGTACTTTACTGGTAAATGTTTGTTTTTAAAACACCTGGGATTGGTGGACTTGCCTATCACCAACAACTTTCTTTTCTTTGTTCCAGACATATTTGCAGTTACCAACACAATAATCCTTACTTTTGATAACTTTCCACCAGCACAATTCTCTCTGACAAACATTATTGTCTTATCAGGCGTCATCTTGTAAAACAAACCCACTTCATTCGCGTTAAAAATGTCCACATATTCATAACTTTCTCGAATTTCCGGTCATATATTGGCCAACCACTGGTCAACAACAGTCATATCCACTTCTGCGGCTTTCTCCTACTATCTTACCCCCACTAATATTATGTCGCTTTTTAAATCTTCCAATTTAACTTCTAGAACAGTTAAACTCGGTGTTCTCTATTTTCCTTCCCAATTCCCTAGCTTTATCTTGTAAAGTATAACCGGTAACAGGAACATGTTCGTGTCGTTTTTGACTAAACCATCTAAGGAGTCCTTTATCAACTTGGTCATGTGTAGATTTCTTTTATCATAGATTGATAAGATTTCTTGCCTCTTCTTCGATATGGTAGAAACTGTAGATTTAGTTAAATTAAACTGTTTGCAAACATCACTTTGTTTAACTCCATTTTCTATTTTTCTTATAATATCGTGTTTGTCTTTTAAAGTAAACGCTTTTGTGTACTCATTTTAAAATAAAAACTTAAACATTCACTTTGATATATTGATCAAATATGCATTAGAACCGCATAAACAACAAGGGAATTGAAAACAATACTGCTCGAACTAGCGACGCGGCGGAAACAAGCAGAATAGGGGTTCCCAGTGAGTTTTGGGAGAATTCTCTAGATCAAGTTGCGCGACATCGAGCACAGAGAGTGGCAAGTTCGTTATAAACGGACATAGAACATCCAAATTTGGTACGCTTTATCCGGAAGTTCGTTATAACCGGGTTCGTTATAAGACTTCCCTGTATATATATATATATATATATATATATATATATATATATATATATATATATATATATATATATATATATATACATACATATATATATTTATATATATATATATATATATATATATATATATATATATATATATATATATATACATATATATATATATATATATATATATATATATATATATATATATATATATATATACCAGGTGTACAAATATGAAATGCGGATTTCAGACAACAGATGGTGCACCAATGTAGTTTGTGCTATGAAGATTTGACACTGCGCCATTTTGTTGTGTCATCAACAAATGTTAGACGCGCACGAGTGATAAATTGGAAAAGTGTGTGCATAGTGTTGTGTTATTGTGTTCAATATGTCGAAATTTATACCGAACAAAGAGCATTCGCGGACAGCATTAATTTTTTGTTTTCATTTGAAGAAAACTGCTGTTGAATCATACCGAGTACTTTGAGAAGCTTATGGTGAACATGCTCCATCGCAAGATACGTGTGAACGATGGTTTCGGCGTTTCAAAAGTGATGACTACGATGTTGCAGACAAGGAGCATGGAAAACCGCCAAAAAAATACGAACATGTGGAATTGCAAGCATTGTTGGACGAAGATGATTCTCAAATACAAAAACAACTCGCCGAGCAATTGGGCGTTAGTCAACAAGCTGTTTCCAATTGGCTACGAGAGATGGGAAGGATTCAGAAGACCGGTAGATGGGTACCACATGAGTTGAACGAAAGGCAAATGGACAAGCGCAAAAACACGTGTGACATTTTGCTCGCTCGGTACAAAAGAAAGTCGTTTTTGCATCGTATAGTTACAGGGGATGAAAGGTAGATTTATTTTGAGAATCCCAAGAGCAAAAAATGATGGGTAGACCCAGGCGCACCATCCACATCGACCGCCAGACCGAATCGCTTTGGCAGAAAGACGATGCATTGTGTTTGGTGGGACCAGAGGGGCGTGGTCTATTATGAGCTGTTAAAACCTGGGGAAACAGTTAATACTAAACGTTACCAACAACAATTGACCGATTTGAATCGTTCGCTGCTTGAAAAAAGGCCATGATACCGAAAGAGGCAAGACGAAGTCATTTTTCTTCATGACAATGCTCCATCACATACGGCAAAACCAGTTCGCGACACGTTGGAAGCACTCAGCTGGGAAGTTCTACCCCATGCAACTTACTCACCAGACTTGGCTCCTTCCGATTATCACTTGTTTGCATCGATGGGTTCGTACGAAAATGTGAAAAAATGGCCCGATGAATGGTTCGCAGCAAAAGGGGAAGATTTTTACTGGCGTGGTATTCACAAATTACCCGAAAGATGGGAAAAATGTATAACAAGCGATGGAGCATACTTTGAATAAAGCACTTTTTATCATTCTTCCGAATTTAACTTGTTTTTTTTAGATAAAAAATCTGCATTTCATACTTGTACACCTAGTATATACTTCGATGATACTACATCTTTCGCTAAAGGCTTGAACTCTTCAGACTAATTGTAAAAGAAGATAATAAGGTGGACTAAAACCTAAATGTTTGTTAGTCGCAAAAAGCATCAGAACAAGTTACCATGTAACGAAACGCGTCATTCAATTTTGTAATAAAAAGTGGAAATTTTCACACAAATTGTCTTTCATTACGTTAATTATGGATTTTCATCAAGTAAAAGCCAAAACGATTCAAAGCTTAAAATAAAATTATTTTGTCCCGGTACTAAATGCCTAAAGCAGTAGCTACCAGTCCCGGTTCAATTCACAACTTTCGATGTTTATGTATTTTATATATTTTGGCGGTCAATTAGTTTTTTTTTTTATACCAGATAAATTATCAAACGTAATGCATTCGTGATAATTTTCACTCAACCTACAATTTATGAAGACTATTTCAGGATTTTTTAAACATTTTTTGACCAGTACTTTTCGATGTAGAGTTGGTGCACAGGGGTTTTTGCCTATTTTTTTTTAAAATAATATAAAGAACAGTGTGCGCAAGTATTATATCATGTACATTTTTGAACTTGTGTTGTCAAAATCTTTCATATGACACCCCATTCGATAATTTGGTAATTTCTTTTTCACTTCCGATTACGCTCCCCAAAACTCACCCTCTAAATCTAAACTTATTTTTTAAAACTACACAGCCCTGATTGTGACATCAATTCATATAGTGTTAAATTTCAACTTTCTATATTAAATAGTTTCGGAGAAATTCAGGTCCGACAGTTCCGTACAGAACACTAATTAATTATTTACTAGTGTAGGAATGATACTTTCATGAAACATGAAATATAACGCACAATTTAAAAGGAAACCTCTTGCTGAAACACCCTTTATTTAAGTCGTAAGTTTCTTAATACTTCAAGAAGTGTTTATAAACAATAATTATCGTTAATAAAGTTTAGCCATAACTACGCCTTTATATTATGCGTTGCAAAATCTTTCTTTTCAAATGAACAAAAAACAGTCGACTAAAATTCCATGGGAAAAATACAGTAGTTGTTTACAAATAATGTCTGGTATGTAGCAAATTTTGACAGACGTTAGGTAGACGAAACAAAAGCCAGAGGCCAGAATCGCTGTGGTACCCTTATGCTTGTCTATGTGTAATTCGATGCGCTTTGAAGTTACCACACACCCCTTGTGGTGTCATTAGCAGATCGTAAAATCAAACAAATTACATGTTGTATAAGTGTTACTTTAAAAGAAACAGGCAGTAAACGAGGGATACAATTGGATTATTAAGAGATAAACTGGCTGCGACTATTAAAAGTACAAAGCGGTCGTAAAGCACTTCATATATATAGAATGTGTTTTTAATTAAATATAAGAATAAATGTACAAACAATACTCATGTTTATCCTTTGAACACTTTACCAAGAATAGAAACAAGCGTATCTATAATATGTATACCTACTATACAGTGTTATCCAAAGAGTTCGCATTATATAAGAAAAGTTTTTATGACGGGGTTTTGAGATAAAATTAACTTTGGTATTAGCTTTTGTTTCACTAAGGTAAACTAAGGTAGTCACGTGACTGCCGTTACTTGTCAAAATAGATATGATCTCAAAAAATTTCCGAGGCTTTTTTTTAAAGAAAAGTTGTTCATTGGTCAGTTTTACATAAAGGCACAAAGGTTAATTTAACCATTTCATGCATGATTTACTGAGTAGTTACAATTCGAAAACTGGGATATTTTGGGCAAATAGGGGCTTAAATTAATAAGAGCATCACTAAATCAACTAAAGTTATGACGCTGTACAGTACAAGACCAGACGATTTATTGTTATCTATAATATATATAAAATGCAACGTCTCTCTGTCTGTCTGTCTGTCCGTTAGTGCGCTTGTCAATGGAGAACCACTTACCCGATTTACGTACTTTTTTTTTAAAACATACATATGTTCTCTGGCCAGGTTATAGGCTATATTTTATTACGTTAGGTAGCATAAGGAATGAGCAGTGACGATAATAGTGAATAAAGTCGCAAAAAGTTTGCCGCTAGTGCGTTCCCTTGTAATACACAGCCTAAACCAATAAATATGGAACAATATTATGTAGCAGAGAATATATATAATCCATAATCTATAATATATATAAAATGCAATGTCTCTCTGTCTGTCCATTAGTGCTTTTATCTCGCGAGAACCACTTATCCGATTTACGTATCTTTTTTTAAATTGATACATATATTCTTTGGCCAGCTTATATAATAATAATATTAATCTATATCTATAATATATATATAATGCAACGTCTCTCTGTCTGTCTGTCCGTTAGTGCGCTTATTCCTCGAGAACAACTTATCCGATTTACGTGATTTTTTAAATTCATACATATGTTCTTTGACCAGGTTATAGATATATATTTTATTACATCTATAATATATATAAAATGCAAGGTATCTCTGTCCGTCTGTCTGTCTGTCCGTTAGTGCGCTTATCACTGGAGAACCACTTATCCGATTCACGTACTTTTTTTTTACACATACATATGTTCTCTGGCCAGGTAATAGACTATATTTTATTACGATAGGTAGCATAAAGAATGAGCAGTGACGATAACAGTGAATGAAGTCTGAAAAAAGTTTGTTGCTAGCGCGTTCACTTCCAATACACAGCCTAAATCATTAAATATGGAACAATATTATGTAGCAGAGAATATCTATAATTTATAATATATATAAAATGCAATGTCTCTTTGTCTGTCTGTCTGTTCATTAGTGCGTTTATCACGCGAGGACCACTTATCCGAGTTACGTGTTTTTTTTTTAATGCATACATTTGTTCTCTGGCCAGGTTATCTATAATCTTCTATCTAGAATATATATAAAATGCAACGTCTCTCTGTCTGTTTGTCTGTCTGTCTGTCCGTTAGTGCGTTACGGGCTTTTTTTTTTAAAAAACATACATATGTTCTCTGGCCAGATTATAGGATATATTTTATTACGTTAGGTAACATAAAGAATAAGCAGTGACGATAATAGTGAATCAAGTCGGAAAAAAGGTTACCGTAGCGCGTTCTCTTGCAATACGCTGCCTAAACCATTAAATATGGAACAATATCATATTGCAAAGAATATAATATATATAAAATGCAACGTCTCTCTGTCTGTTTGTCTGTCCGTTAGTGAGCTTATCACTTGAGAACCGTTATCCGATTTACGTGTTTTTATAAATTTATACATATGTTCTATATAATTCGATATAAGCCTAGATAAGGTGAGATAATGGGAGATAAGTATAAATATTGGGAGATAAGGAGAAATAATGGGAGATAAGCAGAGATAAGTCTAGATAATGGGAGTTATGGTGAGATAATGGGAGATAAGGAGAAATATTGCTAGATAAGTGGAGATAAGCCTAGATAATGGGAGATAAGGTGAGATAATGGGAGATAAAGTGAAATAATGGGAGATAAGGAGAAATAATGGGAGATGAGCAGAGATAAGCCTAGATAATGGAAATTATGTACAAATAATGCGAGATAAGGAGAAATAATGGGAGATAAGGGGAAATAATAGCAGATATTTTATTACCGTTTGGTAACATAAGGAATAAGCAGTGACGATAGTCGGGAATCAAGTCCACGGGAGCGGAGCCGCGGGCACTGCTAGTTTATGATAAATATTAAATATTGTGTTAAAATTTTTAAAAAAGTTGTTTTTTTGTTTCTAAGGTGATAAATTTTGTGTATTTTCAATATTAGAATCAAAACTTTTCTTGGTGTTTGGTTAAGAGAATAAAAAAAATTAAGGCCAATTATTTACAGGTATACACATAATGGGAAGGCGTGGGGAAAAGTATTAGAGGAGTCGCTTCGTACATATCGAATTATGTGATCTTTTCAAGTTTCTTGAAGTCAAAAAATCCAAAAATTGTATTATTTTCCATTATTTCCATTTATTTATGGTTCATTTTAATAAAAATAATATGTAAAGGATAACGTCAGGCTTTAGTTGTAAATATCTTTGTAACCCTGCCTTCACTCAACTTTTTTCGTGATTATTAATTTACCATAAATGATATATGACAGCGATCAATTATATTGTCTACTCGTAATGCTTGAATTGCTATTTTTTAGTGCGAATAAGTCAAAGTTAGTAATTATTTTAAAACTATAAGTTTAACAGAGAAGTACATCACTTTACCGGTTTAAAAAACTCCGTTAATTTACCCTGATTTTTTTTTAACCCTTGTTTGATTTCTCGCCTTTTCTTATCGTTTGCTTCCAAAAACATTCTTTCAGTAGACCAAATATGTCCTCCATACCATCATTTTCCGCCAAATCAAGCATCCACTTTAATGAGTTCAGTAAGGACAAGTAGAAAACACTAAACAGGATGGCCACCTTGTCTTATGCAAAAAATTAGTTGTTAGTTAGGTTTCGTACTAGTGTTGTCACTTATTAAAGTTATTAAAATAATTATGTACTGTATTAGATTTTACTTTTAATGACTCTGAGAAAGTCAAGGAATTTTTCAAAATTTTGAAAATATGACACTATACATTTAATTGATTAGTTCGCATGCTATGTAGTCAGCCAAGTCTTTAGGCCAGGTTAGAGCACTGATCGCATTTTAATATTAACATGCGGAGCATTGTTTGCCGTCCAACTGCCGAACAAAGTAGTTATATTCTTGTATAAGACTCACCATATCATTGCTACTTAACAATACAACAGTCATTGCCTATTTTTTTTCTACTATTTGAATATCAATTTTTGTCTAAAGGAATAACGGTGATAAACTGGTTTTATTTCAATAATTAAATTGATAATATAGTAAACAGAAAACTAATAAGGTCAAAAACCTTATGAAAATAAACTAGAAATGACAACAAGCAATTAAAACATACTTATGGATCAAAAAGTATGTAAAAGGAATCGAGCAGGAAATGTTTCCTAAGAATTTATTTATTACTTTTTTACATTTAGTTACCGGGTGGTACATTAGTATGTGGATGAGGGGTAATACGAAAACAGTCTACCAGTACCATACATAACATCGTTTCTAGCCTTAACCAGTGATACATTAGAAACTTTAATGAGTACAGAAGGATCAGTAGAAAGCATTGGACATAGTTGTAACCCTCTCTTATGCAAAAAATTACTTTACTACGCTTACCGTGCAAGACCGCTAAAAAACTGAATGATCGCACGTGGTCTACCTTGGATATTACTTATATTTGTTAACTTAAAATTTTAGAAAAGATTCAGCTGTTTTTTTATAAATATAATGTCATTTACTTTCGTCCTTTTAAAATGTTTAGTATGAGTTTTCGAAGATCTGTGTGTTACTGTTGAAAGCCATACAACTAGAAATGCCATTCTAGCATTACTTTAGAGAACAATCTGTTACCTAGAGATTATTTATATTATTTTTTCGGAATTTTCTAATCAATAATAATTTAATTCAAACTAAAATCTTGGAGATAACTTCCCTACATTTAACAAATATTTTCATGAAAATTGAATAAGTCGTTCTCGAGTTATAAAATTAGTACTAACACACACACTTAAGCATATCCTTGCTGTATTTCCCGGTTCCGATTGCAGTGTTACCGAGCTAAACATAATGACGTGTTTTTCTTACAAACTTTTTATATTATATATATATATATATATATATATATATATATATATATATATATATATATATATATATATATATGTATATATATATATATATATATATATATATATATATATATATATATATATATATATATATATATATATATATATATATATATATATATATATATATAGGCTGTTATGGAATTCACCGCATATATTGGAACTGGCGCCTCCTTGTACTTAGACCGGGTTGCAGAAAATTCACCTTAAATAGCGGATCTGATGACATGAATATTACCGCTACTAGTAAACCATCCACCTACATAATAGAGTCTATCGTTAACCATAAGGTTAGGTTTAAAAAGTTGCGAGATTTGATTCTCAACAAACATAATAAAAAAATATATATAAAAATTGTTACCTTTTAAAATAATTACTTATTGACACTAACAAATTAATTACACAAGTTTTATATATTCAATATTTTATTATAATAAATAAAAATGTTAACACATGTAATTCACTAAAATTTTATTTGCTTCATTGTAAAAACGGCGGCACAATAAAAAAATTGTTAAGTTGGGTTACAAAGATACTAAAACTGACAAAGGATTTGTTGTCGGCGTACGACGTCGACGACAAAGGATGTGTGTCGGCGTCGGCTGACTTTTTCGGCAACTTTTTAGTGATTCTCTCTCTACTTGCTGGTGGCCAAGTGACAACGGCCTCTGCCAAAATGTCATATTCACGTTTAGTTTGTTTATTTATATCGAACGTTTACAATTTTTTTAATATGTCGTGGGTAAAATGAGGTTAAGACCAATATTACTGCAGGTTTTGTTTAAAGATATCCGTAGACTAATAGACTGGTGGTAATTACTAAATTTGCAGAAAGTGTAAAATATAGCAGCAAGTGTGGTAGTTTGTGTCGTTCGGTACAGTTGGTTTAGTTATAAATATGTCACGCAAAACCTAAGATATTTTATGTGGAAATCCACTGCACACTTAAGGTACATACCATTTTGTTTTTTCACTTTAGCACTAAAAAATCGTTTACCATTGCGGTATTAATCTTGGTAAAGTTAAGAGAAACAGTTTTTATTTTGCCCAAACCCAAACAGCTGTTAATATAAAAGTCAAAATCAGCTGTTAAGGGGCAATGATCCAGTTGTCTTCGCGCGTTACCAAGGAAATATTTCTTTTCAAATCATAGATAAAAAATGTTCTTAATTATGGTTAAATATTATTTTTACTAGGTGTCTTCTATTATTATTTTCATTTGTTACTAGATTAATTTTACTTGAAATTTGGAAATCTGTATGTTTGGCAATACAGGTCTCCGCTTGAGCTGGTTCGTACAATGACGGCCTTTCAGCAGCGGGTAGGTTGGGCTGGTAAAATCCCGTTGTGCCCTTTTTTTAATTTTTCAAAAATTTTCAAATTTGAAATAAAAGGTATTGAATCACGAGTCACCAGTTTCAATATATGCAGTGTATATATATATATATATATATATATATATATATATACGTATATATGTATATATACATATATATATATATATATATATATATATATATATATATATATATATATATACGTATATATGTATATATACATATATATATATATATATATATATATATATATATATATATATATATATATATATATATATATATACATATATATATATATATATATATATATATATATATATATATAATATATATATATATATATATATATATATATACGAGGCTGGTTTGAAAAGTCCGTGCAAAAATAAAAACTACTTATGTGTTTGGGATAAACCTTTTTTATTTTTCGACATAGTCTCCTTTTAGGCTTATATACTTCGTCCAACGATGTTCTAGTTTGTTGATCCCTTCCGAATAATAGGATTTGTCCAAGTCTGCAAAATATCCATTAGTGTCTGCAATCACCTCCTCGTTTGAATAAAATCTTTGTTCCGCCAGCCATTTCTTCAAATTGGGGAACAAATAGTAGTCCGAGGGAGCCAAGTCTGGAGAATAGGGGGGATGTGAAACGAGTTGGAATCCTATTTCCATTAATTCTGAGACCACAACTGCTGAGGTGTGTGCTGGTGCGTTGTCGTGATGGAAAAGAACTTTCTTGTGGGCCAATCGCGGGCGTTTTTCTTGCAGCTCGGTTTTCAAACGGTCCAATAACGATGAATAATATTCACCTGTAATAGTTTTACCCTTTTCCAGATAGTCGATGAGGATTATCCCTTGCGAATCCCAAAAGACAGTCGCCATAACCTTTCCGGCCGAAGGAACGGTCTTCGCCTTTTTTGGTGCAGATTCCCCCTTGGTAACCCATTGTTTAGATTGTTGTTTGGTCTCAGGAGTATAGTAATGTATCCATGTTTCATCCACAGTGACGAAACGACGCTTAAAGTCCTCAGGATTCTTCTGGAACAGCTGCAAACCATCCTTGCAACACTTCACACGATTCCGTTTTTGGTCAAGCGTGAGCAATCGCGGCACCCATCTTGCGGATAGCTTTTTCATGTCCAAATGTTTATGCAAAATATTATGTACCCGTTCAGTCGAGATGCCCACAGCACTAGCAATCTCACGCACCTTAACTCTTCTGTCATCCATCACCATATCATGGATTTGATCAATGATTTCTGGAGTCGTAACCTCCACAGGCCGTCCAGAACGTTCAGCGTCACTTGTGCCCATATGGCCAGTCCAAAAATTTTGAAACCACTTATAAACTGTTCTAGTCGAAGGTGCAGAGTCACCATAATGTTTATCAAGCTTCTCTTTAGTCTCCTGAGGCGTTTTGCCTTTCATAAAGTAATGTTTAATCAGCACACGAAATTCTTTTTCGTTCATTTCTTGAAAATCACTCGACTTCCTTGATTCACACGAATGCCAAACACAAAGAAATAAACTAATATGGCTGAAACTTGGTGTGCGTTCATTCAAGAGATGCTACTAACTAAACATGATCTTGATACGCGCCGGTGGTGCCATCTCTCGGACTTTGCACGGACTTTTCAAACCAGCCTCGTATACATATATGACAAAATAGGTGCTTATACTGCACTCTGTCGGTGACTTATTTAAAGTCTTTCCGAACAAAGCGGTCAGACCACAGCTGACACTTCATTGCAGAAGCGCACCTTCTCAAGCTTTCCGCTTGAAGGCATCGATGGCAAGGCATCTTGGGATGGTCTAGCAAATACAGAGAACACTTTTAGAAACTACCAAAGTGCGGATTTTCGATTCGCCTTGGTTGCTTCACCACGCCTTGCCATATATATATATATATATATATATATATATATATATATATATATATATATATATATATATATATATATATATATATATATATATATATATATATATATATATATATATATATATATATATATACTTTAACATATTCATCTTGGAGGTAGTATGTATATAATAATATCATAGGTACGTATAAGAGTAAAAGATATAATGGTTCTTGACAACTGATTCTGGAAAATAAGCAGATGTTGTTTTGTTAATTTAAATTCTTACAAGTCCTTCAAACTTATAGCTTATATTATTGTCTTATTTAACAACTTAAGAATAAGCGCTGTCAAGTTTGTAGCGCCAGCGGTGATCTAATGAACGTTTAGCGGTATTTGTCAGGACTAGAGACTGGATTATATGCAACATAAAAATCTTGAAATATGCATGCAAATATGCATGAAAAATGCTTAAAATATGCATAAAAAGGGTCCAAATATGCAATATTAAATAATAATAAAAGTAGTAATTTTTAGTTTTTTATTTCAAAATCAGCATAAAATTAACAAGTTATCGACGAAATTTAATTAACAATTATTTAACATTTTTTAAAATTATTTAACATTTGTATTCTTGTACACGTAAACAATAAGGTATTGTTCCAAATGTTGGGTAGTAAGATTGTGTCTTCGATGACTTAAAATATTTTTATGAGTGGAAAAAGACCGTTCCACATCCACTGAGGTAACTGGGCAGTATTTGAATTTGGGTGCTATGTTAGCACTTATTGTTTCTGGCAAAAGTTCACCCGTCCCATTAATAAAACTATCAATTTGACGCAAAGGTTCAAAGCCTGGTTATTGCACAAAATGTTTTCAAACTTTTCTTTAACTCTACGCGGGAATACATCTGGCAATGTGGAGTTTATTTGACGGATTTTATTCATTAACTGAATTGATTCAGTCAACACCAAACTTCGAGTTTCAAGCTTTTTAATACCCGCAGGTATGTGGGAAAAGTGAGTGTTAATCAAAGCTATGTTTTTTTTTTTTAATATCAGAATCGTTAAATGCTTCCTTGGATTGACGAACTGCCATAGCCTCAGCACTATCGAAGTCATTTACTACACTTTTTTTTTGCGGGTGGCATGGTACACGTTAAACTTTAACACAACACGTTAAAAATTGCAAAAATACTACACTGATGCAAGCGCGTCAACTGATATCTTGTTAAAATAAAAATTCGTCTTCGAGAAAATTGTTTATTTGATCCACGCTTAAACAAATATTCTTAGAAACTAACTACTTATCACTTAATATCCCGACCAAGAAACAAGGGAATAAAATACCGTCGTAATTTTGGGTATTCCCTTGGCACTATAACCTAATCGATGTTTAGACTATTGCAGGTCTTGTCCCGGCGATAAGATCGGTTCCAGACGGCGACATTAACAATACCCTGAGCAATTCAATTGCCTAGTAATACCGAGAAATATTGTAAATATAGGGAAAATATGCATCATTACTAGATTTTGGGTAAAATATGCAATAATCGGTGAGAATGGTCTAAATATGCAAATGCATATGAAAATATGCAAATGCATCTAATCCGGTCTTTAGTCAGGACTATTCCAACAAAAAAATGTATTGAGAAGGTTATGTTGATAACAGAACATATATAAATATATTATGACAAACCTACACAGATATCTATCTCATCATACCCTTTATTTCAATTTGATCTTGGCTTGAAATATAAAAAAAAGAACTTAATTAGGGTATTAAAAAATGTATAATATCGCAAGGTAACCTTACAAAATACATCAGTTATATATGCACATATAATAAATAATTGGTTACAGGGTTCTAAAATATTTTCTTTGTAAATTAGACGAGATGGACTACTGCGACCAAGAAATATATATTCCCTCCGATAGTTAAGCTGCTCCAAGTGCTTTAAATCTCCAAAATCACGATGGAGTGTAAACCTGATTTGTTAGAACTATCTTCCAAGAATAACAGGGTTGAACTACTTGTGGGTTGTAGGATATTCGGAAATAAAAGATAATGAAAAACGAACCGGTTAGCAAGATTCGGAACTACTAAACCTTAAATAGCTCTAGAACCAGCGTTTGATGTATCAAAACAAGTAGCAAAAACGACTCATGGTCATGTCAGCAACATTGGGATCGTTGGTTCACAACATCTGGCCAAAGATATCCAAGGGACATAATTGGCGCCCCTCAAAGAAACTAACAACTAACGTCCTTTGTTTACCAATGGCTCAGATCAAATTATTGGTGGGATTGCTCACCGGCGATATCACCTGAGGAAATATTTGTAGAAAATGGGTATCCACAATAATCCTACGACATGCAGGCTATATGGAGAAGAGTACGAAAACTCTATGCACATCCTATATGAATATGCGGCTTGAATTCCGAACAGACATAAACTGTTCGGAGATCTATATCGACGCGATAAATTACCACATGAAGGACTTGGAAGGAAGCTAATAAACCTTCTTAAAACAATGACGCTTATGTAACCAAGAGAGGGGAGCACAGAAAGCGAAGAGCACAAAGCAGTGCACAAACATCCATAATTGTCTACTCCGCCTACAACCTACCAACCAATGTCATGTTATTTACATCTGGTAACATTGTTATATAGAGGTGGTAAATGTCCGTACTGAAAAAGAGAAGTAATGAATGGCTGTTTACTTGACTGAAAAGATTACCAACTTAAATAGAGTTTTAAACTATCCACCTGTTTCTCGACGCCAAACTTCTCTGTTAAAAGCATCTTCTTCTAGGTTCTGACCGATCATTCTTTGTCCCACTGTTCCGTTCCACAAATCTCTAGCTTTTCTCTTTTTCTTGGACCAGGAAGGGATTCCCATCTGGCCATCTGTTTTCCGGCTGATTGAACTTTACGTCCTGCGCTAACCATACTTAGTTATTAAAATAATCGCATACTCCCGTTCTTCCAAGAACGGAAAAACGGGAGTTTGCGACATTATCGAGCGTGTGGCCAGACTGAAATGGCGTTGGGCGGGACACGTGGCCAGAAGTGATTCTGATTGGACTAATGCAGTGGAGACCAAGAGAGATAAAGAGAAGTGTTGGACGACCGCAGGAGCGATGGAGAGACGACATCCAACGACATGCAGGGAAAGAACTGGATTCAGACCGCTCAACAAAGATCGGCATGAAAATCTCTGGAAGAGGCCTATGTCCATGAGTGGATTTTTACGGGCTAAAGAAGAAGAAGATTAAAAGAAGAAGATTAAAAGAAGAAGATTACAATAATTCCTAGGAATAAAATAAATGCTAAAACAGCGTTCTGACTATGACACCGTTGGCGAAAGATACATTCGCCAAAAGTATAAAAATTACGAAGTTCTAAGTAGTTCTAAGTAGGCGTCATAGCGTGTGTCTACATGGCCACTTGCAGCCTTCTTTGATTAAAATGGATTAACTTATGAGCCGAAATGGCTTGTGTCTTTAATGCTTAAATATTTACGCATCACAATTACAATTAGACATTATTGACCTCTCTTCAATTTATTCCCTTTGACTCGCATGATATTAAATTGTTTTAGCATTGTTTTAGTGTTTTTTAACTTCTGATTTTTAGGCCGAGTTGTACAAGACATTGTTAAACGCCAGTTTGGTGATTAACCTTGTATTAATTAGGTAGAACGAATAACCCGAGGGAACTTAAATTTAACTAACAAAAAGTACGCATATAACCGGACTTTAATGGACATAGAATATACTCTGCAGTAAATTTATTAAGGCAATAGAGAGATTTTGCAATACTTGTTTTGGTAGGCTACTGTCTTTATCTTTATTTGAAGCATGCGCTCACCATTTTGAGCTGGCGCAGCAGTAAAGGGAAGAAATTAAATGCAAGGAGCTGTTATCGTAATTTCAAGCATGCGCCCACTATTTGGAGTTTGCGCAGTATTCAAACAAAATAAGAGAAACCTTTATTAAGGATAACGATTTCCCTTATTTACGAACTTATAAGGGAGGTTATTTGAAGTTCGAGATCGCTATTATGGTAGGGCCTGTTTTACTTAGGTATACAAACCACTAAGAAAATACAATTAAACTGAAATGATAATCTTGTATTGCAAATAACACTGACAACAGTTAATTAGTGTTCAGATTATGTTAAGATTTTGAAATCTTTGGTCCAACGGCATTCCAGTGTGTGTAGTGCTAATTTCAAATTAAGTTTTATTTATTGCGTATTCGTATTACCTTGGAAATATTGAAGGAAGTTATAGAAGCCTGCTAGATAAAATTTTAAATTAGAAACTTGTGTTTGCCCATCAAATACTAATAACCGGAGTTGTTGTTGTGAAGATGAATACTAACCTAACCTTGCAATTGCTTCGCGTTAACACTGCGCATGCTTCAGATAACGATAAGGACAAGGGAATGTGAAAAATAAGCGTGGCAAAATCTCTCTAATGAATGAACGGCACATGTTGTTAAAATAGCGATATGCGTTAGATTTTAATTGTTGGAAATTTCTTTTGTTCAGAAAGCTGTTATCCTATACGCTGATGCTCTCGAGATGAAAATTTCTTTGAATTAAATCGCCAGTGGAATAATAATATAGGCAGATTAAATCATATTTTATAAACCTTTTTCTAAATATATAAAATTAACTATAAAAATTTCTTTGTTCATTTCTCTGCCTTTTAAAAATTTGCCCCAGTAATTTGAAATATACGGTTTTTTTATGGGAATAGCACACGCGTTGCAGGGAATCCCTAAAGCGCTACAGGAGCGACGTTTCTTTTGTTTCGCATGATTAGGATTCCTCCTGTTTGTCTGCCTCTTATGCCGTTTCTGTTGTTGTTAGCAGTTTATCTTTCCATCTCTTTTTTGGTCTTCTTGTCGGTCTTTTAGGGTTTGTTATTTTTGCAGATGTTAGCCAGTATGTCAGGCGCCATTCGGTCCATGTGATCATCCCAGTTTCTCTTCCTAGCCTTTATCCATTTAGTGATACCTTGGATCTTACATTGCTTCCGTATGATCTTACTTGTTTGTCTGTTTCTGAGCGTTATGAAACGTATTGTTCTTAAAGTCTGTATTTCTACATTACTTATTATCTACTTTGTTCTTTTAGGGTCTGCTTGTGTTTCTGCCGCGTAGGTTAAGATCGGTCTCACAGTTGTTTTGTATACTCTCATTTTGTTCTCTGTGGAGATATGTTTATTATTCCATATGGATTCTCTTCAGCAGCCGCTGACTTTCGATGCTTTCATTGCTTGTCTCTTCACTTTTGCTGTTATATTCCTGTCACTCCTTATCTCAGTTCCAAGGTATGTGAAAGTCATCACCTGTTTTGTACTTCTGCTTCCACTTCGAGTTTTCACCTTCGAGGCTCTCAACTAATCACCATGCATTTTGTTTTTTTCACAGAGCTCTTCATGTTTTCGCTGTTGTATCAAATGAGTGGAGTTGACTTTGTAAATTGTCTTCATTGTCTGCTCTCAGTAATGCGTCTTAAGCATAACACAGTATATTAATTTTGTTAGGTGCCATTCTCTATCCTTCTCGTTTTTTACCTCGCCTATTATTTTATTCATTATTATGTTGAACAGTAATGGACTTAGTGAGTCTCCTTATCGTATCCCTCCATCTATAGGCATAGGTTTTGTTTAGCCTCTTGGCATTATAATTTTTATTTTGTTTATTTAGTTTAAGTAGCTCATAGTTTACATTTTCTAACAATTTCAGAATGTCGTTTCTTTTCACTCGATCCAAGGTACAAATCTACAAAGCACATATATGCGGGCTCGTTATATTGGCTTTTCCACCAGTTATCTAATAATGAATGTTGCATCCACTGTATTGTGATTCTTTCTGAATCCTTGCTGTTCTTTTGCCATATTTACTTCTTTTTCTAGTTCTTCCTTTATTATTGCCGTTAGTAGTTTTACAGTACCATTCATTAAGGTTATGCCCGTATAGTTTCCTGGGTATTTTCTGTCCCCTTTTTAAGTATCGGTAACAGGACACTATTTTTCATTCTTCTCGAATTGTCCCCATTGTTATATAGTTTTAGTAGCCATGAGTGTAACGTTGTTCCCCTATATTTTTATGAACTCATTATATATTCCTTCGGGGTCTGACACCTTTCCGTTTTTTAGTTTTTTATTCTCATGTTTACTTCTTTTTGTGGTATGTATACTCTGCAAGTATTGTTTTCTCCATTGCTTCTTTCTCTGAAGTTTTCTTCTCCGAGTTCTTCGTATTAATTGGTGTAGTATTTGATCCATTGTTCTTCGGTGATATAGTCGAGACGTATTAATTAGTTCATGTCCTTTGTTTGTCTCCTTTTCACTTTCCACACTTTCTTTTGGGAATTCCCATTGTTCTTTGTTGATGTTGCCTATTTCTTAATTAACTCTGTTTCTTATTCTAACGTATTCTTCTCTAGATTCAGGTGCTTGTTTTCTTTTATAACTAAAGAACGCTAGTTTCTTTTCCTTTGCCAATATTTTCACTCTTTCGTCATGTCGTGTTTTATACTCACGTTTGTTTCTATTTATTCTTCTTTTGTCCTGTACAATTTTCCATATTTCTTCTGTATTTTTGGCAATTTGTAAGTTATGGATGTTTAGTTTTTCCTTATCAAAGTACGTATATCGATTATATTTCTGGGTTGTATTTTTCTGTTTGTTATGATATAGTCGATCATGGAGTTGCGCCCTCTTGTATCTGCCAAGTGTTTTGTTGTTTGATCGGATTATATGTTTGTTTATTCGAAGGCTATTCATTAGGCAAATTTCTATGAGTCGTTCTCTATTCTCGTTTATCGTTAAACTTTTGTTTCACTCCATCTAGGGGTGTGTTGACTACCTCACGCATTAAAATCTCAAAAAATAATTATTTTTCTCCCATTTTTTGTTGTGTTTAGGAGGCTTTGTAGATCTTCGTAGCAAGTGTCTATATAGAAGAAAATAGTAGCCTTGTCGAAAGTTGCAATTTTTTTTAGTGTTATATCAGATATTCTATAACATTTGTTCTATTAGACACCCGGTTATAGTAGAAAGAGTGACGGTGGGTTATGACGAACGTTCGTAAAATTAGCAAAGAGCTATGATTGACTTTTGTGTTAAACGTATTGAATGATTTAAAGAGCATAATGTGATAAATATTTATCCAGTACTCAAATATATGTGCAGTTAAGCGATCTCAAAACGGTCGTGAGTGAGATGTGAATTTTTTTTGGATATGTCGACAGTTACAGTTATAGATAAGGATCGATACAGCGATTAATACTTAAAAATTGTAAATATATCGATAACTAACGATATTTATCGGTAACTACTCATAGTTATCAATAAATCGATAATTACCGATATATTGATAGAAGCGATAGTTATCAATATATATAGATAATTGTCAATATATCGATAGACATCGACATATCGATAGGTATCCATATATCGATAGTTACCAATATACTAATAGTTACAAGATTCAGATGTATAAAAGTTACGAAATGGAACCAAGAAAATGTAATTTAATTTTAACAGTACGCTTAAGTCTGCAGGGAAAATTTGATATAAGTTTAAAAATAACTGAAATATTATATGGCTGAGCCACGTTGCAAAACAGCACACATTTTGAAAAAAAAAAAAAATTAAATTATGCCCAATAATTTGCCACGATTCTATTTTCTATTTTAATTTGAAAAATATCTATAAAAAATAATCTGTTCAAATATTAACAGCTGCTAATATATCTCTTCTTATCGATACATTTATATAACTGTAGTTATATCGATAATATTCGATATATCGATAACTATCCGCATATAATTGACAATCGATATATCAATATCTATCTATAACTCGATAACTATTGATAATTATCGAAAATTATCAATAACAATAAATATATCAATCTAGGGATGGGAAAAATGTATAACAAGCAATAGAGCATACTTTGAATAAAGCACTTTTAATCATTCTTCCGAATTTAACATGTTTTTTTAGAAAAAAAAAAAACCGCATACTTGTACACCTGGTATATATATATATATATATATATATATATATATATATATATATATATATATATATATATATATATATATATATATAACACATGGGCTGAAAAGTCCCGGGCCTAACAAAGAAAACACGGTTTTTTTGGTTCAAAATTAGCTTTATTCATCAACGTAATCTCCATCAAGAGCAACGCAATTATTCCAGCGCCGCTCTAACATTTCAATACCACTTTTGTAGAACGATTTATCTTTTGCCTCAAAATAGGCCTCAGTTTCAGCGATAACCTCTTCATTCGTGCGAAATTTCTTACCGGCGAGCATTTTTTTTCAGGTCTGCGAACAGCCAGTAGTCGCTGGGAGCCAAATCTGGCGAATACGGTGGATGTGGGAGCAATTCGAAGTTCAATTCATGTAGTTTTGCCATTGTTTTGATTGACTTGTGACACGGTGCGTGGTCTTGATGAAACAAAATTTTTTTCTTTGCCATATGCGGTCGTTTCTTTGCAATTTCGGCCTTCAAACGCTCCAATAACGCTATATAATATTCACTGTTGATGGTATTTCCTTTCTCAAGATAGTCGATGAATATTACACCACGCACATCCCAAAATACCGAGGCCATAACCTTTCCAGCCGATTGTTGTGCTTTCGGGCGCTTTGGACGAGGTTCACCAGTTGCTGTCCACTCAGATGACGATCGTTTTGATTCCGGAGTGAAGTGATGGATCCATGTTTCATCCATTGTCACATATCGACGCAAAAATTCCGGTTTGTTACGTTTAAACATGGCTAAACACTGCTCAGAATCATCAACACGTTCTTGTTTTTGATCAACAGTGAGCAAACGCGGCACCCACTTTGAACAGAGCTTTCTCATAGTCAAATGCTCATGCAATATAAAACCAACACGTTCTTTTGATATCTTTACGATGTCAGCTAACTCACGCAACTTCACACTTTTCGATCATTCAAAACGATTTTATGGATTTTTTTGATGTTTTCTGGTGTTACCGCCTCATTTGGACGTCCACTGCGTTCTGCATCATCGGTGTCTCTACGACCACGTTTGAAGTCAGCAAACCAACGTTTTATTGTTGTTTCTGATGGAGCGGAGTCCCCATAACACTTTTCAAGCCATTGCTTCGCTTGAACGGTTTTTTTTCCCATCAAGAAGCAGTGTAAAATTAAAACACGAAATTGTTTTTGATCCATTGTTTTGAAAATAACAAAAGTAGCGTCACTCTTAGCACAATAACTCACAAACTAATGAATAGAATATCATGAAATTTTAACAGCTGTCTTTTGAAGGTTAGTATTAACTGAAAAAAAAAGGTGACTGCAATAAAACTAGCGCCATCTATGTGTTAGGCCCGGGACTTTTCAGCCCATGTGTTATATATATATATATATATATATATATATATATATATATATATATATATATATATTTATATATATATTTACACTATACCTCTCCTCATTTCCTACCCTATTTAATTAACCTCTTATATGTTTGCCCGTAAATAATGAAAAGTAACACCATTTTCAGATTCCTCTTCCCAAATAACTGCAACACTCTAACACCAGTCTCTACTCCTTATGTTTGACTATAAGTAAATTTGTTCTTTATTTTAACTAAAAACTAACAAAAATTTTGAAAAATAAAAATTTATTGACTGTCACCCCCTTTCTCTAAAATGATATTGCTCAAAAACTTTGATTTCCTCAAGTATTATATGTGTCCCAAATCTGAAATCGATCGAAATCTGAAATCGATATCTTATTTTTGCTTGAGAGCATGAGATTCAGTTAAGATGAATTAAGAATGCCCAAATCATCTGTGCACAACATTTTGACCTCTCGTAAGGACTCCCCAAATTTATGGTTACTTGTGTTGGAACATAGTAGACATGGAGAAACAGATTTTGGGTAATAATCCAGTTTGTGTGTTAGATCGTTTGCTATATTTAACTGATTTATGACCTTGAGTCGTCCTTTTTTTGTGCCAACAAAGAGACAGTCAGGCTGGAGAAAGTGGGACTGCTTTTCATGATCTAGGGACCCTATAACGTGAAGAAATGTAACAATAGCTAAGGGTGATTTTTCACAAATACAATACTTGTCTTCAGCAAAAAACAGGTGGATTGTAATTAAATTTAAATTAACACTATTTCAGTAAATCCTTTATTTGCTTATTTGTTTTGGTCTAAATGTTGCGGTCTAAGTTCCAAAGGCTACATGGTCAAAAAATGTATATTTTAACTGTAGTTCTCCGACCGTAGAACGTTGTGTCGAGTTGGTCATCCACTATTGATAGAAAACGAGAAATCATCCATGAGATTCAATTAAGATAAATTGGGGATTCCAAAATCAACTGTACACAACATTTTGATCTCTCGTAAGGACTCCCCAAATTGATAGTTACTGATGTTGGAACGTGGTAGACACGGAGAAACAGATTTTGAGTAATAACGAAGCTTGTGTGTTAGGTCCTTTGTTATATTCAACTGATTTAGGACCCTGAGATGTCCTTTTTCTCCCGACTTTATTGGTCTATAAAAGCGAAGTAATACGACACCATTGAAAATTCAAGAGGAAGTGACCACGACGCTCAACAACCGATGTAAAAACTTATTTAGCCCATTAATAGGCCGCGTCGAAGCTGACAGAGTATATTAATGGAAATAAATGATTTGGACAGATATAATTATAAATTGTCATTTATTTTCTACTAAAAATTGAGCTTTTTAGGCAGGTAGTGTAATGGATCTGAACTGATAAGACAATTAACATACCTTCTTAATAACCAGAAATGTATTATTTGAGAAAATATTATTTCTTACACACGTTTGAAAGAAACAGAGTTCCACAATGCTTTCGGTTAGCTTGAAAAATTCGTTACAGAGTTAATGTACGCTATACGCTAGAGTAAGCACGACAAAGTCGTTATATGTATTAGAAATTCCTTAACGGTGGTTAGGGTTGCTCACTGAAGTGGAAAATTTTGGTTTGTCTTCATTTTTATATTAATCGTTCTATTTTTCTATCAAGTTCTCACGAGTATCTCTACGTAACAAAAAATTGTATACAACTGTTCTAACTTTTTTATTTGTTCGCTTATTTGGAATATATATATATATATATATATATATATATATATATATATATATATATATATATATAAATATATATATATATATATATATATATATATATATATATATATATATATATATATATATATATATATATACTCCTGGACAAAATTAACGCAACAATATATTAAATCATACAAATCTCTATAATGAATTAATTTTAATAATTTTTTATGAACATTGGTTACACTAAAAGGCAGAAAAAACTTATTCGGATACTTTAAAAGTGAATTATCTACCAAATTTCTCTATAAGATTCGAATTAAAATTATTCTTAAGACGTAATAACAAAATCGTTGAAATTATGTAATAATGAAAAAAATAAACTGGGACACTAGTAGCAAAATTAATGGTGTAACTGGGACACTAGTAGCGTGTGCTGCCTCCTCTACTTCGGATGACAGCGTTTATGCGCCTAGGCATGCTTCTAATTAAATTTTGGATAAAATCTTGAGGAATTTGCTCCCATTCTGTGATAACTGCATTTTCAAGTCCCCTCAGGTTTCTAGGTGCAGGTATATGAGGTTTCACATTTTTCTTAAGGTGATCCCATACATGTTCTATCGGATTCAGATCCGGGCTTTTTGGTGGGCATTGCATAATCGGTATATTAACTTGATTAAGATAATCGAGTACCTCCCTAGCCACGTGAGGTCGAGCGTTGTCTTGCATAAACAGGAAATTGTGCCCCACAAAATGACCGAAAGGCATCACATGTTCTATTACAAAATTCTCAAGATAGTAGTCAGCATTCATGGATCTCGTACGGACAGGAACTAACTCTGTGCGAGCATCAAAGCAGATGCCACCCCAGAACATAACAGAGCCACCGCCGAATGGAATCCTTGCAGAGATATTGCAAGGAGCAAACCTCTCTCCTGGTCTTCGCCATACTCGCTCACGACCATCTGGATGTTTTAGACTAACTCTAGTTTCATCTGTGAAGAAAACTTGTTTCCAATCATCCACAGACCAGTTTTCGTGATTTCGAGCAAAACGTAACCTGGCAACTCTGTTCTCTCTAGTAAGCAAAGGCACAGTGGCTGGTCTCCTACTATTTAATCCAGCTTCATTTAACCATCTTCTAACTGTTTTAGAAGAAATTGTGACATTGCAGACAGCTTCGAGTTCGTTTCTTATTACAGAACTAGTGACAGTCCTATTTCTTAAAGCATATTGTGTTATAAAACGTTCATCTAGGTCGCTAGTGCATCGTCTTCGCCCTTGCCCTAGCCTTCTAGAATAAGTTCCTACTTCATTCAAGCGTCTTATCATACGACTTATTGTGGAACGATGTTTGCCTAACAAATTGGCAACATAACTCTGACAATATCCCTCGTCCAATAAAACTGAGGCTCGCACTACCTCATGTTCAGTTAAATTCCTTGTTCGATTCATTTTTCTAATTCTTCGGGGTCAAAAATAAAACAGTCTACCACAAAAACGTATTACTTTGAAAAAGGGAACAATTTATAAGCTTACTTTTAAAGAAAATCTATCGCATTATTATAGAAAATTGTTTATCTTCTAAAAAATTTTTTAAAACTGTAAATCTAAACGAATTATTTTGATTTCTGTCATGAACAACGAAACAAAATATGCATAGCCTACTATTCAAATACTCGATAAACTTTAAAACTGACATGAGAAAAAGATAAATTAATTTTCAGATTGTTTTGTTAATTTTGTCTAGGAGTATCTATAATATATATTAAATGCAACGTCTCTCTGTCTGTCTGTCTGTCTGTCCGTTAGTGCGCTTATCACTAGAGAACCACTTATCCGATTTACCTACTTTTTTTTTTAAAACATACATATGTTCTCTCGCCAGGTTATAGGCCATATTTTATTACGATAGGTAGCATAAGGAATGAGCAGTGACGATAATAGTGAATGAAGTCGGAATACACAGCCTAAACCATTAAACATGGAACAATATTATGTAGCAGAGAATATCTATAATCTATAATCTATAATATATATAAAATGCAATGTCTCTCTGTCTGTCTGTCCATTAGTGCGTTTATCACGCGAGAACCACTTATCCGAGTTACGTGTCTTTTTTTAAATTCATACATATATTCTTTGGCTAGGTTATATAATAATAATAATAATAATAATAATCTATATCTATAATATATATAAAATGCAACATCTCTCTGTCTGTCTGTCTGTCCGTTAGTGCGCTTATCCCTCGAGAACCACTTATCCGATTTACGTGATTTTTTAAATTCATACATATGTTCTCTGACCAGGTTATATATATATTTTATTACATCTATAATATATATAAAATGCGACGTATCTCTGTCTGTCTGTCTGTCTGCCTGTCTGTCCGTTAGTGCGCTTATCACTGGAGAATCACTTATCCGATTTACGTGCTTTTTTTTTAAAACATACATATGTTCTCTGGCCAGGTTATCTATCTATAATATATATATATATATATATATATATATATATATATATATATATATATATATATATATATATATATATATAATTCAACGTCTCTCTGCTGTCTATCTGTCTGTCTGTCCGTTAGTGCGTTACGTGCTTTTTTTTTAAACATACATATGTTATCTGGCCAAGTTATAGGATACATTTTATTGCGTTAGATAACATAAAGAATAAGCAGTGACGATAATAATGGATCAAGTCGGAAACAAGGTTACCGTTAGCGCGTTCTCTTGCAATATACTGCCTAAACCAATAAATATGAAACAATATCATGTTGCAAAGAATATAATATATATAAAATGCAGCGTCTCTCTGTCTGTCTGTCTGTCCGTCAGTGTGCTTATCACTTGAGAACCACTTATCCTATTTACGTGTTTTCATAAATTTATACATACGTTCTATATAATTTGATATAAGCCTAGATAATGGGAGAGAAGATGAGGTAATGGGAGATAAGTATAAATAATGGGAGTCAAGGAGAAATATTGCGAGATAAGTCGAGATGAGCCTAGATAATGGGAGATAAGGTGAGAAGATGGGAGATAAGGAGAAATAATGGGAGATAAGGAGAAATAATAGGAGATGAGCAGAGATAAGCCTAGATAATGGAAATTATGAAGAGATAATGGGAGATAAGGAAAAATAATGGGAGCTAAGGGGAAATAACGGCAGATATTTTATTACGTTAGGTAACATGAGGAATAAGCAGTGACGATAGTAGTAAATCAAGTCCACGCGAGCGGAGCCGCGGGCACGGCTAGTATATATATATATATATATATATATATATATATATATATATATATACATATATATATATATATATATATATATATATATATATATATATATATATATAAAGTATATATGATTATGCAGTTTGCATAAATATCTTAGCTACCCGAAAATAAACTACGAAAAAAGAACATTTTTATTTTGAAGTTTAATTTTAAAAAATCGGTATAGCGAGTTACTCAGTACTTTTCTTTCAAACATGCAATTCCACATTAAATACTGATTTTGACTTTCTCACATAAAATAACTACTTAATACAAGCATAACAAGACAATATTCTAAACGATTATGGTGAGATAATATTAAAACGGGACAGTTAAACAGAGGAAGGGGTTATTAAAAAAATAACACTTTCAGATCCCTTGACTCGAAGAATCCTGTAAAGGGCGTATAACACAATATATACGAAGCAACTCCTCTAACTTTTGCACCCAGCCCCTTACCTCCTTATACATTTAATTATAAATAATTATGATTGTTATCTAACCATGAGTTAGGACAACTTTTCACAATAGTATTGAAAATATACAATTTCACCGACCTCCACTCCTGCCCTAAAACGATAACGCTAAATAACTTTACCTATAGTTTGATATTTTATTTCACTTAAGAGTTACCGGCTAACAGACCGATAAACAGACAGGCCGATGGAAATGAAAAACTATGCTGCTTGTGACCTATGTAAAGAAATGCAAAATGTTCGAATACGATACTTTAAGAATGGAAGTAAAAATGTAGCAATATTAAAACTAGGTATAATTTGGCCCCCAATTATAAGTTTGCATCTGTAATGAAGACTGGGTGATGAAAAAATAACGAGAATATAAATTAAAATTTTAGGATGATCAAGTTTCCGGCAAGTTTCTGGACTAACGCCATAAAATCACTTCGAAGCGTCAACCCTTTAAGTTCATTTTTGTACTGGGGAACAGCCCGAAGTCACAGGGTATCAAATTAGGCGAGTAAAGGGACTTGGGGAAGCCAGTTATGGAATTCTTCGCCAAAAACTATTGCGTACAAAACGAATTGTGGGCTGGTGCATTGTCGTAACGCAGAAGGAAACTCTTTTGGTTCCAAAACTTTAGCCGTTTTCTTTAAATAATCTCCTGAAACCAATCCAACCATTATAGTAACACGATTTTTCAATGAAATAGAATATTCGCATTGTTTTGACCATTTCATTCGACATATGACGGCTGTCAAAGTAAGCTTCACAGTTGTCAAAGTAAACTTGACAGATGTTAAATAATATTTTGCATTCTCTCATCTTGATCAGAATCGCCAATAGCATCAGGCAGCATGGTTGTATTAACAATATAGAATCTCTTCGTCAAGGTATTTTGGCACTTTACAGCTGTAGAACATATCGCTGTCAAAACATATTTGGGACATTGAAATAATACCTGCAGACACCAAAAGTGGCGGGTATATGGCGAATTTGATCATTCCGGAATACTATGCCCTATCTCATTTAATTCATTTTTACCAATTGTATGGCTATTTTATGCAAAATTCAGATGTGATGGACCAAAACAGACATCGAATTCGTGATCAGCGACCCAAAAAACATAACCTAGACAATTATTATGTGAAATGTGAAAAAATAATAAAACAATTATTTACACAAACTTTCCACTATATTTGTAATACACCGTAACATGTTTCGCTCTCACAGTAGCTTCTTCAGACGTTACATTCTGAATTACTGAACTTTAAAAAGTAAAGGTGTTAATAAATAAGCAAGACAAGAAATTTTATTTTTACCATAAACTAATTAAATATTAATAGAAAATATTTAACAAAGGTAAATTATTAAGGTCCACTTGATCGTTCAATAGTCGGTTGGAATTTTTAAGGTTGTTTATCTCTAGAGACTCAATTAGGTTAAATCTCTGGCTTTTGTTCTCATTGTTTGGAATTTCGAAATTATTATTAAAGGTGTGACAATTCTCGATTAGATGTTTTGCATAATTGGATTCGGGTTTTTCTTTGATAAAACATTTATAGTGTTCATCTAATCTTTTACCAAAATATCTACCAGTCTGGCTATGTATGTTTTGTCACAATCTCCGCAATTTAGTTGACAAACTCCTGATTTTTTAAGATTATCCGTTTTAGTTTTACTATTTTTAATAAATTTGCCTAAATAATTGTTTGTTTTGTAAGCTACTTTAATGTCTACATTATTGAGGATTTTACCTATTTTTGAAGTCGATCGTCATTGTTTGCTTTTAGGATAGATTATATCGGTGGTTTTTTTATGTAACTTTTTTGTAGGATTTTATCGACTAAATTTAATGAATAACCATTATTAAGTGCGATTTGTTTGATGATGTTAAGTTCCATCTGAAAATTCTTTTTATTAAGGGGGAGAGATACTAGTCTATGAATCATACTGTGAATTGTTTATGGTTGTGTCAGTATGAGACGGTTTTTGGAATACTGAAAATTGATGTTTATTATTCTCTCTCTGAATTGTTAGATCTAAAACGTTTTTATGCTATTGTTAGATTCTAGTTCAATTGTAAAATTTATATTTGCGTGGAGGTTATTAATAAATTCAAGAAAAATGTTTAATTGCCTTTCTGTACCCGTAAAACAAGCTAAAACAACATCAGCATATCGGTGCCAATATACGAAATGTTTAAAAAAGGGATGGTTATTAATTTGGCTTACTAAGGAATTAAGGGGTTTCCCATAATTAAGCCTTCCGTGCTGGTGTAAAGAGTGTTATTAAATTCGAAGTAATTTTGATTTAAACATTCGGTAAGTAAGTTTAATATTTCATGTTTTTTGATAGAATTAACTGATTTGTTGTTTAACAGTTTTTCTACTAGTGTAATTGTATCTTTAGCTGGGATACTGGGGAAGAGAGACAAGACTGTATAACCTAGACCTATTGTAGTCAAAGTAAATTGACAAAAAAAAAATTGTGGTCCTGTGTTATCAAACGAAATGCTTTCGTGATAATTTTCGCTCAATCTACACTTTATGGAGAATAACCCAGAATTTTTTCAAAATTTTTTGTACAATATTTTCCAAGATAGGGTAAAGGGACAGAGATTTTTAGCAATTTTTTTAAAATAATCCAAAAAAAGTGTGCGCAAGTATTACATTATATATATTTTTGAATTCATGTTTTCACAAGCTTTCATTTGATACCCCACTCGATGACCTGGTAAAAATTTGCTTTTTCATTTCCGATTTCACCCTCTAAAACTAGCCCCTTAAGTCAAAATTTAACTTTCAAAACTACATGGCTCTGATTAGGTTATCAATTCCTATATTTGTGCCAAATTGCAGCTTTCTACCTCAAATAGTTCTGGAGAAAATCGGGTGTGACAGACGGACGGACAGACATCGAAGTGATCCAATAAGTGTTCCGTGCGGAACATTAAAAATCAACTCTTCTAATAAATGAAACAATAAACATGTACCCTTACTTGACTTAGCTCTATTAATACAATTACCAAGTGTAAATCTATATCTATGTTTATATGTGATACATTTGAAACGATATAACAAATTTACCTACATACATAAGTATAGTAAAAAAGTTAAATAGGTAGGTGCCGGAAGCGGATCTCTGCTTTGCGCGTACATAAAGTGAATGAATGAAGGGAATGAATCTTTTTTAGGCATCAACTAATAGACCAAGAGCTATGGGAAGAAAAGTGGCGTGGGCAGTAGCAACTTGCCTCTTTGACAGATTGATCTGGCACAGAAACTGTTCACCTTCTTGACTCAAGAAAAAGGGTCCCTCGGGTCCCTAGGCCAACATCGACTTCTGTAAATCATTGAGTGCAAGTCCTACTGAACTGGCTAATGATACTGTACCACGCCTACGGTGCTACCGTTGACGCCAAAAATGGTATATTCGAATTGGGCCTTATTGGATAATGGGCCAGTATCGACAGCACAAAATATCTGGAAGGTGAACAGTTTCTGTGCCAAATAAACCTGTCAAAGGGACAAGTTGCTACTGCCCACGCCACTTTTTTCCCGTAGCTCTTGGTCCATACATACGTCGAAATACTCAAAATACTGCAGTTTTACCAGAATGATAGTTTTTATTGAATTATTAAATATAATTTTAAAATTTTCGTAGATTCATCATGTTCTACAAAAGTTCTTTTATTTGCTTACCTGCTCAATGTTGCACTTATAATCACAGGCGTAATCGTAATGACCTAGGTCTGTCCGGTTCTGAAAAAAAAAACAACAATTAGTACAAAGAGTTAAAAACTACAGCGTTTTTTTAACACGTTTTTGATATGACACATATATGACGCCCTTTCCAAAAAAATCCATATGATTTTTAGGAAGTACCAACCTTCAAATGATTCGTGTCAAAATTTTATGACATTTCGACGATTAGTTTACAAGTTATGGTGGTTTTAGTGATGCTACTTGATATTTTCAAAACAATGGAAAAAATCGAATTTCGTGTGTTGATTAAACACTGTTTTTTGATGGAAAAAAATACTGTACAAACAAAGCAATGGTTTGATAAGTATTATGGGGACTCTACCCCCGGAAAATCACTCATCATTTATTGGTATGCTCAGTTTAAACGCGGTCGTACAAATACAAAGATGCTGAACGCTCTGGACGCCCAAATGAGGGGGTTATACCGAAACACATAAAAAAATCTGCAAAATTGTTTTGGATGAACGTAAAGTGAAATTGCGTGAGATAGCTGACATCCTTACGATATCAAAAGAACGTGTTGGTCATATTTTGCATGAACATTTGGGCATGAGAGAGCTCTGTTCGAAATGGGTACCGCGTTTGCTCACAGTGGACCAAAAACAACAACGTGTTGATGATTCTGAGCGCTTTTTGGACTTGTTTAAGCGCAACAAAATGAATTTTTTCATGCGATATCTGACAATGGACGAAAGATGGATCCACCACTACACACCGGAATCAAATCGACAGTCAGCTAAATGGACAGCAGCCGGTGAAAGCCGCTCGAAGCGACCAAAGACACAAAGGTCGGCTGGGAAGGTTTTGGCCTCTGTATTTTCGGATGCGCATGGAATAATTTTCATCGACTCACCTAAGAAGGGAAAAACCATCAATAGTGAATATTATATAAAGTTATTGGTGCGTTAAAGGCAGAAATCGCAAAGAAACGGCCCCAAATGAACAAGAAAAAAGTGCTCTTTCATCAAATCAATGCACCGTGTCGCAAGTCAATGGTTACGAAGCCAAAATTGCATGAACTGAAGTTCGAATTGCGTCCTTATCCACCGTATTCTCCAGATTTGCCCCCCAGCGACTATAATCTATTCGCGGACTTCAAAAAAATGCTCGCAGGAAAGAGATTTGGCTCCAATGAAGAAGTTACCCCCCAAACTGAGGCCTATTTTGAAGGCAAATGCAAATCCTTCTACAAGAAAGGTATAGAAATGTTTGAAAAGCGTTGGACTGATTGTATCGCTCTTGAAGGAGACTATATTGATGAATAAAGTCGAATTTTGCCAAAAAAGAATGTGTTTTAAGTAGCTAGACCAAAAACTTTTCAGCCTACGTTTTTTATTGTTCGCCAATTTTTCTAATATTGGTAACATTGTTGTTACTTATTTATTTTTAATTTTGGTAAAATGTTTTTAAACTAAGAAGTTCACTTAAAAATGATATAAAAAAAATATATCAAAAAGAAATAAAAATAAGCAATAATAAATGAGCGGGACTTTAAAAAAGTGTTATTATTAATATATTTTATTTACGTTCCCGTTTACTTCTAAAATCTTAAGGGATAGTCTGGTAACTCGCAGTCTTTTTTAAGAATTTTTTTGATAGTAAAATTTGTGAATTTTAATATTTCTATACATAATACTAGAGGTCTTAAACTAATAGAATTTTTTTCTGTTTTTTCTTGATTCATTGACTTGGTAGGGTCGCCTGAACAGGGCCCTCCTATAAATCTGGTTGCCATGATATCTAGACTTTAGAGCATCTGAAAACAAATATTCGAGTTGATTCTTATAATATAGAGTTGCCGCTATCGCCGGTACTAAAATTGAATACCTACGATGAAAAAAAACAAAATTGAGGACTCTTGAAATTTTCCACCTTATTTTTGCAACTTCAATTGTTTAAAAATATGGTTAAATATTAATTAATAATTATAAAAGTAATACCGGCGATAGCCATTCATGTGTAGAACAAGCCATAGAAATTTGAGCGCGATCCGTGCAATCGTTTTTTCTAAATCATGTCAACCAAGTTTAAAAAAGGTTGATTCGCGAAAAAAGCGTGTTTTAAAGCGTTATACTAAACGACATACAGGCGCTCGGCTGCTTCTTTCTTGACGAAAATCAATACTCAACTGCTCGAAAACTGAAACTGAAATGCTTATAGACCTAGGATTTACGAAAACGGGGTGGAGACAGTAAGTATACGGCAGCTGCACGTGCGGCGATTAGTATTATTATTATATAACCTGGCCAGAGAACATATGTATGTAGTTCAATTATCATGCATAGGTTAATTACACTTTAGTTTTAAGAAACTTCTAGCCTCATAGAAATACTATCTGTTCTTAAATTAACTGTATAATACCCTTTTCTTGCCAAATCTTCCGTATTTTTTTGAATTTTGAGATGTTCTAACTTAGTTTTTTTTGATAAATTATTCATTGATTGATAAAATTAAAATTTCAATATGTACCAATATCAAATTTTTAGTTACCTTCAACGATCCAGGATCCAACATTAAAAGTGAATTCACGCTATGGCGACTATGCCGACCTTAACACGAGAGTTGTGTGATAAGTTATTTTTTATATTCGGAAATAGGAAATAATCGCTGGGGGCTAAATCTGGCGAATATGATGGATGCGGAAGCAATTCGTATCCTAACTCATGGAATTTTCTCATGGCGATGATACAAGTGTGCACGCGTGCATTATCTGGCTGAAAGAGAATTTTTTTTCGCCAAATGCTGACGTTTTTCTTTCACAGCATAGTTGACGCAATCCAATAGGTTGACCTTCCATTAATCGTTTTGCCCTTTTCAAGATAATCGACGTGGATTATGCCGTATGCATCTCAAAACACTGTGAGCATGACTTTGTTGACAGACAAAGTCGCCTTAGTCTTCTTTGGCGCCGGTTCGCCATGGAAAATCCACTATTTTGACTATTCTTTGGTCTCTTGTCTGCTGTGATGAATCCACGTTTCGTCAACAGTTATGAATCGACGTCAGAAATAATTTCGATTGCGTTTTAAGCGAAGCACCCATCTTGCGAAAAGGTTTCTCATACCGAAATGAGTTATTAAAATGTTCTATATCCGTTCCATTGAGATGCTCACAGTCTCAGCGATCTCATGTATTTTCAGTCTCCGATCATTTATCACTAGATCGTAGATTTTTTCAATCATTTCTGATGTGGTAACCTCATTTGGACGACCTAGCCGTTCTTCATCAAAAATGCTTGTACGGCCGCGTTTGAATTCAGCTGTCCAATATTTTATGGTCGATAATGAAGGTGCAGGGTCCCCATAAACTTCGCCGAGTTCCGCTTTTATTTCATCATTCGTTTTCTTTTTCAAAAACAAATATTTTCTCACTGCGCGATATGCACAAACGTTGTTCTATGTGTATTTAAATGGCTGCCACTTACAAACTAAATCGCGCAGCAACTTGAAAACTTGACAGGATTCTTGTGAAAGGTAATATTTACAAAAAATATAATTTTTTAAATAGTAGCAGCGACATCTCTGGCCGAGGCCAGGTACTTATCATACAATCCTCGTACCTACGAGTAATGATTTGATTGAATATAAGTGTTGTCATATTTTAAAATATTCAATGGTTTACTGGCTTTCGCAATATTATTTTAACTCTAATCTATTGAAGTAAAATTATCGTGTGATAGTTTTAGCTAATAACGAGCAAAAATAAATAAAATTGTATTTGTAACAGATTTCTAAATATTTAATAAGTTATATATAACCACATAAAAGCTGCTATTAAAATTATCAAATACAAGTGAAAACACCAATACATATACAGCCGGTTTTACTCGTAGGCTACGTGCTATCAAGCAGGTTTTCAGCGTCGTCGCGCGAGGTAATTTTTTCCATAAGACAGGTTGGAATTTTGTCCAGTGTTTTCTACTTATCCTTATCGCATTTATTGCGGTTTCTAATAGATTCATTGATTTGGCGAAAAAAACGATTTTATGAATGACACACTTGGTCTATTCTATTTTAGTATCTAAAGTTACCTTTGTTGGGTTGGACAGGTTATCAGTCAATCCCCCAAAAATTTAACCTTGACCAGAAATACAAAACCAAATTTTACTCATGTTAAATATAGTTACTAGAATTCTTAATTCTGAGAAACTTAACAAAAGATATAAAGCTCCTCTTCAATAAAACAAAAAAAAATAACCGGCTAAGTGCAAGTGGGACTTGCGCGATTAGTGTTCCGTACGTTGACTGCTCTTAAAATAAAAAAAATTGGTACGGCGCTATAAAATGATCAATGACTTCCCAAAACACATCCTAAATGAGTTTTCAACAAGGTTTTTTTCGAATCTTTACTGAAAACAGATGATCTTGAAATTTTTATTTTATTTTTTTATAAACTCCTGGACAAAATTAACGCAACAATCTGAAAATTAATTTATCTTTTTCTTATGTCAGTTTTAAAGTTTATCGAATATTTGAATAGTAGGCTATGCATATTTTGTTTCGTTGTTCATGACAGAAATCAAAACAATTCGTTTAAATTTACAGTTTTAAAGAATTTTTTAGAAGATAAACAATTTTCTGTAATAATGCGATAGATTTTCTTTAAAAGTAAGCTTATAAATTGTTCCCTCTTTCAAAGTAATACGTTTTTGTGGTAGACTGTTTTATTTTTGACCCCGAAGAATTAGAAAAATGAATCGAACAAGGAATTTAACTGAACACGAGGTAGTGCGAGCCTCAGTTTTATTGGACGAGGGATATTGTCAGAGTTATTTGCCAATTTGTTAGGCAAACATCGTTCTACAATAAGTCCTATGGTAAGACGCTTGAATGAAGTAGGAACTTATTCTAGAAGGCTAGGGTAAGGGCGAAAACGATGCACTAGCGACCTAGATGAACGTTTTATAAGACAATATGCTTTAAGAAACAGGTATGTCACTAGTTCTATAATAAGAAACGAACTCGAAACTGTTCGCAATGTCACAATTTCTTGTAAAAACAGTTAGAAGACGGTTAAATGAAGCTGGATTAAACAGTAGGAGACCAGCCACGGCGCCCTTGCTTACTAGAGAGAACAGAGTTGCCAGGTTACGTTTTGCTCGAAATGACGAAAACTGGTCTGTGGATGATTGGAAACAAGTTTTCTTCACAGATGAAACTAGGCTTAGTCTAAAACATCCAGATGGTCGTGAGCGAGTATGGCGAAGACCAGGAGAGAGGTTTGCTCCTTGCAATATCTCTGCAAGGATTCCATTCGGCGGTGGCTCTCTTATGTTCTGGGGTGGCATCTGCTTTGATGCTCGCACAGAGTTAGTTCCTGTCCGTACGAGATCCATGAATATTGACTACTATCTTGAGAATATTATAATAGAACATGTCATGCCTTTCGGTCATTTTGTGGGGCCTAATTTCCTGTTTATGCAAGACAACGCTCGACCTCACGTGGCTAGGGAGGTACTCGATGATCTTAATCAAGTTGATATACCGATTATGCAATGGCCACCAAAAAGCCCGGATCTGAATCCGATAGAACATATATGGGATCACCTTAAGAAAAATGTGAAACGTCATATACCTTCACCTAGAAACGAGGGAACTTGAAAATGCAGTTATCACAGAATGGGAGCAAATTCCTCAAGGTTTATCCAAAATTTAATTAAAAGCATGCCTAGGCGCATAAACGCTGTCATCCGAAGTAGAGGAGGCAACACACGCTACTAAATGTCCCAGTTACACCATTAATTTTGCTACTAGTTTTATTATTTTCATTATTACATAATTTCAACGATTTTGTTATTAGGTCTTAAGAATAATTTTAATTCAAATCTTATAGAGAAATTTGGTAGCTAACTCAGTTTTAAAGTATCCAAATAAGTTTTAGTGTAACCAATGTTCATAAAAAATTATTAAAATTAAATCATTATAGAGATTTGTATGATTTAATATATTGTTGCGTTAATTTTCTCCAGGAGTGTATATACCAGATAAATTACACTAGTTTACAAAAAAAATACTTATTTTTGTTCATAGAACGAAATATATATTTTTTAAATAGGCTAAGTAGGCTAGTTAATAAAGTATTTTTGTTTTCCGCTAGCACGTCATAATTCTCAGATAAAACCGTTTCTGTTTCTCATCTACCCGCAGTAGTTATAATGATTTCTTTGTTTGATTCTGTAAACAACGAAGTGAAGTAAATACGAAAGATTGCTCTAAAATGTTGTCTAGAATGTGTAAAATTAATCCAAACCATTTTTGCTACGTTTGTGGCCAAATTGTTGAGTTAAATCTAGACTATCCTATAACAAACTCACTGCAAAATGCCAATTTACATTATTTTGGATTTCCGGTCTCACATCAAGATAAATCCTGGGTTCCTCATATGGTTGGCACAAAGTGTAGACTGGTCCTCAACTACTGGTATTCAGGTAAAAACAGATCTTTGAACTTTGATAAACCAGTGATCTGGAGAGAGCCAACTAACCACGCAACCGACTGTTAATTTGATTGACTAAAACTTTTGATTTCAACTCGAAAAATAAAGATTAAATAGAATATGCAGATGTTCCATCAGTGTCTAAGCCTGTGCCTTATTCAAAGGATTTACCTTCTACACCACCCGGCAGAAGTGACCAAACCCAAAATATCACAGCTACATCGAGCAGTATTCCATTGTACCAGAGTAGTGACAGTGAGCAATCCAGTTCGGATAATTTTGTGGGCGTTAAGGACAGTCCACATTTGATAACTCATTCTGAACTCAACGACCTTATAAGTTGCCTAAATCTAAAAGTGAATTACTTGCCTCAAGGTTGCAGCTGTGGAAGTTGCTTGATCCTAACAAAAGAGTTAGTATTTATGGCTCTAGGAGTAAGACCTACGCAGCTTTTTTTACAAAAGAAAATAATGAATTTTGTTATTGTCATGATGTTAATGAAACAACCATATAACCCAGCGCCTTTTTATCGATTCTTCGAAGACAAGCCTCAAAGCTGTTCTTTTACACAACGGAAATAAAAAGCCTTCTATCCCAAAAGGTAATGCAGTGAATTGTAAAGAAACCTATGAAACAATGTCCATATTAATTAAATTGATGAAACATGATTGCCACAATTGGTATATCTGTGGTGACCTAAAAGTCATCGGTATGCTTTTGGGTTTGCAAGGCGGCTACACAAAGTACTGTTGCTTCTTGTGCTTATGGGACTCGAGGGCAAAGAAGGATCACTATAAAAAAAAATTTGGCGTATTAGAACCGAATATGTTTCGGGTAAAATGAACATTAAAAATACATGTTTAGTTAACCCAAAAAAAATATATTACCACCGTTTCACATTAAGTTAGGCTTAATGAAAATTTTATCAAAATTTTGAATAAGACAGGGCCAGCGTTTCTGTACTTATGCAGTGTGTTCATGAATCTTTTTAAGGTTCAACTAAAAGAAGGAATATTTATAGGTCCTCAAATCAGGAAAATTTTAGATGATAAAAGATTTGAGAGCCATTTGACGAACGTTGAAAAGGCTGCCTGGAATTCCTTTAAACTTGTCGTTCGAGATTTTTTTAGGTAATAGAAAAAATTACAATTATCAAAAGATGGTTGCAAATTTATCGCAGAATTACGAACTGATGGGTGTGAACATGTCCCTCAAAATTCATTTTTTGCATTCCCATCCGGATTTTTTTTCCAGAAAACCTTGGAAGTATGAGTGATCGCGAATGGTTTCATCAGGATATAAAATTATTTGAGCAAAACTATTAAGGTTTTTGGGACCACAACGTGCTAGGAGACTACTGTTGATCTGTTGTAAGAGATACAGATACAAGAATTTAAAAAAAAAACCCTAACACTTAATCTTAAAAGTGTGACGACCTGAACATTTTTAAATATTTGTTTGTATATATATATAATATATATATATATATATATATATATATATATATATATATATATATATATAAAGTTGAGGACACTTAAAATAAACAAAACATACGAGTATATGTTTTATTTCATGAATAAATAACCGGTCAAGTGCAAGTTGAACTTGCGCAATTAGTGTTTCGTACGTTGATTGCTTTTCAAATAAAAAATTTTGTTACAGAGGTATAAAATGATCAGTGACTTCACAAAACACACCCCAAATGAGTTTTCAACAAAGTTTGTTTCCAATTTTTACTGAAATCTGATGACCTTGAAATTTTTGTTTTTTATATACCAGATAAATTATTAAAGGTAATGCACTCGTGATAATTTTCGTTCAATCTACACCCCGTGGAGAATATTCCAGAATTTTTTCAAAATTTTTTGATAAGTACTTTTCGAGATAAGGCGGGTGGACAGCGATTTTTCGCGATTTTTTTAAAAATAAAAAAGTGCGCGCAATTATTACATTATATATATATTTTTTACTCGTGTTTTCACAAGCTTTCATTTGACACCACACTCGATTACCTAGTAAAAAAATTTTTTTTTTCACTTCCGATTTCACCCTCCAAAACTAACCCCTTAAGTCAAAATTTAACTTTCAAAACTACATGGCTCTGATGAGGCCATCAATTCCTATATTATTACCAAATTTCAACTTTCTATGACAAATAGTTTCGGAGAAAATCGGATGTGACAGACGGACAGACGAACAGACGGACAGACACCGAAGTGATTTTATAAGTGTTCCGTACGGAACACTCAAAAACCTTGTAAACTAGTTTTATTAAAGCTAATGCAGTCGTGATAATATTTCGTTCAATCTACACCCTGTGAAGAATATTCTAGAACTTTTTCAAACTTTTTGATCAGTACATGAGGGGGCGGGGACAGCGGTTTTTTGCAATTTTTTAAAATAATACAAAGGAAAGTCTGCGCAAGTATTACATCACATATATTTTTGAACTCATATTTTTACAAGCTTTTATTTAACACCCCACTCGATGACGTGGAAACAATTTTTTTTTTCACATCCGATTTCACCCCCCAAAATCAACTCCTTAAGTCAAAATTTAACTTTCAAAACTACACGGTTCTGATGAGGCCATCAATTCCTATATTAGTGCCCAATTTGAACTTTCTATATCAAATAGTTTCGGAGAAAATCGGGTGTGACAGACAGACGGACACTGAAGTGATCTTATAAAAAAATGGAACAATTTATAGACGAACGAAATCAAGGAATTCACTGTAAATGGACAGCGCTGTGCTTGGACGGCAATTTGATTAAGTGTCAAATAGAATCATTCTGCCAGCAAGCTGCCTGTTTTTAGTACACGCTGTAATATATTTTAGTGTTCGAATCTCGAAGAGTAAAGTATCCTAAAGACGCCTCGACGTCGAAAATCTACTCCAAAATCGATTTCAATAACTAGGATTCTTATGCTATGAGGGATTTTGTTTCATAATATGTAATGAGGTATTTATGTACATATATATATATATATATATATATATATATATATATATATATATATATATATATAATAATTTTATAATTAAAATATCGAAATGATTATTTAATATCTAGTTTTACCGGATATGAAAGATTTACTAAATTTAAGCCAAACGGAAGGGTGGATATATCTGGTATTTTGTTTAAAGGAAGTTGCACGTTACGCAGTCAGGTGTAAAGGAATTAGGTCAGGTGGCAACCCAATTGTTTTTTAATAAGTCAAAGCTTTTACAGTGCTTTTTTATATTACAATGTGTGTACTTCCAGTATTTGCTAGAACTGGTTAATTCTGCATACTTCCTCTATAAACGGAAAATGCCTTTAAAGGTCCCTGTTCGTGTGGTATGGTGTATATAGAAGAAACTGGAAGATCAATATAGCTGAACATCAACATTTTACATGACATTCACAGGACAACTTCATCAATATAACCAAAGTTCTTGTTTTAGTATCCAATTTCTACCGACGAAAGTTTAGGAATCAAACAAAATGTATAAACACCCTAAAAATTCGGGATTCGGATTATGGTCTGCATTACACCTGGAAAATGGGTATTATACTTGGTTATGGTTTATCAATTCGTGGAATCGTCGAAGCTTGGAAAATACGTCTCTTTGGCAGGGAAAATTCGTGTCTATTACATCAACCTGAGATATACTCTTCAAGGTACTAAATACGAACTGCTTAAAGTACATTATGTTAGTAGTGGTAGATTTACAAGTAGAACAACCGTGCTGTTGTTGAATTACCATAAAACGAAGTTCAGGCAGTTATTTAATTGAGTTGCGATAAAATTGTCAAATAATTAAGGTAGTGTGTTAAAAATGTACTTGTACGTAGAGGTTTAATACCATGATACCGAATTTCGAAATACCAGGATACTTAAAAGAATATATTAAAATACCGAGATTGGTTTTTTATTTTTAATATGTTCATTGCATATTAATTTTGTTAAGCTAATACGTAACACGTAGGCTGAAAAGTTTTTGGTCTGACTCATAGATGTCGCCTTTTTCAAAAAATCCATACGACTTTCAGGAAGTACCAATTTTCAAACGATACGTGTCAAAAGTTTACAAGTTACAGTAGTTTTAGTGACGCTACTTTTGATATTTTCAAAACAATGGAAAAAATCCAATTTTGTGTGTTGATTAAACATTGTTTTTTGATGGGAAAAAATACCGTTCAAGCAAAGCAATGGTTTGACAAGTGTTACGAGGACTCTGCCCTTGGAAAATCACTTATCATTTACTGGTATGCTGAATTTAAACGCGGTCGTACAGATACAAATGATGCTGATGATCAACGCTCAAATGCGGTGGTTATACCGGAAAACATAAAAAAAATCCACAAAATTGTTTTGGACGACTATAAAGTGAAATTGCGTGAGATAGATGACACCCTAAAGATATCAAAAGAACGTGTTGGTCATATTTTGCATGAGCATTTGGGCAAGAGAAAGCTCTGCTCGAAATGGGTACCGCGTTTGCTCACAGTGGACCAAAAACAACAATGTGTTGTTGATTCTGAGCGCTGTTTGGACCTGTTTAAGAGCAATAAAAAAGATTTTTTCATGCGATATGTGCCAACGGATGAAACATGGATCCACAACTACATACCGGAATCAAATTGGCAGTCAGCTGTGTGGACAGCAGCCGGTGAAAGCCCCTCGAAGCGACCAAAGACACAACAGTCGGCTGGGAGGGTTTTGGCCTCTGGGATTTTGGGATGCGCATGCAATAATTTTCATTGACCCTGCTGAGAAGGGAAAAACCATCAATAGCGACTATTATCTATTCACACACCTCAAAAAAATGCTCGTGGGAAATAGATTTGGTTCCAATGAAGAAGTTATCGCCGAAACTGAGGCCTATTTTGAAGGCAAAAAAACAAATCCTTCTCTAAGAAGGGTATACCAATGTTAGAAAAGCGTTGGACTAATTATATCGCTCTTGAAGGAGGCTATATTGATGAATAAAGTATAATTTTGCAAAAAAATATGTGTTTTAGGTAGCTAGACCAAAAACTTTTCAGCCTATATATTAAAGATAGGGTGGGGGGATAGTGATTTTTGGTCATTAAAATAACATAAAAAAAAGTTTGCGCGAGTATTATATCATATATATTTTTGAACACGTGTTTTCACAAGCTTTTATTTGACAGCCCACTCGATGACTTTGCAAAAAAATTGTTTTGACTTCCGATCTCACCTCCCAAAACTAACCCTTTAGGTCAGAATTTAAGTTTCAAAACTACACGGCTCTGATTGGGCCATCAATTTCTATATTTGTGCCGGAGAAAATCGATTGTGACAGACAGACAGACATCGAAGTGATCTCATAAGTATTCCGTACGGAACACTAAAAATAAACCTCTCATACTGATTTAGCAAGTTAATATCTACAAGCATGCAACAGACGTGGTGCATCCGGCTTAGGACCTTTGCTAGTGTTTAAAGAATAATACTTCGTATCTTATAATGATCTAGAAATTGACCTAACTTTTTAGTTCATAATTATACCAACAAAGTTGGGAATGTGGAATCTTTGGCACAATGACATTACTCAGTATATATCACCACTACACCAAACACTTTATTTTTGCCCTCGACGCCCGTTTCGCTAACCATGTTAGCTTCAACAGGAGCGATGAGTGACTAAAGCTAAACTACAAATCTACCCTATTTATACTTAGCCTAACCCTGGAATTACTCATGCCTATGCCATTAGTTCCACCTGAGTAATTCAAGGGTTAGGCTAAGTATAAATAGGGTAGATTCGTAGTTTAGCTTTAGTCAATCATCGCTCCTGATAAAGCTAACATGGTTAGCGAAACGCGCGTCGAGTGCAAAATAAAGTGTTTGGTATAGTGGGGATATATACTGAGTATTATACCAACAGTTTGCAAATTAATAGGACAGAAATTTTATAAGAATTTTTAATAAAAATATGTTTCTTATGACTATACTCAAATTAAGGTTCTTTTAAATTTAAATAATAAAAAAAAATTATATAAATATTCTTTTAACTGGAAGATTTTTTTCTTTGCTCAGACTGTAGCTTTGTATACTATATTATCTAGGGCAGCCCCCTTTTGCTGCCAGTTTGCTATCATACTGAATAAATAGGTAAAATTATTGTAGTAGATTTAAAATAATTTAATTTTATTGGTGTTAACAAGCTTCACGTTAAATATAAAGGGTAGATAACAAACATATAATGTTAAAATCAATTTACATAATTATTTGTCAGGGTGTGTTTACGAATTTAATTACATACCTCGCTCAGTTTGTTCTTTCCCACATAATTTACCATGTTAATTTTATTTTAAATTTTTAACGGCCTAGTCTGTCTCCTAATTGATTAAAGAACTTGTGACCGCTAAACAAAACTAATTTAATTAACTTAAATTGGTTATATATGAACATGAAAATGCTAATAGAGCTAAATATTTTTATTTTTATGAGCGAAGATCGTAATATTGTTGTGTTATTTAGGATAAATTATAAAAATACACAGGATGTTTCCTAAATTGAAGTATTTTTTAACAGATATATCCGATAAAAAAACGGTAAAGATATATTTTAATTTTGTACCTGTAGAAACTCATTCAATCCTAGGCATCAACTTACTGGCGACCATACTTACAGGTTACCAATGTCATTATTTCTGTTTTTAACTTATTTACATTTTATTGCAAATTTCCAAGAAAATTTTGTCTCGATTTTATTTTCCATAAAATAAAAATCTGTCCGAACAAAAACTTTTTTACTACTGAATTAGGTACCGCAAAAACTCTTTTTGTATATGTATATGTTAGCTCAATAAACTAAGAACCATGATTTGGAAAGGTATAAAGGAGAAAGAAGGAAATGCTGGAAAAAATATATCAAACGAGAAAATAAAACTGAATCAGATCAGAATTGAAAAAATATATTAAACAAAAAAAAAAGAAAATATAGGATACAATAAATAAAGAAAGGACAAAAAATAACAAGCTTTTACAACTATATATTAACAAGGACGAGTTAAGCGACTAAATAAAAACACTTTGGACAGTATTTTGTTTCAATTGCAGATTTTTTTAAATAATATTAGGTCCGCCATTTAAGGTGAATTATCTGCAATCGGTCTTGTTACAAGGAGCAGCCAGTTCCAATATACGCGGTGATTTCCATAACACCCTACATATATATATATATATATATATATATATATATATATATATATATATATATATATATAACGATGGGTTTAGTTTTTGAGCAACATCTATTCAGGGGAAGGGGGTAAATGTCGATAAATTTTGTAGATAATATTATAATTTTTCATGGTTTTTTGTTGAGATAATAAACAAATTTTGTTCATGAATATTTATAGTAAACCATATAAGGGGTTGAGGGGGTAAGGGAGGAAATTAAAGGGATTGTTTCAGATATATTGTGTTATATGTCCTTTTCAGGGTTCTTCAAGTCGGGAAATCTAAAAATTAGGTTAATTTTTCTTTGCTTTCAATTTTAACTCGGGAAGGAGGTGAAATGGGTGAGGGTCGTTAACTATTGTATCGTTTCTACAGTATTATGATATATTTAGTCGATAATTTATAGTAAAATAAATTAGAAAGTTAAAGAGATGGTTACAGGGATTTTATTGTTGTATTTGGATATTAGGTTATTTTTCCATTACTTTCAATATTAACATGGAAAGAGGATGAAAGAGGTTCAGGTCGTTAAATATTGTGTAGTTTTAATGGTGTTATGATATTTTTTCCAGTTTTTTGGTTGTTGTAATGTACAAATTTTAAGTATATTATTTATATATATATATATATATATATATATATATATATATATATATATATATAAGGCGTTAAAGGAGTGTGATAGGAGGAGAGAGGGATATTTTGTATATATCGTATAATAGTGTATTTTTAAGGTTTCTTGGAATCGAGGAATCCGAAAATTAATTTCGTTACTTTCCGTCTCAACAGGAAAAAGAGTCGAAAGAAGTAGAATTTTTCTTTATTAATATCTCACCATAAAGTAACTTCTGTGTAAAATACTGAGTTGTAGTGATTGGTTTAAGCTATTATTTAGTATGAGAGAGTCAGATTCAGGGTTTATTTTAGGGTTGTGGGTTTGCGAGGGAAGTACTAAGTAAATAACTTTACTGATTTTTTTACTAAATATTTTCGCAATAGTCTAAGAATAAAACTGAACTGCCCATCAACAAAAAAGTCTACAATTTATTTTTATCCTGATTTTTAAATACTTTAGGTGTATGAGAAAAAGTGGGCCTGTTGACGCAAACCAGTCTGCATATATGATGTAGAGTGTACACTTACTGGCTATTTATATCTTTATTAGTGTTCCGTATGAAACACTTCGGTGTCTGTCTGTCTATCTGTCACACCCGATTTGGTCCGAAACTATTTGACATATAAAGTTGAAATTTGGCACTAATATAAAAACTGATGGCCTCATCAGAGCCGTGTAGTTTTGAAAATTAAATTTTTACTTAGGTGGTTAGTTTTGGGGGGGTGAAATCGGAAGTGAAAAAAAAATTTTTTTACCAAGTCATCGAGTAGGGTGTTAAACGAAAGCTTGTAAAAACACGAGTTCAAAAACATATATAATGTAATACTTGCGCACTCTTTCCTTTGTATTATTTTTGCAAAAATTGCCAAAAATCTCCGTCCCCCCTTCTTATCTCGAAAATTACTGATTAAAAAATTTTGAAAAAACTCTGGAATATTCTCCACAAGATATAGATTGAACGAAAATTATCACAAATAGATTACCTTTAATAATTTATCTAGTATATAAATAAAAAAAAAATCATTCATCATTTTCAGTGAAGATCGTAAAAAAGCTTTGTAGAAAACTTATTTGGGGGGTGTTTTGTGAAGTCATTGATCATTTTATACCTCCGTAACAAAAATTTTTATTTTAAAAGCAATCAACTTACGGAACACTAATTGTGCAAGTCCGACTTGCACTTGCCGGTTTTATTATTAATATTTGGAAAACAATTAAAATAAATATTATTTTATAACTTAAGTCCTATCTTTAACAGTATCTCAATAAAAAAATGTTATTATAGTTTCAAAATAAAATACTTTTTAATATATGGGTTCAAAACATAAAAGTCACTAGATAAGTTAAAAGGGTCATCAACAAAATGATATTAAAAAGGTAATTAATTTATAATCGTGGTGTCGTGTGTCATCCATCAAGCATGCACTGAAAGTCTTATGATATCGTATCTATGATGTTATAAGTTTGTCAACAATAACCAATATATTGTTGTCGTATGTCAATATAATATATTATTTTTCATGAAAATTAGTATAGTTACCTTAGTATAGTCTCCTGTCCTATGTATCCTATTTTTTACTTTATTGCTGAAGTAAAGTATAGTATTCATAACAAAATCACCCTCCGAGATTTTTGCTTTTTTCACAAAAAGCATAGTCTGTTTGTCTATCTGTCGGACTGTTAACATGATAAATCTCCAATAAAATGGAATATTACGTTGAAAATAACATATAATAGCTATAGAAGGGAGAGGACCTTTAATTTTTGCCGGGGGGTCGATAAACTTTAGATGAGATGTATAGTATATAGTATGTCATCATTATCATCAGCTTTTTTCTATTCTGGGACCCAATTTTCCAGCCACTTTTTTTCAAATCATCAGTCTACCGACTTGGTGGTCTACCTCAACTCCGATAGGCTTCGGATCTTGGTCGCCACTCTTTGTCCATCGTTAAACCAAGCAACATGCTCAGCCCAGCTCCATTTAAGATGTAGAAGGAATCTGTCTGTCTCTTGTACTCTCGTTCTCTTCCTGATAATATGATTTGGTATGTGATCTCTAACAGTAACCCCTAACATTGACCTCTCCGTCTTTCGTTGCATGATATATATTTTATTTATGTTTTCCTTCGTCATTGTAAGAGTATCGGCTCCGTACCAGGGAGTATACATTTGTCAAATACTTTTTCTTTTTAAACACACAGGAAGGTTAGATTTGAATATATAGGCCAGTTTGCCATATGCAGCCCTGGAGAGACCTATTCTCTGCTGAATTTCATATGTTTGGTTATCTCGTCCTATGCTGATTTCATGTCCCAGGTATTTATATTTGTGCACTTGCTGTATCTCTATGTTATTCAGTTTAATAGTGTCAGTACAAGATTTGTCATAAACTGGGTCTTGGACAGATTGATTTTAAACCAACCTTTCCTGAAGCATAGTCCGTGCTTCTTGTATTTTGTCTGTTATTAAGACAATGTCGTCGGCGAAAGTGAGGTGATTTAACTTTTTACCGTCAATGTTAAGTCCCATTCTTTCCAAATTAATAGATTTTAGGATACTTTCTAGAAGTGTCACGAAAAGCTTGGAAGAGAGTGTATCACCCTGCCACACTCCTTTTTCGATTCGAAATTTGCTGGTGGATTGGTTAGTTTGTGTTTTAACACTTACAGAATTAAAAGCCTTTTCGAAGTCCACAAATAAGAGCACAAGGGGCTTATTATATTCTATACATTTTTCAATGAGGGTTTTAACTGTAAGCAGATGGTTATTTGTTCCATACCCTGAGCGGAAATCTCCCTGTTCTTTTAAAAGGAAAAACTCGAATTCATTTGCTTGACGTTTGGTAAATATTTTCGTGAATAACTTGTATAACATACATGGCTCAGGAGGCTAATGGGTCGATAGTTTTTAAGGTCTGAAGTATCTCCCTTTTTATGCATGATGACGATAGTTGCATTGTTCCATTGCGATGGAGTTCTTCCTTTCAGGAGGCATTTATTGAATAACATTTTAAGAGATTTGATAATTTTTTGTCCTCCTTGTTGCCTCTACTACAATATTGTCTTCACCTGGAGCTTTGTTATGTTTCATGTCCTTGAAGGCTGATGTGATTTCTTCTTCTGTAATGTCTGGGATATACTCCGACCCCTGATTTAGGACTTTTGGTATGTTGATTTCTGTCCTTTTATCTTGTAAGGTATATAATTGTTGATAAAATAATTCGATAATCTCTTTTATTTGTTATTATATTACCATGCTTGTCTTTAATCTTGCATATGTCTTTCCTTCCATTGTGTTCTTCCCTCTCAAAACTTTTAAGTTTTTATTCTATTCTACATTTTTAATTTCCTCGGATTTTTTTTCTTTTATCTTTTCTGATTTCCCTCAATATCTCTCTTTTTATAGTTCTGTATTTATCTGTAGTCTTATCTACCATTTCTCTCCTTTGCTTCATTAGCTTTTTTACTCTTTGATTTAATTTCTGTTCTTTTTGTTGCTTTGGGCAAGTTTTGTCAATGACATTTTCCAAACTATTTTTGATGTTTTCAAATATGTCATTAACTGCTGTATCTTTGTTGTGTTCCAAGGAGCTTGCAATCTCTCTTCTATAAGAATCCACATCCTCCGGGGTTGTCCATTTCTTATGGTTTCTTTTAAGAATCATGTTGTTTCTTTCCTGTTTAATGTTAATAAACACTTTTGCTTTCACAATGCTATGGTTACTCCCAACTGAACATCAAACATATAGTATGTAGTATTTAGTATATAATATAATAACCTAAACTAACCTGAACAAATTGTATGCATAATTGTTTAAAGTAAACTTTATTAGGGGTTAAAGAAGTGGGGGAGGAGGTTGCTTTGTATATATCGTGTTATCTATCCTTTTCAGGGTTCTTGGATTCGCAGAATCCAAAAATTAAGTTACTTTACTCTCAATTTTAAGAGGGAAAATGGATGAAAGGGGTGGGGTTGTCAATTGTGTAGCTCAATAATATTACAAGAATTTGTCCAGATTTTTGGTTAAGGTAATGGACAAATTTTAAGCATATTATTTATAGTAAAACATATAAGGATTTGAATGTGTGGTTGAGGATGTTAGAGGGGTTGCTCGGTATATATCGTTATACGTTCAGAGTTCTTGCTCGAATCTGAAAATTAACTTATTTCTTCCTTTATTTTCAATTTTTTATTAACCTTTCACCATAGAGTAGGTTCTATTAAATTATTCTTTAGTGTGAGATAGTCAAATTTAGTGTTTATCTTGGAACTGAAAGTCATCGGTTGCTGTTGGAAACCTATGGTGATTATATTCCATCGATAAAAACCTGTAAGTACTGGTTTCGACGCTTTAAAAGTGGTGATTTCGACACGGAAGACAAAGGACGTCCAGGCTAGCCGAAAAAGTTTAAAGATGACGAATTTGAGGCATTACTCGATGAAGATTCGTACCAAATGAAAAAAGAATTATTAGGAGTTAATCGCGCAACCATTTCCAAGCGCTTACAGAAAATTGGGTGCGGTACAAATTGAAACCGAGAGACGTTGAGAGACAATTTTTCACCTGGGAACAATTACTTCAAGGGCACAATCGGAAAGGTTTTTTTGAATCGTATCGTAACTGGTGATGAAAACTGGATACTTTACGGCGCAAAAAATCATGCGTGACGCCCGGTGAACCATCAACATCCTCGCCAAAGCCGAATATTCATGGCACCAAGCTTATGTTGTGTATCTGGTGGGATCAGCTAGGTGTGGTGTATTATGAGCTGCTCCAACCCAACGAAACTATTACTGGGGAACGTTATCGACAACAATTGATGCAAATCAGCCGAGCGTTGAAGGAAAAACGACAGCAATATGCCAAAAGACACGACAAAGTGAGACGCATGAGAACCCTTGGCCACATGTTGCAAAACCCGTCTAGGAAACGCCAGAAGTGCTTGGATGAGATGTCTAACATCACTCCCCTGTACTCACCAGACATTGCTTTTTCTGATTATCACTTGATCGATGACGGTCTGTCTGAACAGCGCTTCTGTTCTTATAAGGAAACCAACAAATTGGTCAATTCGTGGAGATGAGTCGTCTTTTCAACGTGGAATTCATATGTTGCTACAAAGATGGGAAAAAAAAGTAGTGGCTAACAATGGAAAATACTTTGAATAATCAATTTGTAACCATTTTTTTTTTACAATAACGCGATATTTTTACCGAAAAAAACCCGCACAATTCATTTACACACCCAATGTTACCATGATGATGTATTAAACATATGAAGAATGCACTTTTGTTACATATAAAACCAGTCAACCATTAACAGGAAGCAGGAAATTACAAATTTAGAGCGATTTACCTTATAGGCGTTCTAAAATATTTAGTTTTTTTTTTAATATGGTTATAGTTCAATATTTTAGTGTTAGTGCATGATATCTACAATGTCTGGAAAGTTTACAATACTTTATTACCCACTCAAGGCATAAAAAATTCATTCACTCTTTCAGCGAATGTGACTGTTTCTATACAGGGTGTGCTTCAAATTGGGATATTATATTCGGAGGATCGAACATCCCTGGAACTAATTATAGGAGAGACTTCGGTCACCAACTTTCTTTTAATATTCTAAAGAATCTAGGTTTCTGATGAGATGGGACTCCCCATTAGGCGAATAGATTTTTATTTCCGTCGCTTTTCTTCCCATTTTATCGTCCGAAACGACGAAAAACACAGCAAACAGGTCTGTTTTAAATTTAGCACACATGTAAAGTAGGGATGGAACTTACAGTTTTCAACAAATATCGCTCTAGAGGAAGGAGATGAGTGGTGTGGAGGTCAAGATATTTTATAAATTTTCCTTATGTAAATTTTTCTGGGTTTACGATGACATTAAACCAGTTTCCAACATAATTATTTTTAGTCAAAATTATAAGAGGTTAAAGGGGTGGAGGTGGGTGTTAAAAAGGCTGCTTCAGAGTTTTTTGTGTAGAAAAATCTGAAAATTGTGTTATTTTTTCATTATTTAGGTATGATCAAACCTATCAGAAATTAATAAATTGCGGGAGAAAGTTAAAGGTTTTACTTGGTAGACAACGTTACATAATATTATAAAATATTTCTTCATTAGTACCACTTAATTATGGTTAAATATATAAAAAGTTAATGAGGAGAGGGAGGGAGTTATAGAGGTTACTTTTTATACGAGGCTGGTTTGAAAAGTCCGTGCAAAAATAAAAACTACTTATGTGTTTGGGGTAAACCTTTTTTATTTTTCGACATAGTCTCCTTTTAGGCTTATACACTTCGTCCAACGATGTTCTAGTTTGTTGATCCCTTCCGAATAATAGGATTTGTCCAAGTCTGCAAAATATCCATTAGCATCTGCAATCACCTCCTCGTTTAAATAAAATCTTTGTCCCGCCAGCCATTTCTTCAAATTGGGGAACAAATAGTAGTCCGAGGGAGCCAAGTCTGGAGAATAAGGGGGATGTGAAACGAGTTGGAATCCTATTTTCATTAATTTTGCGACCACAACTGCTGAGGTGTGTGCCGGTGCGTTGTCGTGATGGAAAAGGACTTTCTTGTGGGCCAATCGCGGGCGTTTTTCTTGCAGCTCGGTTTTCAAATGGTCCAATAACGATGAATAATATTCACCTGTAATAGTTTTACCCTTTTCCAGATAGTCGATGAGGATTATCCCTTGCGAATTCCAAAAGACAGTCGCCATAACCTTTCCGGCCCAAGGAACGGTCTTCGCCTTTTTTGGTGCAGATTCCCCTTGGTAACCATTGTTTAGATTGTTGTTTGGTCTCAGGAGTATAGTAATGTATCCATGTTTAATCCACAGTGACGAAACGACGCTTAAAGTCCTCCGGATTCTTCTGGAACAGCTGCAAACCATCCTTGCAACACTTCACACGATTCCGTTTTTGGTCAAGCTTGAGCAATCGCGGCACCCATCTTGCGGATAGCTTTCTTATGTCCAAATGTTTATGCAAAATATTATGTACCCGTTCAGTCGAGATGCCCACAGCACTAGCAATCTCACGCACCTTAACTCTTCTGTCATCCATCACCATATCATGGATTTGATTAATGATTTCTGGAGTCGTAACCTCTACAGGCCGTCCAGAACGTTCAACGTCACTTGTGCCCATATGGCCAGTCCGAAAATTTTGAAACCACTTATAAACTGTTCTAATCGAAGGTGCAGAGTCACCATAATGTTTATCAAGCTTCCCTTTAGTCTCCTGAGGCGTTTTGCCTTTCATAAAGTAATGTTTAATCACACACACGAAATTCTTTTTCGTCCATTTCTTGAAAATCACTCGACTTCCTTGGTTCACACTAATGCCAAACACAAAGAAATAGACCAATATGGCTGAAACTTGGTGTGCGTTCATTCAAGAGATGCTACTAACTAAACATGACCTCGATACGCGCCGGTGGTGCCATTTCTCGGACTTTGCACGGACTTTTCAAACCAGCCTCGTATATCAGGTTATATGTCCTTTCCTGGGTTTTTTTAAGTCGAGTAATCTGAAAATGGTCCTATTTTATCATTAGTTTAAATTTTATTTTATTATTATATGGAAGGATATGTCAGATTTCATTTAGAAATATCTCTGAAGCTGTTTCTCTACTCAACTTTTTTTTGTAATCCATTTAAAATATGGATTTACTTTAGATTAAGGGGATCATAACCGTAGCCTCTTTGCATTGAAAAGTAGGTACACTTTTCTCCAAAACCATTTAACGGATTTGAGTGAAACTCTGCATACTTGTTTTTTATGTAATGCTGAAACCACTCCTATGAGGAATTTGAAAAATATACATTGCAACATTGATCTTTCTGTATTTTGAAAATCAGCTTTTCTTAACAAGTAGTTACTTCAGTGTCCACCAAACCACCAACCCTCTACTTTGATGTTTGAAAATCCTTCATATGCGTCAATGCTCAGTATTTCCATAATAAGGACAACAAAAAATCACGTCGATATATTTTTAAGTTTTGGAAAAAAATGTACCTAAGTAAAAAAAATACAACTTTTCAGGAAAACTAAAAACTTTTGATTTTTTTTAATCTGAAGCAGTGACTTCTAACATCTGAAGATGAACTAAGAACAAAAGAGCAGCGAAAGGTTTTCGAGAAGCCTCTAAGTCCGTGAGAGAGAAGAGAAAAAGGGCAATTCGGACGTTGGAGGAAGGGTTGCCTCCTAATCATAATGATTCGATTATATACATAATACATATTTTATTCCTATATAATTATCTAAAAAATTGTATACAAAATCAATAAATTATTCAGTTTATTTATTGAAAACAACGATAAAAGTAGAGGGGGAGGGTAGTTTAGAGAGGGGGCAGTGCAACGGGACTGGCGTGGGGGCGTAATGTCTTCATAACTATACAGAACTACTCTCCGACCTTCCCAACTTTGGTGAATGATATAAACACTTCTAAAACACGTAGAGACATGCGGTTTGCGCAGATCTGTTCAGAATTTAGTGTACAAGGTGATCATTTTAAACGCTAGGCCCCGATTTATGGAAAATTGTTGGATATTTATTTCTTTTTAAATGTAGAATGGTACAGTGCATGCCAAGGAGTATACTAACGTATTTGACATTTGGTGACATTTTGTTCATCGACATACCTTTTGTAAAACGGCACTGAAAAGCTGTAATGTTTTTCAACATTTTTTCCATAAAATGTTTTTTTCTAATTTGTTTTGTAAAAAATTATACAGCAAAAACCCTTTAAAATATTATTTTTTGGTCATCACGGTTACCATGGATCGTATGCCACGTTTGGCAACTATGATGTTATAGCGTAAGTGTATTGAAAACAAGGGTAAAAATTAAAAAATTCAAAATAAATCGAAAACTATTAGAAATAGGTATATGATATACTTAATAAAAGTTGAAGGGTTTTGTGAAATCTATCAGAAAAAAATAATAATATACAGAGTGTGCCATTTAAAAAATTTGAGATTTTTCAATTTAAAATAGTCGAAATGCATAAATTTATATGGTTTATTTTGAACACCCTGTAGCATCTAACTCAAATTTCTTTACATATATCTTTTTTTTCATCTCTATAGAACGCTCGTACCAATTATGAGTATTCAACCTTTAGAAACAATGACGCTACTAGCAATTTTTTTATAAAACTGAAAACTAGTATTTTTTTTAAAAAAATTGAAATATTAGAAAAATTACTAGGTTTAGGTATGTAACATTATTAATAAAAAAGTTATAAAATTTTACGCAGAATTTTAAAATAAATTAGAATATAGGATGTTCCAAACAAACATATGTTATATCGGCCACACTTTTTTGAAGTACCTTGTATACTCAAAAATAATTTTAAACTGTGCACCTTAACATTCCCTAAAACTATTGTATTTGACATTTTTTCGTCATTCCCGAAACAAATGAGATAATGAACTTTACTCTATCGTTGACTCACCCTGTACAGTAACAATATGCAAAAAACTGAAAATCGATTTTTTTTTCGGTAGTAACCCTCTTTACTTATTCCTTAGCAAGACAAATTTAGTGTGTATTTTGGAAGGAAAGCATGGCATAAATCACTTTACCGATTTTTTTGGATAGAAGTTAGCGAATACAAAGTGTGTCTGGAAGATTTTTAAATAATATGTTGTCAAATTTAATTAGACTATGATACGAAAATAACCAAAAATGATATAGACTATTTATAAAACATATATGTTATCATCGTAATATATATTACAAGATGTTTTCTGTTATGGTTTATTTTGATTAAATTATTATGTATGTGTGGTCCGGCGAACAGGAGGTATACGAGTTCAAGAAAAATAGAGAACAATACATATATGTTAGTAAGTTGTAGGGAGTAGGTTTTCAGGCAGAAAAGGGTTGGCGTGGACTGGGTGTGCTGCCTTGTCGCCGAGTGAAATTGGCATAAAATATCCAAGGGGGAGGTTTAAGTAAACAAGTTTATTGGTTTTTAATCTTTCAAAAACTGAATCAATCAAAGATTTTATTTGTTTTGTCTAGGAAAAAAATATTTACGATGTAAACGTTTTTAATTACGCATTAATTATCGTATATTAAACACGGCCACCCATGTCGGTAACAAATTGCAGACGTTCATTTTGTCTAAATAGATTAATTTAATTCATTCCTCAATCGAAAACAATTAAAAAAGAATTGACCTAAAACGTTATATTCTCTAGTATCTGATACTTAAAGTTCTGACCTTATAATACACGATGAAAACTCAAACATATTAAACAAAACACATAAATTAAGAAGATGATGCAGACTAATTACTTTTGTCAAATTATAATAAGATCCTTAATACCGGACAAATATCATACATCATTACAAATATATTGTTTAGAGAAATATCGAATATCTGCATACTCTTCATGAGCCCACCCTGACAGACAGACTACACAAGTTGTCTTATTAATTGTCTGCTGAGTACATGCCCTCAATTTTGTTTCATTATTTCTTTTTTTCCTGTCTCTTTGTCTTTCTACTTTCCTTGTTAAAAATGACATAATCGGCCAAATGCAAGTTGGACTTGCGCAATTAGTGTTCCGTACGTTGATTACTTTTAAAATAAAAATTTTTGCTACGGAGGTATAAAGTAATCAATGAGTTCACAAAACACACCCCAAATGAATTTTCAAGTTTTTTTCCGGTCTTTACTGAAAACTGATTATAATTATTATTAAAGGTAATATGCATTCATGATAATTTTCGTTCAATCTACACCCTGTAGAGATTATTCCAGAGTTTTTTCAAATTTGTTGATCAGTACTTTTCGAGATAAGGTGGGGGGACAGCGATTTTTCGCAGTATTACATTATATATATTTTTGAACTCGTGTTTTTACAACCCTTCATTTGGCATCCCATTCGATGTTCCTATATTAGTGCTAAATTTTAAATTTCTATGTCAAATAGTTCCGGAAAAAATCGGGTGTGACAGACGGACAGGCAGACGGACAGACAGACACCGAAATGATCTTATAAGTGTTCCGTATGGCACACTAAAATTAAACATTCGAAATTTCTTGGATTTCTTCACATTTCAGAGTCTCTCGATGAAAAAAAAAAAAACATTTTTCGCATTTTCATTGGCTGTCTGTTTTTTGTTGTCGAATAAATTTCGTACACGTAACACATAGGCTGAAAAGTTTTTGGTCTGACACATAGGTATCGCCCTTTTCAAAAATATAATTTTTAGAAAGTACCAGCTTTTAAACGATACGTGTCAAAACTTCATGACATTTCGACGATTAGTTTACAAGTTACAGTGATTTTAGTGTCGCTACTTTTGGTATTTTCAAAACAATGGAAACAATCGAATTTCGTGTGTTGAATAAACATTGTTTTTTGATGGGAAAAAACACCGTTCCAGCAAGGTAATGGTTTGACAAGTGTTACGAGAACTCTGCCCCGGAACATCACTCATTATTTACTGGTATGCTGAATTTAAACGCGGATGGTCGTAAAATGAAATTGCGTATGATAGCTAACCCCTTAAAGGTATTAAAAGGATGTGTTGGTCATATTTTGCATGAAAATTTGGGCATGAGGAAGCTCTGTTCGAAATGGTTACCGCGTTTGCTCACAGTGGACCAAAACAACAACGTCTTGATGATTCTGAGCGCTGTTTGGACCTGTTTAAGCGCAATAAAAAGGATTTTTTCATGCGATATGTGACAATGGATGAAACATGGATCCACCACTACACACTGGAATCAAATCGGCAGTCAGCTGAGTGGGCAGCAGCCGGTGAAAGCCGCTAGGAGCAACCAAACACTCAACAGTCGGCTGGGAAGGTTTTGGCTTCTGTATTTTGGGATGCGCATGGAATGATTTTCATCGACTATGCTGAAAAGGGAAAAACCATTAATAATGAATATTATGTAAAGTGCGTTTGAAGGCAGAAATTGTAAAGAAACGGCCTCAAATGAACAACAAGAAAGTGCTCTTTCATCAAGACAATGCACCGTGTCACAAGTCAATGGTTACGATGACAAAATTGCATGAATTTAAGTTCGAATTGCTTCCTCATCCATCGTATTCTACAGATTTGGTCCCCAGCGACTATTATCTATTCGCAGAACTCAAAAAAATGCTCGCAGGAAGGAGATTTAACTCCATTGAAGACCTTATCGCCAAAACTGACACATATTTTAAAGGCAAAGACAAATCCTTCTACAAGAGAGGTATAGAAATGTTAGAAAAGCCTTGGACACATTGTATCGTTCTTGAAGGAGACTATGTTGATGAATAAAGTTGAATTTTATAAAAAAAAATATGTTTTAAGTAGTTAGACCAAAAACTTTTCAGCCTACGTGTTATAATACTTGAAGTAAGAAAAGAACTTAATGTTTTTGAGCGATATCAGTTCAGAGGAAGGGGGGATAAGAGGACAGGAGTCGTTAAATATTTTATTGTTGTAATAGTATTATGAGAATATTTCCTGGAAACTAAAATATATAAGGAGTGATTTGACGATTCCTTCACTAAAACGCAAGTTGAAAAATACCAGCTCGAACACAAAAAGTTTTATTTAAATTGGTCCAGTAGTTTTGTAAACGAGACTAAAATACATCAATATTACACATATTCTGATGTCGGTTAAAAAAGAGAAGTTTGTCACTTTCGTAAAAAAAGAAAGGATAGATTTTTATTTCCAAATTCGTTTTGATTAAAGTCTGAAGATGGCTTATATTAGAAACAAATTTGTTCCACCCTGTGCATCCTTCTAAAAACAATAACTTAAATTTTTTTCATTTATTGTATGTATGAAATTTATAATTATCTCCGACCAAGTATCAACATCCTTTATTTATGACATTTTATTACAAAATATAGACCATTTTTTAAAATACTCTTTATTATTTTTCATTTCACTGATTTTTTACATGATTTAACCTTGTCAAGATAGCGGTAAATAATGTAAATCTTGTAAAAATTCAATAATAAATTGTAATTACTGTCTTAAGTAGTAAGTAAACAATGTTAATTAAATATGAAAACTTCACATAATGTTATATTAGTATATAAAGGCTACGCTGAGGATATGGTACTGATCGCAAAAAACGAGAAAAACTTGCCTAAAAGTGTACAACGAAAGCTTGGAACGCATGAATATGAGCATAAATGTGAAAAAAAAAACGAAGGCAATGATCATAAGCAAGGAAAACAAAACGCATGAAATATATCTAAGAGAAGAAAAGATTCAGCAGGTGGAGAGTTTCAAATATTTGGGTGCAATGGTGACGAGGGATGGAGGGCTGGATGGGGAGATTAGGGCGAGGACAGAGGCAGCGGGGAAACTCTTTAATAGTATCAAGAACACATTCCTAGGCAAAAAAAAATACCAAAATCAACAAAACTACAAATCTTCAAAAGGGTGGCGACACCATAATTACGTACGGATCTGAAGTGTGAACAACAACACAAGGTCACAGAAGTAAGATACAAAGATCGAAATGAGATTCCTCAGAAAGATTTAAGGAAAGACAATACTGAATAGGATAAGAAACGTTGATATACGAGAAACACTGGAAATGAAGCCGATACAGGAGAAAATAGAAGAAAGTCAGTTGAGGTGGTTTGGACATATACAAAGAATGGGACAGGAAAGACTGGTAAGAAGAGTGTATGAAGCAAGAGAGAATAGAAAACGAAGTCGAAGAAGGCCACGAAGAACATGGAGGGAGGAAGTAAGGGGAGCAATGGAGAAGAGGGGAGTGAGGTAGGAGGACTCCAACCTAACCCAACCCATTCACACCAGCCTACATCGAGAGGTATCATGGCTAAGGATTAAGTAAAAAGTAAGTAGTATATAAAGGCATAAAAAAAGATTTTTAAAAAAGGTGTAAAATCATTATCATAAATAATTTTGTTTGTAAAAATTAACATAAATTAATTTATAAAGTTTCAAATTCTCTGAAGATAATTCTTTAAAACTTCAAAATGAGTACATGTTAGTTTGTATGAGGGTTCTATGATAAGTACCTGACATTGACAAGAAAAAAAACACTTTTCTGTGTAAAATTTATTTTATTTTTCAACATAATGTTCTTTTAGCTCGGTATATTTGATCCAACTTTTTTCGCTGTCTTGTATCCCATCTAAAAAATACGATTTCTCCAACCCTTCAAAATAGGCGTTTGCTTCAGCAGTCACCTCATCGTTTGATATTCAGAAACAGGAAATAATCGATCGGGCTAAATCTGGCGAATATGGTGTATGCGGAAGCAATTCGTATCCTAACTCATGGAATTTTGCCATGGCGATGACACAAGTGTGCACGCGTGCATTGTCTTGATGAAAGAGAATTTTTTTCTTCGGCAAATACGGACGTTTTTCTTTCACAGCATGCTTGAAATGATTCAATAAGTTGAGATAATACTCTCCATTAATCGTTGCCCTTTCCAAAGTAATCGACTTAGATTATGCCACGTGCATCCTTCAACACTGCAGCTGTGACTTTGTTGACCGATAAAGTCGCCTTGTTCTTCTTTGGTGCCGGTTCGCTACGGAAAACCTACTGTTTGGACTGTTCTTTGGTCACTGATGTGCTGTGATGAATCCATGTTTAGTCGACAGTTATGAATCGACGCCAAAAATCATTCCGATTGCGCTTTTAAAGACTCCAAACATTCTTTAAAAGTTGATACAGGTGCGTATTTATTGTCACTTGTGAGCAATCGCGGCACACACCTTGCGGAGAGATTTTTCATATCCAAATGAGTTGTTAAAATGTTCTGCATCCGTTCATTTGAGATGCCCACAATTTCATGAATTTTTTTCAATCATTTCTGATATGGTGACCTCATTTGAATGGCCTAGACGTTCTTCATCAAAAATGGGGCTGCGATTCAATTTAGCTGTCCAATATTTGATGGTCTATCGACCGTACAGAAGTGCCCATAAACTTCGCTGAGTTCCGCTTTTATTATTCATTTTCTTTTTCAAAAACAAATATTTTATTACTTCTCGATATTCAATTTTTTCCATTGTTGTAAAATCACAAAAGTTGTTCTATTTAAATGACTGTCACTCACAAATTAAATTATGCAGCGATTTGAAAACTTGACAGGATATTTGTGAAAGGTTATGTTTACGAAAAATATAATTTTCTATAGAGTAGTAGTGCCATCTCTGGCAGAGGCCAGGTACTTATCATACATCCCTCGTAACTCAATAAAGAAGGTTAACAGAACTTGTTGTTTTTTACTTCCCTTGTTAAAGGGAAATATTGTATTTATGAAAAAAATCACCTCTCAGGATAGTTGCATTTTTATAGATTTCAGGGTACCTAGATCACAGAAAAATTTCTGTCAGACTGTTAGTAGGTGTGCCTGTTTATCGATTGGCCCAATAACTCTCGAACAAAAGGAGAAATCGACTTCACATTTGGGATGTATATATATATATATATATATATATATATATATATATATATATATATATATATATATATATATATATATATATATATATAATATATATATATATATATATATATATATATATATATATATATATATATATTATTGTACTATATACAGAGTGTTTTAAAAATTGTTGGATAAATTTAAATAGGTAAAAATTTATCGTATCGTATTTTTAGCTGCATAAAGGCATACAAATATTGTTTAATAAAAAAAATATGTTTCGCAAAAAGCCTTAGACATATTCAAGTATACTATATTGTTCCTAAATAAGAGAAATTTCAACAAGAAAATTTTCATTTTTAAATGAAGATACTAAAATCCTTCTTGTTATATGTCCAATTTAATTTAATACGTTTGTTCGGGCTAAACATAAACTTTATTGAATTATTATCGGAAATCAAGATAAGAAAAAGTTGGCCGCTTTGTTATTTATATAATTTATAAAAAAGTTGATGTCACAATCGCAGCCGATTTCGTCAGAAGATTTAGTTAAACTATCGATCAAAAATAATAAAAAGGCTCTTATTAAACTGATATTTTTGAAGCTCGACAATCATCATATCAGACGACCTTAATAATAATTCGCAGTCGATTAAACTGTAGGAAATTATTCCTTTTTAAAAAATTTTTAGTTAATTTATACACTCTTTTATCATATTAAAAATCTAAAAAACTTCAAACGACTGTATTTTCTTTGTTATTTAGCATGTGCATAGAAGATATTTGATGAGGTGATTTATTTCAGCGAGTGCTATAATCTGTTTCTAAAAAAATACCTTGACCCTGTATATAATTGAAAATATAGTCAAATTAGGCAAATATAAACCTGCAGTCCTTGTAAAGCTTTAAAACATTAATGAAATTTAATTACTATTTATTATGAATTAATATTATTATTGATATATTCCGACCCCATCATAACAGCCATTGATAGTATATAGTAGTACCATAAAAATTAATAATCTACTCTGAGGAATAACTAAACTATTTTAGTTTTTAAATTTATGTATATTTTTATAAAAGTAAACCCAAATAACGGGATGCCGTCTAACTTTTTAGATTAATTAAAGATATTCTTGCGTCAGCGGTGGTATAAAATGATCAGACTTCACAAAACACACCCCAAATGAGTTTTCAACAAAGTTTGTTTCCAATCTTTATTGAAAACTGATGACCTTGAAATTTTTGTTTTTTTATATACCAGATAAATAATTAAAGGTAATGTACTCGTGATAATTTTCGTTCAATCTATATCCAGTGGAGAATATTCCAGAGTTTTTTTCAAAATTTTTTGATCAGTACTTTTCGAGATAAGGTAGGGGGACAGTGATTTTTCGCGAATTTTTGAAAATAATACAAAGAAAAGTGTGCGCAAATATTACATCATATATATATATATATATATATATATATATATATATATATATATATATATATATATATTTTACTCGTGTTTTCACAAGCTTTCATTTGACACCACACTCGATGACCTAGTAAATTGTTTTTTTCTCTTCCGATTTCACCCCTCAAAACTAACCCCTTAAGTCAAAATTTAACTTTCAAAACTACACGGCTCTGATGAGGCCACCAATTCCTATATAAGTACCAAATTTCAACTTTCTATGTCAAATAGTTTCGGAGAAAAACGGGTGTGACAGACAGACAGACACCGAAGTGATCTTATAAGTATTCCGTACGGAACACTAAAAACGAAGTAAAAATGTATAGACTGAGTGTTTTAAATTTTTGAACTTCTAGAACCCCAAAAAGGTCCTACAATTCGATATATACACAGCAACCTCTCTTACAATAACTGAAAATAATTAAAAATTAACAAAACATTTAGATTCCTAGATTTCAGTAACCCTGAAAAGGACCTAAAGGATATTACACAATATAAACGAAGCCGTTCCCCTTCCCCATCTCCTTAACCCCTTTCATATTTGAATAATTGAAATACTAACTCAATTGTTAGCTTCCTATATTTCAGGAATCCTAAAAAACACGTATGATCAAATAAATACCAAGCACCCTTTTGTGTTATCACCAACCAAAACTAAGAAAAATTGTCATAATGATATTGAAAATACATAAAATTTATCGACTCCAAACCCTTTCACCCCTCCCCTATAGAAAAATCGCAGAATAAATTTCATTTCTACTTAAAGATATATATATATATATATATATATATATATATATATATATATATATATATATATATATACATCCCAAATGTGAAGTTGATTTCTCATTTTGTTCGAGAGTTATTGGACCAATCGACAAACAGGCACACCTACAAACAGACTCAGGGAAATTTTTCTGTGATCTAGGGACCCTGAAACGTATAAAAATGCAACTATCTTGAGAAGTGATTTTTTTCACAAATACAATATTTCCCTTTAGTAAGAGAAGTAAAAAACAACTCTTAGAAGTTCTGTCAATCTTCTTTATTGGGTTACGAGGGTTGTATGGTAAGTACCTGGCCTCTGCCAAAGATGGCACTACTACTATATAGAAAATTATATTTTTCGTAAACATAACCTTTCACAAATACGATAAATTTTTACCTATTTAAATTTATCCAACAATTTTTAAAACACTCTGTATATAGTACAATACAATATATATATATATATATATATATATATATATATATATATATATGCATGTATATATATATATATATATATATATATATATATATATATATATATATATATGTATATATATATATATATATATATATATATATATATATATATATATATATATATATATATATATATATGCATGTATATATATATATATATATATATATATATATATATATATATATATATATATATATGTATATATATATATATATATATATATATATATATATATATATATATATATGCATGTATATATATATATATATATATATATATATATATATGCATGTATATATATATATATATATATATATATATATATATATATATATATATATATATATAAATAAATATATAGGGTGAGTAGGGTAAAAAATAGGGTAGCCTTAGTGTGTCAAAAGAGTGAGCAATAAAAGGTCTTGGATACTCAATGTGAATTACTATATGTTCTTAAGAGGAGCCCATGTATATGGACTTCATCAGGAGTTCTACAAAAGTTACATAGGATCTATTAGTTATTGTTCTTAATACTAAACATGTAGTTGTACTTACGAAACTTACAATTATTTCTTCTAAAAGAACGAAGATTTACACCTAATGTTCCACATTTTAGACATTTATGAAGAAAAGTCAAACTGGCAACACATATTTAAAATAGGAAAAACTATTATATAGATAAAAGGGTCACAATTCATTAAATTTTTAAATTCAAAAAACAAAAATATACACATAACAACTGTGGTTATTTTTTGGAACTTCGCGTCAATTTTTCTTCGACCTGACACATTAGTATCAGCAGTGATTTCAGCATTACCAGTCGCGCAGATCTAATTAAAGTTAGTTACTCCAAAAAAATAAGGATGGAAATCAATTGAGACTTTTCTATAGGCTTCATTGACCTTTATATCTTTGGTATGAGTTTGAGTCAACAAATAAGTATAAATGGAACTTAGTCGTTCAACATCTTTTTTGTGATTTAGACTATTTGTGCAGTTCTTTATGTAGCACATTTCTAGGAACTTCCTCCGAAGGGTGTTATTTTCAGTGTCTATAATAAAGGTGTCATTATAAATCATTTTGTGGTCTTTATCATTAACGTGGACACTAAGACTGGTTGCGTTAGGCTTAAACCTACAATCGCTTTTGTGGAGGGCAAGTTTTTTGGATAATTTTTGTGATGTTTGACCTATGTATATCAAGTCACACTCACATTTTATGCGATAGATCATATTGGATTTTTGAAGGTTATCAATTTTATATTTTATGTTTGAGTAGAATTTATCGAGTGTTTTCACATTATAATTAGATATTGTAATATTCATACCCTTAAACAAGGAGGAAATGTCCTTCTATATATTGCAATTTCCCAAACTCCGCCTTTACGTCGGGATCTATACCAGGGACTGAACCATTGTTACGTGTATTAGTGTAAAGAAACAATTTTTTTAAGATTGTTTTTGGATAGTTATTGTCAATATTGACAATACACTTATTGGAGACAACTTGGGGTGTCTTACATCCGACTATGGATGGAATAAGCTAATGATGATGATGTTGATAATTATATATATATATATATATATATATATATATATATATATATATATATATATATATATATATATATATAGATACACACGGATAGATATAGTATTGTAGTATTGTATACAGGTGGTTATACAAATTGTTTAATATATTTAAATAGGTCAAAACTTGTATCAAGAGGAACTGTGGAAAAATAGTGATTAATGGAGGTTCGCTATTACTCGTAAGAAAATTGATCCTAAAAATTTATAGTTTTCAGTATGCACGGCAATAATTCTAGTCAATACATACGTCAAAACAATTGATGCAAATTTTGATAATAACCTACATTCATGCAATTTTGCCGCTTAAAATGAAAAATTTAAAAAGATCTAAAACTGACGAATTAGTCACTAACTTTGGCAATAAAAGCTGGCCCTGCGTCTTTGCCTGTATTAGGAGGGAGTATATAAATTTTTGTTTCATGAATCACTACATAGGGGGTCTAAGTCCGAAAAAATTTAAAACTAGCTTTGAGAAAGAGAAAGTGAAAGTAATTGTAGCTGAGAACTTACCCCTTGGCCGGATAGTATTACATAGTAATATGCAAAATAATATTGACTTTTTTCCAATGTCTCTTGTACAGGTAAAACATATCCTGAAAGTATGCACTGGATTGATTTATGTATTTTAATTGAATCTCCGATACCTTTTTACTTTTCGTTTTTAGTGTTCCATACGGATCACTTCGGTGTCAATTCGTCTGTCTGTCCGTTGGTCTGTCCGTCTGTCACACGTGATTTCCTCCGAAACTATTTGACATAGAAAGTTCAAATTTGGCATTGGGGGTAGGAATTGATGGCCCGATCAGAGCCGTATAGTTTTGAAAATTAAATTTTGACTTAAAGGGGGACTGAAGTCGGAAGTGAAAAAAAAAATTACCAGGTCATCGAATAGGGTGTCAAATGAAAGCTTGCTCAAAAATATATATAATGTAATACTTGTGCAAACTTATCTTTGTATTATTTTTTAATAAATTGCCAAAAATCGCTGCCCCCCCTTATCTCGAAAAGTACTGGTCAGAAAATTTTGAAAAAATTTTAGAATATTCTCTATAGGGTATAGATTCAACGAAAATTACAAGTGCCTTTAATAATTTATCTGGTATATAAAAAAAACAAAGATCGGAAACAAACTTTGTTGAAAACTCATTTAGGGTGTGTTTTGTAAAGTCATTGATCATTTTTTATACCTCCATAACAAAAACTGTTATTTTAAAAGCAATCAACGTACGAAACGCTAATTGCGCAAGTCCGATTTGCACTTGGCCGATTATTTATTATAAATATTCTCTTATAAATGCTTCTGATGCTTTCTTTTTTTTTTCTTATGGGTCTAGCACACGTGCTTCAGGGAAGTCCCTAAAGCACTCCAGGAGCGACATGTGTGCGGAAAAAGCGATTCACGTTGTTCTTGAATCGCTGTAAATTGTATTCGGTGGGAAACATAGCGCTGGGCAAATTATTCCAAAGGGATGATGTTCTCCATATAAAAGACTGCTTGTAAAGCGTTGTACGCGGAGTAACAAGCTGAACCTCATACGGATGTGAAGTACCAGCGAGACGTGTATTTCTAACAAACACCGCTTTGGAAGGAATTAAGCGGGCTACATCCTTCGAATACTTCCCATGAAAATACTTGTAGAACAGACTCAAGTCGCCAACCGTTCTTCGATGTTCCAGCGAATCAAGGTCGCGGATCAGTTCCGGGTCTCCAATCAGACGAGCAGCTCTTCTCTGAACAGAATCCAACAAATGCAGTATGTGTTTGGCAGCGGAGCCCTAAACATGGGAGTCGGATTCCATAGTTGGTCGAATTTGAGCTTTGTAAAGAATTAACAGTTGTTGTGGGGTGTAAAGTTTTCTGGTTCGAAATAATATTCCCAACTTTTGAGAAGCCCTCCTTGCTATGCCTGCAACATGTTCATGCCAAGACAGATTTGCTCCCAAACTAACGTCCAACAAATTGAGCGACGATGCTAGGGGAATGGAGTTCCCCGACATAACTATGTTGGATTCAGCAGCGTTAACTTTTTTAGAAAAAACTGCCGCCTGGGTTTTTTGTAGCGTTAAATTCCACTTGGTTACTGTCACCCTAAGATAGAATTTCTTCGAGGTCTTTGTTAAGTTGAACGATCTCCTGCTGTCTGCGGATATTCGCCTGAGCAGCAGATGCGTTCAAAGTGAATGAAGAGACAAACGTACTGTCATCTGCAAAGCTGTAGATTGGATTCCCGGTCTTTCCCAGCAGATTGTTAATGTAAATGAGAAAGAGAGTAGGAGATTGTATGGAGCCTTGGGGAACACCGGCGTTGCGTTCTTTATTACCTTTCAAATATTGCGATACTTTTAATAAATTAAATACTTCTCAGGCTCAGGCTTTAGAGCAGGAAGATCCACAATAGACCATCTCTTCTCACTGACACAAATCCTAGAAAAGAAAACCGCATTTGATCAGGAAGTCCATGTCTTGTTTGTTGATCTAAAAAAGGCCTACGACAGCGTGCCCCTAATGAGATTGTGGGAAACACTACAACAGAGTAATGTAAGGACCGAAATAATTAAAGCCGTAAAATCCTTATACCAAGACGCAAGAAGTAGTGTGAAAACCAAATATGGTATAACAACAGGGTTCCCGGTCACGAAGGGTCTCAAACAGGGCTGCTGTATATCCCCAACGCTATTTAAAATCTATTTGGAGAGTGCACTGAAGAACTGGAATGCAGGAAATGTAGCAGTATGGGATTACCACTGGATGACGATACTACATTGTACACGCTATCATTCGCAGATGACCAGGTAGTAGTCGCTCAGGACATCGATGATATGGAATACATGACACGAAAACTTATGGATGAATATGAAAAATGGGGCCTAGAAGTCAATATTAAAAAGACCGAGTACATGTGCGTCGGAGGACAACAGCAGGACTTGAAACTGGCCACAGGACACACCATCAAACACTGTGCCAGTTATAAGTATTTGGGAACGAGAATATCTAGGGACGGAACACTGGAAGAAGTAATATTCGAGAGGAATATCCAAGGAAGAAAAGCGATTGCAATGCTTAATAGTATACTATGGGACAAAAACATAACCATTGAAAATAAGAAGAGAATTTACAACTCAATAGTGAAAAGTATAATAACTTACAGCTCCCAGGTGTGGCCATTAAAGGAAAGAACAGAAAAAATACTAAAAGCTACAGAAATGGATTTCTGGAGACGAGCAGCCAGAAAATCCAGAAAAGACCGCATACCAAATGACACGATAAGGCGAGCTTTAGAAATAAAGCACGATATAGTGGACGAAATCAGAACCCAACAGTTGGTATGGTACGGACATGTACAGAGAATGTCACAAGACCGACTGCCTAAAAAGATTTTAAATTGGAACCCTCATGGAAAAAGGAAGCGAGGAAGACCACGCCAAAGCTGGAGAGCAGGAATCAACAAGGAAGTACTAGAGAGAGATCTGGAGGAGGAGGGATGGAGAAACCGGGAGAGTGGAAATTAGGCATCGGAAGACGGAAGACGTTATAAAACCGATTGATATATATATATATATATATATATATATATATATATATATATATATATATATATATATATATATATATATATATATATATATATATATATATATATATATATATATATATATATAAATACTTCTTATAGTGCTTGTAATTTAGTTGTTGACAGGTGGATATTTTAGAGGGTACCTATGTAATGGCTATATTCAAAATGGTCTTAATAAACATATAAATACATTTTGCGCCATGAGATTAGAACATGGAATAATTGGGCTATTGGAGAGTAATGATCTCTGCAGCTGCCTTATGCAATCGAAGACGAAATGTCGGAAGGTCTCTCCAAAATGATTCGGATTAGGAAAACCTCATACTTTATGATTTTTCTTTTTTAACTGTTTTTCATTTACAACCATACATTCCTATCTCATGTGAATTTTGCCTGATGATGATAAATTATTTAAATTATAACCAAGAAAAATAAATAATTAAGACCTCGTGAAAAAAAAGTCGTTAGGATATAACCCCAAAACTTATCGTATAATTTATATGTCAACCAATTTAAATAAAGTTACTATAAACATTAATATATTTAAAACGATAATAATTATTATGGTAGATATTTAAAAATTTAATACATTAGTGTTAGAGGCTGTTAAAAAAACGAGTTTATATACAGCGTGACGAATATCGCGTCTCATCTCATAAGCCTTCCGAAGTCCATTCCTGAACATAGGCTTCCCTCATTGATCGCCATCTCTCTCGGCATTGGGCAATTCTATACTACATTAATCCCGCTGACCTCTTGATATCGTCTGTCCATCGAGTGAGTGGTCGTCTCCTGGATCTTCTTTCGAGATATGGCCTCCATTTTAAAAATAGTGTGTGGCCATCTTCTCTCTTGATCACGAGCTATATGTCCCGCGTAATTCCATTTCAGTTCCGCCACGGCCTCTACTACATCTCTGCATTTTGTCACCCCTCGGATCCAGTCATTTTTCTTTCGGTCCCTCACAGATATTCCCAGCATCTGCCTCTCCATTACTCTTTGCGTAACTCTAAGCTTGGGCATAGATTTTTTCGTTAGAGTCAATGTCTGAGCCCCATATGTCAAAATCGGCAGAACACATTGATCGAAGATTTTTGACTGTATACTCATTGGTATATTTTTATTCCTGAGTATGTCTCCGAGTCTACCAAATGCACCCCAGGCGAGTCTCCTTAGTCTGGCGATTTCAACTGTTTGGTTCTCTTTGCCTAATGCAATTGTGGGCCCCAGATACACATAACTTTCCACATTTTCAAGTATTTCGTTGTTTATTTCGATCAACGGATCCGTGCTGCACATGACTTTGGTCTTGGAGATGTTCATGTTGAGGCCTATTTTCGAACATTCGATGTCTAGTTCTATCAGCATCTGTTGAAGGTCTTCAGTATTTTCAGCTATGATAACGATATCATCGGCATATCTCAGGTGATTCAGCCGTTTTCCATCTATTAGAATACCTCTATCATGCCAGTCTAACCTTTTGAATTCATCTTCAAGAGCCAACGTAAACATCTTTGGTGACAATACATCTCCCTGTCTTATGCCTCGTTTTATTCTAATCGGTATGGTTTTTTCATTGATATAAACAGTTGAAGTGGCGTTATTACATATATACTTTAAGAGTTCCACATATCTGGAGTCCACTCTCGCATTTTCCAGTGCTCTGAAAAAAGCCCAATGTTCCACTGTGTCGAATGCCTTTCGAATATCGCGTAACTTCTTTAAAATATCTGGTAGGATTTAATATAATTAGCGGCCATGAATAAGGTTTTTGTAAGCAAAGATCAACAGGAGATCTTTTAACTTATACGAGGCTGGTTTGAAAAGTCCGTGCAAAAATAAAAACTACTTATGTGTTTGGGGAAAACCTTTTTTATTTTTCAACATAGTCTCCTTTTAGGCTTATACACTTCGTCCAACGATGTTCTAGTTTGTTGGTCCCTTCCGAATAATAGGATTTGTCCAAGTCTGCAAAATATCCATTAGTGTCTGCAATCACCTCCTCGTTTGAATAAAATCTTTGTCCCGCCAGCCATTTCTTCAAATTGGGGAACAATAGTAGTCCGAGGGAGCCAAGTCTGGAGAATAGGGGTGATGTGAAACGAGTTGGAATCCTATTTCCATTAATTTTGCGACCACAACTGCTGAGGTGTGTGCTGGTGCGTTGTCGTGATGGAAAACGACTTTCTTGTGGGCCAATCGCGGGCGTTTTTCTTGCAGCTCGGTTTTCAAACGGTCCAATAACGATGAATAATATTCACCTGTAATAGTTTTACCCTTTTCCAGATAGTCGATGAGGATTATCCCTTGCGAGTCCCAAAAGACAGTCGCCATAACCTTTCCGGTCGAAGGAACGGTCTTCGCCTTTTTTGGTGCAGATTCCCCTTGGTAACCCATTGTTTAGATTGTTGTTTGGTCTCAGGAGTATAGTAATGTATCCATGTTTCATCCACAGTGACGAAACGACGCTTAAAGTCCTCCGGATTCTTCTGAAACAGCTGCAAACCATCCTTGCAACACTTCACACGATTCCGTTTTTGGTCAAGCGTGAGCAGTCGCGGCACCCATCTTGCGGATAGCTTTCTCATGTCCAAATGTTTATGCAAAATATTATGTACCCGTTCAGTCGAGATGCCCACAGCACTAGCAATCTCACGCACCTTAACTCTTCTGTCATCCATCACCATATCATGGATTTGATCAATGATTTCTGGAGTCGTAACCTCCACAGGCCGTCCAGAACGTTCAGCGTCACTTGTGCCCATATGGCCAGTCCGAAAATTTTGAAACCACTTATAAACTGTTCTAATCGAAGGTGCAGAGTCACCATAATGTTTATCAAGCTTCTCTTTAGTCTCCTGAGGCGTTTTGCCTTTCATAAAGTAATGTTTAATCACCACACGAAATTCTTTTTCGTCCATTTCTTGAAAATCACTCGACTTCCTTGATTCACACGAATGCCAAACACAAAGAAATAGACCAATATGGCTGAAACTTGGTGTGCGTTCATTCAAGAGATGCTACTAACTAAACATGACCTCGATACGCGCCGGTGGTGCCATCTCTCGGACTTTGCACGGACTTTTCAAACCAGCCTCGTAAATACACATATTTTAGAGAAAATCTAAAGGTTGAAATTGACAAATCTAAGATATTCGACCGTGCTTGGTATGATGTATTGTTGGCAAAGCTACGCTATTTGGTATATCTGAAAGGTGTCGTTTATCGCTCTCAAGTCTACTTAGAGATCTTATTATATCAATCGCAGTTGACAAATTTTTCTCTCATACCTTCACTATCACTGCAAGTGAGCCCAAAGGCCTCATACTGTCTCCTACTATCTTTATCCTTTACATTAATAATCTGCTATAAATGCGAAGAAATCTAATCTACAGCTCTGCCGATGACAGTAGGCTTATTTCTTTATTTACCTTGAACACTCGAACATTAACCATCCATGCAAATATCTACAGACAGCAAAAAAGTTGTTCAATTTAACAAAGACCTGAAAGAAACTCTATATTGGGGTGACAGTAACCAAATAGAATTTAATGTTATAAAAAGCCAAGTGGTCATTTTTTCATTCCACGTTAACTCGGAGCAAATGTCTTGGCATGATTCTGTTGTATGTATCGCAAAGAGACTTTGTTTAAAGCAGGACTTCTGGCGTCATTTTGTGACTGTAGACGAAACGTGCATCCACCATTACACCCCGGAGATCAAACGGCAGTTGGTGAAGGTGAAAGGGCAGCGAAAAAAAAGCGAAAACAGTTTTTTTCAAAGGGAAAAGTGATGGCAACTGTTGCGAATCACAGATTATGCTCATGATTAATTATTTGAAAAAGGGCAAAATAGTAACTGGTTCTTATTACGCATAGTTTAATATACCGTTTGCACAGTGGGTTAAAACAGAACGTTACGCGGGCTCTTCAGAAAAAAGGTTTTTTTTTTTTGGAATAAGTAAAACTATCTAATTTTGAAAGACTTACGGGGAGAGGCTGTTTTTGCATATAAACATTGATACGTAAGCGTACCAAATTCTACTATGCTATTGACAACCACTGACCGAAACTGCTCGGGAAAACTCAGTTCGTTTATACGCATGTATTGAGATGATTATGCTACATTTACAGTCATAGTAAAATTCCAACCAATAAGGAACTTTGCTGTGAAATTTTCTTTGCGGAAAACACGAAGAGAACAAATCACAAGATTTTTTAATGTATTTTGTAATTGCTGATTATTTAATTCAGTTTAGTTTCAGTTAGAACAGATTAACAAAAACGGTTACCTCCCGATTTTTTTCTCATAAATTTTTCAAATTTAGCCCATTTTAAGCCTATTTAAAAAAAAATCTTTTTTTTTCTGAAAAGCCCACGTACCGAAATTTTACCAAAAAATGACAATAAACAATTTTGTGATAAGGTTAGATTATAACCGAAAAAAATCTGGTAAAAGTTCACTAAGCGGGCTTTTCAGAAAAAGGAATAGGCTTAAAATGAAAGATTTGCGAGAAGAAGTGGGGGGAGGCCGTTTTTGCTATCCTGAACTAACCGGAATTAACCTGAACTATTTAATCAGTAAGTAGAAAAATACATTAATGTGCTACCTTAATGTGCAAAAAATAATGTACGTGCTATATTAGTGACTTAGTTGAGGTTAACTCGGATTAACAAAAATGGCCTCCTTCCGATTTTTCCTCGTAAATTTTTCAAAATTAGGCCATTTTAGGCCTATTCCTGGAAAGCCCGCGTAACGAAGTTTTACCATAGAATTTTTAGTAGGACTCAAAAATAAAATAATATACAGGGCTTCCAATTTAAAAAAATTCAAAACATTTTATTGCCAACGTCAGCATGTGCGCCGTGTAACACCCTATAAGTTTATTTAAACATATATATGTATATATATATATATATATATATATATATATATATATATATATATATATATATATATATTAATACCGAAGTAAAACAATAGATGTTTTTACTTCGGTATTAATTTACAATGAATTTCCATCAAGTAACGGCTACCTCAGTGAATAATATATATATATATATATATATATATATATATATATATATATATATATATATATATATATATATATATACTGAAAGGCAGTAAAAGAGCTACTGGCAACAAACAATTCACAACAAGTAACACTGGGATCGCTCTTATGGGTTGAGAATGCGAATAAAAGTTAGTAATGCATTTTTTTCCAACTGAATTTTATTCTTAATATTCTTTCATTTCGTTTTTGTTTACAAACTTCTTCAGGAGATCTGTAATAGAGAGAATCACGGATAACAAGTTAATTATATAAAATATAAAAGTAAATGAATTTTCGTTCTAGTCATACAAAGTCAATTTATACTTAACAGAATGTATCAGTGATTACTCTCCAAACTAACGCTA
>CM032454.1:32853078-32855578 GCA_019049505.1 Pachyrhynchus sulphureomaculatus
TCTTTGAAACCCTGCCTTTACTCAACTTTTTTCGTGATTATTAACTTACCATAAATGATATATGACAGCGATCAATTATATTGTCTACTCGTAATGCTTGAATTGCTATTTTTTAGTGCGAATAAGTCAAAGTTAGTACTTATTTTAAAACTATAAGTTTACCGGAGAAGTACATCACTTTACCGGTTTAAAAAACTCCGTTAATTTATCCTGAATTTTTTTTTAACCCGTGTTTGATTTCTCGCCTTTTCTTATCGTTTGCTTCCAAAAACATTCTTTCAGTAGACCAAATATGTCCTCCATACCATCATTTTCCGCCAAATCAAGCATCCACTTTAATGAGTTCAGTAAGGACAAGTAGAAAACACTGAACAGGGATGGCAACCTTGTCTTATGCAAAAAATTAGTTGTTAGTTAGGTTTCGTACCAGTGTTGTCACTTATTAAAGTTATTAAAATAATTATGTACTGTATTAGATTTTACTTTTAATGGCTCTGAGAAAGTCAAGGAATTTTTCAAAATTTTGAAAATATGACACTACGAGGCTGGTTTGAAAAGTCCGTGCAAAAATAAAAACTACTTATGTGTTTGGGGTAAACCTTTTTTATTTTTCGACATAGTCTCCTTTTAGGCTTATACACTTCGTCCAACGATGTTCTAGTTTGTTGATCCCTTCCGAATAATAGGATTTGTCCAAGTCTGCAAAATATCCATTAGTGTCTGCAATCACCTCCTCGTTTGAATAAAATCTTTGTCCCGCCAGCCATTTCTTCAAATTGGGGAACAAATAGTAGTCCGAGGGAGCCAAGTCTGGAGAATAGGGGGGATGTGAAACGAGTTGGAATCCTATTTCCATTAATTTTGCGACCACAACTGCTGAGGTGTGCGCTGGTGCGTTGTCGTGATGGAAAAGGACTTTCTTGTGGGCCAATCGCGGGCGTTTTTTCTTGCAGCTCGGTTTTCAAACGGTCCAATAACGATGAATAATATTCACCTGTAATAGTTTTACCCTTTTCCAGATAGTCGATCAGGATTATCCCTTGTGAATCCCAAAAGACAGTCGCCATAACCTTTCCGGCCGAAGGAACGGTCTTCGCCTTTTTTGGTGCAGATTCCCCCTTGGTAACCCATTGTTTAGATTGTTGTTTGGTCTCAGGAGTATAGTAATGACGAAACGACGCTTAAAGTCCTCCGGATTCTTCTGGAACAGCTGCAAACCATCCTTGCAACAATTCACACGATTCCATTTTTGGTCAAGCGTGAGCAATCGCGGCACCCATCTTGCGGATAGCTTTCTCATGTCCAAATGTTTATGCAAAATATTATGTACCCGTTCAGTCGAGATGCCTACAGCACTAGCAATCTCACGCACCTTAACTCTTCTGTCATCCATCACCATATCATGGATTTGATCAATGATTTCTGGAGTCGTAACCTCCACAGACCGTCCAGAACGTTCAGCGTCGCTTGTGCCCATACGGCCAGTCCGAAAATTTTGAAACCACTTATAAACTGTTCTAATCGAAGGTTGCAGAGTCACCATAATGTTTATCAAGCTTCTTTTTAGTCTCCTGAGGCGTTTTGCCTTTCATAAAGTAATGTTTAATCACCACACGAAATTCTTTTTCGTCCATTTCTTGAAAATCACTCGACTTCCTTGATTCACACGAATGCCAAACACAAAGAAATAGACCAATATGGCTGAAACTTGGTGTGCGTTCATTCAAGAGATGCTACTAACTAAACATGACCTCGATACGCGCCGGTGGTGCCATCTCTCGGACTTTGCACGGACTTTTCAAACCAGCCTCGTATACATTTAACTGATTAGTTCGCATGCTATGTAGTCAGCCAAGTTTTTAGGCCAGGTTAGAGCACTGATCGCATTTAATATTAACATGCGGAGCATTGTTTGCCGTCCAACTGCCGAACAAAGTAGTTATATTCTTGTATAAGACTCACCATATCATTGCTACTCTTAACAATACAACAGTCATTGCCTATTTTTTTCTACTATTTGAATATCAATTTTTGTCTAAAGGAATAACGGTGATAAACTGGTTTTATTTCAATAATTAAATTGATAATATAGTAAACAGAAAATTAATAAGGTCAAAAACCTTATGAAAATAAACTAGAAATGACAACAAGCAATTAAAACATACTTATGGATCAAAAAGTATGTAAAAGGAATCGAGCAGGAAATGTTTCCTAAGAATTTATTTATTACTTTTTTACATTTAGTTACCGGGTGGTACATTAGTATGTGGATGAGGGATAATACGAAAACATTCTACCAGTAGAGAAAGTATGCCATACATAACATCGTTTCTAGCCTTAACCAGTGATACATTAGAAACTTTAATGAGTACAGAAGGATCAGTAGAAAGCATTGGACATAGTTGTAACCCTCTCTTATGCAAAAAATTACTTTACTACGCTTACCGTGCAACACCGCTAAAAAGTAAATGATCGCACGTGGTCTACCTTGGATATTACT
>CM032454.1:32858078-32955891 GCA_019049505.1 Pachyrhynchus sulphureomaculatus
TTTTTATAAGTGGAAAAAGACCATTCCACATCCGCTGAGGTAACTGGCAGTATTTGAATTTGGGTGCTATGTTAGCACTTATTGTTTCTGGCAAAAGTTCACCCGTCCCATTAATAAAACTATCAATTTGACGCAAAGGTTCAAAGCCTGGGTTATTGCACAAAATGTTTTCAAACTTTTCTTTAACTCTACGCGGGAATACATCTGGCAATGTGGAGTTTATTTGACGGATTTTATTCATTAACTGAATTGATTCAGTCAACGCCAAACTTCGAGTTTCAAGCTTTTTAATACCCGCAGGTATGTGGGAAAAGTGAGTGTTAATCAAAGCTATGACACACTATTTTTTTTTTTTAATATCAGAATCGTTAAATGCTTCCTTGGATTGACGAACTGCCATAGCCTCAGCACTATCGAAGTCATTTACTACACTTTTTTTTGCGGGTGGTATGGTACACGTTAAACTTTAACACAACACGTTAAAAATTGCAAAAATACTACACTGATGCAAGCGCGTCAACAATAATGTTAAAACTGATATCTTGTTAAAATAAAAATTCGTCTTTCGAGAAAATTGTTTATTTGATCCACGCTTAAACAAATATTCTTAGAAACTAACTACTTATCACTTAATATCCCGACCAAGAAACAAGGAATAAAATACCGTCGTAATTTTGGATATTCCCTTGGCACTATAACCTAATCGATGTTTAGACTATTGCAGGTCTTGTCCCGGCGATAAGATCGGTTCCAGACGGCGACATTAACAATACCCTGAGCAATTCAATTGCCTAGTAATACCGAGAAATATTGTAAATATAGGGAAAATATGCATCATTACTAGATTTTGGGTAAAATATGCAATAATCGGTGAGAATGGTCTAAATATGCAAATGCATAAGAAAATATGCAAATGCATCTAATCCGGTCTTTAGTCAGGACTATTCCAACAAAAAAATGTATTGAGAAGGTTATGTTGATAACAGAACATATATAAATATATTATGACAAACCTACACAGATATCTATCTCATCATACCCTTTATTTCAATTTGATCTTGGCTTGAAATATAAAAAAAAAGAACTTAATTAGGGTATTAAAAAATGTATAATATCGCAAGGTAATCTTACAAAATACATCAGTTATATATGCACATATAATAAATAATTGGTTACAGGGTTCTAAAATATTTTCTTTGTAAATTAGACGAGATGGACTACTGCGACCAAGAAATATATATTCCCTCCGATAGTTAAGCTGCTCCAAGGGCTTTAAATCTCCAAAATCACGATGGAGTGTAAACCTGATTTGTTAGAACTATCTTCCAAGAATAACAGGGTTGAACTACTTGTGGGTTGTAGGATATTCGGAAATAAAAGATAATGAAAAACGAACCGGTTAGCAAGATTCGGAACTACTAAACCTTAAATAGCTCTAGAACCAGCGTTTGATGTATCAAAACAAGTAGCAAAAACGACACATGGTCATGTCAGCAACATTGGGATCGTTGGTTCACAACATCTGGCCAAATATATCCAAGGGACATAATTGGCGCCCCTCAAAGAAACTAACAACTAACGTCCTTTGTTTACCAATGGCTCAGATCAAATTATTGGTGGGATTGCTCACCGGCGATATCACCTGAGGAAATATTTGTAGAAAATGGGTATCCACAATAATCCTACGACATGTAGGCTATATGGAGAAGAGTACGAAAACTCTATGCACATCCTATATGAATATGCGGCTTGAATTCCGAACAGACATAAACTGTTCGGAGATCTATATCGACGCGATAAATTACCACATGAAGGACTTGGAAGGAAGCTAATAAACCTTCTTAAAACAATGACGCTCATGTAACCAAGAGAGGGGAGCACAGAAAGCGAAGAGCACAAAGCAGTGCACAAACATCCATAATTGTCTACTCCGTCTACAACCTACCAACCAATGTCATGTTATTTACATCTGGTAACATTGTTATATAGAGATGGTAAATGTCCGTACTGAAAAAGAGAAGTAATGAATGGCTGTTTACTTGACTGAAAAGATCACCAACTTAAATAGAGTTTTAAACTATCCACCTGTTTCTCGACGCCAAACTTCTCTGTTAAAAGCATCTTCTTCTAGGTTCTGACCGATCATTCTTTGTCCCACTGTTCCGTTCCACAAATCTCTAGCTTTTCTCTTTTTCTTGGACCAGGAAGGGATTCCCATCTGGCCATCTGTTTTCCGGCTGATTGAACTTTACGTCCTGCGCTAACCATACTTAGTTATTAAAATAATCGCATACTCCCGTTCTTCCAAGAACGGAAAAACGGGAGTTTGCGACGTTATCGAGCGTGTGGCCAGACTGAAATGGCGTTGGGCGGGACACGTGGCCAGAAGTGATTCTGATTGGACTAATGCAGTGGAGGCCAAGAGAGATAAAGAGAAGTGTTGGACGACCGCAGGAGCGATGGAGAGACGACATCCAACGACATGCAGGGAAGAACTGGATTCAGACCGCTCAACAAAGATCGGCATGAAAATCTCTGGAAGAGGCCTATGTCCATGAGTGGATTTTTACGGGCTAAAGAAGAAGAAGATTAAAAGAAGAAGATTACAATAATTCCTAGGAATAAAATAAATGCTAAAACAGCGTTCTGACTATGACACCGTTGGCGAAAGATACATTCGCCAAAAGTATAAAAATTACGAAGTTCTAAGTAGTTCTAAGTAGGCGTCATAGCGTGTGTCTACATGGCCACTTGCAGCCTTCTTTGATTAAAATGGATTAACTTATGAGCCGAAATGGCTTGTGTCTTTAATGCTTAAATATTTACGCATCACAATTACAATTAGACATTATTGACCTCTCTTCAATTTATTCCCTTTGACTCGCATGATATTAAATTGTTTTAGCATTGTTTTTAGTGTTTTTAACTTCTGATTTTTAGGCCGAGTTGTACAAGACATTGTTAAACGCCAGTTTGGTGATTAACCTTGTATTAATTAGGTAGAACGAATAACCCGAGGGAACTTAAATTTAACTAACAAAAAGTACGCATATAACCGGACTTTAATGGACATAGAATATACTCTGCAGTAAATTTATTAAGGCAATAGAGAGATTTTGCAATACTTGTTTTGGTAGGCTACTGTCTTTATCTTTATTTGAAGCATGCGCTCACCATTTTGAGCTGGCGCAGCAGTAAAGGGAAGAAATTAAATGCAAGGAGCTGTTATCGTAATTTCAAGCATGCGCCCACTATTTGGAGTTTGCGCAGTATTCAAACAAAATAAGAGAAACCTTTATTAAGGATAACGATTTCCCTTATTTACGAACTTATAAGGGGAGGTTATTTGAAGTTCGAGATCGCTATTATAGTAGGGCCTGTTTTTTTTCCTACTTAGGTATACAAACCACTAAGAAAATACAATTAAACTGAAATGATAATCTTGTATTGCAAATAACACTGGCAACAGTTAATTAGTGTTCAGATTATGTTAAGATTTTGCAATCTTTGGCACAACGGCATTCCAGTGTGTGTAGTGCTAATTTCAAATTAAATTTTATTTATTGCGTATTCGTATTACCTTGGAAATATTGAAGGAAGTTATAGAAGCCTGCTAGATACAATTTTAAATTAGAAACTTGTGTTTGCCCATCAAATACTAATAACCGGAGTTGTTGTTGTGAAGATGAATACTAACCTAACCTTGCAATTGCTTCCCGTTAACACTGCGCATGCTTCAGATAACGATAAGGACAAAGGAATGTGAAAAATAAGCGTGGCAAAATCTCTCTAATGAATGAAACGGCACATGTTGTTAAAATAGCGATATGCGATAGATTTTAATTGTTGGAAATTTCTTTTGTTCAGAAACCTGCTATCCTATACGCTGATGCTCTCGAGATGAAAATTTCTTTGAATTAAATCGCCAGTGGAATAATAATATATGCAGACTAAATCATATTTTTATAAACCTTTTTCTAAATATATAAAATTAACTATAAAAATTTCTTTTTGTTCATTTCTCTGCCTTTTAAAAATTTGCCCCAGTAATTTGAAATATACGGTTTTTTTTATGGGAATAGCACACGCGTTGCAGGGAATCCCTAAAGCGCTACAGGAGCGACGTTTCTTTTGTTTCGCATGATTAGGATTCCTCCTGTTTTGTCTGCCTCTTATGCCGTTTCTGTTGTTGTTAGCAGTTTTTATCTTTCCATCTCTTTTTTGGTCTTCTTGTCGGTCTTTTAGGGTTTGTTATTTTTGCAGATGTTAGTCAGTCTGTCAGGCGCCATTCGGTTCATGTGATCATCCCAGTTTCTCTTCCTAGCCTTTATCCATTTAGTGATACCTTGGATCTTACATTGCTTCCGTATGATCTTACTTGTTTGTCTGTTTCTGAGCGTTATGAAACGTATTATTCTTAAGGTCTGTATTTCTACATTACTTATTATCTACTTTGTTCTTTTAGGGTCTGCTTGTGTTTCTGCCGCGTAGGTTAAGATCGGTCTCACAGTTGTTTTGTATACTCTCATTTTATTCTCTGTGGAGATATGTTTATTATTCCATATGGATTCTCTTCACCAGCCGCTGACTTTCGATGCTTTCATTGCTTGTCTCTTCACTTTTGCTGTTATATTCCTGTCACTCCTTATCTCAGTTCCAAGGTATGTGAAAGTCATCACCTGTTTTGTGCTTCTGCTTCCACTTCGAGTTTTCACCTTCGAGGCTCTCAACTAATCACCATGCATTTTGTTTTTTTCACAGAGCTCTTCATGTTCTATGTTTTCGCTGTTGTATCAAATGAGTGGAGTTGACTTTGTAAATTGTCTTCATTGTCTGCTCTCAGTAATGCGTCTTAAGCATAACACAGTATATTAATTTTGTTAGGTGCCATTCTCTATCCTTCTCGTTTTTTACCTCGCCTATTATTTTATTCATTATTATGTTGAACAGTAATGGACTTAGTGAGTCTCCTTATCGTATCCCTCCATCTATAGGCATAGGTTTTGTTTAGCCTCTTGGCATTATAATTTTTATTTTGTTTATTTAGTTTAAGTAGCTCATAGTTTACATTTTCTAACAATTTCAGAATGTCGTTTCTTTTCACTCGATCCAAGGTACAAATCTACAAAGCACATATATGCGGGCTCGTTATATTGGCTTTTCCACCAGTTATCTAATAATGAATGTTGCACCCACTGTATTGTGATTCTTTCTGAATCCTTGCTGTTCTTTTGCCATATTTACTTCTTTTTCTAGTTCTTCCTTTATTATTGCCGTTAGTAGTTTTTACAGTACCATTCATTAAGGTTATGCCCGTATAGTTTCCTGGGTATTTTCTGCCCCCTTTTTAAGTATCGGTAACAGGACACTATTTTTCATTCTTCTCGAATTGTCCCCATGTGTATATATAGTTTTAGTAGCCATGAGTGTAACGTTGTTCCCCTATATTTTATGAACTCATTATATATTCCTTCGGGGTCTGACACCTTTCCGTTTTTTAGTTTTTTATTCTCATGTTTACTTCTTTTTGTGGTATGTATACTCTGCAAGTATTGTTTTCTCCATTGCTTCTTTCTCTGAAGTTTTCTTCTCCGAGTTCTTCGTATTAATTGGTGTAGTATTTGATCCATTGTTCTTCGGTGATATAGTCGAGACGTATTAATTAGTTCATGTCCTTTGTTTGTCTCCTTTTCACTTTCCACACTTTCTTTTGGGAATTCCCATTGTTCTTTGTTGATGTTGCCTATTTCTTAATTAACTCTGTTTCTTATTCTAACGTATTCTTCTCTAGATTCAGGTGCTTGTTTTCTTTTATAACTAAAGAACGCTAGTTTCTTTTCCTTTGCCAATATTTTCACTCTTTCGTCATGTCGTGTTTTATACTCACGTTTGTTTCTATTTATTCTTCTTTTGTCCTGTACAATTTTCCATATTTCTTCTGTATTTTTGGCAATTTGTAAGTTATGGATGTTTAGTTTTTCCTTATCAAAGTACGTATATCGATTATATTTCTGGGTTGTATTTCTCTGTTTGTTATGATATAGTCGATCATGGAGTTGCGCCCTCTTGTATCTGCCAAGTGTTTTTGTTGTTTGATCGGATTATATGTTGTTTATTCGAAGGCTATTCATTAGGCAAATTTCTATGAGTCGTTCTCTATTCTCGTTTTTATCGTTAAACTTTTGTTTCACTCCATCTAGGGGTGTGTTGACTACCTCACGCATTAAAATCTCAAAAAATAATTATTTTCTCCCATTTTTTGTTGTGTTTAGGAGGCTTTGTAGATCTTCGTAGCAAGTGTCTATATAGAAGAAAATAGTAGCCTTGTCGAAAGTTGCAATCATTTTTAGTGTTATATCAGATATTCTATAACATTTGTTCTATTAGACACCCGGTTATAGTAGAAAGAGTGACGGTGGGTTATGACGAACGTTCGTAAAATTAGCAAAGAGCTATGATTGACTTTTGTGTTAAACGTATTGAATGATTTAAAGAGCATAATGTGATAAATATTTATCCAGTACTCAAATATATGTGCAGTTAAGCGATCTCAAAACGGTCGTGAGTGAGATGTGAATTTTTTTTGGATATGTCGACAGTTACAGTTATAGATAAGGATCGATACAGCGATTAATACTTAAAAATTGTAAATATATCGATAACTAACGATATTTATTGGTAACTACTCATAGTTATCAATAAATCGATAATTACCGATATATTGATAGAAGCGATAGTTATCAATATATATAGATAATTGTCAATATATCGATAGACATCGATATATCGATAGGTATCCATATATCGATAGTTACCAATATACTAATAGTTACAAGATTCAGATTTATAAAAGTTACGAAATGGAACCAAGAAAATGTAATTTAATTTTAACAGTACGCTTAAGTCTGCAGGGAAAATTTGATATAAGTTTAAAAATAACTGAAATATTATATGGCTGAGCCACGTTGCAAAACAGCACACATTTTGAAAAAAAAAAAAAATTAAATTATGCCCAATAATTTGCCACGATTCTATTTTCTATTTTAATTTGAAAAATATCTATAAAAAATAATCTGTTCAAATATTAACAGCTGCTAATATATCTCTTCTTATCGATACATTTATATAACTGTAGTTATATCGATAATATTCGATATATCGATAACTATCCGCATATAATTGACAATCGATATATCAATATCTATCTATAACTCGATAACTATTGATAATTATCGAAAATTATCAATAACAATAAATATATCAATCTAGGGATGGGAAAAATGTATAACAAGCAATAGAGCATACTTTGAATAAAGCACTTTTAATCATTCTTTCTTCCGAATTTAACATGTTTTTTTAGAAAAAAAAAAACCGCATACTTGTACACCTGGTATATATATATAACACATGGGCTGAAAAGTCCCGGGCCTAACAAAGAAAACACGGTTTTTTTGGTTCAAAATTAGCTTTATTCATCAACGTAATCTCCATCAAGAGCAACGCAATCATTCCAGCGCCGCTCTAACATTTCAATACCACTTTTGTAGAACGATTTATCTTTTGCCTCAAAATAGGCCTCAGTTTCAGCGATAACCTCTTCATTCGTGCGAAATTTCTTACCGGCGAGCATTTTTTTCAGGTCTGCGAACAGCCAGTAGTCGCTGGGAGCCAAATCTGGCGAATACGGTGGATGTGGGAGCAATTCGAAGTTCAATTCATGTAGTTTTGCCATTGTTTTGATTGACTTGTGACACGGTGCGTTGTCTTGATGAAACAAAATTTTTTTCTTTGCCATATGCGGTCGTTTCTTTGGCAATTTCGGCCTTCAAACGCTCCAATAACGCTATTTAATATTCACTGTGATGGTATTCCCTTTCTCAAGATAGTCGATGAATATTACACCACGCACATCCCAAAATACCGAGGCCATAACCTTTCCAGCCGATTGTTGTGCTTTCGGGCGCTTTGGACGAGGTTTCACCAGTTGCTGTCCACTCAGATGACGATCGTTTTGATTCCGGAGTGAAGTGATGGATCCATGTTTCATCCATTTGTCACATATCGACGCAAAAATTCCGGTTTGTTACGTTTAAACATGGCCAAACACTGCTCAGAATCATCAACACGTTCTTGTTTTTGATCAACAGTGAGCAAACGCGGCACCCACTTTGAACAGAGCTTTCTCATAGTCAAATGCTCATGCAATATAAAGCCAACACGTTCTTTTGATATCTTTACGATGTCAGCTAACTCACGCAACTTCACTTTTCGATCATTCAAAACGATTTTATGGATTTTTTTTATGTTTTCTGGTGTTACCGCCTCATTTGGACGTCCACTGCGTTCTGCATCATCGGTGTCTCTACGACCACGTTTGAAGTCAGCAAAAACCAACGTTTTATAATGTGTGTTTCTGATGGAGCGGAGTCCCCATAACACTTTTCAAGCCATTTGCTTCGCTTGAACGGTATTTTTTCCCATCAAGAAGCAGTGTAAAATTAAAACACGAAATTGTTTTTGATCCATTGTTTTGAAAATAACAAAAGTAGCGTCACTCTTAGCACAATAACTCACAAACTAATGAATAGAATATCATGAAATTTTAACAGCTGTCTTTTGAAGGTTAGTATTAACTGAAAAAAAGGTGACTGCAATGAAACTAGCGCCATCTATGTGTTAGGCCCGGGACTTTTCAGCCCCATGTGTTATATATATATATATATATATATATATATAATATATATATATATATATTATATATATATATATATTTATATATATATATTTTACACTATACCTCTCCTCATTTCCTACCCTATTTAATTAACCTCTTATATGTTTTGCCCGTAAATAATGAAAAGTAACACCATTTTCAGATTCCTCTTCCCAAATAACTGCAACACTCTAACACCAGTCTCTACTCCTTATGTTTGACTATAAGTAAATTTGTTCTTTATTTTAAACTAAAAACTAACAAAAATTTTGAAAAATATAAAAAATTTATTGACTCTCACCCCCTTTTCTAAAATGATATTGCTCAAAAACTTTGATTTCCTCAAGTATTATATGTGTCCCAAATCTGAAATCGATCGAAATCTGAAATCGATTATCTTATTTTTGCTTGAGAGCATGAGATTCAGTTAAGATGAATTAAGAATGCCCAAATCATCTGTGCACAACAATTTTGACCTCTCGTAAGGACTCCCCAAATTTATGGTTACTTGTGTTGGGACGTAGTAGACATGGAGAGAAACAGATTTTGGGTAATAATCCCCAGTTTGTGTGTTAGATCATTTGCTATATTTAACTGATTTATGACCTTGAGTGGTCCCTTTTTGTGCCAACAAAGAGACAGTCAGGCTGGAGAATGTGGGACTGCTTTTCATGATCTAGGGACCCTATAACGTGAAGAAATGTAACAATAGCTAAGGGTGATTTTTCACAAAATACAATACTTGTCTTCAGCAAAAAACAGGTGGATTGTAATTAAATTTAAATTAACACTATTTCAGTAAATCCTTTATTTGCTTATTTGTTTTGGTCTAAATGTTGCGGTCTAAGTTCCAAAGGCTACATGGACTGGTCAAAAAACGTAGAAACGTTGTGTCGAGTTGGTCATCCACTATTGATAGAAAACGAGAAATCATCCATGAGATTCAATTAAGATAAATTGGGGATTCCAAAATCAACTGTACACAACATTTTGATCTCTCGTAAGGACTCCCCAAATTGATAGTTACTGATGTTGGGAACGTGGTAGACACGGAGAAACAGATTTTTGAGTAATAACGAAGCTTGTGTGTTAGGTCCTTTGTTATATTCAACTGATTTAGGACCCTGAGATGTCCTTTTTCTCCCGACTTTATGGTCTATAAAAGCGAAGTAATACGACACCATTGAAAATTCAAGAGGAAGTGACCACGACGCTCAACAACCGATGTTAAAAACTTATTTAGGCCCATTAATAGGCCGCGTCGAAGCTGACAGAGTTATATTAATGGAAATAAATGATTTGGACAGATATAATTATAAATTGTCATTTATTTTCTACTAAAAATTGAGCTTTTTAGGCAGGTAGTGTAATGGATCTGAACTGATAAGACAATTAACATACCTTCTTAATAACCAGAAATGTATTATTTGAAAATAATATTATTTCTTACACACGTTTGAAAGAAACAGAGTTCCACAATGCTTTCGGTTAGCTTGAAAAATTCGTTACAGAGATAATGTACGCTATACGCTAGAGTAAGCACGACAAAGTCGTTATATGAGGCGTTGCGGATAGTAAGGGCGAACTCAACAAAATGAAGTTTCGAAAAAATTGAATTTATAGAAAAATCTAAATGGCGAACTCAACAAAATATTGGCAAAATTAGGTTGTTATTATTTATTTATAATTTAGTAGCTTTTTATTATTTACTTAAGTAGAATAGTGTATTCCGTGAATTTTTAAATGTTTTTTAAATATTTATTTGTGTATTTTTTTTTCATATTTTACTGTTCGTTTCTGATGCTACACTATCACCTAAAATTGGCAATACCTCGGGAAAAAATTAGACCGGTATTAAAAATTTTGAACACATTTTATTTAATTTTAGGTTATTGTTTTAATTAAAGGTTTTGTTATTACAAAAATAGTTACTTGATACAACATACAAAACAGTGGAAATATGGTATTGAAACTAACATTAAAAAAACTAAAGAAAAGAAACAAATAATTAGCCAAGTTCAGTTGTAATCTATTTGGTCATCGTCCATAACATCTTCATTTTCGGTGCTCTTATTCGTTGCTGCGTCTTGAGAGGCTATAATGTTAGTAAAGTATCGACTCCAAGGTAGGGGAACATACGGTAACAAGTCCTGAATGTCCTTTAATTTGGGGGCTGGTATTTTAATGGGAGCACTGTAAAGTCTCGTCAGTGTTTCAGTGGCCAAATGAAAATGATCAGCGTCATAGTTTTTCACCTTGCCTTTTTGTAGTTTGACTGCCGTTTTGACATCCAAATTGTAAGCAGAATGAATGTAGAAAACCTTGCTTAAAGTTATTTGTAAATTCAAAGATCTTTCCATCTTTAAACTTAGCACCAGCCATCTGCATTTTAGTAATTTTCTTTTGAAAATTAGAGAAATTGAAAATCATGTCCTGTCTAAGTTGGACAACGCAAAACTGGTTTTTTCGGCGACAGCTTTTTTCAATCATTAACTTATAATGATCCATGGTATACACAGTGCTATTCCGTATTTCTCTCTCAATGTTCCCAAAATCCCTATCACAGGGAAGGTATGAGTGCCCAGGTATCATAAAATAGTGTTTAATTTCAGTGAACTGGTCTTTGTGTATAAAGTATAGATTTGCCAAAACAAGATTTAAATTCTTGTTCTGTCCAGAAACAGTTATCACTGAACATAATAACTTTTTTAACATTAACATCAACTTTACACAAATAATCGTACAAGCAACTTGCAATCTCACATGATCCACGCCTCCCTGTACTTTCATCCCAAAGGTACATCGTTCAAGAACCGGTTTTTACATTATGGATACAAAAGTTATAGGTCCATAGCTTCCTTTTGTAATACTGAATCCCAGTAGTCAGCTTTGGGGTTGGCAAAGCCTGCTGCAGATCAAAAGCTATGACCAGAAAAGAGTCATCGGCATTACTCCTTAATCCCTTAAGAAGAGACTGAGCAGCTTTTGCACGGGTCAGATGTAACTCCTTCTCTTGTTTAAGATTCTCGATTTCAGCAAACATTTTCGGAATCGTGCATTTGACTACTTTTAATTTTTATGTCTACTTTATCGCAATAATTACAGGTGTCACTTTTTGGGGGCTCAAAACCAATATTGAACTGCATATTAAACGTATCACGATAATAGTGCTGATTTACCGGGCTGTAACCAGGGTAATTTTCCGTAAGCCATTCATTGTAAAGAGAATAGAGCTTTTTAATATTAAGTCCAACAGGTAAGTATTTTCGATGAGGGCTTTTGGCGCGACTGCAATGACTGGTGACAGAGGTAGTGACATGATGTGTTCTTTTACTTTAGAAAGATCGTCATTTCCTATTTTCTTCGCGGGTTCACACCTCCCCCTTTGATCCGTTGTAACAGTTCCAGTTCTGCTGGTTTTGTCAAGTACGACTCGAACGCGCTTTTCAGAGATGCCATGAATGTTATAAAACGCAGTACGACAAACTTTCACGATTAGCGTGATCAACAGTCACATTATATTGAATGCGTCTCAGGGTACGACTTGGACGCCCCTTTACGTAAGATCTTTTTACATCATTGCAGATCAACAATTTTGATAAGTAAGCATTCTGTAGATCATGGTTTCCAATTTGCCAAAAAGAGTCAAAAATATTGGTGACCAGTTCAGCGCCTATTTTCTCAAAACATCCACACTTGCAAGGAGGTCCAATTTTGCGGGCAACAACGTGCCTTTTGTTATTTCTTGAAATGTAAGCACTTCCTGAATTTCGTTTTCAACTTACATTCGTTTTTTTGCCAATCATTCATCTTAGCAGGTCTCTTTTGCGAATAACCCGACACAGCACTACCATCTAAATGTTGTACACTTACTTCACTACTAGAAGGTCCAGGTTGCGCCATACTTTTCTTAAAAAAAGAAGCAACAAAACCAAACAAAACATAAACGTATTAACTTCAAAATTAACTTGAACTAACACGCAGAGAGCGTTAAATTTCAAGTAAACCTCATTTAGTGACGTAATACCGGCGGTTGCTCCGCGCGAAAATTGTTGAGTTCGCCCGTACTACCCGCACGGCTATCGCCTGTTCGAAATTTTTCATTTATTTGATACTGAAATTTGAAGGCGAAGCAAGGGCGAACTCAACAATTAGACCGGTATGTGATGTAGGAAAAGTACTATAAAATAGAATTATATAAAAAAAAAAATTTGACCCAATGTTGAGTTCGCCCTTACTATCCGCAACGCCTCATATGTATTAGAAATTCCTTAACGGTGGTTAGGGTTGCTCACTGAAGTGGAAAATTTTGGTTTGTCTTCATTTTTATATTAATCGTTCTATTTTTCTATCAAGTTCTCACGAGTATCTCTACGTAACAAAAAATTGTATACAACTGTTCTAACTTTTTTATTTGTTCGCTTATTTGGAATATATATATATATATATATATATATATATATATATATTATATATATTATATATATATATATATATATATATATATATATATATATTATATATATATATATATATATATATATATATATATATATATATATATATATATATATATATACTCCTGGACAAAATTAACGCAACAATATATTAAATCATACAAATCTCTATAATGAATTAATTTTAATAATTTTTTATGAACATTGGTTACACTAAAAGGCAGAAAAAACTTATTCGGATACTTTAAAAGTGAATTATCTACCAAATTTCTCTATAAGATTCGAATTAAAATTATTCTTAAGACGTAATAACAAAATCGTTGAAATTATGTAATAATGAAAAAAATAAACTGGGACACTAGTAGCAAAATTAATGGTGTAACTGGGACACTAGTAGCGTGTGCTGCCTCCTCTACTTCGGATGACAGCGTTTATGCGCCTAGGCATGCTTCTAATTAAATTTTGGATAAAATCTTGAGGAATTTGCTCCCATTCTGTGATAACTGCATTTTCAAGATCCCTCAGGTTTCTAGGTGCAGGTTTATGACGTTTCACATTTTTCTTAAGGTGATCCCATACATGTTCTATCGGATTCAGATCCGGGCTTTTTGGTGGGCATTGCATAATCGGTATATTAACTTGATTAAGATAATCGAGTACCTCCCTAGCCACGTGAGGTCGAGCGTTGTCTTGCATAAGCAGGAAATTGTGCCCCACAAAATGACCGAAAGGCATCACATGTTCTATTACAAAATTCTCAAGATAGTAGTCAGCATTCATGGATCTCGTACGGACAGGAACTAACTCTGTGCGAGCATCAAAGCAGATGCCACCCCAGAACATAACAGAGCCACCGCCGAATGGAATCCTTGCAGAGATATTGCAAGGAGCAAACCTCTCTCCTGGTCTTCGCCATACTCGCTCACGACCATCTGGATATTTTAGACTAACTCTAGTTTCATCTGTGAAGAAAACTTGTTTCAAATCATCCACAGACCAGTTTTCGTGATTTCGAGCCAAACTTAACCTGGCAACTCTGTTCTCTCTAGTAAGCAAGGGCGCAGTGGCTGGTCTCCTACTGTTTAATCCAGCTTCATTTAACCATCTTCTAACTGTTTTAGAAGAAATTGTGACATTGCAAACAGCTTCGAGTTCGTTTTCTTATTACAGAACTAGTGACAGTCCTGTTTCTTAAAGCATATTGTGTTATAAAACGTTCATCTAGGTCGCTAGTGCATCGTCTTCGCCCTTGCCCTAGCCTTCTAGAATAAGTTCCTACTTCATTCAAGCGTCTTATCATACGACTTATTGTGGAACGATGTTTGCCTAACAAATTGGCAACATAACTCTGACAATATCCCTCGTCCAATAAAACTGAGGCTCGCACTACCTCGTGTTCAGTTAAATTCCTTGTTCGATTCATTTTTCTAATTCTTCGGGGTCAAAAATAAAACAGTCTACCACAAAAACGTATTACTTTGAAAAAGGGAACAATTTATAAGCTTACTTTTAAAGAAAATCTATCGCATTATTATAGAAAATTGTTTATCTTCTAAAAAATTTTTTAAAACTGTAAATCTAAACGAATTATTTTGATTTCTGTCATGAACAACGAAACAAAATATGCATAGCCTACTATTCAAATACTCGATAAACTTTAAAACTGACATGAGAAAAAGATAAATTAATTTTCAGATTGTTTTGTTAATTTTGTCTAGGAGTATCTATAATATATATTAAATGCAACGTCTCTCTGTCTGTCTGTCTGTCTGTCCGTTAGTGCGCTTATCACTAGAGAACCACTTATCCGATTTACCTACTTTTTTTTTTTAAACATACATATGTTCTCTGGCCAGGTTATAGGCCATATTTTATTACGATAGGTAGCATAAGGAATGAGCAGTGACGATAATAGTGAATGAAGTCGGAATACACAGCCTAAACCATTAAACATGGAACAATATTATGTAGCAGAGAATATCTATAATCTATAATCTATAATATATATAAAATGCAATGTCTCTCTGTCTGTCTGTCCATTAGTGCGTTTATCACGCGAGAACCACTTATCCGAGTTACGTGTCTTTTTTTAAATTCATACATATATTCTTTGGCTAGGTTATATAATAATAATAATAATAATCTATATCTATAATATATATAAAATGCAACGTCTCTCTGTCTGTCTGTCTGTCCGTTAGTGCGCTTATCCCTCGAGAACCACTTATCCGATTTACGTGATTTTTTAAATTCATACATATGTTCTCTGACCAGGTTATATATATATATTTTATTACATCTATAATATATATAAAATGCGACGTATCTCTGTCTGTCTGTCTGTCTGCCTGTCTGTCCGTTAGTGCGCTTATCACTGGAGAATCACTTATCCGATTTACGTGCTTTTTTTTTAAAACATACATATGTTCTCTGGCCAGGTTATCTATCTATAATATATATATATATATATATATATATATATATATATATATATATATATATATATATATATATATATATATATATATATATATATATATATATAATTCAACGTCTCTCTGCTGTCTATCTGTCTGTCTGTCCGTTAGTGCGTTACGTGCTTTTTTTTTTTAAACATACATATGTTATCTGGCCAAGTTATAGGATACATTTTATTGCGTTAGATAACATAAAGAATAAGCAGTGACGATAATAATGGATCAAGTCGGAAACAAGGTTACCGTTAGCGCGTTCTCTTGCAATATACTGCCTAAACCAATAAATATGAAACAATATCATGTTGCAAAGAATATAATATATATAAAATGCAGCGTCTCTCTGTCTGTCTGTCTGTCCGTCAGTGTGCTTATCACTTGAGAACCACTTATCCTATTTACGTGTTTTCATAAATTTATACATACGTTCTATATAATTTGATATAAGCCTAGATAATGGGAGAGAAGATGAGGTAATGGGAGAGAAGATGAGGTAATGGGAGATAAGTATAAATAATGGGAGACAAGGAGAAATATTGCGAGATAAGTCGAGATGAGCCTAGATAATGGGAGATAAGGTGAGAAGATGGGAGATAAGGAGAAATAATGGGAGATAAGGAAAAATAATAGGAGATGAGCAGAGATAAGCCTAGATAATGGAAATTATGAAGAGATAATGGGAGATAAGGAAAAATAATGGGAGATAAGGGGAAATAACGGCAGATATTTTATTACGTTAGGTAACATGAGGAATAAGCAGTGACGATAGTAGTAAATCAAGTCCACGCGAGCGGAGCCGCGGGCACGGCTAGTATATATATATATATATATATATATATACATATATATATATATATATATATATATATATATATATATATATATATATATAAAGTATATATGATTATGCAGTTTGCATAAATATCTTAGCTACCCGAAAATAAAACTACGAAAAAAAAGAACATTTTTATTTTGAAGTTTAATTTAAAAAAATCGGTATAGCGAGTTACTCAGTACTTTTCTTTTCAAACATGCAATTCCACATTAAATACTGATTTTGACTTTCTCACATAAAATAACTACTTAATACAAGCATAACAAGACAATATTCTAAACGATTATGGTGAGATAATATTAAAACGGGACAGTTAAACAGAGGAAGGGGTTATTAAAAAAATAACACTTTCAGATCCCTTGACTCGAAGAATCCTGTAAAGGGCGTATAACACTATATATACGAAGCAACTCCTCTAACTCTTGCACCCAGCCCCTTACCTCCTTATACATTTAATTATAAATAATTATGATTGTTATCTAACCATGAGTTAGGACAACTTTTCACAATAGTATTGAAAATATACAATTTCACCGACCTCCACCTCTGCCCTGAAACGATATCGCTAAATAACTTTACCTATAGTTTGATATTTTATTTCACTTAAGAGTTACCGGCTAACAGACCGATAAACAGACAGGCCGATGGAAATGAAAAACTATGCTGCTTGTGACCTACGTAAAGAAATGCAAAATGTTCGAATACGATACTTTAAGAATGGAAGTAAAAATGTAGCAATATTAAAACTAGGTATAATTTGGCCCCCAATTATAAGTTTGCATCTGTAATGAAGACTGGTTGATGAAAAATAACGAGAATATAAATTAAAATTTTAGGATGATCCAGTTTCCGGCAAGTTTCTGGACTAACGCCATAAAATCACTTCGAAGCGTCAACCCTTTAAGTTCATTTTCGTATTGGGGAACAGCCCGAAGTCACAGGGTATCAAATTAGGCGAGTAAAGGGACTTGGGGAAGCCAGTTATGGAATTCTTCGCCAAAAACTATTGCGTAAAAAACGAATTGTGGGCTGGTGCATTATCGTAACGCAGAAGGAAACTCTTTTGGTTCCAAAACTTTAGCCGTTTTTTTTAAATAATCTCCTGAAACAAATCCAAAGTAACACGATTTTTCAATGAGATAGAATATTCGCATTATTTTGACCATTTCATTCGACATTTGACGGCTGTCAAAGTAAGCTTCACAGTTGTCAAAGGAAACTTGACAGCTGCAAAGTAAACGACAGATGTTAAATAATATTTTGCATTCTCTCATCTTGATCAGAATCGCCAATAGCATCAGGCGGCATGGTTGTATTAACAATATAGAATCTCTTCGTCAAGGCATTTTGGCACTTTACAGCTGTAGAACATATCGCTGTCAAAACCTATTTGGGACATTGAAATAATACTTGTAGACACCCAAAGTGACGAGTATATGGCGAATTTGATCATTCCGTAATACTATGCCCTTTAAAATATGAAAATCTCATTTAATTCATTTTTACCAATTATATGGCTATTTTATGCAAAATTCAGAAGTTATGGACCAAAACGGATCTCGAATTCGCGATCAGCGACCCAAAAAACATAACCTAGACAATTATTATGTGAAATGTAAAAAAATAATAAAAAAATTATTTACACAAATTTTCCACGATATTTGTAATACACCGTAACATGTTTCGCTATCACAGTAGCTTCCTCTGACGTTACATTCTAAATTACTGGACATTAAAGAGTAAAGGTGTTAATAAATAAGCAAGACAAGAAATTTTATTTTTACCATAAACTAATTAAATATTAATAGAAAATATTTAATAAAGGTAAATTATTAAGGTCCACCTGATCGTTCAATAGTCGGTTGGAATTTTTAAGTTGTTTGTTTATCTCTAGAGACTCAATTAGGTTTAATCTCTGGCTTTTGTTCTCATTGTTTGGAATTTCGAAATTATTATTAAAGGTGTGGCCATTCTCGATTGGATGTTTTGCATAATTGGATTCGGGTTTCTCTTTGATAAAACATTTATAGCAGGGGTGCTCAAACGGTCGATCGCGATCGACAAGTCGATCGCGAGTGCTTTTTGAGTCGATCTCGAGAAAAAAAAAAATCCGATATAGAACTATTCACAGATTTTGTTTTAGGTAACTAAACCAAAATGTAATGAATAAACTACTAAAATTTATTCGATCCACAATTAGGCCAGAATAACCCCCTCATCACTTTCTTTTATCGTAATAACCCCCTGCTAGCGGCAAAAGGCGGCTTTATCAAAGGAACGCGTGGTACTTGTCAAAGAAAAGCCGCGTTTTTGGTTCCCGCCGATTTTTCTAGAAACTTCTGGCGGCGTGTTTGACGGGAACATTCGAGACTTCGTTCGCGCCGATATAAATGTTGTGCGGCGAAGAAAAGTAAAACTTATCATTCTAATAACGATTGGGAGGAAGAATTTTTCTTTTGTATGGTAAAGGATAAGTGCATTTTTCTCATTTGCCGTGCGTCAGTTGCAATACCTAAGCGTGGGAACTTAGAGAGGCATCATAAAACGGTTCATAAAAACTATGAAAAGGATTTTCCGTCACAGAGTGAATTAAGAAAACGAAAAGTACGTGATTTGATAACTTGTTTGAAAAAAGAACAAACCATGTTTACAAGACCAGCCAAACAATCAAAAGCTGCAAATATCGCGTCATTTAAAATATCTCATATATTGGCGAAACACAAGAAACCATTTGATGATGGATTGGTTGTGAAGGAAGTATTTATTGCAGCGGGTGAGACTTTATTTGGAGATTTTAAAAATAAAACAGAGATTATGTCTGCTATTAGAGAACTTCAGTTATCTCGTCCGACTGTCACAAGGCGTGTTGAAGTCATGAGTCAGGACATGGCAGATAAACTAAAACATGATATCATGGAATGTACATACTTTTCTTTAAAGTTCGACGAATCCACCGTTATGACAGACATTGCCCAGCTGTGTATTTTTATTTGAATGGTATTCAATGACATGACGGCTAAGGAAGAGTTTTTGACAAGGATTCCTCTGAAAGGAAAGACCCGTGGCGAAGATATATATGACGTTTTCTTCAATTTTGTAACAAACTACAAGCTACCAATATATAAACGAGTGTGCATTACAACCGATGGAGCACTAGCAATGACTGGAAACAAAAACGGTTTTGTGGCATTGTGTCGAGCTAATGATGATTTCTCTTCATTTTTCTCCTTCCATTGCATTATACATCATCAAGTTTTGTGTTCAAAAGTTCTAAACATGGAGGAGATTATGGGCATTGCAATAAAAATTGTGAATTCTATCCGTGCACGTAGCTTGCAACGACGGCTCTTTAAATTGCAGTTGGAAGATAGTGAGTCAGCTGAACACACTGATTTAGTTCTTCACACGGACGTCAGGTGGGTGTGTCGCGGAAAATTCCTAGAAAGGGTTCAAGAATTATTGCCCGAAATAACAGCTTTTCTGGACGAAAGAGGTGATGACACTCAGATGCTGAAAAACGGAAAATGGCTGATTGATTTGGCATTTTTGACAGACATCACAATGCATTTAAACACCATTAATTTGTAGCTTCAAGATAAAGGAAAAACTATTATTGAGCTGATTAGCGCAATAAACGCATTCAAAAGTAAATTGCAACTTATGATAGATCAACTGAAAAGAAAGGATCTGAAAAATTTTCCGTCTTTGAAAGCAAGGATTCCTCAGTTGAATTATGATATTTATGAGGCAGAATTATCAAATATTTTGGGCTAATTCGAAATACGTTTTTATGATTTCAGGAAATTGGCAAATATCGCATCATTTATGAGTTATCCTTTTTCGTGTAAAAACATTGAGGAATTAGCTACTGAAATAGCAAGTCAGTTTAACATGGACTCATGTTCTGTTGAAAATGAGTTAGTCCAGATTATATCAAATATACATCTCAAAGCCACAGCATCTGATACAAAATTCTGGTGTTTTATATCTGAAGATAAATATCCGAATCTAAGGCAAATCGCCCTTCAACTGACGGCAATGTTTGGGTCAACTTACTTGTGCGAGTCTGCATTTTCTGAAATGAAGATAATTAAGTCAAAATATCGCAATCGACTAACTGACGAACATATGTCATCATGCTTGCGATTAGCACTCGGTAATTACGTATCATCTTATGAAAAGTATGCTGAGGACATGCAGTGCCACGCTTCAACATCCAAAGTAACTCTTTAGTTAAGTTTAGACAGTAGAACTCGTTTGTTTTGTAAGAACCAATAAACTCGCAATTTTGAATAATTATGAGTTTTTTCATTGACATTTTAGAGCAGACCTACACTTACCTTGACTAAAAAAATGCATATTGTGCGGAAAACTAATATCTATGCCACGATACACCCTACCTAGACGACAATCTTGCATCACACTTACTTGCAGCCTCTCAGAGTCGATCGATCGTAGTCTAACAATATTGAGGTAGATCGCCAGCAGTTCAAGTTTGAGCACCCCTGATTTATAGTGTTCATCTAATCTTTTACCAAAATATCTACCAGTCTGGCTATGTATGTTTTGTCACAATCTTCGCGATTTAGTTGACAAACTCCTGATTTTTTAAGATTATCCATTTTAGTTTAACTATTTTTAATAAATTTGCCTAAATAATTGTTTGTTTTGTAAGCTACTTTAATGTCTACATTATTGAGGATTTTACCTATTTTTGAAGTCGATCGTCATTGTTTGCTTTTTTTTTTTTGCTTTTAGGATAGATTATATCGGTGGTTTTTTTTGTAACTTTTTTTGTAGGATTTTATCGACTAAATTTAATGAATAACCATTATTAAGTGCGATTTGTTTGATGATGTTAAGTTCTATCTGAAAATTCTTTTTATTAAGGGGGAGAGATACTAGTCTATGAATCATACTGCGAAAGGTTGACAGGAAGAATTATTTATGGTTGTGTCAGTATGAGACGGTTTATGGAATACTGAAAATTGATGTTTATTATTCTCTCTCTGAATTGTTACATCTAAAAAGTTTATGCTATTGTTAGATTCTAGTTCAATTGTAAAATTTATATTTGCGTGGAGGTTATTAATAAATTCAAGAAAAATGTTTAATTGCCTTTCTGTACCCGTAAAACAATCTAAAACATCATCAGCATATCGGTGCCAATATACGCAATGTTTAAAAAAGGGATGTTTATTAATTTGGCTTTCTAAGGAATTAAGGGGTTTCCCATAATTAAGCCTTCCGTGCTGGTGTAAAGAGTGTTATTAAATTCGAAGTAATTTTGATCTAAACATTCGGTAAGTAAGTTGAATATTTCATGTTTTTTGATACAATTAACTGATTTGTTGTTTAACAGTTTTTCTACTAGTGTAATTGTATCTTTAGCTGGGATACTGGTGAAGAGAGACAACTGTATAACCTAGACCTATTGTAGTCAAAGTAAATTGACAAAAAAAAAATTGTGGTCCTGTGTTATCAAACGGAATGCTTTCGTGATAATTTTCGTTTAATCTACACTTTATGGAGAATAACCCAGAATTTTTTCAAAATTTTTTGTTTAATATTTTCCGAGATGGTGAAGGGACAGAGATTTTTAGCCATTTTTTAAAAATAATCCAAAAAAAGTGTGCGCAAGTATTACATTATATATATTTTTTAACTCGTGTTTTCACAAGCTTTCATTTGATACCCCACTCGATGACCTGGTAAAAATTTGTTTTTTCATTTCCTATTTCACCCTCTAAAACTAACCCCTTAAGTCAAAATTTAACTTTCAAAACTACATCGCTCTGATTAAGTTATCAATTCCTATATTTGTGCCAAATTGCAGCTTTCTACCTCAAATAGTTTCGGAGAAAATTGGGTGTGACAGACGGACTGTCAGACCGTGCGGAACACTAAAAATTAACTCTTCTAATAAATGAAACAATAAACATGTACCCTTACTTGACTTAGCTCTATTAATACAATTACCAAATGTAAATCTATATCCGTTTTTATATGTGATACATTTGAAACGATATAACATATTTACCTACATACATAAGTATAGTAAAAAAGTTAAATAGGTAGGTGCCGGAAGCGGATCTCTGCTTTGCGCGTACATAAAGTGAATGAATGAAGGGAATGAATCTTTTTTAGGCATCAACTAATAGACCAAGAGCTATGGGAAGAAAAGTGGCGTGGGCAGTAGCAACTTGCCTCTTTGACAGATTGATCTGGCACAGAAACTCTTCACCTTCTTGACTCAAGAAAAAGGGTCCCTCGGGTCCCTAGGCCAACATCGACTTCTGTAAATCATTGAGTGCAAGTCCTACTGAACTGGCTAATGATACTGTACCACGCCTACGGTGCTACCGTTGACGCCAAAAATGGTATATTCGAATTGGGCCTTATTGGATAATGGGCCAGTATCGACAGCACAAAATATCTGGAAGAAGAACAGTTTCTGTGCCAAATGAACCTGTCAAAGGGACAAGTTGCTACTGCCCACGCCACTTTTTTCCCGTAGCTCTTGGTCCATACATACGTCGAAATACTCAAAATACTGCAGTTTTACCAGAATGATAATTTTTATTGAATTATTAAATATAATTTTAAAATTTTCGTAGATTCATCATGTTCTACAAAAGTTCTTTTATTTGCTTACCTGCTCAATGTTGCACTTATAATCACAGGCGTAATCGTAATGACCTAGGTCTGTCCGGTTCTGAAAAAAAAAACAACAATTAGTACAAAGAGTTAAAAACTACAGCGTTTTTTTAACACGTTTTTGATATGACACATATATGACGCCCTTTCCAAAAAAATCCATATGATTTTTAGGAAGTACCAACCTTCAAATGATACGTGTCAAAATTTTATGACATTTCGACGATTAGTTTACAAGTTATGGTGGTTTTAGTGATGCTACTTGATATTTTCAAAACAATGGAAAAAATCGAATTTCGTGTGTTGATTAAACACTGTTTTTTGATGGAAAAAAATACTGTACAAACAAAGCAATGGTTTGATAACTATTATGGGGACTCTACCCCCGGAAAATCACTCATCATTTATTGGTATGCTCAGTTTAAACGCGGTCGTACAAATACAAAGATGCTGAACGCTCTGGACGCCCAAATGAGGGGGTTATACCGAAACACATAAAAAAATCTGCAAAATTGTTTTGGATGAACGTAAAGTGAAATTGCGTGAGATAGCTGACATCCTTACGATATCAAAAGAACGTGTTGGTCATATTTTGCATGAACATTTGGGCATGAGAGAGCTCTGTTCGAAATGGGTACCGCGTTTGCTCACAGTGGACCAAAAACAACAACGTGTTGATGATTCTGAGCGCTTTTTGGACTTGTTTAAGCGCAACAAAATGGATTTTTTCATGCGATATCTGACAATGGACGAAAGATGGATCCACCACTACACACCGGAATCAAATCGACAGTCAGCTAAATGGACAGCAGCCGGTGAAAGCCGCTCGAAGCGACCAAAGACACAAAGGTCGGCTGGGAAGGTTTTGGCCTCTGTATTTTCGGATGCGCATGGAATAATTTTCATCGACTCAGCTAAGAAGGGAAAAAAAAAAACCATCAATAGTGAATATTATATAAAGTTATTGGTGCGTTAAAGGCAGAAATCGCAAAGAAACGGCCCCAAATGAACAAGAAAAAAGTGCTCTTTCATCAAATCAATGCACCGTGTCGCAAGTCAATGGTTACGAAGCCAAAATTGCATGAACTGAAGTTCGAATTGCGTCCTTATCCACCGTATTCTCCAGATTTGCCCCCCAGCGACTATAATCTATTCGCGGACTTCAAAAAAATGCTCGCAGGAAAGAGATTTGGCTCCAATGAAGAAGTTACCCCCAAACTGAGGCCTATTTTGAAGGCAAATGCAAATCCTTCTACAAGAAAGGTATAGAAATGTTTGAAAAGCGTTGGACTGATTGTATCGCTCTTGAAGGAGACTATATTGATGAATAAAGTCGAATTTTGCCAAAAAAGAATGTGTTTTAAGTAGCTAGACCAAAAACTTTTCAGCCTACGTTTTTTATTGTTCGCCAATTTTTCTAATATTGGTAACATTGTTGTTACTTATTTATTTTTAATTTTGGTAAAATGTTTTTAAACTAAGAAGTTCACTTAAAAATGATATAAAAAAAATATATCAAAAAGAAATAAAAATAAGAAATAATAAATGAGCGGGACTTTAAAAAAGTGTTATTATTAATATATTTTATTTACGTTCCCGTTTACTTCTAAAATCTTAAGGGATAGTCTGGTAACTCGCAGTCTTTTTTAAGAATTTTTTTTGATAGTAAAATTTGTGAATTTTAATATTTCTATACATAATACTAGAGGTCTTAAACTAATAGAATTTTTTTCTGTTTTTTCTTGATTCATTGACTTGGTAGGGTCGCCTGAACAGGGCCCTCCTATAAATCTGGTTGCCATGATATCTAGACTTTAGAGCATCTGAAAACAAATATTCGAGTTGATTCTTATAATATAGAGTTGCCGCTATCGCCGGTACTAAAATTGAATACCTACGATGAAAAAAAACAAAATTGAGGACTCTTGAAATTTTCGACCTTATTTTTGCAACTTCAATTGTTTAAAAATATGGTTAAATATTAATTAATAATTATAAAAGTAATACCGGCGATAGCCATTCATGTGTAGAACAAGCCATAGAAATTTGAGCGCGATCCGTGCAATCGTTTTTTCTAAATCATGTCAACCAAGTTAAAAAAGGTTGATTCGCGAAAAGCGTGTTTAAAGCGTTATACTAAACGACATACAGGCGCTCGGCTGCTTCTTTCTTGACGAAAATCAATACTCAACTGCTCGAAAACTGAAACTGAAATGCTTATAGACCTAGGATTTACGAAAACGGGGTGGAGACAGTAAGTATACGGCAGCTGCACGTGCGGCGATTAGTATTATTATTATATAACCTGGCCAGAGAACATATGTATGTAGTTCAATTATCATGCATAGGTTAATTACACTTTAGTTTTAAGAAACTTCTAGCCTCATAGAAATACTATCTGTTCTTAAATTAACTGTATAATACCCTTTTCTTGCCAAATCTTCCGTATTTTTTTTGAATTTTGAGATGTTCTAACTTAGTTTTTTTGATAAATTATTCATTGATTGATAAAATTAAAATTTCAATATGTACCAATATCAAATTTTTAGTTACCTTCAACGATCCAGGATCCAACATTAAAAGTGAATTCACGCTATGGCGACTATGCCGACCTTAACACGAGAGTTGTGTGATAAGTTATTTTTTATATTCGGAAATAGGAAATAATCGCTGGGGGCTAAATCTGGCGAATATGATGGATGCGGAAGCAATTCGTATCCTAACTCATGGAATTTTCTCATGGCGATGATATAAGTGTGCACGCGTGCATTATCTGGCTGAAAGAGAATTTTTTTTCGCCAAATGCTGACGTTTTTCTTTCACAGCATAGTTGACGCAATCCAATAGGTTGACCTATCATTAATCGTTTTGCCCTTTTCAAGATAATCGACGTGGATTATGCCGTATGCATCTCAAAAACCCTGTGAGCATGACTTTGTTGACAGATAAAGTCGCCTTAGTCTTCTTTGGCGCCGGTTCGCCATGGAAAATCCACTATTTTGACTATTCTTTGGTCTCTTGTCTGCTGTGATGAATCCACGTTTCGTCAACAGTTATGAATCGACGTCAGAAATAATTTCGATTGCGTTTTAACATCGCCAAACATTCTTTTGAAGTTGACACACGTGCGTGTTTATTGTCAATTGTGAGCAACCGAAGCACCCATCTTGCGAAAAGGTTTCTCATACCGAAATGAATTATTAAAATGTTCTACATCCGTTCCATTGAGATGCTCACAGTCTCAGCGATCTCATGTATTTTCAGTCTCCGATCATTTATCACTAGATCGTAGATTTTTTCAATCATTTCTGATGTGGTAACCTCACTTGGACGACCTAGCCGTTCTTCATCAAAAATGCTTGTACGGCCGCGTTTGAATTCAGCTGTCCAATATTTTATGGTCGATAATGAAGGTGCAGGGTCCCCATAAACTTCGCCGAGTTCCGCTTTTATTTCATCATTCGTTTTCTTTTTCAAAAACAAATATTTTCTCACTGCGCGATATGCACAAACGTTGTTCTATGTGTATTTAAATGGCTGCCACTTACAAACTAAATCGCGCAGCAACTTGAAAACTTGACAGGATTCTTGTGAAAGGTAATATTTACAAAAAATATAATTTTTTAAATAGTAGCAGCGACATCTCTGGCCGAGGCCAGGTACTTATCATACAATCCTCGTACCTACGAGTAATGATTTGATTGAATATAAGTGTTGTCATATTTTAAAATATTCAATGGTTTACTGGCTTCCGCAATATTATTTTAACTCTAATCTATTGAAGTAAAATTATCGTGTGATAGTTTTAGCTAATAACGAGCAAAAATAAATAAAATTGTATTTATAACAGATTTCTAAATATTTAATAAGTTATATATAACCACATAAAAGCTGCTATTAAAATTATCAAATACAAGTGAAAACACCAATACATATACAGCCGGTTTTACTCGTAGGCTACGTGCTATCAAGCAGGTTTTCAGCGTCGTCGCGCGAGGTAATTTTTTCCATAAGACAGGTTGGAATTTTGTCCAGTGTTTTCTACTTATCCTTATCGCATTTATTGCGGTTTCTAATAGATTCATTGATTTGGCGAAAAACGATTTTATGAATGACACACTTGGTCTATTCTATTTTAGTATCTAAAGTTACCTTTGTTGGGTTGGACAGGTTATCAGTCAATCCCCCAAAAATTTAACCTTGACCAGAAATACAAAACCAAATTTTACTCATGTTAAATATAGTTACAAGAATTCTTAATTCTGAGAAACTTAACAAAAGATATAAAGCTCCTCTTCAATAAAACAAAAAAAAATAACCGGCTAAGTGCAAGTGGGACTTGCGCGATTAGTGTTCCGTACGTTGACTGCTCTTAAAATAAAAAAAATTGGTACGGCGCTATAAAATGATCAATGACTTCCCAAAACACATCCTAAATGAGTTTTCAACAAGGTTTTTTTTCGAATCTTTACTGAAAACAGATGATCTTGAAATTTTTTATTTTATTTTTTTATAAACTCCTGGACAAAATTAACGCAACAATCTGAAAATTAATTTATCTTTTTCTTATGTCAGTTTTAAAGTTTATCGAATATTTGAATAGTAGGCTATGCATATTTTGTTTCGTTGTTCATGACAGAAATCAAAACAATTCGTTTAAATTTACAGTTTTAAAGAAATTTTTAGAAGATAAACAATTTTCTGTAATAATGCGATAGATTTTCTTTAAAAGTAAGCTTATAAATTGTTCCCTCTTTCAAAGTAATACGTTTTTTGTGGTAGACTGTTTTATTTTTGACCCCGAAGAATTAGAAAAATGAATCGAACAAGGAATTTAACTGAACACGAGGTAGTGCGAGCCTCAGTTTTATTGGACGAGGGATATTGTCAGAGTTATTTGCCAATTTGTTAGGCAAACATCGTTCTACAATAAGTCGTATGGTAAGACGCTTGAATGAAGTAGGAACTTATTCTAGAAGGCTAGGGTAAGGGCGAAAACGATGCACTAGCGACCTAGATGAACGTTTTATAAGACAATATGCTTTAAGAAACAGGTCTGTCACTAGTTCTATAATAAGAAACGAACTCGAAACTGTTCGCAATGTCACAATTTCTTCTAAAACAGTTAGAAGACGGTTAAATGAAGCTGGATTAAACAGTAGGAGACCAGCCACGGCGCCCTTGCTTACTAGAGAGAACAGAGTTGCCAGGTTACGTTTTGCTCGAAATGACGAAAACTGGTCTGTGGATGATTGGAAACAAGTTTTCTTCACAGATGAAACTAGGCTTAGTCTAAAACATCCAGATGGTCGTGAGCGAGTATGGCGAAGACCAGGAGAGAGGTTTGCTCCTTGCAATATCTCTGCAAGGATTCCATTCGGCGGTGGCTCTCTTATGTTCTGGGGTGGCATCTGCTTTGATGCTCGCACAGAGTTAGTTCCTGTCCGTACGAGATCCATGAATATTGACTACTATCTTGAGAATATTATAATAGAACATGTCATGCCTTTCGGTCATTTTTGTGGGGCCTAATTTCCTGTTTATGCAAGACAACGCTCGACCTCACGTGGCTAGGGAGGTACTCGATGATCTTAATCAAGTTGATATACCGATTATGCAATGGCCACCAAAAAGCCCGGATCTGAATCCGATAGAACATATATGGGATCACCTTAAGAAAAATGTGAAACATCATATACCTTCACCTAGAAACGAGGGAACTTGAAAATGCAGTTATCACAGAATGGGAACAAATTCCTCAAGGTTTTATCCAAAATTTAATTAAAAGCATGCCTAGGCGCATAAACGCTGTCATCCGAAGTAGAGGAGGCAACACACGCTACTAATGTCCCAGTTACACCATTAATTTTGCTACTAGTTTTATTATTTTCATTATTACATAATTTCAACGATTTTGTTATTAGGTCTTAAGAATAATTTTAATTCAAATCTTATAGAGAAATTTGGTAGCTAATTCACTTTTAAAGTATCCAAATAAGTTTTAGTGTAACCAATGTTCATAAAAAATTATTAAAATTAAATCATTATAGAGATTTGTATGATTTAATATATTGTTGCGTTAATTTTCTCCAGGAGCGTATATACCAGATAAATTACACTAGTTTACAAAAAAAATACTTATTTTTGTTCATAGAACGAAATATATATTTTTTAAATAGGCTAAGTAGGCTAGTTAATAAAGTATTTTTGTTTTCCGCTAGCACGTCATAATTCTCAGATAAAACCGTTTCTGTTTCTCATCTACCCGCAGTAGTTATAATGATTTCTTTGTTTGATTCTGTAAACAACGAAGTGAAGTAAATACGAAAGATTGCTCTAAAATGTTGTCTAGAATGTGTAAAATTAATCCAAACCATTTTTGCTACGTTTGTGGCCAAATTGTTGAGTTAAATCTAGACTATCCTATAACAAACTCACTGCAAAATGCCAATTTACATTATTTTGGATTTCCGGTCTCACATCAAGATAAATCCTGGGTTCCTCATATGGTTGGCACAAAGTGCAGACTGGTCCTCAACTACTGGTATTCAGGTAAAAACAGATCTTTGAACTTTGATAAACCAGTGATCTGGAGAGAGCCAACTAACCACGCAACCGACTGTTAATTTGATTGACTAAAACTTTTGATTTCAACTCGAAAAATAAAGATTAAATAGAATATGCAGATGTTCCATCAGTGTCTAAGCCTGTGCCTTATTCAAAGGATTTACCTTCTACACCACCCGGCAGAAGTGACCAAACCCAAAATATCACAGCTACATCGAGCAGTATTCCATTGTACCAGAGTAGTGACAGTGAGCAATCCAGTTCGGATAATTTTGTCGGCGTTAAGGACAGTCCACATTTGATAACTCATTCTGAACTCAACGACCTTATAAGTTGCCTAAATCTAAAAGTGAATTACTTGCCTCAAGGTTGCAGCTGTGGAAGTTGCTTGATCCTAACAAAAGAGTTAGTATTTATGGCTCTAGGAGTAAGACCTACGCAGCTTTTTTTACAAAAGAAAATAATGAATTTTGTTATTGTCATGATGTTAATGAAACAACCATATAACCCAGAAGAATGGCGCCTTTTTATCGATTCCTCGAAGACAAGCCTCAAAGCTGTTCTTTTACACAACGGAAATAAAAAGCCTTCTATCCCAAAAGGTAATGCAGTGAATTGTAAAGAAACCTATGAAACAATGTCCATATTAATTAAATGGATGAAACATGATTGCCACAATTGGTATATCTGTGGTGACCTAAAAGTCATCGGTATGCTTTTGGGTTTGCAAGGCGGCTACACAAAGTAATGTTGCTTCTTGTGCTTATGGGACTCGAGGGCAAAGAAGGATCACTATAAAAAAAAATTTTGGCGTATTAGAACCGAATATGTTTCAGGTAAAATGAACATTAAAAATACATGTTTGGTTAACCCAAAAAAAATATATTACCACCGTTTCACATTAAGTTAGGCTTAATGAAAAATTTTATCAAAATTTTGAATAAGACAGGGCCAGCGTTTCTGTACTTATGCAGTGTGTTCATGAATCTTTTTAAGGTTCAACTAAAAGAAGGAATATTTATAGGTCCTCAAATCAGGAAAATTTTAGATGATAAAAGATTTGAGAGCCATTTGACGAACGTTGAAAAGGCTGCCTGGAATTCCTTTAAACTTGTCGTTCGAGATTTTTTAGGTAATAGAAAAAATTACAATTATCAAGAGATGGTTGCAAATTTATCGCAGAATTACGAACTGATGGGTGTGAACATGTCCCTCAAAATTCATTTTTTGCATTCCCATCCGGATTTTTTTTCCAGAAAACCTTGGAAGTATGAGTGATCGCGAATGGTTTCATCAGGATATAAAATTATTTGAGCAAAACTATCAAGGTTTTTGGGACCACAACGTGCTAGGAGACTACTGTTGATCTGTTGTAAGAGATACAGATACAAGAATTTAAAAAAAAAAAAAAAAAAACCCTAACACTTAATCTTAAAAGTGTGACGACCTGAACATTTTTAAATATTTGTTTGTATATATATATATATATATATATATATATATATATATATATATATATATATAAAGTTGAGGACACTTAAAATAAACAAAACATACGAGTATATGTTTTATTTCATGAATAAATAACCGGTCAAGTGCAAGTTGAACTTGCGCAATTAGTGTTTCGTACGTTGATTGCTTTTCAAATAAAAAATTTTGTTACAGAGGTATAAAATGATCAGTGACTTCACAAAACACACCCCAAATGAGTTTTCAACAAAGTTTGTTTCCAATTTTTACTGAAATCTGATGACCTTGAAATTTTTGTTTTTTATATACCAGATAAATTATTAAAGGTAATGCACTCGTGATAATTTTCGTTCAATCTACACCCCGTGGAGAATATTCCAGAATTTTTTCAAAATTTTTTGATAAGTACTTTTCGAGATAAGGCGGGTGGACAGCGATTTTTCGCGATTTTTTAAAAATAAAAAAGTGCGCGCAATTATTACATTATATATATATTTTTTACTCGTGTTTTCACAAGCTTTCATTTGACACCACACTCGATTACCTAGTAAAAAAATTTTTTTTTCACTTCCGATTTCACCCTCCAAAACTAACCCCTTAAGTCAAAATTTAACTTTCAAAACTACATGGCTCTGATGAGGCCATCAATTCCTATATTATTACCAAATTTCAACTTTCTATGACAAATAGTTTCGGAGAAAATCGGATGTGACAGACGGACAGACGAACAGACGGACAGACACCGAAGTGATTTTATAAGTGTTCCGTACGGAACACTCAAAAACCTTGTAAACTAGTTTTATTAAAGCTAATGCAGTCGTGATAGTATTTCGTTCAATCTACACCCTGTGAAGAATATTCTAGAACTTTTTCAAACTTTTTGATCAGTACATGAGGTGACAGCGGTTTTTTTGCAATTTTTTAAAAATAATACAAAGGAAAGTCTGCGCAAGTATTACATCACATATATTTTTGAACTCATATTTTTACAAGCTTTTATTTAACACCCCACTCGATGACGTGGAAACAGTTTTTTTTTCACATCCGATTTCACCCCCCAAAATCAACTCCTTAAGTCAAAATTTAACTTTCAAAACTACACGGTTCTGATGAGGCCATCAATTCCTATATTAGTGCCCAATTTGAACTTTCTATATCAAATAGTTTCGGAGAAAATCGGGTGTGACAGACAGACGGACACTGAAGTGATCTTATAAAAAAAATGGAACAATTTATAGACGAACGAAATCAAGGAATTCACTGTAAATGGACAGCGCTGTGCTTGGACGGCAATTTGATTAAGTGTCAAATAGAATCATTCTGCCAGCAAGCTGCCTGTTTTTAGTACACGCTGTAATATATTTTAGTGTTCGAATCTCGAAGAGTAAAGTATCCTAAAGACGCCTCGACGTCGAAAATCTACTCCAAAATCGATCTCAATAACTAGGATTCTTATGCTATGAGGGATTTTGTTTCATAATATGTAATGAGGTATTTATGTACATATATATATATATATATATATATATATATATATATATATATATATATATATATATATATAAATAATTTTATAATTAAAATATCGAAATGATTATTTAATATCTAGTTTTACCGGATATGAAAGATTTACTAAATTTAAGCCAAACGGAAGGGTGGATATATCTGGTATTTTGTTTAAAGGAAGTTGCACGTTACGCAGTCAGGTGTAAAGGAATTAGGTCAGGTGGCAACCCAATTGTTTTTTAATAAGTCAAAGCTTTTACAGTGCTTTTTTATATTACAATGTGTGTACTTCCAGTATTTGCTAGAACTGGTTAATTCTGCATACTTCCTCTATAAACGGAAAATGCCTTTAAAGGTCCCTGTTCGTGTGGTATGGTGTATATAGAAGAAACTGGAAGATCAATATAGCTGAACATCAACATTTTACATGACATTCACAGGACAACTTCATCAATATAACCAAAGTTCTTGTTTTAGTATCCAATTTCTACCGACGAAAGTTTAGGAATCAAACAAAATGTATAAACACCCTAAAAATTCGGGATTCGGATTATGGTCTGCATTACACCTGGAAAATGGGTATTATACTTGGTTATGGTTTATCAATTCGTGGAATCGTCGAAGCTTGGAAAATACGTCTCTTTGGCAGGGAAAATTCGTGTCTATTACATCAACCTGAGATATACTCTTCAAGGTACTAAATACGAACTGCTTAAAGTACATTATGTTAGTAGTGGTAGATTTACAAGTAGAACAACCGTGCTGTTGTTGAATTACCATAAAACGAAGTTCAGGCAGTTATTTAATTGAGTTGCGATAAAATTGTCAAATAATTAAGGTAGTGTGTTAAAAATGTACTTGTACGTAGAGGTTTAATACCATGATACCGAATTTCGAAATACCAGGATACTTAAAAGAATATATTAAAATACCGAGATTGGTTTTTTATTTTTAATATGTTCATTGCATATTAATTTTGTTAAGCTAATACGTAACACGTAGGCTGAAAAGTTTTTGGTCTGACTCATAGATGTCGCCTTTTTCAAAAAATCCATACGACTTTCAGGAAGTACCAATTTTCAAACGATACGTGTCAAAAGTTTACAAGTTACAGTAGTTTTAGTGACGCTACTTTTGATATTTTCAAAACAATGGAAAAAATCCAATTTTGTGTGTTGATTAAACATTGTTTTTTGATGGGAAAAAATACCGTTCAAGCAAAGCAATGGTTTGACAAGTGTTACGAGGACTCTGCCCTTGGAAAATCACTTATCATTTACTGGTATGCTGAATTTAAACGCGGTCGTACAGATACAAATGATGCTGATGATGAACGCTCAAATGCGGTGGTTATACCGGAAAACATCAAAAAAATCCACAAAATTGTTTTGGACGACTATAAAGTGAAATTGCGTGAGATAGCTGACACCCTAAAGATATCAAAAGAACGTGTTGGTCATATTTTGCATGAGCATTTGGGCAAGAGAAAGCTCTGCTCGAAATGGGTACCGCGTTTGCTCACAGTGGACCAAAAACAACAATGTGTTGTTGATTCTGAGCGCTGTTTGGACCTGTTTAAGAGCAATAAAAAAGATTTTTTCATGCGATATGTGCCAACGGATGAAACATGGATCCACAACTACATACCGGAATCAAATTGGCAGTCAGCTGTGTGGACAGCAGCCGGTGAAAGCCCCTCGAAGCGACCAAAGACACAACAGTCGGCTGGGAGGGTTTTGGCCTCTGGGATTTTGGGATGCGCATGCAATAATTTTCATTGACCCTGCTGAGAAGGGAAAAAACCATCAATAGCGACTATTATCTATTCACACACCTCAAAAAAATGCTCGTGGGAAATAGATTTGGTTCCAATGAAGAAGTTATCGCCGAAACTGAGGCCTATTTTGAAGGCAAAAACAAATCCTTCCCCAAGAAGGGTATACCAATGTTAGAAAAGCGTTGGACTAATTATATCGCTCTTGAAGGAGGCTATATTGATGAATAAAGTATAATTTTGCAAAAAAATATGTGTTTTAGGTAGCTAGACCAAAAACTTTTCAGCCTATATATTAAAGATAGGGTGGGGGATAGTGATTTTTGGTCATTAAAATAACATAAAAAAAAGTTTGCGCGAGTATTATATCATATATATTTTTGAACACGTGTTTTCACAAGCTTTTATTTGACAGCCCACTCGATGACTTTGCAAAAAAAAATTGTTTTGACTTCCGATCTCACCTCCCAAAACTAACCCTTTAGGTCAGAATTTAAGTTTCAAAACTACACGGCTCTGATTGGGCCATCAATTTCTATATTTGTGCCGGAGAAAATCGATTGTGACAGACAAACAGACATCGAAGTGATCTCATAAGTATTCCGTACGGAACACTAAAAATAAACCTCTCATACTGATTTAGCAAGTTAATATCTACAAGCATGCAACAGACGTGGTGCATCCGGCTTAGGACCTTTGCTAGTGTTTAAAGAATAATACTTCGTATCTTATAATGATCTAGAAATTGACCTAACTTTTTAGTTCATAATTATACCAACAAAGTTGGGAATGTGGAATCTTTGGCACAATGACATTACTCAGTATATATCACCACTACACCAAACACTTTATTTTTGCACTCGACGCCCGTTTCGCTAACCATGTTAGCTTCAACAGGAGCGATGAGTGACTAAAGCTAAACTACAAATCTACCCTATTTATACTTAGCCTAACCCTGGAATTACTCATGCCTATGCCATTAGTTCCACCTGAGTAATTCAAGGGTTAGGCTAAGTATAAATAGGGTAGATTTGTAGTTTAGCTTTAGTCAATCATCGCTCCTGATGAAGCTAACATGGTTAGCGAAACGCGCGTCGAGTGCAAAATAAAGTGTTTGGTATAGTGGGGATATATACTGAGTATTATACCAACAGTTTGCAAATTAATAGGACAGAAATTTTATAAGAATTTTTAATAAAAATATGTTTCTTATGACTATACTCAAATTAAGGTTCTTTTAAATTTAAATAATAAAAAAAAATTATATAAATATTCTTTTAACTGGAAGATTTTTTCTTTGCTCAGACTGTAGCTTTGTATACTATATTATCTAGGGCAGCCCCCTTTTGCTGCCAGTTTGCTATCATACTGAATAAATAGGTAAAATTATTGTAGTAGATTTAAAATAATTTAATTTTATTGGTGTTAACAAGCTTCACGTTAAATATAAAGGGTAGATAACAAACATATAATGTTAAAATCAATTTACATAATTATTTGTCAGGGTGTTTACGAATTTAATTACATACCTCGCTCAGTTTGTTCTTTCCCACATAATTTACCATGTTAATTTTATTTTAAATTTTTAACGGCCTAGTCTGTCTCCTAATTGATTAAAGAACTTGTGACCGCTAAAACAAAACTAATTTAATTAACTTAAATTGGTTATATATGAACATGAAAATGCTAATAGAGCTAAATATTTTTATTTTTATGAGCGAAGATCGTAATATTGTTGTGTTATTTAGGATAAATTATAAAAATACACAGGATGTTTCCTAAATTGAAGTATTTTTTAACAGATATATCCGATAAAAACGGTAAAGATATATTTTAATTTTGTACCTGTAGAAACTCATTCAATCCTAGGCATCAACTTACTGGCGACCATACTTACAGGTTACCAATGTCATTATTTCTGTTTTTAACTTATTTACATTTTATTGCAAATTTCCAAGAAAATTTTGTCTCGATTTTATTTTCCATAAAATAAAAATCTGTCCGAACAAAAACTTTTTTACTACTGAATTAGGTACCGCAAAAACTCTTTTTGTATATGTATATGTTAGCTCAATAAACTAAGAACCATGATTTGGAAAGGTATAAATGAGAAAGAAGGAAATGCTGGAAAAATATATCAAACGAGAAAATAAAACTGAATCAGATCAGAATTGAAAATATATTAAACAAAAAAAAAAGAAAATATAGGATACAATAAATAAAGAAAGGACAAAAAATAACAAGCTTTTACAACTATATATTAACAAGGACGAGTTAAGCGACTAAATAAAAACACTTTGGACAGTATTTTGTTTCAATTGCAGATTTTTTTAAATAATATTAGGTCCGCCATTTAAGGTGAATTATCTGCAATCGGTCTTGTTACAAGGAGCAGCCAGTTCCAATATACGCGGTGATTTCCATAACACCCTACATATATATATATATATATATATATATATATATATATATATATATATATATATATAACGATGGGTTTAGTTTTTGAGCAACATCTATTCAGGGGAAGGGGGTAAATGTCGATAAATTTTGTAGATAATATTATAATTTTTCATGGTTTTTTGTTGAGATCATAAACAAATTTTGTTCATGAATATTTATAGTAAACCATATAAGGGGTTGAGGGGGTAAGGGAGGAAATTAAAGGGATTGTTTCAGATATATTCTGTTATATGTCCTTTTCAGGGTTCTTCAAGTCGGGAAATCTAAAAATTAGGTTAATTTTTCTTTGCTTTCAATTTTAACTCGGGAAGGAGGTGAAATGGGTGAGGGTCGTTAACTATTGTATCGTTTCTACAGTATTATGATATATTTAGTCGATAATTTATAGTAAAATAAATTAGAAAGTTAAAGAGATGGTTACAGGGATTTTATTGTTGTATTTGGATATTAGGTTATTTTTCCATTACTTTCAATATTAACATGGAAAGAGGATGAAAGAGGTTCAGGTCGTTAAATATTGTGTAGTTTTAATGGTGTTATGATATTTTTTCCAGTTTTTTGGTTGTTGTAATGTACAAATTTTAAGTATATTATTTATATATATATATATATATATATATATATATAATATATATATATATATAAGGCGTTAAAGGAGTGTGATAGGAGGAGAGAGGGATATTTTGTATATATCGTATAATAGTGTATTTTTAAGGTTTCTTGGAATCGAGGAATCCGAAAATTAATTTCGTTACTTTCCGTCTCAACAGGAAAAAGAGTCGAAAGAAGTAGAATTTTTCTTTATTAATATCTCACCATAAAGTAACTTCTGTGTAAAATACTGAGTTGTAGTGATTGGTTTAAGCTATTATTTAGTATGAGAGAGTCAGATTCAGGGTTTATTTTAGGGTTGTGGGTTTGCGAGGGAAGTACTAAGTAAATAACTTTACTGATTTTTTTACTAAGTATTTTCGCAATAGTCTAAGAATAAAACTGAACTGCCCATCAACAAAAAAGTCTACAATTTATTTTTATCCTGATACTTTAGGTGTATGAGAAAAAGTGGGCCTGTTGACGCAAACCAGTCTGCATATATGATGTAGAGTGTACACTTACTGGCTATTTATATCTTTATTAGTGTTCCGTATGAAACACTTCGGTGTCTGTCTGTCTATCTGTCACACCCGATTTTGTCCGAAACTATTTGACATAGAAAGTTGAAATTTGGCACTAATATAAAAACTGATGGCCTCATCAGAGCCGTGTAGTTTTGAAAATTAAATTTTTACTTAGGTGGTTAGTTTTGGGGGGTGAAATCGGAAGTGAAAAAAAAAATTTTTTACCAAGTCATCGAGTAGGGTGTTAAACGAAAGCTTGTAAAAACACGAGTTCAAAAACATATATAATGTAATACTTGCGCACTCTTTCCTTTGTATTATTTTTGCAAAAATTGCCAAAAATCTCCGTCCCCCCTTCTTATCTCGAAAATTACTGATTAAAAAATTTTGAAAAAACTCTGGAATATTCTCCACAAGATATAGATTGAACGAAAATTATCACAAATAGATTACCTTTAATAATTTATCTAGTATATAAATAAAAAAAAAATCATTCATCATTTTCAGTGAAGATCGTAAAAAAGCTTTGTAGAAAACTTATTTGGGGGGGTGTTTTGTGAAGTCATTGATCATTTTATACCTCCGTAACAAAAATTTTTATTTTAAAAGCAATCAACTTACGGAACACTAATTGTGCAAGTCTGACTTGCACTTGGCCGGTTTTATTATTAATATTTGGAAAACAATTAAAATAAATATTATTTTATAACTTAAGTCCTATCTTTAACAGTATCTCAATAAAAAAATGTTATTATAGTTTCAAAATAAAATACTTTTTAATATATGGGTTCAAAACATAAAAGTCACTAGATAAGTTAAAAGGGTCATCAACAAAATGATATTAAAAAGGTAATTAATTTATAATCGTGGTGTCGTGTGTCATCCATCAAGCATGCACTGAAAGTCTTATGATATCGTATCTATGATGTTATAAGTTTGTCAACAATAACCAATATATTGTTGTCGTATGTCAATATAATACATTATTTTTCATGAAAATTAGTATAGTTACCTTAGTATAGTCTCCTGTCCTATGTATCCTATTTTTACTTTATTGCTGAAGTAAAGTATAGTATTCATAACAAAATCACCCTCCGAGATTTTTGCTTTTTTCACAAAAAGCATAGTCTGTTTGTCTATCTGTCGGACTGTTAACATGATAAATCTCCAATAAAATGGAATATTACGTTGAAAATAACATATAATAGCTATAGAAGGGAGAGGACCTTTAATTTTTGCCGGGGGGTCGATAAACTTTAGATGAGATGTATAGTATATAGTATGTCATCATTATCATCAGCTTTTTTCTATTCTGGGACCCAATTTCCAGCCACTTTTTTTCAAATCATCAGTCTACCGACTTGGTGGTCTACCTCAACTCCGATAGGCTTCGGATCTTGGTCGCCACTCTTTGTCCATCGTTAAACCAAGCAACATGCTCAGCCCAGCTCCATTTAAGATGTAGAAGGAATCTGTCTGTCTCTTGTACTCTCGTTCTCTTCCTGATAATATGATTTGGTATGTGATCTCTAACAGTAACGCCTAACATTGACCTCTCCGTCTTTCGTTGCATGATATATATTTTATTTATGTTTTCCTTCGTCATTGTAAGAGTATCGGCTCCGTACCAGGGAGTATACATTTGTCAAATACTTTTCTTTTTAAACACACAGGAAGGTTAGATTTGAATATATAGACCAGTTTGCCATATGCAGCCCTGGAGAGACCTATTCTCTGCTGAATTTCATATGTTTGGTTATCTCGTCCTATGCTGATTTCATGTCCCAGGTATTTATATTTGTGCACTTGCTGTATCTCTATGTTATTCAGTTTTATAGTGTCAGTACAAGATTTGTCATAAACTGGGTCTTGGACAGATTGATTTTAAACCAACCTTTCCTGAAGCATAGTCCGTGCTTCTTGTATTTTGTCTGTTATTAAGACAATGTCGTCGGCGAAAGTGAGGTGATTTAACTTTTTACCGTCAATGTTAAGTCCCATTCTTTCCAAATTAATAGATTTTAGGATACTTTCTAGAAGTGTCACGAAAAGCTTGGAAGAGAGTGTATCACCCTGCCACACTCCTTTTTCGATTCGAAATTTGCTGGTGGATTGGTTAGTTTGTGTTTTAACACTTACAGAATTAAAAGCCTTTTCGAAGTCCACAAATAAGAGCACAAGGGGCTTATTATATTCTATACATTTTTCAATGAGGGTTTTAACTGTAAGCAGATGGTTATTTGTTCCATACCCTGAGCGGAAATCTCCCTGTTCTTTTAAAAGGAAAAACTCGAATTCATTTGCTTGACGTTTGGTAAATATTTTCGTGAATAACTTGTATAACATACATGGCTCAGGAGGCTAATGGGTCGATAGTTTTTAAGGTCTGAAGTATCTCCCTTTTTATGCATGATGACGATAGTTGCATTGTTCCATTGCGATGGAGTTCTTCCTTTCAGGAGGCATTTATTGAATAACATTTTAAGAGATTTGATAATTTTTTGTTCTCCTTGTTGCCTCTACTACAATATTGTCTTCACCTGGAGCTTTGTTATGGTTCATGTCCTTGAAGGCTGATGTGATTTCTTCTTCTGTAATGTCTGGGATATACTCCGACCCCTGATTTAGGACTTTTGGTATGTTGATTTCTGTCCTTTTATCTTGTAAGGTATATAATTGTTGATAAAATAATTCGATAATCTCTTTTATTTGTTATTATATTACCATGCTTGTCTTTAATCTTGCATATGTCTTTCCTTCCCATTGTGTTCTTCCCTCTCAAAACTTTTAAGTTTTTATTCTATTCTACAACATTTTTAATTTCCTCGGATTTTTTTTTCTTTTATCTTTTCTGATTTCCCTCAATATCTCTCTTTTTATAGTTCTGTATTTATCTGTAGTCTTATCTACCATTTCTCTCCTTTGCTTCATTAGCTTTTTTACTCTTTGATTTAATTTCTGTTCTTTTTGTTGCTTTGGGCAAGTTTTGTCAATGACATTTTCCAAACTATTTTTGATGTTTTCAAATATGTCATTAACTGCTGTATCTTTGTTGTGTTCCAAGGAGCTTGCAATCTCTCTTCTATAAGAATCCACATCCTCCGGGGTTGTCCATTTCTTATGGTTTCTTTTAAGAATCATGTTGTTTCTTTCCTGTTTAATGTTAATAAACACTTTTGCTTTCACAATGCTATGGTTACTCCCAACTGAACATCAAACATATAGTATGTAGTATTTAGTATATAATATAATAACCTAAACTAACCTGAACAAATTGTATGCATAATTGTTTAAAGTAAACTTTATTAGGGGTTAAAGAAGTGGGGGAGGAGGTTGCTTTGTATATATCGTGTTATCTATCCTTTTCAGGGTTCTTGGATTCGCAGAATCCAAAAATTAAGTTACTTTACTCTCAATTTTAAGAGGGAAAATGGATGAATGGGGTGGGGGTTGTCAATTGTGTAGCTCAATAATATTACAAGAATTTGTCCAGATTTTTGGTTAAGGTAATGGACAAATTTTAAGCATATTATTTATAGTAAAACATATAAGGATTTGAATGTGTGGTTGAGGATGTTAGAGAGGTTGCTCGGTATATATCGTTATACGTTCAGAGTTCTTGCTCGAATCTGAAAATTAACTTATTTCTTCCTTTATTTTCAATTTTTTATTAACCTTTCACCATAGAGTAGGTTCTATTAAATTATTCTTTAGTGTGAGATAGTCAAATTTAGTGTTTATCTTGGAACTGAAAGTCATCGGTTGCTGTTGGAAACCTATGGTGATTATATTCCATCGATAAAAACCTGTAAGTACTGGTTTCGACGCTTTAAAAGTGGTGATTTCGACACGGAAGACAAAGGACGTCCAAGCTAGCCGAAAAAGTTTAAAGATGACGAATTTGAGGCATTACTCGATGAAGATTCGTACCAAATGAAAAAAGAATTATTAGGAGTGAATCGCGCAACCATTTCCAAGCGCTTACAGAAAATTGGGTGCGGTACAAATTGAAACCGAGAGACGTTGAGAGACAATTTTTCACCTAGGAACAATTACTTCAAGGGCACAATCGGAAAGGTTTTTTTGAATCGTATCGTAACTGGTGATGAAAACTGGATACTTTACGGCGCAAAAAATCATGCGTGACGCCCGGTGAACCATCAACATCCTCGCCAAAGCCGAATATTCATGGCACCAAGCTTATGTTGTGCATCTGGTGGGATCAGCTAGGTGTGGTGTATTATGAGCTGCTCCAACCCAACGAAACTATTACTGGGGAACGTTATCGACAACAATTGATGCAAATCAGCCGAGCGTTGAAGGAAAAAACGACAGCAATATGCCAAAAGACACGACAAAGTGAGACGCATGAGAACCCTTGGCCACATGTTGCAAAACCCGTCTAGGAAACGCCAGAAGTGCTTGGATGAGATGTCTAACATCACTCCCCTGTACTCACCAGACATTGCTTTTTCTGATTATCACTTGATCGATGACGGTCTGTCTGAACAGCGCTTCTGTTCTTATAAGGAAACCAACAAATTGGTCAATTCGTGGAGATGAGTCGTCTTTTCAACGTGGAATTCATATGTTGCTACAAAGATGGGAAAAAGTAGTGGCTAACAATGGAAAATACTTTGAATAATCAATTTGTAACCATTTTTTTACAATAACGCGATATTTTTACCGAAAAAAACCCGCACAATTCATTTACACACCCAATGTTACCATGATGATGTATTAAACATATGAAGAATGCACTTTTGTTACATATAAAACCAGTCAACCATTAACAGGAAGCAGGAAATTACAAATTTAGAGCGATTTACCTTATAGGCGTTCTAAAATATTTAGTTTTTTTTTTAATATGGTTATAGTTCAATATTTTAGTGTTAGTGCATGATATCTACAATGTCTGGAAAGTTTACAATACTTTATTACCCACTCAAGGCATAAAAAATTCATTCACTCATTCAGCGAATGTGACTGTTTCTATACAGGGTGTGCTTCAAATTGGGATATTATATTCGGAGGATCGAACATCCCTGGAACTAATTATAGGAGAGACTTCGGTCACCAACTTTCTTTTAATATTCTAAAGAATCTAGGTTTCTGATGAGATGGGACTCCCCATTAGGCGAATAGATTTTTATTTCCGTCGCTTTTCTTCCCATTTTATCGTCCGAAACGACGAAAAACACAGCAAACAGGTCTGTTTTAAATTTAGCACACATGTAAAGTAGGGATGGAACTTACAGTTTTCAACAAATATCGCTCTAGAGGAAGGAGATGAGTGGTGTGGAGGTCAAGATATTTTATATATTTTCCTTATGTAAATTTTTCTGGGTTTACGATGACATTAAACCAGTTTCCAACATAATTATTTTTAGTCAAAATTATAAGAGGTTAAAGGGGTGGAGGTGGGTGTTAAAAAGGCTGCTTCAGAGTTTTTTTGTGTAGAAAAATCTGAAAATTGTGTTATTTTTTCATTATTTAGGTATGATCAAACCTATCAGAAATTAATAAATTGCGGGAGAAAGTTAAAGGTTTTACTTGGTAGACAACGTTACATAATATTATAAAATTACTTACACTTAATTATGGTTAAATATATAAAAAGTTAATGAGGAGAGGGAGGGAGTTATAGAGGTTACTTTTTATATATCAGGTTATATGTCCTTTCCTGGGTTTTTTTAAGTCGAGTAATCTGAAAAATGGTCCTATTTTATCATTAGTTTAAATTTTATTTTATTATTATATGGAAGGATATGTCAGATTTCATTTAGAAATATCTCTGAAGCTGTTTTCTCTACTCAACTTTTTTTTGTAATCCATTTAAAATATGGATTTACTTTAGATTAAGGGGATCATAACCGTAGCCTCTTTGCATTGAAAAGTAGGTACACTTTTCTCCAAAACCATTTAACGGATTTGAGTGAAACTCTGCATACTTGTTTTTTATGTAATGCTGAAACCACTCCTATGGGGAATTTGAAAAATATACATTGCAACATTGATCTTTCTGTATTTTGAAAATCAGCTTTTCTTAACAAGTAGTTACTTCAGTGTCCACCAAACCACCAACCCTCTACTTTGATGTTTGAAAATCCTTCATATGCGTCAATGCTCAGTATTTCCATAATAAGGACAACAAAAAATCACGTCGATATATTGTTTTGTTTTGGAAAAAAATGTACCTAAGTAAAAAAATACAACTTTTTAGGAGAGCAAAAAAAAACTAAAAACTTTTGATTTTTTTTAATCTGAAGCAGTGACTTCTAACATCTGAAGATGAACTAAGAACAAAAGAGCAGCGAAAGGTTTTCGAGAAGCCTCTAAGTCCGTGAGAGAGAAGAGAAAAAGGGCAATTCGGACGTTGGAGGAAGGGTTGCCTCCTAATCATAATGATTCGATTATATACATAATACATATTTTATTTCTATATAATTATCTAAAAAATTGTATACAAAATCAATAAATTATTCAGTTTATTTATTGAAAACAACGATAAAAGTAGAGGGGGAGGGTAGTTTAGAGAGGGGGCAGCGCAACGGGACTGGCGTGGGGCGTAATGTCTTCATAACTATACAGAACTACTCTCCGACCTTCCCAACTTTGGTGAATGATATAAACACTTCTAAAACACGTAGAGACATGCGGTTTGCGCAGATCTGTTCAGAATTTAGGGTACAAGGTGATCATTTTAAACGCTAGGCCCCGATTCATGGAAAATTGTTGGATATTTATTTCTTTTTAAATGTAGAATGGTACAGTGCATGTCAAGGAGTATACTAACGTATTTGACATTTGGTGACATTTTGTTCATCGACATACCTTTTGTAAAACGGCACTGAAAAGCTGTAATGTTTTTCAACATTTTTTCCATAAAATGTTTTTTCTAATTTGTTTTGTAAAAAATTATACAGCAAAAACCCTTTAAAATATTATTTTTTGGTCATCACGGTTACCATGGATCGTATGCCACGTTTGGCAACTATGATGTTATAGCGTAAGTGTATTGAAAACAAGGGTAAAAATTAAAAAATTCAAAATAAATCGAAAACTATTAGAAATAGGTATATGATATACTTAATAAAAGTTGGAGAGTTTTGTGAAATCTATCAGAAAAAATAATAATATACAGAGTGTGCCATTTAAAAAATTTGAGATTTTTCAATTTAAAATAGTCGAAATGCATAAATTTATATGGTTTATTTTGAACACCCTGTAGCATCTAACTCAAATTTCTTTACATATATCTTTTTTTTCATCTCTATAGAACGCTCGTACCAATTATGAGTATTCAACCTTTAGAAACAATGACGCTACTAGCAATTTTTATATAAAACTGAAAACTAGTATTTTTTTAAAAAAAATTGAAATATTAGAAAAATTCCTAGGTTTAGGTATGTAACATTATTAATAAAAAAGTTATAAAATTTTACGCAGAATTTTAAAATAAATTAGAATATAGGATGTTCCAAACAAACATATGTTATATCGGCCACACTTTTTTGAAGTACCTTGTATACTCAAAAATAATTTTAAACTGTGCACCTTAACATTCCCTAAAACTATTGTATTTGACATTTTTTCGTCATTCCCGAAACAAATGAGATAATGAACTTTACTCTATCGTTGACTCACCCTGTACAGTAACAATATGCAAAAAACTGAAAATCGATTTTTTTTCGGTAGTAACCCTCTTTACTTATTCCTTAGCAAGACAAATTTAGTGTGTATTTTGGAAGGAAAGCATGGCATAAATCACTTTACCGATTTTTTTGGATAGAAGTTAGCGAATACAAAGTGTGTCTGGAAGATTTTTAAATAATATGTTGTCAAATTTAATTAGACTATGATACGAAAATAACCAAAAATGATATAGACTATTTATAAAACATATATGTTATCATCGTAATATATATTACAAGATGTTTTTTGTTATGGTTTATTTTGATTAAATTATTATGTATGTGTGGTCCGGCGAACAGGAGGTATACGAGTTCAAGAAAAATAGAGAACAATACATATATGTTAGTAAGTTGTAGGGAGTAGGTTTTCAGGCAGAAAAGGGTTGGCGTGGACTGGGTGTGCTGCCTTGTCGCCGAGTGAAATTGGCATAAAATATCCAAGGGGGAGGTTTAAGTAAACAAGTTTATTGGTTTTTAATCTTTCAAAAAACTGAATCAATCAAAGATTTTATTTGTTTTGTCTAGGAAAAAAATATTTACGATTTAAACGTTTTTAATTACGCATTAATTATCGTATATTAAACACGGCCACCCATGTCGGTAACAAATTGCAGACGTTCATTTTGTCTAAATAGATTAATTTAATTCATTCCTCAATCGAAAACAATTAAAAAAGAATTGACCTAAAACGGTATATTCTCTAGTATCTGATACTTAAAGTTCTGACCTTATAATACACGATGAAAACTCAAACATATTAAACAAAACACATAAATTAAGAAGATGATGCAGACTAATTACTTTTGTCAAATTATAATAAGATCCTTAATACCGGACAAATATCATACATCATTACAAATATATTGTTTAGAGAAATATCGAATATCTGCATACTCTTCATGAGCCCACCCTGACAGACAGACTACACAAGTTGTCTTATTAATTGTCTGCTGAGTACATGCCCTCAATTTTGTTTCATTATTTCTTTTTTTCCTGTCTCTTTGTCTTTCTACTTTCCTTGTTAAAAATGACATAATCGGCCAAATGCAAGTTGGACTTGCGCAATTAGTGTTCCGTACGTTGATTACTTTTAAAATAAAAATTTTTGCTACGGAGGTATAAAGTAATCAATGAGTTCACAAAACACACCCCAAATGAATTTTCAAGTTTTTTTCCGGTCTTTACTGAAAACTGATTATAATTATTATTAAAGGTAATATGCATTCATGATAATTTTCGTTCAATCTACACCCTGTAGAGATTATTCCAGAGTTTTTTCAAATTTGTTGATCAGTACTTTTCGAGATAAGGTGGGGGGACAGCGATTTTTCGCAGTATTACATTATATATATTTTTGAACTCGTGTTTTTACAACCCTTCATTTGGCATCCCATTCGATGTTCCTATATTAGTGCTAAATTTTAAATTTCTATGTCAAATAGTTCCGGAAAAAATCGGGGTGTGACAGACGGACAGGCAGACGGACAGACAGACACCGAAATGATCTTATAAGTGTTCCGTATGGCACACTAAAATTAAACATTCGAAATTTCTTGGATTTCTTCACATTTCAGAGTCTCTCGATGAAAAAAAAAAAACATTTTTTCGCATTTTCATTGGCTGTCTGTTTTTTGTTGTCGAATAAATTTCGTACACGTAACACATAGGCTGAAAAGTTTTTGGTCTGACACATAGGTATCGCCCTTTTCAAAAATATAATTTTTAGAAAGTACCAGCTTTTAAACGATACGTGTCAAAACTTCATGACATTTCGACGATTAGTTTACAAGTTACAGTGATTTTAGTGTCGCTACTTTTGGTATTTTCAAAACAATGGAAACAATCGAATTTCGTGTGTTGAATAAACATTGTTTTTTGATGGGAAAAAACACCGTTCCAGCAAGGTAATGGTTTGACAAGTGTTACGAGAACTCTGCCCCGGAACATCACTCATTATTTACTGGTATGCTGAATTTAAACGCGGATGGTCGTAAAATGAAATTGCGTATGATAGCTAACCCCTTAAAGGTATTAAAAGGATGTGTTGGTCATATTTTGCATGAAAATTTGGGCATGAGGAAGCTCTGTTCGAAATGGTTACCGCGTTTGCTCACAGTGGACCAAAACAACAACGTCTTGATGATTCTGAGCGCTGTTTGGACCTGTTTAAGCGCAATAAAAAGGATTTTTTCATGCGATATGTGACAATGGATGAAACATGGATCCACCACTACACACTGGAATCAAATCGGCAGTCAGCTGAGTGGGCAGCAGCCGGTGAAAGCCGCTCGGAGCAACCAAACACTCAACAGTCGGCTGGGAAGGTTTTGGCTTCTGTATTTTGGGATGCGCATGGAATGATTTTCATCGACTATGCTGAAAAGGGAAAAACCATTAATAATGAATATTATGTAAAGTGCGTTTGAAGGCAGAAATTGTAAAGAAACGGCCTCAAATGAACAACAAGAAAGTGCTCTTTCATCAAGACAATGCACCGTGTCACAAGTCAATGGTTACGATGACAAAATTGCATGAATTTAAGTTCGAATTGCTTCCTCATCCATCGTATTCTACAGATTTGGTCCCCAGCGACTATTATCTATTCGCAGAACTCAAAAAAATGCTCGCAGGAAGAAGATTTAACTCCATTGAAGACCTTATCGCCAAAACTGACACATATTTTAAAGGCAAAGACAAATCCTTCTACAAGAGAGGTATAGAAATGTTAGAAAAGCCTTGGACACATTGTATCGTTCTTGAAGGAGACTATGTTGATGAATAAAGTTGAATTTTATAAAAAAAAATATGTTTTAAGTAGTTAGACCAAAAACTTTTCAGCCTACGTGTTATAATACTTGAAGTAAGAAAAGAACTTAATGTTTTTGAGCGATATCAGTTGAGAGGAAGGGGGGATAAGAGGACAGGAGTCGTTAAATATTTTATTGTTGTAATAGTATTATGAGAATATTTCCTGGAAACTAAAATATATAAGGAGTGATTTGACGATTCCTTCACTAAAACGCAAGTTGAAAAATACCAGCTCGAACACAAAAAGTTTTATTTAAATTGGTCCAGTAGTTTTGTAAACGAGACTAAAATACATCAATATTACACATATTCTGATGTCGGTTAAAAAAGAGAAGTTTGTCACTTTCGTAAAAAAGAAAGGATAGATTTTTATTTCCAAATTCGTTTTGATTAAAGTCTGAAGATGGCTTATATTAGAAACAAATTTGTTCCACCCTGTGCATCCTTCTAAAAACAATAACTTAAATTTTTTTCATTTATTGTATGTATGAAATTTATAATTATCTCCGACCAAGTATCAACATCCTTTATTTATGACATTTTATTACAAATATAGACCATTTTTAAAATACTCTTTATTATTTTTCATTTTCATCACTACGAGACTGATTTTTTACATGATTTAACCTTGTCAAGATAGCGGTAAATAATGTAAATCTTGTAAAAATTCAATAATAAATTGTAATTACTGTCTTAAGTAGTAAGTAAACAATGTTAATTAAATATAAAAACTTCACATAATGTTATATTAGTATATAAAGGCTACGCTGAGGATATGGTACTGATCGCAAAAAACGAGAAAAACTTGCCTAAAAGTGTACAACGAAAGCTTGGAACGCATGAATATGAGCATAAATGTGAAAAAAAAAAAACGAAGGCAATGATCATAAGCAAGGAAAACAAAACGCATGAAATATATCTAAGAGAAGAAAAGATTCAGCAGGTGGAGAGTTTCAAATATTTGGGTGCAATGGTGACGAGGGATGGAGGGCTGGATGGGGAGATTAGGGCGAGGACAGAGGCAGCGGGGAAACTCTTTAATAGTATCAAGAACACATTCCTAGGCAAAAAAAATACCAAAATCAACAAAACTACAAATCTTCAAAAGGGTGGCGACACCATAATTACGTACGGATCTGAAGTGTGAACGACAACACAAGGTCACAGAAGTAAGATACAAAGATCGAAATGAGATTCCTCAGAAAGATTGAAGGAAAGACAATACTGAATAGGATAAGAAACGTTGATATACGAGAAACACTGGAAATGAAGCCGATACAGGAGAAAATAGAAGAAAGTCAGTTGAGGTGGTTTGGACATATACAAAGAATGGGACAGGAAAGACTGGTAAGAAGAGTGTATGAAGCAAGAGAGAATAGAAAACGAAGTCGAAGAAGCCACGAAGAACATGGAGGGAGGAAGTAAGGGGAGCAATGGAGAAGAGGGGAGTGAGGTAGGAGGACTCCAACCTAACCCAACCCATTCACACCAGCCTACATCGAGAGGTATCATGGCTAAGGATTAAGTAAAAAGTAAGTAGTATATAAAGGCATAAAAAAAAGATTTTTAAAAAAGGTGTAAAATCATTATCATAAATAATTTTGTTTGTAAAAATTAACATAAATTAATTTATAAAGTTTCAAATTCTCTGAAGATAATTCTTTAAAACTTCGAAATGAGTACATGTTAGTTTGTATGAGGGTTCTATGATAAGTACCTGACATTGACAAGAAAAAAACACTTTTCTGTGTAAAATTTATTTTATTTTTCAACATAATGTTCTTTTAGCTCGGTATATTTGATCCAACTTTTTTCGCTCTCTTGTATCCCATCTAAAAAATACGATTTCTCCTAACCCTTCAAAATAGGCGTTTGCTTCAGCAGTCACCTCATCGTTTGATATTCAGAAACAGGAAATAATCGATCGGGCTAAATCTGGCGAATATGGTATATGCGGAAGCAATTCGTATCCTAACTCATGGAATTTTGCCATGGCGATGACACAAGTGTGCACGCGTGCATTGTCTTGATGAAAGAGAATTTTTTTCTTCGGCAAATGCGGACGTTTTTCTTTCACAGCATGCTTGAAATGATTCAATAAGTTGAGATAATACTCTCCATTAATCGTTGCCCTTTCCAAAGTAATCGACTTAGATTATGCCACGTGCATCCTTCAACACTGCAGCTGTGACTTTGTTGACCGATAAAGTCGCCTTGTTCTTCTTTGGTGCCGGTTCGCTACGGAAAACCCACTGTTTGGACTGTTCTTTGGTCACTGATGTGCTGTGATGAATCCATGTTTAGTCGACAGTTATGAATCGACGCCAAAAATCATTCCGATTGCGCTTTAAAAAACTCCAAACATTCTTTAAAAGTTGATACAGGTGCGTATTTATTGTCACTTGTGAGCAATCGCGGCACACACCTTGCGGGAGAGATTTTTCATATCCAAATGAGTTGTTAAAATGTTCTGCATCCGTTCATTTGAGATGCCCACAATTTCATGAATTTTTTTCAATCATTTCTGATATGGTGACCTCATTTGAATGGCCTAGACGTTCTTCATCAAAAATGGGGCTGCGATTCAATTTAGCTGTCCAATATTTGATGGTCTATCGACCGTACAGAAGTGCCCATAAACTTCGCTGAGTTCCGCTTTTATTATTCATTTTCTTTTTCAAAAACAAATATTTTATTACTTCTCGATATTCAATTTTTTCCATTGTTGTAAAATCACAAAAGTTGTTCTATTTAAATGACTGTCACTCACAAATTAAATTATGCAGCGATTTGAAAACTTGACAGGATATTTGTGAAAGGTTATGTTTACGAAAAATATAATTTTCTATAGAGTAGTAGTGCCATCTCTGGCAGAGGCCAGGTACTTATCATACATCCCTCGTAACTCAATAAAGAAGGTTAACAGAACTTGTTGTTTTTTACTTCCCTTGTTAAAGGGAAATATTGTATTTATGAAAAAAATCACCTCTCAGGATAGTTGCATTTTTATAGATTTCAGGGTACCTAGATCACAGAAAAATTTCTGTCAGACTGTTAGTAGGTGTGCCTGTTTATCGATTGGCCCAATAACTCTCGAACAAAAGGAGAAATCGACTTCACATTTGGGATATATATATATATATATATATATATATATATATATATATATATATATATATATATATGTATGTATGTATGTATGTATATATATATATATATATATATATATATATATATATATATATATATATATATATATATATATATATATATATATATATATATATATATATATATATATATATATATATATATATATATATATATATATATATATATATTATTGTACTATATACAGAGTGTTTTAAAAATTGTTGGATAAATTTAAATAGGTAAAAATTTATCGTATCGTATTTTTAGCTGCATAAAGGCATACAAATATTGTTTAATAAAAAAAATATGTTTCGCAAAAAGCCTTAGACATATTCAAGTATACTATATTGTTCCTAAATAAGAGAAATTTCAACAAGAAAATTTTCATTTTTAAATGAAGATACTAAAATCCTTCTTGTTATATGTCCAATTTAATTTAATACGTTTGTTCGGGCTAAACATAAACTTTATTGAATTATTATCGGAAATCAAGATAAGAAAAAGTTGGCCGCTTTGTTATTTATATAATTTATAAAAAAGTTGATGTCACAATCGCAGCCGATTTCGTCAGAAGATTTAGTTAAACTATCGATCAAAAATAATAAAAAGGCTCTTATTAAACTGATATTTTTGAAGCTCGACAATCATCATATCAGACGACCTTAATAATAATTCGCAGTCGATTAAACTGTAGGAAATTATTCCTTTTTAAAAAAATTTTAGTTAATTTATACACTCTTTTATCATATTAAAAATCTAAAAAACTTCAAACGACTGTATTTTCTTTGTTATTTAGCATGTGCATAGAAGATATTTGATGAGGTGATTTATTTCAGCGAGTGCTATAATCTGTTTCTAAAAAAATACCTTGACCCTGTATATAATTGAAAATATAGTCAAATTAGGCAAACATAAACCTGCAGTCCTTGTAAAGCTTTAAAAACATTAATGAAATTTAATTACTATTTATTATGAATTAATATTATTATTGATATATTCCGACCCCATCATAACAGCCATTGATAGTATATAGTAGTACCATAAAAATTAATAATCTACTCTGAGGAATAACTAAACTATTTTAGTTTTTAAATTTATGTATATTTTTATAAAAGTAAACCCAAATAACGGGATGCCGTCTAACTTTTTAGATTAATTAAAGATATTCTTGCGTCAGCACTTGTAAATTTTAAAATAAAAAAAAATGTTACGGTGGTATAAAATGATCAGACTTCACAAAACACACCCCAAATGAGTTTTCAACAAAGTTTGTTTACAATCTTTACTGAAAACTGATGACCTTGAAATTTTTGTTTTTTTATATACCAGATAAATTATTAAAGGTAATGTACTCGTGATAATTTTCGTTCAATCTATACCCAGTGGAGAATATTCCAGAGTTTTTTCAAAATTTTTTGATCAGTACTTTTCGAGATAAGGTAGGGGGACAGTGATTTTTCGCGAATTTTTGAAAATAATACAAAGAAAAGTGTGCGCAAATATTACATCATATATATATATATATATATATATATATATATATATATATATATATATATATATATTTTACTCGTGTTTTCACAAGCTTTCATTTGACACCACACTCGATGACCTAGTAAATTGTTTTTTTCTCTTCCGATTTCACCCCTCAAAACTAACCCCTTAAGTCAAAATTTAACTTTCAAAACTACACGGCTCTGATGAGGCCACCAATTCCTATATAAGTACCAAATTTCAACTTTCTATGTCAAATAGTTTCGGAGAAAAACGGGTGTGACAGACAGACAGACACCGAAGTGATCTTATAAGTATTCCGTACGGAACACTAAAAACGAAGTAAAAATGTATAGACTGAGTGTTTTAAATTTTTGAACTTCTAGAACCCCAAAAAGGTCCTACAATTCGATATATACACAGCAACCTCTCTTACAATAACTGAAAATAATTAAAAATTAACAAAACATTTAGATTCCTAGATTTCAGTAACCCTGAAAAGGACCTAAAGGATATTACACAATATAAACGAAGCCGTCCCCCTTCCCCATCTCCTTAACCCCTTTCATATTTGAATAATTGAAATACTAACTCAATTGTTAGCTTCCTATATTTCAGGAATCCTAAAAAACACGTATGATCAAATAAATACCAAGCACCCTTTTGTGTTATGTTTATTAACTCAACCAAAACTAAGAAAAATTGTCATAATGATATTGAAAATACATAAAATTTATCGACTCCAAACCCTTTCACCCCTCCCCTATAGAAAAATCGCAGAATAAATTTCATTTCTACTTAAAGATATATATATATATATATATATATATATATATATATATATATATATATATATATATATATATATATATATATATATATATATATATATATATATACATCCCAAATGTGAAGTTGATTTCTCATTTTGTTCGAGAGTTATTGGACCAATTGACAAACAGGCACACCTACAAACAGACTCAGGGAAATTTTTCTGTGATCTAGGTACCCTGAAACGTATAAAAATGCAACTATCTTGAGAAGTGATTTTTTTCACAAATACAATATTTCCCTTTAGTAAGGGAAGTAAAAAACAACTCTTAAAAGTTCTGTCAACCTTCTTTATTGGGTTACGACGGTTGTATGGTAAGTACCTGGCCTCTGCCAAAGATGGCACTACTACTATATAGAAAATTATATTTTTCGTAAACATAACCTTTCACAAATACGATAAATTTTTACCTATTTAAATTTATCCAACAATTTTTAAAACACTCTGTATATAGTACAATACAATATATATATATATATATATATATATATATATATATATATATATGCATGTATATATATATATATATATATATATATATATATATATATATATATATATATATATATGCATGTATATATATATATATATATATATATATATATATATATATATATATATATATATATATATATATAAATAAATATATAGGGTGAGTAGGGTAAAAATAGGGTAGCCTTAGTGTGTCAAAAGAGTGAGCAATAAAAGGTCTTGGATACTCAATGTGAATTACTATATGTTCTTAAGAGGAGCCCATGTATATGGACTTCATCAGGAGTTCTACAAAAGTTACATAGGATCTATTAGTTATTGTTCTTAATACTAAACATGTAGTTGTACTTACGAAACTTACAATTATTTCTTCTAAAAGAACGAAGATTTACACCTAATGTTCCACATTTTAGACATTTATGAAGAAAAGTCAAACTGGCAACACATATTTAAAATAGGAAAAACTACATAAGGATGGAAATCAATTGAGACTTTTCTATAGGCTTCATTGACCTTTATATCTTTGGTATGAGTTTGAGTCAACAAATAAGTATAAATGGAACTTAGTCGTTCAACATCTTTTTTGTGATTTAGACTATTTGTGCAGTTCTTTATGTAGCACATTTCTAGGAACTTCCTCCGAAAGGTGTTATTTTCAGTGTCTATAATAAAGGTGTCATTATAAATCACTTTGTGGTCTTTATCATTAACGTGGACACTAAGACTGGTTGCGTTAGGCTTAAACCTACAATCGCTTTTGTGGAGGGCAAGTTTTTTGGATAATTTTTGTGATGTTTGACCTATGTAACATATATCAAGTCACACTCACATTTTATGCGATAGATCATATTGGATTTTTGAAGGTTATCAATTTTATATTTTATGTTTGAGTAGAATTTATCGAGTGTTTTCACATTATAATTAGATATTGTAATATTCATACCCTTAAACAAGGAGGAAATGTCCTTCTATATATTGCAATTTCCCAAACTCCGCCTTTACGTCGGGATCTATACCAGGGACTGAACCATTGTTACGTGTATTAGTGTAAAGAAACAATTTTTTTAAGATTGTTTTTGGATAGTTATTGTCAATATTGACAATACGCTTATTGGAGACAACTTGGGGTGTCTTACATCCGACTATGGATGGAATAAGCTAATGATGATGATGTTGATAATTATATATATATATATATATATATATATATATATATATATATATATATATATATATATATATATATATATATATATAGATACACACGGATAGATATAGTATTGTAGTATTGTATACAGGTTGTTATACAAATTGTTTAATATATTTAAATAGGTCAAAACTTGTATCAAGAGGAACTGTGGAAAAATAGTGATTAATGGAGGTTCGCTATTACTCGTAAGAAAATTGATCCTAAAAATTTATAGTTTTCAGTATGCACGGCAATGATTCTAGTCAATACATACGTCAAAACAATTGATGCAAATTTTGATAATAACCTACATTCATGCAATTTTGCCGGTTAAAATGAAAAATTTAAAAAGATCTAAAACTGACGAATTAGTCACTAACTTTGGCAATAAAAGCTGGCCCTGCGTCTTTGCCTATATTAGGAGGGAGTATATAAATTTTTGTTTCATGAATCACTACATAGGGGGTCTAAGTCCGAAAAAATTTAAAACTAGCTTTGAGAAAGAGAAAGTGAAAGTAATTGTAGCTGAGAACTTACCCCTTGGCCGGATAGTATTACATAGTAATATGCAAAATAATATTGACTTTTTTCCAATGTCTCTTGTACAGGTAAAACATATCCTGAAAGTATGCACGGGATTGATTTATGTATTTTAATTGAATCTCCGATACCTTTTTACTTTTCGTTTTTAGTGTTCCATACGGATCACTTCGGTGTCAATTCGTCTGTCTGTCCGTTGGTCTGTCCGTCTGTCACACGTGATTTCCTCCGAAACTATTTGACATAGAAAGTTCAAATTTGGCATTGGGGTAGGAATTGATGGCCCGATCAGAGCCGTATAGTTTTGAAAATTAAATTTTGACTTAAAGGGGGACTGAAGTCGGAAGTGAAAAAAAAAATTACCAGGTCATCGAGTAGGGTGTCAAATGAAAGCTTGCTCAAAAATATATATAATGTAATACTTGTGCAAACTTATCTTTGTATTATTTTTAATAAATTGCCAAAAATCGCTGCCCCCCCTTATCTCGAAAAGTACTGCTCAGAAAATTTTGAAAAAATTTTAGAATATTCTCTATAGGGTATAGATTCAACGAAAATTACAAGTGCCTTTAATAATTTATCTGGTATATAAAAAAAACAAAGATCGATCGGAAACAAACTTTGTTGAAAACTCATTTAGGGTGTGTTTTGTAAAGTCATTGATCATTTTATACCTCCATAACAAAAACTGTTATTTTAAAAGCAATCAACGTACGAAACGCTAATTGCGCAAGTCTGATTTGCACTTGGCCGATTATTTATTATAAATATTCTCTTATAAATGCTTCTGATGCTTTCTTTTTTTTTTTTCTTATGGGTCTAGCACACGTGGTTCAGGGAAGTCCCTAAAGCGCTCCAGGAGCGACATGTGTGCGAAAAAAAGAAAAAGCGATTCACGTTGTTCTTGAATCGCTGTAAATTGTATTCGGTGGGAAACATAGCGCTGGGCAAATTATTTCAAAGGGATGATGTTCTCCATATAAAAGACTGCTTGTAAAGCGTTGTACGCGGAGTAACAAGCTGAACCTCATACGGATGTGAAGTACCAGCGAGACGTGTATTTGTAACATACACCGCTTTGGAAGGAATTAAGCGGGCTACATCCTTCGAATACTTCCCATGAAAATACTTGTAGAACAGACTCAAGTCGCCAACCGTTCTTCGATGTTCCAGCGAATCAAGGTCGCGGATCAGTTCCGGGTCTCCAATCAGACGAGCAGCTCTTCTCTGAACATAATCCAACAAATGCAGTATGTGTTTGGCAGCGGAGCCCTAAACATGGGAGTCGGATTCCATAGTTGGTCGGTTGAGCTTTGTAAAGAATTAACAGTTGTTGTGGGGTGTAAAGCTTTCTGGTTCGAAATAATATTCCCAACTTTTGAGAAGCCCTCCTTGCTATGCCTGCAACATGTTCATGCCAAGACAGATTTGCTCCCAAACTAACGCCCAACAAATTGAGCGACGATGCTAGGGGAATGGAGTTCCCCGACATAACTATGTTGGATTCAGCAGCGTTAACTTTTTTAGAAAAAACTGCCGCCTGGGTTTTTGTAGCGTTAAATTCCACTTGGTTACTGTCACCCTAAGATAGAATTTCTTCGAGGTCTTTGTTAAGTTGAACGATCTCCTGCTGTCTGCGGATATTCGCCTGAGCAGCAGATGCGTTCAAAGTGAATGAAGAGACAAACGTACTGTCATCTGCAAAGCTGTAGATTGGATTCCCGGTCTTTCCCAGCAGATTGTTAATGTAAATGAGAAAGAGAGTAGGAGATTGTATGGAGCCTTGGGGAACACCGGCGTTGCGTTCTTTATTACCTTTCAAATATTGCGATACTTTTAATAAATTAAATACTTCTCAGGCTCAGGCTTTAGAGCAGGAAGATCCACAATAGACCATCTCTTCTCACTGACACAAATCCTAGAAAAGAAAACCGCATTTGATCAGGAAGTCCATGTCTTGTTTGTTGATCTAAAAAAGGCCTACGACAGCGTGCCCCTAATGAGATTGTGGGAAACACTACAACAGAGTAATGTAAGGACCGAAATAATTAAAGCCGTAAAATCCTTATACCAAGACGCAAGAAGTAGTGTGAAAACCAAATATGGTATAACAACAGGGTTCCCGGTCACGAAGGGTCTCAAACAGGGCTGCTGTATATCCCCAACGCTATTTAAAATCTATTTGGAGAGTGCACTGAAGAACTGGAATGCAGGAAATGTAGCAGTATGGGATTACCACTGGATGACGATACTACATTGTACACGCTATCATTCGCAGATGACCAGGTAGTAGTCGCTCAGGACATCGATGATATGGAATACATGACACGAAAACTTATGGATGAATATGAAAAATGGGGCCTAGAAGTCAATATTAAAAAGACCGAGTACATGTGCGTCGGAGGACAACAGCAGGACTTGAAACTGGCCACAGGACACACCATCAAACACTGTGCCAGTTATAAGTATTTGGGAACGAGAATATCTAGGGACGGAACACTGGAAGAAGTAATATTCGAGAGGAATATCCAAGGAAGAAAAGCGATTGCAATGCTTAATAGTATACTATGGGACAAAAACATAACCATTGAAAATAAGAAGAGAATTTACAACTCAATAGTGAAAAGTATAATAACTTACAGCTCCCAGGTGTGGCCATTAAAGGAAAGAACAGAAAAAATACTAAAAGCTACAGAAATGGATTTCTGGAGACGAGCAGCCAGAAAATCCAGAAAAGACCGCATACCAAATGACACGATAAGGCGAGCTTTAGAAATAAAGCACGATATAGTGGACGAAATCAGAACCCAACAGTTGGTATGGTACGGACATGTACAGAGAATGTCACAAGACCGACTGCCTAAAAAGATTTTAAATTGGAACCCTCATGGAAAAAGGAAGCGAGGAAGACCACGCCAAAGCTGGAGAGCAGGAATCAACAAGGAAGTACTAGAGAGAGATCTGGAGGAGGAGGGATGGAGAAACCGGGAGGAGTGGAAATTAGGCATCGGAAGACGGAAGACGTTATAAAACCGATTGATATATATATATATATATATATATATATATATATATATATATATATATATATATATATATATATATATATATATATATATATAAATACTTCTTATAGTGCTTGTAATTTAGTTGTTGACAGGTGGATATTTTAGAGGGTACCTATGTACTGGCTATATTCAAAATGGTCTTAATAAACATATAAATACATTTTGCGCCATGAGATTAGAACATGGAATAATTGGGCTATTGGAGAGTAATGATCTCTGCAGCTGCCTTATGCAATCGAAGACGAAATGTCGGAAGGTCTCTCCAAAATGATTCGGATTAGGAAAACCTCATACTTTATGATTTTTCTTTTTTAACTGTTTTTCATTTACAACCATACATTCCTATCTCATGTGAATTTTGCCTGACGATGATAAATTATTTAAATTATAACCAAGAAAAATAAATAATTAAGACCTCGTGAAAAAAAAGTCGTTAGGATATAACCCCAAAACTTATAGTATAATTTATATGTCAACCAATTTAAATGAAGTTACTATAAACATTAATATATTTAAAACGATAATAATTATTATGGTAGATATTTAAAAATTTAATACATTAGTGTTAGAGGCTGTTAAAAAAACGAGTTTATATACAGCGTGACGAATATCGCGTCTCATCTCATAAGCCTTCCGAAGTCCATTCCTGAACATAGGCTTCCCTCATTGATCGCCATCTCTCTCGGCATTGGGCAATTCTATACTACATTAATCCCGCTGACCTCTTGATATCGTCTGTCCATCGAGTGAGTGGTCGTCTCCTGGATCTTCTTTCGAGATATGGCCTCCATTTTAAAATAGTGTGTGGCCATCTTCTCTCTTGATCACGAGCTATATGTCCCGCGTAATTCCATTTCAGTTCCGCCACGGCCTCTACTACATCTCTGCATTTTGTCACCCCTCGGATCCAGTCATTTTTCTTTCGGTCCCTCACAGATATTCCCAGCATCTGCCTCTCCATTACTCTTTGCGTAACTCTAAGCTTGGGCATAGATTTTTTCGTTAGAGTCAATGTCTGAGCCCCATATGTCAAAATCGGCAGAAACACATTGATCGAAGATTTTTGACTGTATACTCATTGGTATATTTTTATTCCTGAGTATGTCTCCGAGTCTACCAAATGCACCCCAGGCGAGTCTCCTTAGTCTGGCGATTTCAACTGTTTGGTTCTCTTTGCCTAATGCAATTGTGGGCCCCAGATACACATAACTTTCCACATTTTCAAGTATTTCGTTGTTTATTTCGATCAACGGATCTGTGCTGCACATGACTTTGGTCTTGGAGATGTTCATGTTGAGGCCTATTTTCGAACATTCGATGTCTAGTTCTATCAGCATCTGTTGAAGGTCTTCAGTATTTTCAGCTATGATAATGATATCATCGGCATATCTCAGGTGATTCAGCCGTTTTCCATCTATTAGAATACCTCTATCATGCCAGTCTAACCTTTTGAATTCATCTTCAAGAGCCAACGTAAACATCTTTGGTGACAATACATCTCCCTGTCTTATGCCTCGTTTTATTCTAATCGGTATGGTTTTTTTCATTGATATAAAACAGTTGAAGTGGCGTTATTACATATATACTTTAAGAGTTCCACATATCTGGAGTCCACTCTCGCATTTTCCAGTGCTCTGAAAAAAGCCCAATTTTCCACTGTGTCGAATGCCTTTCGAATATCGCGTAACTTCTTTAAAATATCTGGTAGGATTTAATATAATTAGCGGCCATGAATAAGGTTTTTGTAAGCAAAGATCAACAGGAGATCTTTTAACTTATAATACACATATTTTAGAGAAAATGTAGAGGTTGAAATTGACAAATCTAAGGTATTCGACCATGCTTGGTATGATGTATTGTTGGCAAAGCTACGCTATTTGGTATATCTGAAAGGTGTCGTTTATCGCTCTCAAGTCTACTTAGAGAGCTTATTATATCAGTCGCAGTTTGACAAATTTTTCTCTCATACCTTCACTATCACTGCAGGTGAGCCCAAAGGCCCCATACTGTCTCCTACTATCTTTATCCTTTACATTAATAATCTGCTATAAATGCGAAGAAATCTAATCTACAGCTCTGCCGATGACAGTAGGCTTATTTCTTTATTTACCTTGAACACTCGAACATTAGCCATCCACGCAAATATCTACAGACAGCAAAAAGTTGTTCAATTTAACAAAGACCTGAAAGAAATTCTATCTTGGGGTGACAGTAACCAAATGGAATTTAATGTTATAAAAAGCCAAGTAGTCATTTTTTCATTCCACGTTAACTCGGAGCAAATGTCTTGGCATGATTCTGTTGTATGTATCGCAAAGAGAGTTTGTTTAAAGCAGGACTTCTGGCGTCATTTTGTGACTGTAGACGAAACGTGCATCCACCATTACACCCCGGAGATCAAACGGCAGTTGGTGAAGGTGAAAGGGCAGCGAAAAAAGCGAAAACAGTTTTTTCAAAGGGAAAAGTGATGGCAACTGTTGCGAATCACAGATTATGCTCATGATTAATTATTTGAAAAAGGGCAAAATAGTAACTGGTTCTTATTACGCATAGTTAATATACCGTTTGCACAGTGGGTTAAAACAGAACGTTACGCGGGCTCTTCAGAAAAAAGGGTTTTTTTTGGAATAAGTAAAACTATCTAATTTTGAAAGACTTACGGGGAGAGGCTGTTTTTGCACGTTTTTTTTGCATATAAACATTGATACGTAAGCGTACCAAATTCTACTATGCTATTGACAACCACTGACCGAAACTGCTCGGGAAAACTCAGTTCATTTATACGCATGTATTGAGATGATTATGCTACATTTACAGTCATAGTAAAATTCCAACCAATAAGGAACTTTGCTGTGAAATTTTCTTTGCGGAAAACACGAAGAGAACAAATCACAAGATTTTTTAATGTATTTTGTAATTGCTGATTATTTAATTCAGTTTAGTTTCAGTTAGAACAGATTAACAAAAACGGTTACCTCCCGATTTTTTCTCATAAATTTTTCAAATTTAGCCCATTTTAAGCCTATTTAAAAAAAAATCTTTTTTTTTCTGAAAAGCCCACGTACCGAAATTTTACCAAAAAATGACAATAAACAATTTTGTGATAAGGTTAGATTATAACCGAAAAAAATCTGGTAAAAGTTCACTAAGCGGGCTTTTCAGAAAAAGGAATAGGCTTAAAATGAAAGATTTGCGAGAAGAAGTGGGGGGAGGCCGTTTTTGCTATCCTGAACTAACCGGAATTAACCTGAACTATTTAATCAGTAAGTAGAAAAATACATTAATGTGCTACCTTAATGTGCAAAAAAAAAATAATGTACGTGCTATATTAGTGACTTAGTTGAGGTTAACTCGGATTAACAAAAATGGCCTCCTTCCGATTTTTCCTCGTAAATTTTTCAAAATTGGGCCATTTTAGGCCTATTCCTGGAAAGCCCGCGTAACGAAGTTTTACCATAGAATTTTTAGTAGGACTCAAAAATAAAATAATATACAGGGCTTCCAATTTAAAAAAATTCAAAACATTTTATTGCCAACGTCAGCATGTGCGCCGTGTAACACCCTATAAGTTTATTTAAACATATATATGTATATATATATATATATATATATATATATATATATATATATATATATATATATATATATATATATATATATTAATACCGAAGTAAAACAATAGATGTTTTTACTTCGGTATTAATTTACAATGAATTTCCATCAAGTAACGGCTACCTCAGTGAATAATATATATATATATATATATATATATATATATATATATATATATATATATATATATATATATACTGAAAGGCAGTAAAAGAGCTACTGGCAACAAACAATTCACAACAAGTAACACTGGGATCGCTCTTATGGGTTGAGAATGCGAATAAAAGTTAGTAATGCATTTTTTTCCAACTGAATTTTATTCTTAATATTCTTTCATTTCGTTTTTGTTTACAAACTTCTTCAGGAGATCTGTAATAGAGAGAATCACGGATAACAAGTTAATTAAATAAAATATAAAAGTAAATGAATTTTCGTTCTAGTCATACAAAGTCAATTTATACTTAACAGAATGTATCAGTGATTACTCTCCAAACTAACGCTAACAGCGTAAACATCAACATGGCAGCAAATAAGTCATAAAAAGGTAACATACACTTAACTAGGATTTAAAATTAACAGGATGATCAAAGATTTCATTTTACCAATTATTCTAGAGTCCTAATTTCAACGAGGCATGCCTCCATTTGCATTTGACAGAAGACAGAAGTTGTATTTTAAGGTTATGTATAAATCAATCATCATAGTACTTGCATCTGACATTTATTAATTACTAACTGCGTACAATTCAAATAGGCTTTTGATTTATCCATAATCTTAAAATACAACTGTCTTCTGTCAAATGCCAATGGAGGCATGCCACGTTGAAATTAGGGCTCTAGAATAATTGGTAAAATGAAATCTTTGAACATCCTGTTAATTTTAAATCCTAGGTAAGTGTATGTTACCTTTTTATGACTTATTTGCTGCCATGTTGAGGTTTTACGCTGTTAACGTTAATCACTGATACATTCTGTAAGTATAAATTGACTTTGTATGACTAGAACGAAAATTCATTTACTTTCATATTTTACATATTTAACTTATTATTAGTGATTTTCTCTATTATAGATCTCCTGAAGAAGTTTTTAAACACAAACGAAAGCTTGAGTATATTAAGAATAAAATTCAGTTGGAAAAAAAAATGCATTACTAAGTTTTATTTGCACTCTCAACCCATAACAGCGATCCCAGTGTTACTTGTTGTGAATTGTATATATATATATATATATATATATATATATATATATATATATATATATATATATATATATATATATAACACATGGGCTGAAAAGTCCCGGGCCTAACAAAGAAAACACGGTTTTTTTGGTTCAAAATTAGCTTTATTCATCAACGTAATCTCCATCAAGAGCAACGCAATCATTCCAGCGCCGCTCTAACATTTCAATACCACTTTTGTAGAACGATTTATCTTTTGCCTCAAAATAGGCCTCAGTTTCAGCGATAACCTCTTCATTCGTGCGAAATTTCTTACCGGCGAGCATTTTTTTCAGGTCTGCGAACAGCCAGTAGTGGCTGGGAGCCAAATCTGGCGAATACGGTGGATGTGGGAGCAATTCGAAGTTCAATTCATGTAGTTTTGCCATTGTTTTGATTGACTTGTGACACGGTGCGTTGTCTTGATGAAACAAAATTTTTTTCTTTGCCATATGCGGTCGTTTCTTTGCAATTTCGGCCTTCAAACGCTCCAATAACGCTATATAATATTCACTGTTGATGGTATTTCCTTTCTTAAGATAGTCGATGAATATTACACCACGCACATCCCAAAATACCGAGGCCATAACCTTTCCAGCCGATTGTTGTGCTTTCGGGCGCTTTGGACGAGGTTCACCAGTTGCTGTCCACTCAGATGACGATCGTTTTGATTCCGGAGTGAAGTGATGGATCCATGTTTCATCCATTGTCACATATCGATGCAAAAATTCCGGTTTGTTACGTTTAAACATGGCCAAACACTGCTCAGAATCATCAACACGTTCTTGTTTTTGATCAACAGTGAGCAAACGCGGCACCCACTTTGAACAGAGCTTTCTCATAGTCAAATGCTCATGCAATATAAAGCCAACACGTTCTTTTGATATCTTTACGATGTCAGCTAACTCACGCAACTTCACTTTTCGATCATTCAAAACGATTTTATGGATTTTTTTTATGTTTTCTGGTGTTACCGCCTCATTTGGACGTCCACTGCGTTCTGCATCATCGGTGTCTCTACGACCACGTTTGAAGTCAGTAAACCAACGTTTTATTGTTGTTTCTGATGGAGCGGAGTCCCCATAACACTCTTCAAGCCATTGCTTCGCTTGAACGGTATTTTTTCCCATCAAGAAGCAGTGTAAAATTAAAACACGAAATTGTTTTTGATCCATTGTTTTGAAAATAACAAAAGTAGCGTCATTCTTAGTACAATAACTCACAAACTAATGAATAGAATATCATGAAATTTTAACAGCTGTCTTTTAAAGGTTAGTATTAACTGAAAAAAAGGTGACTGCAATAAAACTAGCGCCATCTATGTGTTAGGCCCGGGACTTTTCAGCCCATGTGTTATATATATATATATATATATATATATATATATATATATATATATATATATATATATATCTAACGTAATATGTAAATATGTCTAGCGTCTTTTCAATACAAACATAATTGATCCGCTGATGTCTACAGAGCGATCCTACAGCTTTTGTAACTCCAACTACTAGCATGTAACGTGATTCTGCTGCTAAAATTTTGCGAAATCTTAGAAACCTGGGATTGGTGGACTAGTTACAGACATACCTTAATATTCAGTAAAATAGTAATGGCTATAACTTATAAATTGTCTAAATGGAATTTTTCATTTCGCAGAGCGTCTACGCAGCTTCCGCAGCAAGGCGGAAATCATAACACCAGTGAACAGCACTGTTACTAAATAGTTATGGTCTATGTAACATAAAATTTCTGGAAATGCATTCCTTTGGAATAGCCTTAAGTTAACGATACATTGCCCACTCTCTATAATATCATAATTATTTCAAATAATCATATAATGATTAAAAAATTTTTGAAGTGAATGGAGAATATCATAAGTTTATTTTCATTTAATAGTATTATCTACACTTTTTGCGTTTAAAGTTTATTAATAGGCAATGGTCATCGATCACTATGTCAGTACAAATAATAACGATTGCACTATACAAGGCAAACATTTATCAGACTTTTTAAGTAAGATCAAAAAATAAGAAACTATTAGGTAAAACTGATTGCTGTTCGTGAACTAAATATGTGATAAACCTAACAACTAAAATATTCTATACCACAGGGAAGACAAACCATGTTGTTCATGAAACCGTTTCCCGCCAAATCAATCATCTGTAATATTTCAGGGAATGCGTAAAGACAAATAGTGGAGTAAATTCCAACCGTGCCTGATTCAAAAAGTTGCTTTACTCCACTTTCGTGCTACATCGCTAAGAAAAATGAATGGTAATCTGCTGTCTTGTAGTAAAATCTGCGCTGGATATGTACCGGTGTGACCACTTATACTTATTAATTTTAATAGCTGGGTATACGTAGTTCTATGTAACGTAAAAATATATTCAGCTGTTATTTGTACAAGGGCCGTCTGTTAAACTTTTACAAATGACCACTAGACGGCGCTATTTTATTTATATTACCATTGTTGTAAAATTTGACATTTGTTATTGTTAAAACAACGGTAGCTCAGAAATTGTCCGAGTAGTTTGTTTACAGTTAGTGTTTAAAAAAAAACAGTTTTGTGAACAAATCGAAATTTCACGTGAAGATTTCCGTTAGATGATTTTTTACTATTTTTGTAAAGGCTTAACTCAACAACAATGCCTCGAATCGCTTCGTTCGACTTTTGGTAATGAATCACTATCAGAAAGAAAACAATTGTTTTGCAAAATTTCGTCACGGTTGTGCTTCCATCAGCGATGAATTTCGTGAAGTTAGACCAAAATGTTGTTCCAAAAAACATCGATGCTGTGCGCAACATAATTGAAGAGGATAGGAATTTGACCTATCGTGAGATAGGGGCATCCTTAGGCATATCGGAGACTCCAGTACATTCGATTTTGCATGAACATTTAGCTGTGAAGAAGATCTGTTTCCGATGGATTCTGCATAATTTGACCGTGACTCAAAAACAGGCTGGTGTCAATTGGTGTAAAGATATGTTAAAAAAAAATCGACCTAGGACATATAAAATCCGTATACAACATCGTAACAGAAGACGAAACTTGGATATATTCATACGAGCCGAAAACTAAGCAACAATCGACTATTTGGGTGTTCCAAGATACGGTTCATCCTGGAACACCCAAACGAAATTGTAGTCATCAGTAGTAATCCAACAAAAGTGGTTTGTTCGCGAAACACTTTCAGGAAAAATAACCATTGGTTTCTTTGGTTATACTGGATATGTTTGAACAATTGCTTTAGAGGATCGAAGAACCATTAATGCTGAATGGTATACAACTTGTTTGCTAGAAGTCATTGATGAAATCAGGAAAAACAACCGAAAACGTCGAATCATTCTTCATCATCACACAGCACATGAAATAGTTGATTATTTGACGGGGAAAAACTTCGAATTAGTGTCTCATTGGCTGTATTCACTTGATTTATCGCCTAACGACTCCTTTTGTTCCCGAATGTTAAAAAAAGGCGTGGGAGTAATTTTTACCACCTCAAGAAGCTGTTTAATCCTCTCAAAACCATGTTTTTGAGAGACCAACGTCAGAGTGGAAAAAATGTTTTTAAAATTGATTCGAACGTATACAAAAGTGTATAAATCTTAAAGGCGAATATTTTGAGAAACAATAAAAGGATTTTTTTTTCATCGTTTTTATAAAGATTTAAAAGGTAGCCCTCGTAGGAATATACATTGCCCACTCTGTATAATATCATAATTATTTCAAATAATCATAGAATGATGAAAAAATTTTTGAAGTGAATGGAGAATATCATAAGTTTATTTTCATTTAATAGTATTATCTACACTTTTTGCGTTTAAAGTTTATTAATAGGCAATGGTCATCGATCACTATGTCAGTACAAATAATAACGATTGCACTATACAAGGCAAACATTTATCAGACTTTTTAAGTAAGATCAAAAGATAAGGAACTATTAGGTTAAAATTGATAGCTGTTCGTGAACTAAGTATGTGATAAACTTAACAACTAAAACATTCTATACCACAGGAAAGACAAACCATGTTGTTCATGAAACCGTTTCCCGCCAAATCAATCATCTGTAATATTTCAGGGAATGCGTAAGGACAAATAGTGGAGTAAATTCCAACCGTGCCTGATGCAAAAAGTTACTTTACTCCACTTTCGTGCTACATCGCTAAAAAAATGAATGGTGACCTGCTGGCTTGTAGTAAAATCTGCGCTGGATACGTACCGGTGTGACTACTTATACTCATTAATTTTAATAGCTGGGTATACGTAGTTCTATGTAACGTATTAAAATACAAAAATATATTCAGCTGTCATTTGTACAAGGGCCGTCTGTTAAACTTTTACAAATGACCACTAGACGGCGCTATTTTACTTATATTACCATTGTTGTAAAATTTGACATTTGTTATTGTTAAAATAACGGCAGCTCAGACATTATCCGAGTAGTTTGTTTACAGTGAGTATTTATCAAAAAACAGTTTTGTGAACAAATCACTATCAGAAAAGACTGTTTAGAATTGTTTTGCATAATTTCATCATGCGCGTGCTTCCATCAGCGATGAATTTCGTGAAGGGAGACCAAAGTCGATTGTTGTTTGCGTGAATATTTGGCTGTGACGAAGATCTGTTCTCGATGGATTCTGCATAATTTGACGGACACTCAAAAACAGGCTTGTGTCAATTGGTGTAAGGAAATGCTACAAAAATTCGACCGAGGACATATAAAATTCGTATACAACATCGTAACAGAAGACGAAACTTGGATATATTCAGACGAGCCGAAAACTAAGCAACAATCGACTGTTTGAGTGTTCCAAGATACGGTTAATCTTGGAACACCCAAACGATATTGTAGTCATCAATAGTAAACCAACAAAAGTGGTTTGTTCGTGAAGCACTTCCAGGAAAATAACCGCTTGTTTCTTTGGTTAAATTGGATATGTTTGAACCATTGCTTTAGAGGATCGAAGAACAATTAATGCTGAATGGTATACAACAACTTGTTTGCCAGAAGTCATCGATGAAGTCAAGAAAAACAACCGAAAATGTCGCATCATTCTTCATCATGACAATGCCAGCTCTCACACAGCACGTGAAACAGTGCGTGTGTGCAATTATTTGACGGGGAAAAACATCGAATTAGTGTCTCATTGGCTGTATTCACTTGATTTATCGCCTAACGACTCCTTTTGTTCCCGAATGTTAAAAAAAATGCGTGGGAGTAATTTTTATCACCTCAACAAGCTGTTTAATCCTCTCAAAACCTTGTTTTTGAGGGACCAACGTCAGAGTGGAAAAAATGTTTTTAAAATTGGTTCGAACATATGCAAAAGTGTATAAATCTTAAAGGCGAATATTTTGAGAAACAATAAAAGGCTTTTTTTTCATTGATTTTGTAAAGACTTAAAAGGTAGCGCTCATAGGAATATAATTTACTTTCTTCTCTATTTCATTAGATTATACTTTTAATGATACTGAGAAAGCAGTGAACCAAGGCATTTTTAAATCTTGCAAGTCTGACAATGTTACATTTGCCTGATTGGTTGCAGCAGTTGATTTAGTTAACCAAACTACCTATATTTAAAGAACGACCATTCTTATCTTGACATTGACCACTCAATAATAAATATTAAGAAAAAAAAAACTAATTTGCAGTAGTTCAGCATTTATATGGAGATTACAAATAATAATAAATTATTATGAAATATTTTAATAATTGCAAAATTCCTGATTAATTTATTTCCAATGTCGTTAATTCTTTTGGTTATTAAATAACAAATAGTTACGTAATAATAATAAAAAAAAATACCTGTAAAGGACAATGTTGAATACACTGCAATTGAACTTCTGACTCAACACGATCATAAATAATGTTCGCCAAAGTACATGACACTGAACAAAACACTAGAATAATTAGCTTGCTAGTCATTATTTCACAAGGTAGTATCTTATCCTAAAGACATATTGACACCACGCAAAATATTCCTCCTAAAAAGTTTAAATTGGCGCGCGGGAAATATTCAAACTGATATCACGTCACTACGTCAGTTCGAAAAACAAATAAGCGCGCGCTAATTTGACTCGACATCGAAGCAGGCTGGAGAAGGATTAATAAGCGCAGTGTTGAAAAGTCAAGAGAAGGGGAGAGCGAGAGCACGAAGCCTAACGAGGGCCCGCCCCCACTGGACTTATAACGACAAGTGCATAAAACAGAAAAAATAATTACTTTGTCAAACAAAGCCTAACCATTTCCGTTGTTTGTCGCAATTAAACCTGTTGAGGGCCTGCATTTTTTCTCCCTAGAAGTTAACCCTCTTTAAATTCTTCATTTGTCCACTTCCGGTAGCGAAGAATCTACAATTATTTAAGTTAGCGTCAGTACTAGACACGAATAGGTGAAGCAACCGATTTAGGCGGCAAAACATCATAGTCTTCCAAAGTTTCTGTTAATAATTTCATTGATAAATTTAAAAGCTTTCTGTGAAATAATAAGTCACTGCAACGAGATAATAAATATTTTTTTAACATACAATATGTACCCTGAAAAAGCTTACTATCTTATTATATCTATAGTAGTGCAGTAAAAAAAGCATTTGAAATTGCACAATTTAGAGGCAGCAATATTATGATTTTATTCTCTCTGGGGTATCACTAGGAGTATTGTTCTGAGTTTTGGACCTCGAAAAACTTGTGCTCTTTTGTTTATAAATAATTGAAGTTTTCAAAACGCGTTTTTTGAGCTTAAAACGCGAGTAACTCCGCTTATATATGTCGGATTGAGAAGAAAAAAAAACAAACTCTTCGTAATGAAATTTCCATTAAATTGCCGTTAGTTTTAAGTCGGTCCAATGTGTACAGGGTGAGTCAACGATAGAGTAAAGTTCATTATCTCATTTGTTTCGGGAATGACTAAAAAATGTTAAAGACAATGGTTTTAGGGAATGTTAAGGTGCACAGTTTAAAATTGTTTTTGAGTATGCAGGGTACTTCAAAAAAGTGTGGCCGATACAACATATCTTTTTTTAAATTGAACATCCTATTTTCTAATTTAATTTTAAATTTTGCGTAAAATTTTATAACTTTTGTATTAATAATGTTATATATCTAAACCTAGTAGTTTTTCTAATATTTCAATTTTTTTTTAAAAAATACTAGTTTACAGTTTTGTAAAAATTGCCAGTAGCGCTATTGTTTCTGAAGATGGAATTCCCATAATTGGTACGAGCGTTCTCTAGAGATGAAAAAAGATATATGTAAAGAATTTTGAGTTAGATGCTACAGGGTGTTTAAAATAAATTTATACATTTCGACTATTTTAAATTGAAAAATCACAAATTTTTTAAATAGCACACCTCGTATATTAATATTTTTTCTGAAAGATTTTACAAAACCCTCCAACTTTTATTAAGTATGTCATATACCTATTTCTAATAGTTTTCGATTTATTTTGAATTTTTCAATTTTTACCCTTGTTTTTAATACACTTACGCTGTTGTGAAAACATAAACAAATAGGCAAATTATTCCAAAGGGATGATGTTCTCCATATAAATGATTGCTTGATAAGCGTTGTAACAAGCTGACCCTCATACGGATGTGAAGTATTAGCGTGACGTGTACTTCTAACATGCATCACTCTGGAAGGAATTAAGCGGACCACATCCTTCGAACACTTTCCGTGAAAATACTTGTAGAATAGGCTCAAGTCGCCAACCGTTCTCCGATGTTCCAGCGAATCAAGGCCGCCTGTGAGTTCCGCGCCTCCAATCAGACGAGCAGCTCTTCTCTGAATAGAATCCAACAAATGCAGCGTATGTTTGGGAGCGGAGCCCCAACCATGAGAGCAGTATTCCATAGTTGGTCGAATTTGAGCTTTTTAAAGAATTAACAGTTGTTGTGGAGTGTAAAGCTTTCTGGTTCGAAATAATATTCCCATCTTTTGAGAAGCTCTCCTTACTATGCCTGCAACATGTTCAACTTTTTTAGAAAAAACTGCCGCCTGGGTTTTTGAAGCGTTAAATTCCACTTGGTTACTGTCACTCCAAGATAGAATTTCCTCCTGGTCTTTGTTAAGTTGAATGACTTCCTGCTGTCTGCGGATATTCGTCTGAGTAGCCGATGTCCGAGCGTTCAAAGTGAATGAAGAGATAAGTGTACTGTCATCTGCCAAGCTGTAGATTGGATTCTCGATCTTTTCCAGCAAATCGTTAATATAAATGAGAAATAGAGTAGGAGACAGTATGGAGCCTTGGGGTACACCGGCGTTGATAGTGAAGGTGTTAGAAAGAAATCCATCGACTGCCACTTGTAAAGAACGCTCTGTGAGGAAACATGAGAGCCACAAACAGAACCTTTTAGACATACCATAAGAACGTAGCTTAGCCCATCGTGCCAAACACTGTCGAATGCCTTGGACATGTCAAGAGCAACCGCTCGACATTCTCCAAAGTGTTCAATTGCGTTGTTCCAAACATGTGTTACATAAGTCAGAAGATCTCCTGTTGATCTATTTTTTACGAAAGCCATAATGTTGAATCCTTCAAGATATTTTAGAAGATGCTGATTGATACCCCTTTTTCATGAATTTCGATATTATTGAAAGCAGTGCGATTGGTCGGTAGTTATTTGGCAAGGTTTTCGTGCCTTTTTAGGTATCGTTTGAACTGTGGCACATTTCCAGCAGGAAGGAAATATTTCCTTTCTGTAGGATAGGTTGAAAAGTCTACAGAAAACTGGTGTTAGTTCCCTAGCACAATTTTTGAGAACTATGGCAGGTATTCCGTCAGAGCCAGAAGTCTTTTTGGGGTCTAGCTTCATCAAAATACGTTTTAAGATACGCTGTCTGAAGACAATCGTTCATCGTTTTACTATATTTTCCTTCACTTTCCTTAGCATAAAGGGCGTTATTGTCCTGCACGCATACCGTATCCTATTTTTCATATCTACTGGTGTTATAGGGGAATTTACATAAACACGATCTTTAATGTAGCCCCACAAAAAGAAGCCTAAAGGTGTTAAGTCACATGACCGAGGGGCCACTGAATGAATCCATCCCTACCGATCCATTTTGTGGGTAACGATCGTTTAAAAATTCCCGAACTTCCCGGTGGTAATGAGCAGGAGCTTCGTCTTGTTGAATCCACATTTGTTCCCTTTCAAAGTTACCAACTTCTTCAAGACGCTTCGTTTTGCAAAAATTTTAGATATCTAGGCCCGTTAAGCGGTTCGCGGAAAAGATATGGACCAATAATTCGGAAATTTAATATTCCACACCATACAATAAGCGACGAATGGTTTTGGTTTTAAACTTCCCGGACCCAAAATGGATTAACTGTTGAATAATAATGCATGTTATGGCTGTTAACTGCTCCCTTACTGCGAAAAGTAGCTCTATTGCTCCATTCACGGCCTCTATTGCTCCATTCACGGTGGTAAAAAAGTTTACTCGTAGTCCAAAATCACGGTCTTTAAGTTCTTGGTGTAGTTCCATATGAAAGGGATGATATTTGTATTTTCTAGTTGTGCGATTAGCCGTAGATTGGGATGTTTCAGATAAGTTAGCTAGTTGATGGCTGCTGTTTGTTATCTAAAGTTTGAGTTGCCCGCCACTTTATACCATTTAGTCTAAAATGAATCTTTTTTTTTCCAAAATTTAGGTCTCGACGTCAAGTATTCGATGCCATTACAAAATTTTTTTAAGTCATTTTAACCGTTTTGTTTATTAATCAAATAACAATTATTGAAATTTTGAAAAAAAATTGTTAATGAAAATGATTTTTTTTTAAAATAAAGATCTTGCGATTCTCTATCAGATGTGATAAAAAATTTTCAATTTTTTTTTTCAAGATGACCGAAAAAAGGCATTTGTTTTTATTTGATTAATAAACAAAAGTAAAAAAAAAACGATTAAAGTAACTCCACAATTTTTTTTTAATGGCATGGGAAAGCTGGCGTCAAGACTTACTCTTTGAAAAAAAAGATCCATTTTGGACCAAATGGCATAAAATGGCGGGCAATTCAAATTTTAAATAACAAATTCAATTGTGCCCACTGGGATCAATATTTATGTACCAAAATTTTAGGGTATTTTTGCCTGTTTTTTCAGTTTTGTAGGTTATGTGTACACTTGAGCGACTTAAAACTAACGAGGATTTGTTGTAAATTTCATTACGAAGAGTTTTGTTTTTTTTTGTCCCGATCCGACATATGTAACTGGAATTACTCTCATTTTAAGCCCAAAAAACCCGTTTTGAAAACTTCAGTTGTTTATAAGCAAAAGAGCAAGTTTTCGATGTCCAGAACTAACGCCATTTCTACTAATGATACCCCACAAAGAATAAAATCATAATATTACTGCATCTAAACTGTGCAATTTCAAATGCTTTTGTTAGTGCACAAAATAAATTGATAAATAAAAAATTCCTTATTGTTTGTCAAACTACAGTCTTTTCAAAATAATTTCTTATGAATAATCTCATCTAAACGTCAACCATTACATTTCTGACACTCTCCTAAGCGAGTTGTGAAATTATTAATTATTATTCGGCACGTCGTTGTCTTTCTGGATATATTTCTTTATTTGTTTTAGAGAACAGAGTCAGCAGAGTCCTCTGTAATAAGTACTTTCGAGTATCTCTAAGAGAAAAAAAAACCATCGGCATGTCACTTCTTTTGGAAATCAATATATCTGCAAAAAATTTATGAATGACTGGCAAAAGTGTGTTTAAAGTGTGCAATGTAGACCCATAATATTGACTCCATCTGCAGAATCGCATACTTAAATCGATGCCGATGATTTAAAATAATGTTGAGCTGGAAGAAGCAGGACGTCCGGACGATGTCAATCGGCCGTGATTCCACCTCGGGTTCCTAAATATTTTAAAGCGAGTGTAAAGAAGATTTTAATCATCTTTATATGTGACATCCTTAAAGAATTATGAGTCGATTATTTCACGGATCTACATTTCGATCAGAGCCGTCACTTTGGATATGTTGGACTCCAAAAACGCCAATTCTGCCGTTTGATGTAGTCGTTAAGGTAGGAACATGCCCCATTCGAGAATAAAATTAGGGGAAATGTTAAAAAGCATTCAAATATTTGTGTTGCAACTATTTGGTCTATAGTTAATAATGCTTTAAATAAGAACAACACACAAAGTTCTATTTCGTTTCTCGTAGATTCTGAGCTTACTTCTGAACCAATCGTGGTTGCAAACACATTTGTAAATTATTTTTTTAGTACTATCTCTGAACACAAACTACAAAATAAATATGGATCAGCTAACATGAAAGATTGTACCGTTTCGCCAGTAACATCAAACACCATGGTTATGGAATCCGTTACTGAGATTGAGGATCTCCAAATTATTTCTAAAATAAAGAATAAACAATCAGCTGGATTTGATGATATAACTACTAAAGTGGTAAAAAATATTAACTATTCAATCGCTAAACCGCTTTCGTTCTTAATAAACTTAATAAGGGTATCTTTCCTAAAGTTTCCAAAACCGCTAATGTTATCCCTGTCTATAAGAGGGGTGACCGTAATGATGTAGGGAGTTATAGGCAAATATCCATACTTAGTACTTTCTCAAAAATATTTGAGAGAATTGTGTACCAACGAGTAAATAATAAATTTTGTTACCAAATACAACATACTACACTCCGCACAACATGGTTTTTTGCCTAATAGATCAATTGACGCTGCCTCTTTCCACTATTTAAATCAGCTTTTGCGAAACGTTGATGACGGTAAATATGTTATAACGCTTTTTTTTTACCTTTCTATAGCCTTTGATACGGTACACAAATCTTCGCTGATGAAAAAATTATACAATATTGGCATTCGAGGCAGTCTGCCTCGGTCATATATGACCGACAGGGAGATGGTGGTGAAATATGATGGCATTGTTTCTGAAAAGAAAGCGGTCGATCTTGGCGTCCCACAGGGATCTGTCTTGGGACCCTTGTTATTTATACTAGATGTAAATGACCTGCCATTAAATATTTGAACAGGGCAAGTGATTATGTATGCAGACGATACCACCATTGTAACAGCCTCGGACACTGTAGATGGTCTTTATGATGATGTTTCATGTATGTGCAGGGATATGGAATCATGGTGCAGAAGAAATGGGCTTATACTGAAAGTTGAGAAAACTATCTATATAATTATATTTAATAAAAAACCATTAGCGTCGATGTTTGCCAGTTCCCTTGGTGTAAACTTTGAGGAGAAAGCCAAGTTCCCCGGTACGTTTGTAGATTATAGGTTTTCTTTTAGGCACCATATAGATCACATATGTGCTAAATTAAACTCAGCTTACTTTGCAATTTTAAGCTTAAAAAGTACCCTTGATAGTGACGGTCTCTTGACTGTATATTATTCATTAGCTTTTAGTCACATGTCTAACAATGTTGTATCCTGGGGTGCTGAGGTGTGGAAAGTAAACGTATATTTGTGAAACAAAAGAGAATAATCCATTTGATTTTTAATCTAAATTTTCGTAAAAGCTGCAGAGATACGTTTATAAAACAACGAATCCTAACTTTTCCATGTCTTTATGTATTAAGGTGCTTAACTCTTGTAAACAATAACACAGGGGAACAGCTGTTTTGGTGTCGAGGTTTTTCGAGCTGATTCTATATCAATTTGATGTCCTGAATTCAAATAACGTATTCATTTGTACCTAGGAGCTCAAATTTTTAAGATATACAATTTTAGAGAAATATAAGTTACATTATTGTAACTGAAATCCGTAAGTGTAGTAAACAAAAGTAGATACGAAATTTTTATTTTAGTTATACAAAATACAATATTATGTCGTACTTACAAACAAAAAAAAAACATTGAAGAAATGAAATAGTCACTCAACACTTGGAAAGCTTCTTTTCCGCGACATTCTTGTCCCTTTTTAAACTCCAGCAGTAATCTGCCATCATGTGCATGTCCCATCTTCCTTGGTAGCGGTCCTCCATAACTTTAATATCTTGGTGAAATCTTTCACCTTGTTCTTCACTCATGTCTCCTAAATTTTCTGGAAAACGGTCTAACTGGCTGTGTAAATAGTGTATTTTAATACTCATATTGCACCCTAAGGATTTGAAACTATTAAGCATCTTGTTAACCATTTCAACATAGTTTTGAGCTTTATGTTTGCCTAGAAAAGTTTCTACAACTGCAACAAATGATGTCCAAGCTTCTCGTTCAACTTGATTCATTGAATTTATGAAGGCAGGATCCTTAATTAATTGTCTTATTTGTGGGCCGTCAAATATCCCTGCTTTGAGTTTTTTCTGTGCTCAACTGATGCATTTTTACCCCTATATATGCAAAACAAGACCCATTCTTATCAAGAGCCTTTACAAATTGCTTCATTAAGCCCAACTTTATATGTAACGGAGGAAGTATGATTTTTTCTCTTTCAACCAAAGCGTCGTTAATGACATTCTTTTCCCCAACGTCCATGTTTTCTCTCTGAGGCCAATCTTTTCTAACCCAGTGGTGTGTTTTGTCCCTACTATCCCAGAGGCACAAGAAACACGGATATTTCGTGTAACCACTTTGCTGCCCAAGAAGAAAGTTTACCATTTTTAAGTCTACACAAATCATCTATTGATGTTCGTAATACTTTATCTTCTGCAAGACCAAAGCTATGGTATTATATTCTTCTTTCAGTTTCGTTGAGTGAGCTAGTGGTATTGAACCATATTTATTCCCATTATGTAGAAGGACACATTTTAAACTTCGCTTTGAACTGTCAATAAATAGGCGCCAATCATCTGGAATATATTCAGAAAGTCCCATTTCTTTCATGAGTCCCCTAATTTCGTGACAAAATACAAGATTGTCTTCTTGAGAAAAGAATGGTAGCAGATCTTTTTCTCTTGTACGGTAAAAGGTAATTTTTGGTTCCTTGTTCCAGTAAATTTTTGTCGTTCAACCTAGAAGCCAGTACTTCAGAAGCTTTTTTCGATAAATTGAGATCCCTAGTGAGATCATTTAATTCATTTTGATTGAAGCGTTGAGGAACTGATGACGTCCCCTCATAGTCACTGTTAGTTTCATTAGCATCAGAACTTTTATTAGCATCAGAAGAGCGATCAGAGGGAAAATATTCGTCATCAGAGATATGTGGTAGCTGATGAAATGTTGGAATCGGTATTTCATCTGAGTGCGGGATAGGGCGTATTGCCGAGTCTAAATTGGGATAAGTCCACTTACTGCGGTTATTTCGATTGATTCCATTAGTATTTACTAAACAGAAATAACAATCATTGAAGTGGTTTTTTGGTTCTCTCCAAACCATTGGTACGCCGAATTTTAGACAATTCCTTTTGCCGGTAGTCCACTGCCGTAAATGCTCTGTACAAGTTTTACATACGAGATGCGGGACCCACGTTTTGTCCTGATCACCAAGCTTAACTCCAAAGTATCCAAGATACGCTCGCTTTACAAAGTCAGTAATAGTTTGTCTGTTTTGTTGAAACATGTATTCTCCGCATATATAGCAAAACACATCAGGTTGATTTACACAACTTCTTCTTGAACTGGAACCTGAACTCATTTTAATTCTGTTCAATAACACAAAAACACTCTTTTCTTAACATAAAATAACACGCCGAATTCGATCTACTCTCATTAGTAAGAACGCACAAACTGACGAGACTTACCCGAGTTAGGTGATTAAAAGGGTCAGTTCAGGTACCTGATAGGCAATGGTTCCACTATTTATAGATTTACCTGGAATTTACTCAATTACAGACTGACAATAAAACCATTGTACCTACATTAATGAATATATAATAATTTTAGAACTCTCATAAATGAATATACTGAATAAAAACCACATTGGTAGATAAGTTGATGTATCTAAAAAAGTAGAGCTGATAGAGAAAAACGGATTGCATGTATAGATTTAGCGTCCCAAATATAGTTAAAATCAGCTCTAAAATCCCAGGCACCAAAACAAAAATATTTTTTTGTTGCCCTGTGTAATAGACACCTTTTTGAGATGCTGGGAGCAACAAATACATATAACATGCAGAACTGCGAAATATGCGTGGTCCAAGATTTATATCTCGGCTAAAGTCCTTCTTACTGGAAAATACCTTCTACTTGATAGGGGATTTCTACGGGGCCTGATGATCTCTAAGAGAGTGCTGGTTGTGAGATTTCTTTCTAGGTATTGCTGTCATGAACCTGAAACTACCTACATTATCTTGTCTTAAAGCAAGGTACACCTAAATACAAATTTTAATTATTTTCGTATTTTTGTATTTTTACTGCTTTTAAATATTGAACTTTACATTGTTTTGTCCTACTGTGTACAATTTCTTTGTATGTCCATATATTTATAGTGTGTATGATTTATGGTAATCCTACACTATTTTTATGTTTATTATATTTATAATTATAATTATTATACTATATTTGACGAACCAATGTACACTTTGTTGTATTTAATGGTAATATATATATGTTATGTTATGTTATGAGCCTCTGGGCATTAACAGTACGCTTTAATTTTTACATCAGCTGTAGCTTATAGTAGTGAAAATATAAATCTTTCCGAATAATGTATTGTTACAAACTCCGGAAGATAGTTACGCTGCTTAATCGTTTGCAAGTTGAGAGGTCGAGATTCTCGGACACTCGAACACACTTCACGTCTTCACCTTTTCTTGGTATTCTTGGTCATCCTATTCAAGATTTATTTGGGGCCAAACTAATGTTTTCAAACTTCTATTACCATTTTTTTAATCCAATGACAACTCGGAAATTCATTTACGCTGTAAACGGTATAAAAAGCAAAATATTCTATGCCTGATAGTTGTTATATTATTATTTTTATAAAACACTCGCACAAAAAGAAACGTTTCTCTTTGAGAAATGTTCTACATAAATTAAATTACCAAGGGTCCCTGTTATTATCTGTGCCCTTACCTAGCTCCTCCCACAGTATGCGTCGTCTCGAAATAATATCCTTTCTTCTATCACAATAAATATAGAACAAGCCAAACCTGATCGGAACTAATCAAAACTAATCGGAAATAACCAGTTTAATATCATAATAATAAAAGAACGGATCAAATACAAGTCGGGCTTGCGCAGTTAGTGTTCCGTACCGTGATTGCTGAAGTATTCTGTGAATTTAGTCACATATTCATCTTCAATATACTAGACATTTTTGTAGTAAAATTTTAAAGCGAATATTTACTACTTAAATATTTGTTTAATTATAAAGAAATAAAATAAAATTATTTTGTCTCAGTTTGCCACTAGACATCATGGAAATTTATTTTATCTGTGATTGGCCAAATGCATAAAGCAATAATGGACTGAAAAGTATATGAGAATATTACTGATTGCACCGAATACGTATTGATATTTTGTAGCTCTTAGTTCCGGTTAATTCACAAATTTCCATGAAAAAAATCTCCACCTCATTGTCAAGTCAAATAGTTTTTTATATACTAGGTAAGTTATCAAACGTAATGTACTTGTGATAATTTTCGCTGAATCTACACTTTGTGGAGAATATTCCAGATTTTTTTGGTGCTTCAGTCACTGCTGTCTGTTCGTTGTACATAGTTTTTCGGTAGAACTGTTTTTCGCTTCTTCGGGAGAGGTTGTTGGTGTCTTTCCTCTCGTTGATTCTTTGTATCTATAGAGTCTTGCGGCATATACAGATAGTTTTTGTTTCAAAGTATCAAGGATTTCTGGCAGTGTTCTGTTGGGAGACTTGGATTTGATCTTGTCTACACCCTGTGTGACACGTTTGGACGCGTTCCCGTTCATAAACTGGGTAAGGTGTCCTAGATCTCTTCTGATGTTGCTGATTTTCTTTTCTATTCTTATTTGCCATTTGAATCCTGGTTTTGTGCTGTTGGGGTTTCTTTGTCGTTGCGGCAGTTTTTGATTAATTATTTCGTCGGTTGCGCTTGGGATTGATGGTGGTGGGTCCAGGCGGCGAGTGATTCTCTTCTCAGTGAATTCTTTGTCAGGTATTGTGATTTTATTATAGCAACGCATGGTGTGTTCGTTGATTCCTGTGGTGCAACTCATGCATCACTTTGATTTTCCCGCTTTCGTGGGTGTCGGGTTACACGCCGGCACAACACTTTTGGCAGGTCCATTTTCGGTTGCCCGCTCTTCATTGTTTTGGTCGAGCTGCCATTTTCCGCGACGTCTTAGACCGTTACGTCGCTCGCCCGATGCTTCTTTTATTGGTCTACTGTTATTTAGGATGTTTTTAGTATTTTGTGGTGTCAGAAGCTCAAAGTATTTCGACATTGGGTTCCCTGTTAGTAGAAGGTAAATAGTTTCAGTGTGTTTTCCTGTGCTTATTATTGTTGGTCTATCCCTAAAAGTTGTTTTTGTATCTCTTGTTCTTCGTTGTTTTGAGAAAATATGAAAGTTGCTATTTTGAGTTTCTGAGAGGGCAAGTATCTCTAGGCTCATTCCATAGGTGCCATTTTTCCTCATATAGTTATAGTAGTTATTGAAGTCTTTCATATCGTCGTCTTCAATTAATGAAAATGTCTGAAGTTCCGACCAGTTTTGTTGTATATATCTTAAAGCAACCTTTCGGAGTCTTTCATGATGGTTTTGGTGACCATATAAGTGTAAGCTAACTGCATGGAAAAGGCAGTTTCCATCACCTACAATGGCAAATCTGGTAAAACTATCGTGAGTAGTTTCGGCTGAGGCGGTTGTTTTGGATTGTCTGTGGTTGTTGTTGTTGCGGTGGTGCTGTAACTGTTTGTACGACAGGGGTCCGCCTCCTCAACACCCCTGCCATTATCACTATTATAATTATTATTATTATTCGACATAGTCTTCCCACGAGTATCCTAGGAAAGAAGGGTCGACTCTGAAGTATAGTATATTCCCCGATTTTAATTTTGTTTGGTCGTCACATCTTCGCTAAACTTCGCTAATTCCGACTATGTTACGGTCTTATTTATTCAAAAACTCGAAAAACGACCGTTTTTTTGGCTGGAAAAAAAGTGGGTCCAGCTTCGTCCTCCGGTATTGGTGGCGAGTGGCCTTTTGCAGGTTCCCTCTTATTTTATCAAGAACAAACGAAATTTATTGATTTTATATCATTAAATGACAGTCCATTTTTGGATCGATGTTTTTGGGCCCTAAAGCTAGGCCTGCTTTCGGCGGCGTCTGCCCTTTGGGCCCTCGACTTTTTTAGTGTCAACAAATGTTGTGGTACTTGATTCAGTGCTTAAACGACAGTCCATTTTTAGATGTAGCATTTTGGGCCTTATCTGGTAATTCCAGGTCACGGGGGCCGCAAAATCAACGTTTAAGGCTAGAATGAACAACTAGGCAGACGGTTAGCCGACAGGTTAAAATTTCGGGTCGCCCTCTTGGTCTATTAAAACAAAGCAAACGAAATGAAATAATAAGAGATAAACAGATATAAAGGAAGTTGGAGAATCTATTACAGAATTGAAATATGGATTCGCGGGACATGTTACGAGGTACCATGATGACAGATAGAACAGAACCATACTACAGTGGGACCACATTTGGGGCAGAGATCAAGAGGTCGACTACCAAATCGCTGGGTGGATGATATTAGGTGAGCCGTTGGACTATCACTGCTGCGGGAGGCACAGAATCGACAAAACTGGAAACGCATTAGGGGTGCCTATGTCCAGAGATGGACCGATACTTGCTGATGATGTACTTTTTATTCTTAATAAATCCCATTCTTTTCTTTTTAGCATAATGATGTGAGCCAATAAATTACATAGCCATGAAAATGACGTCATACTAGTTGTTAAATTATTGTCGCTGTTCTAAGTACTTTGACGAATTTTGTACTGCGTTTTGCAGCTTCTACTATTTTTTTTTCCAAAAAATGTGCGTAAGTAATTTGGAGCACTTTGCAGTGACAACGTTTCTTATTAAAGAGGGAAATGAACCAAAAGTTAGCCATGAAAGAATGTCCCAGGTATAGGACAATGACGGCCCATTTTATTTTCAAGTAAAAGGCCGGTTGATACAAGAACTGAACAAATCAAGGCTCGTTGAGGGGGCCTGACTTGTTGAAGAAGATTTCTGGTGATATGATTTCTCTATCGAAAGCAAGAAACCTGATTCTGTTGGCTACCTGGCATTCACATAGCATGTGCTTTTTATATCATGCCTTAGCCTGCAATAGCCAGTATACAGTCCCACTAAAGCCTAGTCTGCTTATTTTCAAGAGTTATCTGTTCGACCTGGACAACTTATGCATGCTTTTGTTTTGTCAAACCTAGTGTTGATATTTGATTTTTAATTTTTAAAAAGTCAAGCACCAGTTGTTACTTTCTGACGTTTAGTAAGTCATTAAGAAATGGTACGTCGTAAAAGAACATGTGATTCTTCAACGCAAACCGATACAATTATACAGCTGCCTATAGTTTTACTAAAACGAATAGGCGCTCTCACGACTGTTCAAGAAAATTTTGAACCCAGTATTACTATACAAAATCCTTCTTTACCGGCAGCTCAAAATAAATCTGCAATGATTTCCAAACCTCCACGATGTTATCGTTATTTTGCAAAACCAATAACAAATAACGAAAAAGCAAATTCCACTTTGGTAAACAAATCACAAGAAGAATGCAATTTGCCACATAGAAATTCACAAGAAACCTTGAATAGGCGAAAAGTAAGATTCATAAAGCCAGGACCACTAAGTTACAAAAAGAAACTAATGCAAATGGTTGAAAATAAGGATTTATCTGTACCCCTTGTAAGGGAAGAGCCACAAATTGAAAAGGAAGAAGATTCGCCTGCTAGACATTTGGTTACAATTTTGGAACAAGATGGGAGTACTCCATTACAAGATGCTATTAATGTAGATGAAATTATTGTGGAAAGTTTGGAATATATAGAGGAAACCACTCATGTAGAGGGTCAAACAGTAGAAGAAAGCGACAATCATGTCAAGAATACATATAATGAATCTAAAGAGATCTTTCAATCAGATACAGCATTAGATAGTAAGGATCACAATTCTAATGCAGTAATATGTTCTATGTCTAATCATGCCTCAACATCCTTCAGATCTTCAGAAGCTTATCATGAAAATAGAAATTATAGAAAGTCTAATGAATCTTCAAAAAATTCACAAAAGGAAAGCTTTCAACATAAAGAAAGTGGGAAAACCATCTTGATTAAAGCTAAGACAGTTCACATTTATAATCATTTTTATGGTGGTAGTTAATTGTTCGTAAAATATCATATATGTTACTCTATTCGAAGGGTTCATTGTTCAATAAAATATGTTAGAATGTGGATTTGCTAAATTCAATACCTACCAGCCACTATTTCAAAAAATACTCAATGTACAGGGTTATTCTATATAAATAATGAATTCCGTTCCTAATTCGTTTGTTTGAAGAGTTAGTTAAACATTTTAAGGAGGTAAAAACTATAACTTCTGTATTTAACATTTTTGTTCTCTTCTCAAATAAGTCAGTTAGAGGGATGGTCGATTTATAGTCAATAACCCTGTAAATACAGACATAGCCACGAGATTATATATTTTTGAAATAAGTAATAAATGAGTTTTTTTTTAAATATTTGTATCGAGGTCATGTTTAGTTAGTAGCATCTCTTGAATGAACGCACACCAAGTTTCAGCCATATTGGTCTATTTCTTTGTGTTTGGCATTCGTGTGAATCAAGGAAGTCGAGTGATTTTCAAGAAATGGACGAAAAAGAATTTCGTGTGTAGTGATTAAACATTACTTTATGAAAGGCAAAACGCCTCAGGAGACTAAAAAGAAGCTTGATAAACATTATGGTGACTCTGCACCTTCGATTAGAACAGTTTATAAGTGGTTTCAAAATTTTCGGACTGGCCATATGGGCACAAGTGACGCTGAACGTTCTGGACGGCCTGTGGAGGTTACGACTCCAGAAATCATTGATCAAATCCATGATATGGTGATGGATGACAGAAGAGTTAAGGTGCGTGAGATTGCTAGTGCTGTGGGCATCTCGACTGAACGGGTACATAATATTTTGCATAAACATTTGGACATGAGAAAGCTATCCGCAAGATGGGTGCCGCGATTGCTCACGCTTGACCAAAAACGGAATCGTGTGAAGTGTTGCAAGGATGGTTTGCAGCTGTTCCAGAAGAATCCGGAGGACTTTAAACGTCGTTTCGTCACTGTGGATGAAACATGGATACATTACTATACTCTTGAGACCAAACAACAATCTAAACAATGGGTTACTAAGGGGGAATCTGCACCGAAAAAGGCGAAGACCGTTCCTTCGGCCGGAAAGGTTATGGCGACTGTCTTTTGGGATTCGCAAGGGATAATCCTCATCGACTATCTGGAAAAGGGTAAAACTATTACAGGTGAATATTATTCATCGTTATTGGACCGTTTGAAAACCGAGCTGCAAGAAAAAAACGCCGGCGATTGGCTCACAAGAAAGTCCTTTTCCATCACGACAACGCACCAGCACACACACCTCAGCAGTTGTGGTCGCAAAATTAATGGAAATAGGATTCCAACTCGTTTCACATCCCCCCTATTCTCCAGACTTGGCTCCCTCGGACTACTATTTGTTCCCCAATTTGAAGAAATGGCTGGCGGGACAAAGATTTTATTCAAACGAGGAGGTGATTGCAGACACTAATGGATATTTTGCAGACTTGGACAAATCCTATTATTCGGAAGGGATCAACAAACTAGAACATCGTTGGACGAAGTGTATAAGCCTAAAAGGAGACTATGTCGAAAAATACAAAAGGTTTACCCCAAACACATAAGTAGTTTTTATTTTTGCACGGACTTTTCAAACCAGCCTCGTAGAACTTCAATAAAAATAACCAGTCAAGTGCAAGTTGAACTTACGCAACTAGTGTTCCGTACGTTCATTGCTTTTAAAATAAAAATTTTTGTTACGGAGGTATAAAGTGATCATTGGCTCCACAGAACACATCCCAAATGAGTTTTCAACAGAGTTTATTTCCGATCTTTACTGAAAACTGATGACCTTGAATTTTTTTTTTTTATATATACCAGATAAATTATTACAGATAATGCTCTCGTGATAATATTCGTTCAATCTACACCATGTGGAGAATATTCCAGAAATTTTTCAAAATTTCTTGATAAGTATTTTTTGAGATAAATGGGGGACAGCGATTTTTTGCGATTTTTTAAGAATAATACAAAGAAAAGTGTGCGTAAGATTTACATTATATATATTTTTGAACACGTGTTTTTACAGGGATTTCGAAAAAACCGGTCTACCAATTATGCCATTTACGTAGTTCGTCAAATAGTTCAAAAAGCGATCGAATTCAACACGCTAGCCTTCATGTGTTTTGTTGATTTACAGAAGGCATTTGATCGAGTGAGACTACAAGACATGATAAAAATATTGAAAGAAAAGGACATACCTAGACAATTAATAAACATAATAGAAGATATATACACAAATACTAAGACCGAAATACAAACGGGAAATGGCATAACCGAAGAGATTAACAGTAACATTGGTATCAGACAAGAAGATTCCTTAAGCCCAATACTTTTCAACCTTGTTATAAACAAACTCATGGACAGCATGGAGAATCTGTCAGGATATAAAATGGGAAGAAATAATCTCACCATTTTGTGTTACGCCGATGATGCGATTCTAATCGCAGATTGTGAAGACAATCTACAGAGACTCTACCGATTCACAATGGCGACAAAAAAATATAACATGCTGATATCAACAGAAAAGACAAAATCGTTGGTCATCTCAAAATAACCCATACGATGCAAACATGAAGCGAATGATAGAAACATGGAGCAAGTAATGTCCTTCACATACTTGGGGGCAAAAATAACAAGTGAGAGAAATAGTTATAAAGAAGTCAGAGAACAAGTTATGAAAGCAGCAAGAATATCCGGATGTTTAAGAGACATAGCCTGGAAAAATAGGTACCTCAGAACAGAAAGTAAGGTGAAAATATGTAAGACAATAGTAAGGCCGATAATGACCTATTCAGTAGAAACACGAGCTGACACAAGCAAAACTAAACAATTGATGCGGACAACAGAGATGAGTACCCTAAGAGCAATAATGGGGAAAACAAGAAGAGATAGAATAAGAAACAAAGATGTAAGAGAAGAATGTAGGATTGAAGATGTTAAGTTTGTGAAAGTGAGAAGAAAACAACAAGAACACATTCAAAGAGCAGAAAATGACAGAATAGTGAAAATGGCGAGAGACCACAGGCCAGCAGGAAAGAGAGCTCGAGGAAGACACTTGAAACGATGAAAAAGAAAGTTGGGTGTCTTCGTCAAAGGAAACGCGTGAAGAAAAACAGGCCGCAGCCTAAATAAAAGAAGAAGGAGAAGAGTGTTTTTTACAAGCTTTCATTTGACATCTCACTCGATGACCTAGTAAAAAAATTTTTTCTTCACTGCCGACTTCACCCCCCCCCCCCCAAAACTAATCCCTGTAGTTAAAATTTAACTTTTAAAACTACACTGCTCTGATGAGGCCATCAATTCCTATATTAGTACCAAATTTCAACTTTCTATATCAAATAGTTTCGGAGAAAATCGGGTGTGACGGACGGACACCAAAGTGATCTTATAAGGCTTGATTCATACTATGGGGCCGCACTCGATACGCTCTCGTTTCGCTCTCGGTTCGGTAAAATATGAATGAGTATATTCACACTATCACTACCGCTCAGGTTTCGATCTGATAACGCTCCAATATCGATACATCTCAAAGAATATTTTATCGGAGCGAGATCGGACCTATCATGGCTCGTCACGGTAGTATGAATATGTTTTCGATCCCGCTCCGTTCCGTCCCCGCTTAGTTGTGTATTAGACAACAAATGTGTGTAAGGTAAAAAATTAATAAAAATTAAAACACGTTAATAAATAGTGGCGAGTGAAAAATTGTAGAAGATCATTCTAAAATACTTTATAAACTTTTCTTCGTCGTCAATTAGATGACGGTACCGTGTATAATCTTCACCTTCACTTTTTCGAGCCTTTAAACTTGGATGTACCCATATTCTTCTTCTCGGTTTCCTCCGTGTTTCGTGATTTTTGAATCATCGTCTAAAAGAATAGCTATGATTGCTAAGTCTTCAATTGAAAAGTTAAATGACATTATATATGCACTTTTCTTAACTACTCCGATCTAACTTGAATTGTGGACGAAGACAAACTGAAGCGAGATCTATATCGGAACAGCAGTGTGGATATGAGAATATTTTATCTAGCCGAGAGCGAAGCAAGAGCGTATCGAGAGCGGCCTCATAGTATGAATCAAGCCTAAGTGTTCCGTACGAATCACTAAAAAGCCTTACACTCTTTATATACTCTAATTAACTCTCGATTCTGCCAACAGGATATTGAGCTGAAAGAACTTCCACTATCCACTTCCATATTAAATACAATAAATTTGCAAAACAATATTAATGTAGCGTGGGCCTACTACCGAAAAATTGAATTTGGCAGAATCTAACAGTCTCTATTTAGAGCATAATTACTGAACACCTGTATATGGTATATTACGTGTATTTTAAACTACTTGGAATATAATAAATTTACAAATAATATTATACCAACAACTACTTACCTAATAAACACTTGACTATTAAAATTATGTTTTTTGACATTTAAAAAAAGTGAAAATTTTTCGACAGCAAATTTTTCATAATTTTTTTTCGATACACAATTAATTTTAAGTAAAGCTTACCGTTTAAAAATTTGGTTGTTCGAAAACTTTCCTTTTGAAAATTTAGACATTTCAACATTTTTTTTCTGACGGTGGATAGTTCAGCCGTCTTTAAGGGGATATGCCCAGTCATGAAGCCGAAAAAAAACCGTTTTTTTAGAAATCGTTTTTAGCGAAACTATTCATTATAAAATTCAGGTTTTTATTTTATATAATACATAGCTTAGAAATTTTCATTTTAAAAAAAAATGCGGCGCTGCACCCGTTCCTCTGTGGCCCCTTTTTTTTAAGGATCATTGCGGTGTGCACTAGAGATGAGCAATATTATCATATCTGTGACTTTTACCTGTGACTTAGATAGTCACAGGTGATACCAGCGACCCACTTCTTCGCAAAGTAGACGACTCTAGTCGCTGTTTTAAATACTCGCTGCATATGCAGATGCCCCAGATCCCCCCGACCTGAACGACGCCGACGACTCACCGGTACACAATGTTGGACTGTCGCGTCGCTGTTGGAAGGCAAAACGCTGTTAGCTCAAATAACTACAAAGTAAAATTTGGTTGTATAAATTTATATGTAAATACTTCGGTAATTACTTATATACGTGACACGTAGTTTTTGGTCTGACACATAGATGTCGACCTTTTCAAAAAATCCATATGATTTTTAGGAAGTACGATACGTATCATTTCGACAATTAGTTTACAAGTTACAGTGGCTTTAGTGACGCTACTTTTGATATTTCAAAAATATCGAATTTCGTGTATTGATTAAACACTGTTTTTTGATGGGAAAAATACGGTTCAAGCAAAGCAATGGCTTTATAAGTGTTACGGGGACTCTGCCCTTGGAAAATCACTCATCATTTACTAGTATGTTGAATTTAAACGCGGTCGTACAGACACAAATGATGTTGAAACGTCAAAAAAATCCACAAAATTATTTTGGATGACCGTAAAGTGAAATTGCGTGAGATAGCTGATACCCTGAGGTTATCAAAAGAATGTGTTGTCATATTTTGCATGAACATTTCGGCATGAGAGAGTTCTGTTTGAAATGGGTATCGCGTTTGCTCACAGTGGACCAAAAACAACAACGTGTTGATGATTCTGAGCGCTGTTTGGACCTGTTTAAGCACAATAAAAATGATTTTTTCATGCGATATGTGACAATGGATGAAACATGGATCCATCACTAGACACCGGAATCAAATCGGCAGTTAGCTGAGTGGACAGCAGCTGGTGAAAGCCGCATGAAGCGACCAAAGATACAACAGTTGGCTGGGAAGATTTTGGCCTCTGTATTTTAGGATGCGCATGGAATAATTTTCATCGATTGTGCTGAGGTGGGAAAAACCATCAATAACGAATATTATATAAACTTATTGGTGCGTTTGAAGGCAGAAATCGTAAAGAAACGGCCCCAAATGAACAAAAAAAAAGTGCTCTTTCCTCAAGACCTCAATGCACCGTGTCACAAGTCAATGGTATGCGTGCGTTGCATGAATTGAAGTTCGTATTGTTTCCTCATCCGCCGTATTCTTCAGATCTGGCTCCCAGCGACTATTATCTATTAGCAGACCTCAAAAAAATGCTCGCGGGAAAGAGATTTGGCACCAATGAAAAAGTTATTGGCGAAACTGAGGCCTATTTTGAAAGCAAAGACAAATCCTTCTACAAGAAAGGTATAGAAATGTTAGAAAAGTGTCAAGCATCCACAATTAATACAAATGCTTCAAAATATGGGCCGAAAATGGCATCAGATTCATTACTCACCTATATTGGGATCAGGTGGCGACAATACGAGTAAATAGCAGAGAGACTGAGGAAATAGGAATAAAAAGAGGTGTTCGTCAGGGATGTGTTCTTTCCCCGCTCCTGTTTAATCTATACTCTAAGCACATATTCCAGAATGCCTTAGAGAATGCCACAGATAGTATCAAAGTTAATGGGAAAATCATTAACAACCAAAGGTACGCGGATGATACCGTTATTATAGCAGATACAGCGGGTGGACTTCAGCGTCTTATGAACAATATATCTAGGGTAGACGATGTTTCAGGCATGAAAGTAAACATTAATAAAACGAAAGTAATGGTCATTTCAAGAACACCCGGGTTGCAAACAGATTTAAATACTTAGGGTGTTGGGTAACTAATGATTTGAATTCTGAAGTTGAGATTCGAGTTCGCATTGAAATGGCTAGAGCGGCTTTTCTCAAAATGAGACACCTCCTCACAGACTCAACCCTTTTTTTGGATACTCGTTATCGTTTTGTAAAGGAACAGCCAGTATATATATATATATATTATATATATATATATATATATATATATATATCCAGTGCTTTTATATGGAGTTGAGGCCTGGACCTTGAGAATACGATCAATGAATCGTTTGGAGTCTTTCGAATTATGGGTCATGCGCAGAATATTGAAGATCTCTTGGACAGAGCGTGTTACTAATGAAGATGTACTTCGTCGAATGGCTAGAGAAAGAGACAAAAAACTCGTTACTTGGGACATATTTATAGGGGTCCACGTTACTCACTGCTCCGGTTGTTGATGGAAGGGAAAATTGAAGGGAAAAAGGTGTGGGGCGTCGAAAATGTTCCTGGCTGAAAAATATACGAGATTAGATAGGTCTGGATACCCATACTTTATTAAGAATTGCCCAGGATAGGGAAGAATTCGCCGTGATTACAGCCCAACTTCAGTAATGGAGATGGCACTATAAGAAGAAGAAAAGTGTTGGATTGATTGTATCGCTCTTGAAGGAGACTATATTGATGAATAAAGTCGAATTTTGCAAAAAAAAATGTGTTAAGTAGCTAGATCAAAAACTTTTTAGCCTACGTATTATATTTAGGCAGAAAGATGTTAATAAAAAAACTAATAAAACAACAAAAGTACTCTGAAAATGAATAAAAAAAAAATAGTCAAATAACAGTATACATACATCGAAATATCAGAAATAATGGGTCGTAAAATTGGCTAGATGTGACAGGCGATGTTGTCGATCATGGTTTCCGGAGATTTCGGACCGATTGAAGCAGCGACTTAAATCGATGTTAAAAGAAATTGTGACTTATAAATCACCGTCACGGTTATACCTGTGACCTAAATGTCGCTGTTAAGCTCATCGCTAGTGTGCACGATTACTGAGAGCTGGATCATCTGAAATCAAAATTTCTGAAGAAATTAGTTTACTAGAGGATCAATCTTGTCTTTGAAAGAAGAATTCAGAAAAAAAATCATCATCATCATTGGTTTAAACAAAAGTTTTTGATAAAATCAAAATTCCATTCAAAAACAAGCAATATGTATAGAGAAAATAGGAACCAAATTTCATCAAAATCGGTGCAGTGGTTCTTGCGATATCTTTCACTCCGCCAAGCGGTTTTTAAGAAAAAGTAGTTTCGAGAAAAACGCGTTTAAAGTTTTAGGTTTGAAAAAAAACAGTAATACAAAACCTGTAAATGAATCAACTCCGGGGCCATATACTGCATCTTCATCAGCTATTTGAGCTTCTAGAATACTATTTTGTTCTTGTCTATGAAGCATTCTAGCTTCTTTCGTACTTCGTAGCAATTGTCGCTCACCAGGTCAACTCGTTTTCCGTCCACTTTAGCTGCGTAGTCATGTGCATTTCGGCCACAATAAACTCCCATAGTTATCATTATAATTAACAAAGCCATTATCCCTTCATAAAAAATGCATGCTGCTAGATAAGCAGCATGAATTTTTAATAAAGGGATAATGACATAGGAATTACATTTAACGAATGAAGCAATTGCTGCAAAAACTGTCTTGAAATTCAAAATTCTGTACTCAACGATATTATCTTCCGGCACAAAAATGTCTTATCTTGTTCTCTTTTTTTTAAGATACACTGATAACTTTTTCACCACTCTCCCTTGTTTTAGGGTTAAAATAACGTTTTCTTTTTTTTGTCTTTTGAAGTTTGTCTTGCTACTCGAGATATTTTCGAACGGCGGATGACGTGAGCAAGTAAAATTAAAATATAAACTTTAATAACTGCTACGACTGAATTGCTACGAGTGAACTGCTACGAGTGAACTGCTACGAGTGAACTGTAGAACGGTACTAAAACGCTTTCGAATGTAGAACGTTAGAATAGCAGACGTGAATGCCTTGTCCCTTCTAAGAAGGACAATTAAAGGATCTCTTTGTATTATATTATAAAAGGAAAAGTTTAAAATACATTAAAATTGAGTTAAGGTCAGCGAAGGCTGCTTTTAAACTGCTATAACTGCGTCATTTTTTAATCGATTTTTATAAAATATTATTATGATATCTATACTAAACGTAAGTGTAAAAATCCAAAAATCTAATTTTTTGGCCCAGATGACTAGGTTTGTCCCCTTAATGCACAGATTATTGACGAAGTGCGTAGATAAACCAAACTAAATTGTCCTTTAATGACTTGTAGTACAGGGTGATCATTTTTAGACGCCCGGGCCTGATTTATGGCAAATTGTTGGATATTTATTTATTTTTTTAAATGTAGAATAATATAGTGCATAACAAGGAGTACACTGACGTATTTAACATTTGGTAGTGAAAACGAAGCTGGGCGCCACGATGCCAAACAACTTTCTTTTAATCGACATACGTTTTGTAAAACAGCTTGGAAAGCCCTAAAATTGTTTTTTTCTAATTTGTTTTACAAAAAAGTTATATAGCAAAATATTATTTTTTAGTCATCGCTGTTCCCATGGATCGTGTGCCACGTTTGGCGGTTTTCAAACAATTTATCTAGTAGGCGGTTGTCATATCTGACAGCTCTTGTTTGCACACAACAGAGTGTTAATAGCTTCTGGCATATAACGCTATGTTTTGCCGATTAAAATGAAATTTGAGGAGCAATATGAATGCATTTTCTGGGCGAAAAGATATTTCTAAACGAAAAACTGTTTTAATAGATGAAAAAGTAGCCGTAACTATGCAATATTTTCAAATCCATCCATATAATTCAATCAGACAAGCAAGCATGCAATTGAATGTAATCTTATACCATGACTATAAAATGCATAATCTTCAGTTATTAACACAATTTGATTCGGAACTGCGAATGAGTTTTATAGCAGAAATGATGATTAAATATGACGAAGACCGTTATTTTCTGAATCATATATATAGGTAGATGAAAGTAATTTTGCCTGCAACGACAAATAACAGAAAAAGTTATCATTACTGGGTGACGAGAATCCATACATAACATTAATCAAATTCAGAATCAAGGCCATTATAGCGTTAATGTATGGTGTGGGATAACTGGGAGACATTTGGCTGGACCATATTTTTTTGAGGGAACACTAACTAGAAATAGTTTCCTTCAATTTCTTAGTTAATACTCCACCAGTTTTATTAGAAAATGTTTCCCTAATTTTAAGCATAAGTGGTATCAACACGACGGAGCACCACCTCATACAATTGCTGCTGTTAGCGAGCTATTTGAAGGAACGGTTTCAACGAAGATGGATACGTGTTCGCAGCCAAGTTATTCAAGAGACACCTAAGTCACCAGACCTCACGCCGTTAGATTTTTTCTTGTTGGGAGACTCTTAAATATATTGTATACTCAACTATTACAAATGATATTGCGCACTTAAATGTAAAAATATCAGATGCGTGCAAGAGTATATCTGGAGAAATTATCTAGAAAGTCACTCATCAAGTGTTAATGAAAAGAATGGAAAAATACATGAAAGAAGAAGGAAAACATATAGAAAACTTCTTTTGATGTTTATTTTTTATTTTTTAAGGTTCAAACATTTAATTTTATAAATATGTAACAATTTATGGAGTGTTAAAACTTATATAGTTTTTTTGTGGTTTTAATAACAATAATGTATTCTTGTTTTTTATTGTTCAAAATATTTTATTAAAGGAAAAACCTCAACAGCATAGTAACTAATATTATTTTAATTACTTCAGATAAATGACAGCCGAATACTAGATAATTGTTTGAAAACCGCCAAACGTGGCATACGATGCATGGCAACCGCGATGACCAAAAAATAATATTTTAGAGGGTTTTTGCCGCATAACTTTTTTGCAAAACAAATTAGAAAAAAACAATTTAAGGGTAAAACGAAAAAAAATTAGAGTTTTCCGGTTTACAGAAGGTAAACGGAAAAAAAATGCCTCGGCGCGCAGCCTCGTTTTCACTACCAAATGTCAAATACGTCAGTATACTCCTTGACATGTACTATACCATTCTACATAAAAAAAAAAATTCAACAATATTCCATAAATCGGGGCCGGGCGTTTAAAAATTAGGTAAAACTTCGTTCGCGGGCTTTTCAGAAAAAAGTTTTTTTTTTAAATGAGCTTAAAATGGTCTAATTTTGAAAGATTTACGAAAAATATCGGGGAAAGCCGTTTTTGCACCTTTTTTTTTAGTGAATAAAAATTAACCTATATCATTGATAACTGTTGAAAACCACTGATCGAAACTGTCAGTTGTTTTTGGAAGAATAGGCCCCGTTCACACTAATGGGTGGAATGTAGAGGTCAGCCTAATCTTATTGAAAAATTATTAAATTATTTTCAGTTATACTCTAATCCTATCACAAAATTTTCATTTTTTTTTTGGTTAAATTTCGGTACGTGGGCTTTTCAGAAAAAGGAGCATTTTTTTTTTTTTAAATAGGTTTAAAGTGGCCTAAATTTATAAAATTTATGAGAAAAATCTGGAAGTAACCGCTTTTGTTAACCTGAACTAACTAAAACTAACCTGAATAAATAATCAGCAATTACAAAATATATTAAATGATGAAAAAAAATGTCCCTACCTTAATGTGAAAAAATGATATACGTGCTATATTAGTGACTGGAGACCAAAGTTCGTTCAAGTTACCAAAACAGCCTTACCTGGCTTGTCAATCTTTCAAAATTCGACCATTTTAGGCCTATTTTTAAAAAAAAAATCTTGTGATTTGTTCTTTTCGTGTTGTTTTCCGCAAAGAAAATTTCACAGCAAAGTTCCTTATTGGTTGGAATTTTACTATGACTGTAAAGGTAGAATAATCAATTTGTCGCATGCGCATAAACGAACTGAGTTCTTCGGAGCAGTTTTCGATAAGTGGTTGTTAATAGCGCTTACGTATCAATGTTTATATGCAAAAAAAACATGTAAAAACCGTGTTCTCCTCATATTTTCTCGTAAACCTATTCTAAAAAAAAACCTTTTTCTGAAAGCCCCCGTAACGAAGTTTTACCAAAAATTATCACCCTGTATATTGAACTGATTCATTTTTCGATAAAGTAAGTTTAGAAATAGCTGAAAAACTTAAAATCTCGCTAAAGACTTATAGAAATTATCAATAGAATAACACGTAAACCTAGTAAATTACCATGGCTTTTTTCAATAATCATTTTGTAGGTTATTTATCAAAATTAAGTAAAATTTGTCTTCCGAGTTGTTTTTATTGGTAGACTTCTACGTAAAAACGGATATTTGCAACATTTTTTCAATATTTAGAATTTAGCTGAAAAACTTAAAATTTCGCTAAAGATATAGAAATTATCAACAGAATAACATGTAAACCTAGTAAATTACCATGGCTTTTTTCAATAATCATTTGTAGGTTATTTATCAAAATTAAGTAAAATTTGTCTTTCGAGTTGTTTTTATTGGTAGATTTCTACGTAAAACGAATATTTGCAACATTTTTCAATTTTATATATAAATGATGTTTTCTATTACTATACACGCCACTGGTAACAACAAAGGACAATTGGAGGAAGAATACAGGTTAGTCCGCTGAATTGTTTAAATATTTTGTTTTAAAACTAAAAAATTGAAAACGCATTCGCTTGTTTTTTTAAGTATTTTTTTTTTAAATTTAATTAAAAAAATAATAATTTTAAGAAAAAATATCGTATAACATTATATACTAGAGTCTCTGTTGAATGCAATAAGAAATTGAAACATGTCAAATAGTTTAAAATTATTTTTTATCCCAAATTTGTTCAGAATATCATTTGGCAATATGGAACTGAAAAAACACTCTTCACTAACTACATGCTAAACTTAAATAGGCAATTTCAAACATGCGCCTAATGGCAAGTAAAAAATATTTTCTTTTATCATCATTTTGTAGGTTATTTTTTTTAAAATAATTTTTGGAACATCCACTGCTTGTATTGTTCCTCTTTTGCTAATGTTTCAGACAGCCTGTCACCAGCTGTTTTGTACAATTTAGTCAAGATTTCAGCATTACCTATTAAGCATTTACGAAAGTCCTTTTTACCTAGTTTTCAGGAGACTACAAATTTCAATTGCGACAACATTTGCATTTCTTTGTTCGCCATGAATTAATAAAGATATCTCACCGAAATGAGCCCCATCATAAAGATGACAAACTTCACTTCCAGATTTACTATATATAGCCACAGTTTTTCTTCAGATAGAAAATACAGTCCATCACTTTCGGTACCAATCTGAATGATAACATCACCTGGCATGTCAATCTCTTCCTTAACTTGACTAAGAATTTCTTCAATAATATTAGGGGGCATACCTTCAAATAATCTCGAAGCAGCTATAAATTTCGTTCTAGCGAATCCTTTAGTTTCCTGTTTTAAATGAAACGACAAAACTCGATATATTGATGCTTCATTAAAGAATATTCCCTGGTACTTGTATTTATAATACTCAATTATGCGTTTTTGTAAAGCTAAGGGAAATTGTTTTATAGACATGTAAATTTTCTACTTGGTTGGAATTTTATTATGACTCTAAATGTAGCATAATCATCTCGGCGCATGTGCATAAACGAATTGAGTTCTCCGGAGCGGTTTCGATCAGTGGTTGTCATAGCGCTTACGTTTATATGCAAAAAAAGTGTAAAAACCGTCTTCCTCCGATATTTTCTCGTAAACCTATTCCAAAAAAAACTTTTCTGAAAAGCCC